>CM063289.1:6246628-6846628 GCA_032173965.1 Sitta carolinensis
AGTCAGGGCAGGGTTAAGCTTCTCAACTGTATTTATTTCACAAGCGGGATGGATGCAACTCTGACCAAGAATTGCTGTAACCCAGGTCAAAAATATTTGTACTGATAGGTAATTTTACATTTTACACCCACAAGCCTAATTTCAATGCAGTACAGTTAACCCATGTCAAAAACCAACATCAAAATGCAATTTTGCAGCCTGGTCAGTGCTGTATCTCTGCTTTCCTCTTCCTGGGATTTTTGAGAACTCTGGAAACAATTATAAAATTATATACAAATTATTTAAGGTCTCCTTCAACTTCAAAGTGATAATAGAAATACAGCAGGGAGGAGAATTACAGGTCAACTCCTTCTAGAAATTTTCCATTGCATGTAACGGTTTTAGGATTGTCTTGTTGCAAACTAGAAGTCTGGGGTTTTTTCTTAATGAAACCACCTTCTTCTACCATAGTGGTGACATGTTCTGTTTCCTGAGTGTGATTTTGCCAATTAAACCAAGGTGTAAAATGATGGGGGATAGAGGAGCAAGACAGATGCTGAAACAGGCACAAGGAACAGGAGAAATTTCCAATTATTTCATATAATTGAAAGAGAATTTTTAAAAAAACCCCACGTTTTCTCCTTAATTATTTCCAGCTAGCTTAATAATAACTTCAGACAAATAAATCAACTTCCTCTCCTAGAAAAATCTTAGGTCAAGCACCACTTGCCATTTTATATTTCCCTGACATCCTTAACTTTGCACAGAAGAGTTCAGAAAAAGAAACACAAAAGTTCATGAAATGTGCAGCCCGCAGAAGGAGGAAATTATTTTTCAATGTTCATCAAATTAAGTACCTTAGTAACATACACAGAAGGGGAAATTTGGGAACTGGAAATGCACTTTAGTGTTTCAAACTGTTAAGTTTCTGCTTGGGGGATTCTACCACACACAGACACAGACACAGACACAGACACAACACACACACACACACACAACCTGAAGACAGAAGAGAAGTTATGGAGTCTGTTTTATTTGTGGGTTTGGGGTAATTTTAAAGCAAGTACTTAAATATAATTATGGACCAAAGCAAGCTGGTGTAAGTATGATCTAGAGCAGGGCTATAGAAACAAGCTGTTTTCCTTGTACAGGTGTGGAAGCTTTGGGGTCTGAGAACATAGGAAAACCTGTCCAAACCCTATAAAAATACAACCACTATAAAAACCCAAGCTGTACCAACCTTACAAAGTTCAGATTTACTGATCTGATGGTAATTTAATGGCTTTGCTTCCAGCTACCAGGGCAACACATGGTTTGCAGAGTTACTTGAGATAGTCCCTGCATCCCTGCCAGATTGCAAAAGGATTCAGCCCACAGCCCCACCAAAAGTACCTGAAACTTTGTATTTTTCAAAAAAAAAAAATTATTCCATTTTTATTTCTAACCTGTGATTGCAGACTCCACCTACAACATGCATCCAAGGAGCTACCAGAGGTGTGATCCACATGCTGGGAATGCAGAGCCACAGAATGTGACTGAGCTGGTGGCATGAGCTGCATGTGGGGTTTCCCTACAGCATCCCACAGGAGCATCACCCCAGAGTGGTGGAGGGACACTCTCCACTGGCCACAGCTGGCATGAAGAGGGGTCAGAGCAGCAGGAAATAATTAATTAGCTATTAATTAATAATTAATAATTAATGTGTGTGTCTGCACTAGAAAGCATTAAACACAAAGCACCTTGGGCTAGCTGTGTGCCTCAAGCAGTGTTTCCTGCTCAGCAAGTTAATTAAAAAGCAGCTTAAGTGGTAGGGAGAAGAGAGAGTTCCTTTAACCCACCACAGTCACCCTGAGCCACAGAAGAGGAAGGGCTCAAGAGACAGATGTTGGGCCTGACTCTGGAGTCCAGCCTGCATGTGAAATGAGAAAAGTCTGTGCCCCTGTTTCCCAGATGCATGGGCAATGCATTCCCAGCATCATCCTGGATATTCCACATGTACTTTTCTTACTGTCCCTTTCTCCTTTCTTCCTGCAGTTTCAAACAAAACCCTCCCAAGCCAGCTGCTTCCCTGCATGTCCCCTGGCCAGAGAGGTGAAAAAGTCCAGGGTTTCAACCAGTCTGGAATTAAAAGCACTGAGCTCCTCACCTGGAGGAGCCCCACAGACAGGGAGAGGGATTTCTGCAGGAAGAGAAGTTCAAGCCTGGTCAAAACAGATGTTTTCATGCCAGTGATCCAAGCTTAGTTATTCCAGGCTGCCTTAAATCAATAAAAGTGCAGCTCTGTAACCACTGCCTAAGAGAGGCTTTGCAGAGACCTCAGATCACCTCCCTGGCAGCAGAAGTGGCACCTGGAGATACCAAACACATGGAATAAATGTAGTCAGCAAATGCCTGGGTGAGTCAGCTCCCCAAATCCTATCAGTGCCAAAGTTCAGCAGTTTGGTCAGCCGGGCTCCATCCCTGGGCTGTAGATAAGGGATAGATATGCTCCAGGTGAGTCACCCCACACATTTACAGATGTTCAGATGTGTGGGACCAGCCCTGTTTAGACAAGACTTTCAGATGGCTAAATTTAGACTAAATTCATTCTCTCCAACCATGACCTCACCCAAAACCTGTGAAGTCTTGCCCCTCTTAAGGCCGAAGTTGATGTGCTGATGTGCAGATGTTGGCATTCCAACATCACTGAATAAATAGCCTGTTTAAAATCCAGGGTGAATTCCATTTGTGCCACGTGCTGGTTACCAGTGGTAGATTAATCATCCTCAAGATTTCTGAGGCAAATACCAAATTCCCCTTTTCTACACCAGCATGCACAAGCTGTGGTTGATTTTCAGCAATATCGACCATCTTAATGACTCCAGATTAAGATCTCTAGGAAGCATAAAATTTACTCAATTCTGGAATTATCACATCTGTTAAAATCACCTAAATATACAAGCTGGGCTACACAGGACCCACCATTGCCTTCCTCTGATCAAAAAACTGCTGGAGGAGCAGATCCTTTTCAAGACCAAGGCTGGTTGAATAATTTCCTCTAAATTTCTGGTCCAGTCAACAGTGACAAGAGTTTTGCATTCTCCTCATTATCTCAGTAATCAAAGTATCCTATTTTGAATCCAACTGTAAACAGTGAATTTCAGTGAATTGCTTTAAAGCCCAGCATGAAGCTTTGAGGCCCCACAACTGAGCATCCCCTTCAAAACGAAAAAGAAGAGAAGCAGCTTGGAGTGGGAGGGAGTTTTATTATTTCCTAGTGAAAATAATGTATTTTCCAAAGGGCTCAAGGTTTGTATGGGAGAGAATGGCTGAGTTTCTAATCTCATGGACACTGAGATGTGCAAGTGGATGAGGAGCTCCAGCTCAGCCAGGAACTCCTCCTGCAGCCGTTGCTTGATGGGGTATGAGGGATCACTTCACTCCTTTAGAAATCTGAGTTTCTTCAATGCAATGGATTTAACAGATAACCAAGAAGACACCAGAGCTTGTTTCTTTGTTTTAGTCACTGCCTGCTTTAGAGGAGACCCCCAGGAGATGAAAGCAAGCCTCCAGTGAGAAGTGACAGAGTTCTTTCTTTCAGTTCCTTTGGGCACCACTGCCAAGTTTCATGATTGTGGTAGGAAATGCTGCTGAGGAGAGTGGGGCCAGTTGAGCAGAGGCTCCTGCACACTGACACAAAAGAGAGGGTGGATTTCCGATTAAAGGCTGATTCCCAGCATTGAGGGGATGAACTGCAGTGCCACATGTAGAAAACCAGGAATAAAGCTCTTATTGCACAGCTTACACCTCTCCCTTCCCTCCTGAGCTATCCATCGGGATCTTTGGATGTGAGGACACCAGCGAAGCACCAGCTGAGAGCTGAGCCCAGGCCACGGCCCCGGGGAAGGCAGAGCCCTTATGGGGTGCAGGGTGGGTCACAGGGCATGGCAGGGAGAGCGCCGGCAGCTCCCCCCTCCCGGGGTGTGGCTGGACAAACACACAGCTCCTCGTGGGGATCAAGCCAGGGCTGTCGGCTTCACCTGTGTTCAGCACATCAGCCTCAAATGGCTGCTGACTCAGGCGCTCAACCCGCGCCAGCCCCAGTCTGCCTGGTGGCCAAGGCTGAGAATTCACATCTGAGCATGTACAAAGCTCTGGCTGGTAACTGGGAAATTGTGCCAGTGAACAGACAGCAAAGTCATGTTCTGATTTTGCTCTGAATAATTAGCCAAATGGGTTAATTGTATAAAATTAATTGCTAGTGCTTGAATCATTACAATCCATGTTGGGATCATCAGTTCAGCTAAGAGCTGTATTGTATTTCACAGCCTTTCACTGCTTCCCTCTCCAGGGGAAGAAAGGAAATTTAAGTATGATACAAATAGCCAAAAAAAAAAGAAATTATGCATGGCCAGAAAAACTCAATTTCAGCACTGTTTGGGAGGGAAGTCAGCTGAGGAAAATCAGCTTGTCTTGGGTCCACTTTGACAATAAGAATAAGCAGTCACAGGAAGGTGCTGCTCTTCCAAACATCAGGGTTAGTCCAATTTTCCCAGCTCTGTTCTTTGCTCAAATTACAGCCCTGATGAAACCAAAGCACATTTGTGTCAATGCTTCCATCTGTAACTCTTCAGAGTAATTTATTTCCTTCTCCCTTTCCCTTGTTTTTCCACAGACTCAAGTTCCAGGAGACACACTTTTAGTTTTGGCTTTCCACAATTCCCTTTCCTTTTCAGTTTTTTTCCCCTTAAAAGAATGCATGCAGACGTAAAAATGTGTTTTCTAGGATGAGTTTTAGAGAGCCCAGCCTCTCTGCTGAGGGCTAGATGCTGCCAGCTTTAGAGGAAGTTTCTCCTACTCATTTTGCCCACAGATGCTCTCATGCGACTCCATGACCGAAGCGCCCTCAGCCAGAGGAATCCAGGAGAGAATCCTTATTTTATCACCTCCCTCGTCAACACGACCAGACCTACACATCATGGGTGAGCTGTAGGGTGAAACTGGCCAGCCCCAGATGCTTCCCCCATCAGCCCAGAGCTGCTGCAGTCACAGGGCTCCTGCACAGGCAGCAGCACACATATGACATTCCTGTTCTGCCTTCCCCAAACAATTCCTGGCCTGCCTTCCACCAACCAAAGGGATGACAACTTTCTCCTAGGTACATATCCCCTTAAGAGAACAGTTTTATGCTGAGCTGAGGGTGGTCAGATCTACAAAGCTCACCTGAGCATCCAGGTATTTGCTAATTCCCTCAAGCGGATGGAGCACCAAGCTGGGGCTCTGAAGTTCATTACCTCTTCTGTTCTCACAAAGAACCTTAGGGCTTGCCTAGGGTGAGGGAGTCACAGAAACATAAAATCATTAAGGCTGGAAAAGCCTCCAGGTCATCAAGTCCACGCTGTGCCTGATCCCTACCTTGTCACCAGCACAAAGCCCTGCCACATCCAGGCCCTCCTTGGGCTGGGATGGGGATTCCAACACCTCCCTGGGAAGCCCCTGCCAAGGTCTGACCAATGTTCCCAGGAAAAATTTCCTCATGATGTCAAACCTCACCATCAGCTGGCACAGTTTGAGGCCTTTTCCTCTCATCCTGTCCCTTATTTCCTGGGAGCAGACCCTGACCCCATTTGGTTCCACCCTTCTGTCAGGGAGTTGAGGAGTATGATTTCTCTGTGAACTCCATACTATGAATTCCCATGATTTGGTTAAAGTGTTTAAAAACTCATTGTGCACTTAAAAATAAAAATTGCAGTTAGAAGCCAGGGGGTTTATGCTATTGCAGCATAATCACAGGGAATGCCAATCACAGGGAAATGTCCTATTGTAGGGCCCGTGGTTGCAAATAAAAGGGTTCCTGATGAGGGGCAAGAACAGATGAAATAAAATACCCAACATGGGTGGAATCTGCAAATTTTTATGCATGAAGGAGAGCAAGGAGCGGGCAAGAGCTGCCCTGGTTGGAAGTGAGGAAAAGACACCCAAGGAAAGGGAATGGTGCTTATTCCTTCAGTGACACTCAGCTCCAAGAAGTCACGACGTGCTCCCTCCCATGACCCCAAGCCATGATCAATTTGACCAAAATAATTTGACAGATGCTGGTCCAACCTATTCATAAAAACCTCAGAGATACCATACCCTCAGACCCATGCTTTGCTTCCATCAGAGACAGGCACTGGGGTTTCCTATTGGAAATTAAACCCACAGCTTCTCGCTCTGTTGCCTATGGCCAGGAAGGAACTGCTCATTCCCTTGATCCCTCCCAGAGACCTTTCCCAGCTAGAGGATGTGCTTCTTTCCTCCAGGATCCAGAAGCCTGTTCGCCATAAAACACAACTTAAAACTAAGGCTACAAAGTCTATAAAATATAGTGTAGAGAAACAGGACCATAGTTACAGGATTCAGGATCTCCCATATCCATTAAGAACATTTGGTTGAAAAAACTTTAAAAGTTCTGTGTAATCTAATCTGGTTTTCCATTTTTCTTTGGTGATCAAAGTTCTCCAGATGTTGCTCATTCATGACAACTTCCTCTCCTCTTTAATCTGATGGGATCCCTCAGCCACCACATCCTGAGCACCCCAAAACCAAAAGCCCTTATCCACCACCCAACCTCCAGCCCAGCACCAGGAATCTGCCCAGGAGCCTCTTTGGGAGCAGTGCCAGGAAATCAGCCAGCAGTGCCAGGGAAGGGGTTTGACAGTGCCACATCTGGGCTTCATAATCCTTCTTTCTCTCCAGCCATTTCCAGAAGCCCATGAATATTTGGGTCTCAATCAATTTGCAACCCTGGGATCAAACTCAAACTGGGCCTGGAGCTTCATGGCTGAGCCTAAATGGTGGCCTGGGGCCATGGGATGGGGTAAGGAAACCCCAGCTGAGGATGCCCCACATTCCCTGTGAACACATTTATTAGTCCTTAAATTCAGCTTTTTAAGGATATTTCCATCCCTCTCAGCATCTAGGGTTTATTAACTTAAATATCCATCTGCATTATTTATCATAGAGCCCTATAAAATCTTTCTTTTCCTGAAAGTATTAGCTGCACCCACAAACATACTTCTAATTTTATTTGGTCTGCCTATTAAAATTTGTCAATGTTGATATGTCTAAATCATAAAATAGCAAAGAACTGCACTTTTTGAGACAAAACTCCCAGGAGACAAAATATTTCATTTTAAGAAATGTTAAAAAAAAAAGCACCAGGAAGAGCAAAGTTAATAATATGCGTTGCTGCAGGATTATTTACCGTGCCTTAGTCTCAGGCAGTTTTACTAGATGACTTACCTTCAAAGCCTGAGCTCACCCTGCGCTTCTAATGGGCTCATAAAAGTTCAAGGCAGCAGGTTCATAATCAATAAAAATCAAACTGCCTTTGAAGCACTGCAGGAGCGTGTCTTCCTTATCCTTCACCTGCTCATGTCCCAGGTACTCCAAAAATTCCTCTTGATAGATGGGATAAATGGAGGGCTGCAGCTCTGGCAGGAACCACAATAAATCCCATGTGTGCAGTGGCTTTCCTGAAGGAAACATCCAAAGTCGTGATCAGGGTTGTTCTCCTCAGCTACAGAGGCACAAAGTGACATCCATGGAAACAACAAGGCTGGTGGGACCTCCTGAATAAGAAGGAGGCCATGGTGGGCTCCAGTGGGATGCTTCTGAACACCCCACAGCTGGGTGAGGCTGCTGAGAGCCTTTCCAGGTGCCTGCTGCCTTTTCCTGCGGAGTTTGTCCAAACCCTCTTTGCCACGGCCCTCTGCACCCGGGACTCCTCCTGCTCCCTGATGGATGAGGCTGCAGCCACAGCAAAGGTCCCGGAGCAAAGTGACCAAGACAAGAGGAATGTGCTGAGCTGCACTGGAACAGACACTGGCAGCTCTTACCATGCCCAGATGAAGGAGGAATATTTTCCAGATTTTTCCTCTGTGTGTCATCTGTCTCCTCTGGTCAACACAGGCATTTTCCTGCTCTTCTGTACCATAAGAATATTCTGTGATCTGATCTGATCCATGTAGTTGGTGCTTCCAGGCACATGCCTGACTCTGGCCACATCTTCCCCTGCCTTTACACCTAGGGTTTTTTTTCACTTTTCTTGGGTTCTTCTGCTCTTCACCCAGGAAATTTCTCCAAGTATCCAGAAGCTTGCTAAGAATCACAGGTCCAAGGGTGTGGCCTCACCATACGGCACAACCACAAAAGGAAGGCTTCATAGGTCTGTCTCCCATCTAAATTGAGAATTTGGCTTGTACAGCTAACAAGTTTTTAGCATCTCTTATTTTCTGCATCCTGCAGAGAAAGAGAGAGCAGAACTAGGCAGATGGAATTTGCAGCAAAGGAGAGTACTGCCTGTGCAGTACTTCCCCAACAGTGTTTGGCCTTGAATCTACCAAACAACGATGTTTGCCTTCTTTAAAGATCCATTTCAAGAAAAAAAAAAATCAGCAGGAAAGTAAATTCTCTTTTGAACAAAAACAAAAATACCCCTAAAAATAGTTTTTCATTTATTCTTTTTACTATTTCAGAAGTTATTTGCTATTTTTTAAAAATAAAATGCAAAACCCCCTTTGAAGCTCAAGCCTTGTTTAGCTTCATGAAACAGCTGACTGAACACCTCCTGGACCAGACCGGGCAGGGGGATGCAGCCCTTTGGCTGTGCAGCACAAGGACAATGCCAGACTTTGGAGGACATAAATAGATGTCAGAGCTGGGCTTTGGTGTTTCTGAAGCTCATCTGAAATAGCAGGAGGAGGGGAAAGGCATCTGTCACCACATTTCAGTCATAAATGGCTCTTTTCTGGGAAGGGATGGCACAGGAGTGGAACAGGTTTGTGGAAACCAGTACAGTATCAGTTTCTCCACTTCTGCGTATCAAAGATGGTTTATGCATTGCCCTATTTTGACCCATTTCTAGTGCTCCTCTGAGCCTACACAGTTCTTCCTGGTCAACCTGAACCAACCAGGAAATCCTGTTCTGAAATACTCATCCCCTGCCAGGGCTCAGCATTTCCCAGGTTCAGTGGACAAACATCATCCCACCCACGGGCTCCAGCAACAACAAACCTGGGAAAATGCAAATAAGGCCATCAGGAAAGATATTTTGCTTTCAGATCATGTTCTGGGTGAAGTTTGCCATTTGAGCCTACCCCATTTCTTCCTCTTTTATGTGCAGAAATTTAGTAATGATTAACTTGTAATCATTTGTACAGCAGACACAAATCACATGTAGAGGAGATGCTTTTAGCAAAGAAAATGAGACAGAAGCAGAAGAGAAGGTATCCATAAAGAAAAAAATAAAACATCTCAGTGGTTATTTTTGGGGTCGAGATGGTTTAATGCCAGCCCAAGTAGGCACAGGGTGTGTGCAATTCAACATGAGAAATAAAGACTCCACTGTGGCTGCCGTGCCCTGCTGACACCACTGGTACCCCTCTGTGCCCAGCACACCATCACCCCCCCAGGAAGGCACCTTCCCTGGATCCCTGTGGCCACACCTCGCTTTGGGGAGGTGGGAATGGGCAGGACAGACCCCTGGGCTGGGTGCCCATGGGTTTCTCTGTGTGGGGCAGTGGCTGTTCCCTCAAACCACAGGCTGGACTCTGAGGGGACAGCTGGGAAAATGTTCTGTCATCTGCAGCTCTGTCCCAGGCAGGAATAGCCCACATTACAGAATACAAAGTGGGTAAGGAAAAACCACATTTTCTCATTCTTAGCAGGGAAACTGTATTTTCCAGCAGCCCATTCCCCCTGGCACTTGAGGCTCAGACTGAATAATTCCTGGGATGATTTACCTCATCCCACCCGGATGGTTTTGACCTCAGGTTGCCTGCAGGACACAGAAGGACCGAGGCAAGCAGACAAACCAGCAGCTGTCATGCACTAACCAGTCTAGAGACCTGGAAAGGCTGGCAAAGGGATGACAAGTTTTCTACCTTTTTTTTTTTTTTTTTTTTGTTAACTTCTCTGTAGGGCCATTCACACTCTGCCAAGTAGCAGAAATTGATCAGAGGAAACAGAAACTTCAAGCCAGTTTCCTAGAAATCAGGTGAACGTGGATCCTTTTTATATAGTGGATGCAGAAGAGAAGTGGCATAGACAACTTTTAGGGAAAAAAAATGCCTCTGACTGCACCAGCCCCACAAGGCTTTGGAGAGAAACTGGAAAGGTGTATTTTTCCACAGATACTACAGTTCTGGCTGTCATGTTCCACCTGCCCCCTCCTCTTCATTTTTGCTATGCTTCAGAAACCATCATCTCCACCTCATCTCCTGCCTTTCTCTCACTGGGGACACACCAGCTCTTGAACTGTCTCACACCCTCCCCCTGTGCAGCCTGAACACAAATCCATGAAACCAAGAAAACCAGCCCTGGAACCGACCAGGAAGCTTCAGAAATCCCTGTTTCTAGATGATTGTAGAATCTGTAGCAAAAGAGGGGACTTGCTGCTATGGTGACCTAATTCTGCATTTACTCTTCCTTGTACCTATGGAACAGATTTCCAGGACCAGCTCCAGGTAGGTGCTGGAAGTTCACCTGGGCAGGAAAAGGGGATGAAAGAAGATCCACATGTCTCACAGGCCTGTGTGGAAGGTAACTGTGCCTCAGACTCCAGCTGACTCCTCCCTGCAGCATTGCTTATGTTTCCAAATACACTGGAAAGCACACACAAATACTTTGGAGATTTCTCTGCTTTCCCTCATTCCTTTCAGAAGTGTCTCTGCAGAATCTGGGATCTATTTCCTTGAAAGGCAGGGAGCCTTTTGCTCAGAGCCTTCCAACACTCTGACTGTCAAACACCAAAATGCCAATCATGAATCACTCTGGATGAGGCAAAACAATCTCTTGCATAAATTAAGAAAGTCCAGAGTGAGAGCTAGCGTGAGTAGAGAGTAAACTTCCTTGCTGTGCGGCTTGCCAAACTCTAGAAAGAAAACCTTTGAAAAAGCAGCAGAATGATCCTATTTCCTGTTGATTTACTATCTCCAGCCACAGAAAGGATGATGGTGACACAGACCACTCTAGCTTGCAAAGCAGCTCTAATGGCCATGGCTGGATCATGTCACCAAAAGAGGCATTTCATACATGCACTCAGTCACATACAGCCACGGCAACACCAATTTATTGTGTCACCATTTCACACCCTCCTCTTTCCTCCTCACAGATGATTGAATAACTGCACTTCTTTTTAATCCCAAGCAGGGTGCATTGCTTGCACACCTCTCAGCAAGCCCTGCAGAGGATCCCCTCTCCAGGGCAGCACTGCTGCAGGGACTGTGTGTGAAGAGGGAAAGTCTCTTCCCAAAGCTCACTGAGTGCCAGGGCAGAGCCAACAACCCCACACCAAGAGCCAAAACCAGACCACAAGCACAGGGTGAGGAGTTTTCCTCTCAGTGCAGCACCTGTGAGGAGCAGGGCTGGGCAGAGCCTGTCCTGCTCCCCAAGTGCTGCCTGTGCAACGCCTGGGAGCCTCTCCCTGCCTCTGCTGCGTTCCCAGCCACACATTCAGCCTCTAATTTGGGAAAGGAAAAACCCAGTCTGGCCAGCACCACCCTGGAAGTCCAGCCCACCTATCTGCTGTGCCAAAGCTGGTGTTTACAGCTTCCCTCAGACAGGTCAGCGGGTTCTCCCTGGCCCTGTGCAGCGTGGGATGTGCATCCACAGGTATGCCAGAACACTCCCTGAGCTCTGTGCACAGGAACTGCACTTCTGCTCCTCACAATACCTCCCCTGAAGATGTGGATTTCTTCCTTCTCCCATCAGGCAACCACAGGAGAAGCCATCCAAATCCCCTGGGATGTCCTTTACAACCCAGCCACCCTACAACGAAGCCAAATGAAGCCCTGGTGATGGAGTGACTGAAAAAAGCCACATGAAGAGGGAATTTTCTAGCAAGAAAAAACACCTTCCATTGATATTTCAGTACTACATAACCACAGCTGGAAACACATGGATATTTCAGGCTATAGGCATGGCCTCACCAGGTAGATGAAAAAAAAAAATGCTTAATATGAAAAACTTCAAATTTAAAAATAAATAGAAATTAATTTTAGGGGGTGAAAATGACACCAGTATTTTGCTAAAACCATTTGAAATTTCAATTTGGAAAATGCAACTCGCCCTTTGGAGATACTTCTCCTTAAGGCTTTAATCATTGTGCAAAATATTTATCATTGTCATCTTCACTTTTCTCCTGCAGCAAGTTAAGGCATAAAGTTAAGACAGTGTTCCCCCTCCCACCAGAGAGCCCAAAAGGGCTTCCCCATTCAAATCTTTGGTCCAATCCATTGAAATGAAGTTCTGCCTCAGACCATTTTTTATTGTCCATGCACTAAATGAGAACTGGCCTTGGGCCAGAGAACAGGAATGGGGATAGGACCCCAGCTCACTTCCTGCACCATCTGAGCTTTGTTGGGATCCTGATGGAGTTCAGCCTCGTGTTCCTGCGCTCTCACGGGGACACAGATTCCAAGGTCTGTCTGTGCTGAACTTCTCCTGACGTTCCCCAACTCCTGCAGAGCTTTTCCCCCTCCCTCTCCACACTGGGCCTTGTGACCAGCCCTACAAGGGTCACTTCCCATTTCACCTTGCTCAGAGTCCCTTTGCACTGAATGTTGGGAGGCTTTTTTCAGTCCCTGGCATCCCTCTTACTTTGAGAGAGGAGGCCCAGGGAGGAGAAGAGCTCCCCAGGCACAGACCACAATTTCTGACCATGGTTCATTGTTTTCTGGGCTCCTCAGTGCCCATTTTCTCTGGCAGAAAATCAGTGTAATTAAGTGTTAACAATTTGATGAGGAAACCTTTCCTCACACTGGAGGCTTCACCAGCATTTTTTTGACAATGCACAAAAGTCACAAAATAAAAAGCTTTGGAATTCTTCTCCAACATTTCTTTTTCCTTTAAAGCTTATAAAAACCTTTTTTTCAGGAAAAGAAATGGGGAAAAAAAAACAACCAAAAAAACACCACCAAATTCAGTCCCCATACATGGAAAAATGCAGCTGAAGGAAAAATTTTTACAACTTTCCCCTCCCATAAGCAGCTGGTGCCAATTTTATTTTTGAAGGAGCACAGGAGATTGGAGAGATATTAATTGAGATTAAATACATATGGGATGCTGGAACACAGGAAGCCCAGCCTTACGTTGCTGCTGTTTATCACACTTATTTAGGCCACTGAAGAGAACACCTCCTACAGCCTCTGACACCTCTGCTATCCTTCAGCCAAAATCTTCCTATGAATTTGAAGGTCCAACAAAATTTCATAGATCTGCACATGTAAATAACTGGGACGTGTTTAAAATTTCCCAGCAGAAAAGCAACTTATCAAAAGCAGTCTTTTCACCAAAATGTGTGAATCTTGGAGGCAAAAAAACCCCAAACAGTTCTAAGTTAGTATTTATGGTCAAAATAGCTTCCCCAAGGCTGTTATTGCTCCTAGCACCAGCTGGATTCCAGGTATTCTCCTGGCAGACTATTCCAAGTTTGCTGTAGGAGCTGTTCCAAAATGTTTCAATAATAAAGCATTTTGAGAAGCAAGAATTTATACTTTCTGTATAAAATGTAAAAGTAAGGACATAAATTGTCCATGTAAGGACTGTAACCAAAGGACCACTCACCCAGCTTTTCTTTAATCCTTCTCCCCCAGCCCAGGCAGAGCCACATTAAAAGCAGGGATGACTCAAAATCTAGAGCACGTGCTTAGGACACAGATTTGACATTCAAACCTACAGAACAGAGGAAAACTCAAAAAAAATATTTGTTGCATCCTTAGATGGAAGACAAAATTTTTCACATGAAAATATTTGGAAGAGATTGGGCACAAGGAAGTCTCCCTGCTGTATTTTTATGACCTTTTATTTATAAAGGCTCAGTCACATCATTTGAAGTACAACACACACAACTGAGAAGCCTGAGAGAACAAAACCTGAGTGTTCCCACCCTCAGGTTGGGGCTCAAATTGCTAATTAGCACCACAGCAGTGCCCAGGGATTCTCCCCATACTGTGGTTTTCCCAAAGGGATAAATTATCCCATAGGAGTGGCACTTTCTTTAAAGTCTTTATTTTACTGTGAAATATCTTGTGCCTTTATTTGTGTACTGGTTGCAAATTGGGTTGTAATTAGCAGCCAGGGAAAAATTTGGTTTTGGTGAAATGCAATGAACTCCCAGCCCCATCGGTTGGTGTGGGACAGGTGACTTAAGTGACAAATAAGAGCTGGCATAAAAGACTGAGAATATGAATGAATACGAGGAATTAATTCTGAGACTGGAATAACTCATTAGAAAGGAACATATGATCAGCTCTGCAACAGTCTCCATAATTCCCCAAACTGAGCAAAATGTTGTCATCAAACAAAATCATGAGAACTGTGGTGTGGTTTGTGGAAGAACAGAGAGGAAATGAGGCCTTTTGTTGGGTGTTTATGGCCAAAGATGCTCCCAAGCCAGTATCTGTCCCAAATTATAAATCTCCAGGTTTTGGCTGTAAAGGGAACTCTGGGAGTGGACCCAGAGACATTCACAGGAAGGAGAAGGACACCAGGCTGAGCAGAAGTGGCTCCCACAGGAAATTAGGGGAAAATACACAGGAAAATTCTGTCTGGGTCTTTAGCTGATGAAATTGGGAAGCAGCTTCAGAGGAGGTTTTTATAAGAAGCCAAATACAACACTGAGTTACCTTCAAGTGTTGTTTGCTTATTTGGATTGTTTTTGGTTTTTTTTTTCAGGTGAAACAGAAACTTTAATGAATGTATGAAGAAGAAGCTTTTGAAAAATGTGCACTCCAACACCTTTTACAACTGAAAATTCAAAGTTTCTCATGAGCAAATATTTTACTCCTGTTTTATAAAGGTGGAGAACAGGGAACAGAAGAACAAGAGGGATTCTAAGATTCTCCTGAAGTCCTAAAGGGACAAAAATGAGGGATTAAGACAAGTAAGTAGAAGATGTAAAAGTCCATTGAAATAAATTTATCCTTTGGAAGGTCTTACATTGTATTTATCCTCTAAACACCTGAAAGCAGCAATTCTGCTGACTGACTGACAATTCCATCCACTTTAGTGGTGCATTTCCAAAGCAGCAGTTGACCCCATTGGAACCTAAAGTTCTTTGGGGGAAAGTCCTGGAAGCAACTTCTCCTTTCCAAAAGGACCTGCCCAAGATTTAATCTTCCCCTGAGCAATTACTTCTGTTTGATGAGGGAAAAAACCCTCATAAAACTGTTATAATTGGTGTCAGCTTAAACCATACACAAACTAAGAAATGAAGGAGTATCTCTACTAATATTGCTTTTGTAATGAGTGTCTGTCTCCCAAAATGACTGCAAGCACCTAAAAATAGCCACAAAAAAACGTTTGGGGCAATATTACCTCAGAAGAATAAACAGCTCCAGAATTTTATTCAGCACACAAAATTCCTCTCCTCCAACCTCCTCCTGTTCACAGGCAAGGAGCCAATAAAAAATAGATTTGTAATTAAAATCCCTGGAATCTGTGCATTCAAGCTCTTTATTAACATTATAATTTTTAGATGTTGAGTTAGCACAAGAACACCACTGTTCAAGATTCAACACTGCAGTTTTTGATTCTTATTTCTACATTCAGTTCTCCCAACCATCTCTGAACTTCTAAGCTAACCAGAGTTATTTTATTAGTGGAGAATTAAAGTGCCCACACAAATACTTTTTATTAAAGAGTCTAATTTTTTTCCTGCTCCTGAAGGGTTTCTTCTTTTCCTTTTCATTTCTTTTCTGTGTGGCAATTACACAATTGCATGTTCAGTTTATTATTTTATTTCTCTTGGAATTCTTCTAAAAATGACAGCCTTTCTCAGTAATGGCTTTAGTCTATTTTTCTTTTTCAAGAGAATTCCAGCCAATTTGGATTTAATATAGCAATATATTGTTAAAAAATATTTCCAGCTGCCAACAGTAGCTGGGAATGCACACCAGGAATGTAACTGCACAAATGAGAAAGAAAAGAAAGTCATCAAATACAAAACTTCTCACATCGGGTAAAAATTATTTTGAAAGGGAGTTAAAGCTGATATTCAAAACCATAATTTTTTTAAGAGAGATTCTACCCCAAAAGTAAGCAACATAAAATAAATATAAACTAAATAAACTAAGTAAATAACATAATTTTTTTTAATAAATAAAGAAATTTAAAGTTCATTTTTTAACACAAAATGAACACCCAATAAGGTATAAAAAAAGAACATATGTAGCCAGCCATTATACTACTGTCTATGTTTGAGGCACAAAAGCTCAGTGTCAAATCTCATAGACACAGACAAAGTATTTTTCTATATTTTCTCCTTTTACAGAGTCCTTCCAAGGCAGCTTTGGATTGTTTTGGTGTTCAACTTCCCTTCCTGGGAACAAGACATGAAGAAGTTCTCTGAGAGTTTCACAGTGCACAGGAACCAGCTGTTGGTTTATGAAGAATCATGGCTAGAAAAGCACAATTTTGAATCCATTTTTAAGCTGAAGGTAGGGAAAGGATTGCCATAAATTGAACAGGCAATTTGTATCTTCATTACTGCACAAAAAACACTTGGCCTGAGATCAGGAACTGGATTTCACAATGAACTTTCTTTTTAATATCTAGAACAGACAAAAATGGGCTTTGCTCTGAACATGTGGCAAACTGAATAAACTGTAAAAGAAGAAATCTGTAATTTTGATCACAATACTTCCTCTCCTTTAGTGAAAAATTAGTATTTCTCATCCCTGAGCAGAGCCAGCATGACCCCAGCACTTGGTCAGGATTAACCTCCTCTGACGAGTAAGGTCAGCCTGAGTCCATCCAAAATACTTAAGCAACCAAATGCAGAACACAACATAAAAATGAAGCAGTAATATCAGTTTCTGCTGAGTGATGAGCACAGTCCACCCAGAGTGTGTGGATGCATTCTCAGAGTGTGAATTCACATGTACTCAGCCCAGTGGGATCCCACCAGGGAAAACTTGCCAGATGCTTGATTCAAGAGGAAAGATTTTCAATTAGCACAGTTAAATGCCATTCTCTTCTCTTTCTGGGTAAAACGACGAAATGAAGAGCGTCTTTCAGCAGATTGTGCAAAAAAAAAATGTTATAATGAATCACATCAAGAGTTCTTCAGACAATTTTAGAACAATTATTGCTAAGGGAAGTTGATTCTTAATTTCCTCCATTAAAACCTTCCACTCTCAGTCTAATAGTGAAACACTAATAACCATCCAGCCTTCAAATGCATATCTCCAACAAAATTCCATCTGTCTCAATGAAGAAGACAAGAACTGCGCTACCAAAAAAGCAAAATTGAAAGTTCCACGTGGTAAATACTCAAGATGTTATTGATACCCTACAGAGACCCCCTACAAGGATGGAAGAAACTCATTTAAAAAGACCAAAATCCTAATATTAAAAATGTTGCACAGTTTAGGACAGCCACAACTGGACTAGCAGCAGGTGAACCAAAATTGGATCCCAGTTCTGCTTTCTAAAGGAAGGACACATGGCATACAAGGGTTCACACTGAACCCAAGCAACTGCAGTGGAATTGCTGCAGTCTGCACCCAGGGACAGCTCTGGGGCAGGGGCATGAGAGGGAAATCATCTCATTGCTCTCTAGACTTCCGTCAAAACAAATCTCTGCATGTCCTAGGGAGCACATGAATACTCTTCCTCTGGATTTTTTATCAGGAGATTATCCAAACAACTTGGAAATTATCAAAACAAGTGGGGTGTTGTTGTCTCCATAGTGTCTCCAGGCAAAGTAAAGATGCTCAAGGTGGCCTCAGCAGCAGCTGCTTCTGGGATGGGAGGTCTTTGCAGGGGCTGTAGGGATGGAAAAAAGTCCTGGAGCAAGGACTGGTGGAATACAGAGCAGCCAGGTTAATTTCAAATTACATTGCCAGGAAACTGACACAGGATTAATTATATCTGGATTATGAAGGGAGGAGGTCGTTGCTCAGGAGAATTGGTATCTACAGGCCATCAGACCTTTAGGACACTGCAGGTTTGCTGCTTTCCAAGAGGGATCTGCCACATACAGGTGTCTCAAATACCTAGAAAATAAATAAATACCCACTCCAAAGAGCAGTAAACACAGGACAGTGGCTCTCAACACCTAAAAAATTTGTTTATTACACTATATTAAATATTAAATATGTATAGTAGGATAGACATTAAAATCTTTGGGGCAGCAAGTCTACAGCCAGAGCAGCATAAATGTACTTTGCAGCTTTACCTCACTGAAGGAAAAAAATAAAAGGAGTTAGTTGGTCTCATACTAAAATGGGATTTGCTACATTTCAGGGAAGAGATTATTCACAGAGAGGAATACTGAATTCCTCACATGCTGTATTCATGTCTTCTCCTGCATTCTCTCTTTCAAGTACTCCTAATTTGAGTTTCACATTCAAATAGCTGCAATTATGGAACAATTCAATCACAGGGTAAGGGAAAGGAAAAAAAAAACCCTCCCCAGAGCTCAGTTTGGCAGGGTGTGTTCTGCTTTAAACAAGGATTAAAATTAGAAGGATTGTTCCAAATCAAGTGATTTTGTGCAAATTCCTAGAATATTGGACTATTCTCTTTATTACTCCTCAGCTGCAATAGGTTAGTCAGGACAGAAATTTTCCTTTCTGTGGGTGTTGTTCAAAGCTTCTGCACAGACACCTAGAAAATTCACCAGTTACCAAGGCTGTGTTGGGATTTTAAGAACCATTAAACTTTGTTATACTGGCTGAGGAGCTGAGAACATATCTGACAACCAGCGAGAAGCCTCTTTTACAAGCTCCCTTCTCCAAAACTGAGCAGAGATCAGAAGAATCTCAACACACAAAATCTGATGCAGACTGAAATTATTGGGAGAAGCAAATTTATCTTCATCTTATTGTCATAATAGCAACCATCCCTTTGGCTGATGTTCCAGACTATTCAACCCCTATTCTGTTGTAAGGAATTTGAGAGACACTGTGGAAAACAGTGATTAAATTCATGTTTCTCATCCAAGACTGACCCACTCCTCCAGCACAGGCATTTCCAGGCATGGCCCACTCAGTGCAGAAATGTTTCCCCACTGAATTACACACCTTGGGCAAAATGTCAGGGGGACAATACGCTCTGGAGAGCCCATGCAGAGCTTGCTAGCCACAGGAGATCCCTGGAGATGGCCCCAGCAGTTCCCTGCAGGCAGGACATTTTACACATCATCTACATACCGACACCAAGGCAAAGTAACAGGTCAAGTAATTTGGGGATTTCCCAACCTCAGAACAGAAAACTGGAAACTAAAAGTGGGTCACTGTTACACCCGTATCTTGTTTTCTGAGTCAGGCACAGACACCCCAGCAGCAACGAAGAATTACCTTTTTGTTTGGTTTCAGGTGTATTGTCTTTGATGAAGGATAGTCAAAGATTAGTTTGGGCAGTTGGTTATTGTTTGGAAGCAGCCTGTCAAATTAGTGTCAATTTTTTCAAACAGGTTACACTCCAAATGCTTAAAATGCATCAATACAGAACAGGTGACAAAAGGGAACCCAGGACCCTGAGTTTATCTCTTCTCTTGCAGATGCTGTTCCTGAAAGAGTAACCGAGATCAGATTTCAGGTGAGGAACATGGTGCTGCAAACGAACCTGCATTATGTCTGTGACCCTCATGGTCACAGCTATGCTGTCCAAATCAAAAGAAATAAAAAAACCTAAGTTTTATTAAGGTGTAGCTCACCGAGCTGTGCTTAAAAATGTTGGATGTGGAAGTCCTAAGGGACCTCGATCTCTCACTGAACTTTACACTGAAAAGCCAGAAAGGGATTGGGCCACAAGAGACAATCAGAAAGCAAATACATCCCTGTGCAACTAAGAAGTGTGAAACACCCCTTGAGGCAGTTAGCTGATCATGAAAATATTAAAAGTAGTCGCATTAACATTTCATGAGAGATTTCCCCCTGCCTCTCCCTCAGTTACCTTCTGCTACTACATATTTGGAAATATTTTTTGTAATTACATCACTTGCCAGGTGATTTATAAAGCAGAATGAGCAACAGCCAAACATTTACTAAAACTGTTGCTGAGCAGTGAACAAATTATCTGCTGTGCCACAGTAGAACAAACAAGCTGGGCTGAGTGCTCCATGCATAAACACTAATGATCTCATTAACTCAATCCATTTTATTAATCACTACCAAAGTAAAGGCCACACTTCTACCCTCTTCTGTCCCTGGATACATTGCTCCTCTCAAATGAATGAGTTCAAAGACATCCTCTTAAAACCTATCCGCGGTCACCACCTGGCTTGCTCACACTGAATCCTTATGAAAATGTGGAAAGGTACTCTGCATATTCCCCTGCTAATTCCAAGAATTCAAATAAGTCCCCATTCTCTGAAAGTGAGTCATTAGTTTTTAGTCCACCATCATCATTGTTTCCAGTCAAAACATCTCAAAAAGGAAATTACAGCAGCCAAGATAATCAAGCATTGGGGGAGATATTTTGACACCTTAGATCTTACCACGGAAATTTGCTCAGAAATTTGAATGAATCAGGAACCTGGAAAAATAACAAAATGAGTAAACCAAAAACTACAATAGGTCATGATTCATTTTTTTTCACTGTTATGGGGCTACGTGCACTCACCCCATGCTGAAGGACACGCTAGAGGAGAAGCAGGGCAGTGAGGGAGGAGGAGAAACCCAAGGCAGCATCGGCACCAGCAAATGTCTGTGACACATCCCAGGTTCCAGGGCTCCACGACTGAAGGGGTGCCTTGACACAGGAATGATGAATCCAGTCAGAAAATAAATGGACAAAGGAAGAGAGCTCAGCTGATGGAGTCATCTCTTCACCACAGGGATCTCTTCCGAGGTCAACGTGTTTTGATCTTCAGGGTGATGTTGAATGTCAAACCCAGTGAATAACAGGCTCTGTAGTCGCTGCCAGCCCCAACTGGCATTGAAAATGGTGAATCCTTTCCTTCCAAGCATGGAACAGAGGTCAGGTGGGCACTGATGTATCACTGAGGGGAAACCTTTTGGTGTTTTTTATTGATTATTTCTGCTTGGTGGAAGAAAGGAGTTAGAAGCCATCTGGACATTTTTAACTGAAAGTTTTCACTTTAAACGCAGCAAAATCTTTAAAAACTGGTTAAAGTTAAATTCAAAAGGTTATCCAAAGGCATCAGTGATTTCAAGATTCAGTAATACATTTTCATGTAGTAAAAAGTCAAAATCACTTCTTACTGTTTTCATTTCAACAAAAAACCATTAAAGATGTTATTTGGACTCCAAAGAAGGCCTTTTATTAAGTTTCAGTTACCTTGCTGAGCCACGTCTCTCTGCTGCCCAGCTCTAATCTGTAAAGTCTATTCAGCACACAAACTGGACAAATAACTGTTCCCATCCCATGCTGTGCTCCAAGGGACTCCCCACACCTGTGCACGGATCGGGGGGCTCAGGACAGTGGGAAAACCACTCTGGTGTTTGGAGGAGTGGGGAGGAAGGAGGGAGGGTTTGTGGCATTCCAACCAGCCCCCCACAGTCTGACACCAAGCCTGTTTTCCTGCTGTCTGGAGACCAGGGTGGGAGTGCCAGGCTGGGTTGTGATTTTGCCTAGCAATTATCTCCCATCTTTTGGTAACATGCTCTACCCTCCTTCACAGTCAAGAGCTGTCCTGACACAGATGTTCTCTGAAGTGGCTCTGGAGCTGCTCTCCACTTCAACTGGGGATTTCTGTTGTTTTTTAAAAAACATTTATATTGGAGTAACCCACTGAAATATCCAAATATATACACAAAAACCCCAAAGCAGGAGGAGACAGCCAGTCCTACCTCCTTCCTATCTCCTTGTTTTCTTGCTGCAGCAGAGAGAAGCCAAAATACAAGTCTGGAAGGGGTCAACACTTACACCACTGGAACATGGGAATGGGGTTTTTCCATTAAAGATAGAGCTTTATCTTTGGAAAAGATTCTCAAACCTTACCAGTGAGAGATTAGGGAAAAGTCTGCAAAAATGAGAAAATGTCTCCTTCCCATAGCTCCTAATTCACCTATTTCAGTTCATGAAACTACACAACAAACCCTAAAGGCAGAAAAAATGTAGAAGGTAACGACCACAACCTTCAGTAACAGCTGTGGGATGTACTTAACTCGGAGAGGAGTTATGACATTAAGGAAGCTTTAAGCCATCTTTGTGGTCCCCTAAGCCCAGGCCAGATGTGTCTGCTCAGCCATGGAACATAAATTACAGCATCCTGCTGGAATTTAAGCAGTTATCCATGACCCCAGGGGCTGCTGAAAGCGTGTGAGCAGCAAGTGCTTCTTGCAGGATCACTCTCCACCTGTTGCCCAGGAGGGAAAGGAGGAGGTGATGTCTTCTTAAAGTGTTTAGTCTATTTTCAATTGCTTGTAAAACTGTGATTCTTTATTACACCTGGAAAGAACACCTTTATTACACCTTCATTTCACCCTAAGCATTCACTTCCCTCAACCTCCTTTCAGGTACTTGCATCATCCACACAGTGTTTCCTCATCACCTGCCTGTCACTGCTGCTTAGAAGTCCCATTACTGGTAAAGGGCTACATCTCTGCAGAACATTTCAGTGGAATTTTCTTGAGATAAAAATGAACTGTGTGCCTTAAAAACCAAACGTTTACACACAGAGTTTTCTCTCTCTCTGCAGTTTGTCCAGTAAAACAAACGTTTGCTGGCCCAGCACACCCAGTCCGAGGTGGTGCTGACACTGCTGTGCAGGCTCTTCAGAAGTCCTTTGATTGTAACTGTGAAAACAGATGAAATCCCACTTGCCTCTTTCCTCTTGCTCCTGCTACAAGGACAATAGAGGAAAGGTGTGACATTAACCCCACACACACCTCCATGGATTTCTCCTCTGGGAACACCCCAGCACAGCTGTACAATGTTTCACATGGAATCCCAGATTGGTTTGGGTTGGAAGACACCAAAGAGCTGATACTGTTTCACCCCCTTCCATGGGCAGGGACACCTTCCGCTAGCCCAGGTTGCTCCAAGCCCCATCCAACCCAGCCTTGGACACTGCCAGAAATCCAAGGGCAGGCACAGCTTCTCTGGGCACCCTGTGCCAGGGCCTCCCCACCCTCATACTCGGCTTCTTCTTCACAGACAAAGATTCATGTGCGTGTCCTGGTGAGATTTCCCTGGATGGATTTATTTTATTCAGGACACCCTAGTGTTCAGCTGCACTTCATGAATCACTGCTGACCATGAGAGATGGTGATGTGATGCAGAGAGCATGTTCCTCTCTTGACCAACAGCTGATATCGGTGAACTTTTAATTCCCCCCTGGATGATATGGCCTGGGATTTCTCAGAGGCTGAGGGGGTTAGGTGGTGAGACCAGGGGGTTTCAGGGGGCACTCAGCCGCAGGATTACGCACACATCCTATATTGTCTGCTATGTCCTGGCCAGATGCTGGTTTACAAGCAAATTCCTATTGCTCATGTCATAGGCTACGGGCTCCTGACATATAAACAACACAGGGCAGCTGCAGGGATCACACACAGCAAAGGAGTTGCAAAAGGCCACTCCTGTTAATATCTAAATCTCAAGGTGGGCAGGGCTCCAAGTTTTTCTGAGCAAGTTGGTGTCAGATGAAAGATTGCCAGAAGAGACAATGCCATCACACTGGAGTGTCCTACTCCAAGCTAAATGAGAGTCTTAACCATGGATGTGCTTCTGCCTTTCTATTTTTATATTACAGTCTTTGGGAAAAAGATCTGGTGAGCTCATCCAAACTGGCAGTAACAGATCCACAGAAAGATAAGAAAAAATATGTAAGTACATATGAAAACTAAAGACCTGCAGACCTTCTCCTTCTGCTGGATAGTGATCATCTTCTTATGTGGAAAAGAACCTGAGGTTTCAATACTCGCAGTGATTAGCAAGGCAATCATTACTGATAAAATTATAAGGACCAAGCAGTAATTGTCAGCATTTCCCTGGATGCTTTATGATGAAGTTGGTAAAGGAAGAAATAGTGCCAAGACTGATTCCTATGTGCGTTTCTAAAACCTCCTCAGGAGCTGAGTTAGAAGGACCTCCGATAGATATTGACAGGTCAATTTATAATAATTTGTAAAAGATTCTTTGTTCAGAAATGACCTTCAAATCATCCTCTTTCCTCAGAGCCAGCCTTTAAAAATTCATCTAAATATTGTAAATGTATAAATATATTATAATAAATGTATTCTGCAGCTGCACATTTCTGAGCAGAACATGCCACTCCCAGCATTCCCACTGCTTAGGAAATAAAACTTGTGTGAGATGGTCACAAACATTAATTCTCACATCTAACTGCTGCAGATTTCCACAGACAGTGAGTTATTTTACAGAAGTTTTTAGAACTGCAAGATTTAAAGGCATGATTTTGATTAGGCTGCAGTGTTGGTAAAGAAACAATCCAAGCCCTTGGAGACTTATGGAAAAAGGAAAGAGCCTTCAGCACAGACATGTTAACACATAAATCAGGCAAGAATGGGAGCCAAGAATGGGAACACAAGTATGATTTAAGAAATGCATTAGTTTAAATAACTAGAGAAAGTAGTTTTAAATAATAGAGAAAGTAAAAGCCCCAGGAAACAGAGAAAACAATCTCTTTCCCTTAAAATCTGGGATCTGCCGGATTATAGAGCTGTTGTGCACAGTGCCATCAACACTGTGCCAGACAAGGCAGGGATCCTCCTCCTCCAGTAGAGACGGGCAAGTTCCACAAAGCAGCTCTTTGAAAAGTCAGATGAGGCAACAGAAATGCCCAAGGAAAGCAGAAATGTCCAAGGGCCGATTTATAGTCCATTCCTTTCTTTCTGAGTTTGGGAATCTGACATGCAAGTGAGCCAAAGGAAGCAATTAGCCCATTATTGTAGTGGTATCTGAGGAAAGACAAAGACTTGAAAGAGAGCTGAAGTCTATGAAAATAGGAATATCCATGAAAAGGACTGGTAAAGAAAGATTCAGGAGCCTTGTAAAGAGTAAAATCTACCCAGAAAACAGTCACTCTATGAGAAACAGCTCACCTCAAGGAAGCAGTTTTCAGTCAGAAAAGAGCAGAGTCACTATGCAGCAACCAGAACATAAAAATGATTTTGTGTGCTGCAACAAAGAGAGCATGAAGTGGCTGGAGATGCAAAGGGGTGATGTGGTACCAAATCCAGGCAGAGAGTGAGACCAGACCATCAAGAACTTGGGAGCTGCACCAGGGTAACACCAAACTGAGTCCTCAAAATAGGGTCCAGATCCATGGTGCTGCTGAGGCAAGGGCTGCCAGCCCTGTCTTTCCCCCATCTCTGGCTCTGTCTACACAACAAAACTTCATAGATGCTGAGAGCTCCCTTGGGGAGGATAAGAATTTGGAATCAACGTGCTACAAGAAGGGACAACAGAACATAAATGAAGGAAACATTTCAAGCTAAAGTTTATAATGTGGAACCTCAAGATCTGTCCTTGCCCCTTAAAAAGCAGAGTTAGCATGTCATCCCACTCCAGATTTTTACTAAATCACACGCATGAAAAAGAAATTTGCATTTCAAATACCCAAGGCAAAGAGTTCACAAAGGACTTAAAATGTCAAAAATTCTTTACATGTTTTACCTAGGATCACACATGGATAAAACACAGTCTGGATAACTTGCTGCACTAAAAGGGCAATTCTTGATTGGAAAAGTAATTTTCAATTAATTAAATTTCTATAATTTTTCAGTTCCTCCAAGGAAGGAGAAACAACTCAAGAAGTCACACTCTGCCAGGTCTAAATGTGTGGAACACAAACCTATACAAGACACACACACACACACACACACACACACACACACACACACACACACACACACATATATATATATGGTTTATGTTGTTCTATGTATAGGACAACATAAACCAGCACATGCATCTGAGCCCTAGTTTCTTCAGCAAAGACTCAGACAGAAAAAGCCCCAAATTTCAGCTCCCACGTATCATGTTCCATGACTCCTGCTCAGAAGACAAAATTATAAGTTTACTTCTGCACTGAAAACACTGGGTCGGAAGTTCCTGGGAAGCAGTAACCATGGAGACCAGGCTGTCCCATTTTTTACTGTCACGTCCCAGAGTTCAACACCGCTGCACCACAGTCCTTTTGTTTGTGAGAGCTGGACAGAGCAGGAGCTGCCAAGAGCCTCTTTGCTGGCCGGAGTGACCCCTGGGCCTCCTGGCCGGAGGGGCGGCTCGGCGCGGTTCAACTCTTCCATGACGCAAAGGACTGGGCCCCATGACCAACAGAGGGCTTCTTCCAAAGGCCTCTCTGTGATTATGTGCTGATTAAATACCTGCGTGTACTGCTGCCTTATTTCTCCATTTTGCTCCAAATTCATCAGGCTTGGCCCTGCATCACTTTATGACATGCAGTGTTGTATCAGGACATATGAATAACTGTACCTTCTCCCTTGTGTGTCTGCCCCGGGAAGTTCTGCCGGGTTTTTTTTTGGTCCATCCCCTGTTTTTATATTAATTTTCTCTGTGTGTTGTAAACACAGACCTCCCACCAGACCCTGCATGCAGACAACCAGCACAATCAGTCTGACATTCCCGTGGTGGATTCTACGAAGAGCTGCTGAAAAGAAGCCCTTGATAAACTGCACAAACCCCACAACGCTTGCACAGGCAGTTAGAGCTTCACTGCTGCCCATGGCTTTCAACTTTAAATAAACTTTGGAGGAGTAGCTGGACACTGGAGAGAAATCTGAGAAGGAGCTTAAGGAGACCACCAAGGCATGCACTCTGCTGTTAGAAACAGTTTGTTTGGGTTTGCTTCAAAACAGGCAAATAGGAGAGGGATCCAAAAGACCCTTGCTGGGCTCTCAGCGACAGAGCCTGCCAGAGCTCCAGGAGCATTTGGGTAATGCTGTAAGGGATGCACATGGTGGGATTGTTGGGCTATCTGTACATGGCCAGGGGTTGAACTCCATGATCCCTGTGGGTCCCTTCCCACTCAGGATATTCTGTGATTCCAAGATTGCACAGAGGTGACTTATCACACACAGAGTGTCTCTCCACCACATCACCCATGTGTACTCTGATCCTTGGAATCATCGTCCAAAGCAGGGGGAGCTGGGCAGCCTGGCTCCAGGAAACAGCCGGTTCAGCTCCAAATTCTTGGTACCAGGAACAGTAACATCCTGGATGCAGCCCATCTACTGCAGGGTGCAGCTACCTGTTGTCGTCACAGAGTTCTATGGGACAAATTAATATCTACAGGAGATTACCTGGACCCTGTCAGGGGAAGACATCCAATTTCCCTTTAAAACCTTCACTGAACCATATGTGGAGCTCTGGTTAATCCTGGGAAGGCAAACAAATACATGAAAGCTGTCCCCACTTGACTATGAAAGCTTTGAATAATGGGGTAACTGATGGGTCAGTTTACTCCGTTCAGTTTTGAACGTGATGCTTTTCTCTGTGAAAATATTTCCATTTTTTTACACATGTTCACAACAGATTTCTGCAATGCATCCTTTACACCTTGCCCATGGCAGTGAGGTGCCACATTGTTGACAGCCTAGGTGACACTGACTGCATGATACCAGACTGAGACTGTGTGTGAAGTTCAGCAATGCTGAGTGCAGGGCGCTGCACGTGGGTCAGGGCAGTCCCTGTGCTTGGATTGAGACTGTGCTGGGATTGAGAGCAGCCCTGCACAGAAGGATTTGGGAATACTGATGGGGTGGCAAATGGGACATCCCTGGCCATGAGTGTTGGCACACAGAATGGCAGTGGTATCCCAGATTGCATTCCCAGAGGGTGGGCAGCAGGGCAGGGGGGATTCTGCCCCACTCAGGTGAGACCTCACCTGCAGAGCTGCTCCAGCCCTGAGGGCCAGCACAGGAGAACATGGACCTGTTACAGCTGATCCAGAGGGACCACAAAAATTATCAGAGGGCTGGAGAACCTGCCCTATAAAGAACAGTTGAGAGAGTTGGGGTTGTTCAACCTGGAGAAGAAAATGCTCTGGGGAGACATTACTATAGTCTTTCAGTGACAAAAGGGGGCTTAGAAGAAAGATGGAGAGAGGTTTTTACTATGGTCTGTAGTGACAGGGCAAAGAGTAATGGATTTAGGATGAAAGGAGAAATTTAGATTAAATTTTAGGAGGAAATTCTTTAATATGAAGGTGGGGAGGCCCTGGAACAGAGAAGCTGTGGCTGCCCCTGGATCCCTGGAAGTGTCCAAGGCCAGGCTGGATGGGGCTGGGAGCAACCTGGGCTGGTGAAAAGTGTCCCTGCCCATGGCACAGGGGGAATTGGATGAGTTTTAAGGTCTCTTCCAACACGAAGAACTCTATGATCATATTGAGGAGTGGCAAAATGAAGGTCATACATCACTGTTGTGGAAACACATACATGGCAAATCCCTACAAGAAGACAAAGGGAGAATTGCTTAATCTCACACCAAGCTGCTATTCAATGTTAGCAAGCAGAGGCTATCAGCAGTAGTGGAAGAGGCACAAAAGCCTCATTACACAGCAACAAATCAGTATAGAAATTGCATCATTTAACAGCTCCCAGCCTCACCCTATACCCATTGTTCTGGTGAAAGAATTTGCTCCCTAAACACACCAAAGCAGAAACTGAGGTGTAAAGGGAATATTTCGGCGCCTTAGATAACAGTGCTTCCTTCCAGCTTCAGATTCCAAAGAAAATCTGAAAGAGAGTGATCTTCATTTGCCTAGATGTAAATTGAGAAAGCCATACATCATGCTGTCCTATGCACTTATTTTAAAAAAATTTTAAAAAAAACCAAACTAAAAAAAAAAGTAGGATTGGGAAGTTAATTTAAGAAAAGGTTAGTAAGGACACACCTGGGTGCAAACAGGATTTCAACACTCAGAATCCTTCAGCCACTGCTAAGATGCTTTAGGAGGAGACAACATCTTTAAGGAGAGAAAATTAACATTACAAATTATGTATAAGCACTTTTAGGTGAAGATTTCCACAAATACATTTCCAAAAGCACTGGTTGCACCACACTTTCCACAATCATTTCATTGATAACTTGTCCTCCATAGAAACTTCCCAATGAATGGAGTCCCAAGAGCTCTCCAATTAAATCAATTGGCTTGATTTTTGTAGAATAACAGTCACTCTTCAAAGAGGGATTAGGCCAATTTAATTACAGGAACACACAGAACTATTAATTAAAATACTATTAATTCTCACCTCATTTTCCATGTAAAGCTAGAAGCTAATTTAAAATAACATATTTAAATGTGTTTAGGAACCTTACCTGCGGTTCATGAAAAGAACATTTGAGGACACAGTCCTTACAAAACACAACCCGGTTTTTGAGTGATGGCTTTTATACTTTCCTGACTCAAAACCACTCCACAGACTTTATTTCCCCAAATGTCTTCCATAATCTCTGGCAGATAGTTGGTGTAATTGCTTTCATGCTATCACTAGCCCTGGCAAATCAGGGGGTGGGTGCCAGGATAAAGAGGGAGCATTTGGTTCCACAAGCACATCACTGAAAACGTTCCATGGCTCAGCCAGTAAATGACTGCATAAAATATATGTAAGATGATAACTACAGACACAGTTATCACTCGGGATTATCCTCTACTCCTCTTTAAGACATGCAAATATTTTACAAAATGTCAAGTTCTTGGGAGTTTTTTTTAAATACCACGTTTGATCTTCTAAAATCTGTTAAAGGTAGCAAAGCCTAATGATGTACCAATATACACACCAGCACCTTCCTTCTCAGGTACATCTTTAGAAGCTCAGAAGATATGAATGCAGAGTTTTTATCACGGGGAAGTGGGGGAAGCACCTCTGGAGCAAAGAGGATGCAGTGACAGAGGCTGGGCGCTTTCCCAGGCAAACACCGACCTCTACGGGCAACACGGAGTGCTGCAAAATAGAGGACTCGAGAACGGCCAAAATGTTCGAGAAAGAAAAAGAAAATCAATAAGCTTGGTGAACCTGCCTGGAAGACAAAGTCATTATAGTGAAGTAGAATACGGATAAGGATTGTCCCTCTGGAGGCAGCGATGGGCTCCAGAAGCTGTCACACCCCTCACCGGATGCTTTTGGCAGTTTTACATTGACCCTTGCTGGAACAGATTTTGGTGGCAAACAGAACCCATTCAATATACAAAGCACTCCTAAAACCGAGGGAATGACTCCCTAAAGGAACCCGCCAGTGCCTGAGCCTCTCTGGCTCCCAATCTGGAGCACCTCAGGTGTTCCTGAGCTCACAAGGGAAGGCAGACATCTCCACTGCACACCAGCATTTAAGCCCAGCCTTGCCAAGGCTGTCCACGCCTGGCATTGCCCGGGGCACACAGGGTAGGCAGCCAGGATGAAGCAGCAGAAGTCCAGAGGATGTCCAGTTGGGATGTCCAGAAGTGCCAGAGGATGGCCAGTCGGGATGTCCAGAAGTGCCAGAGGATGGCCAGTCGGGAATATGGTTTCTCCTCATCCTCCCAAGGCAGGAAGGTCTCTGCCAGCAGGAACGGAGGCACCGTCCTGGGCGATGGAGACTGGGCCACAGCAGCAGGGAGACCAACACACCAGTTATGACACAAACTGCAAAAACACAGGAGGGCAGTGGATGGCTGGGCACTGGGAAAGTGGGACTAGTCTCCCCCTGACAGCAGGAGGCTGCTCTGACCTCCTCAGTGGAAAAGCAACTACATGTGCCACAATTTTAAGCCTTGTTTTGCCTCAGATCTGCAACAGGGCAGGACACTGCAGCTCCATGACAAACTGGGCCTGGGGAACACATTGCTCCTCTTCCTGCTCTGCATTTTAATCTTCCTTAACTTAATGACAAGGATGCAAACAAATGGAGTTTTCCTAATTGGCTTAGGATCAGTTTCCACACCAAGATTTAATCCATCTTTTTGCAACAAAGGGGCTTTTTGAGCCAGTGATGAACAACTGTAATTTTGTAGATATTCTTGCAAGTGCAAATTCTTCATCATTAGATATAAAACTATCACAAAATAACACCAGTAATCAATTTTTTGGACAGATATTTTGTCTGAAATTGTGGCACGTATAGTGCAGTCGCTAGTAATGAAAATATAATCTAAATTAAAAACAGTAAGGGCTTGATTTATCCTAAAGTTGTACAAGTGGCATCTCACCAGAAGCAAGGAAGAAAGAAAAATAAAATAATAATAATTTAAAAAAAAAAAAAAAAAAAAAAAAAAAAAAAAAAAAAGACGCACAGAGAGAGAGAGAGAGAGAGAAACAGGAAAATCCTAAAAAATTAATAAAGCTTACCAGTTGGAGAAGGCTAAATTATTTCAAAATGTCATTTTTAGGTCTGACAGAGCATTTTTTGGACATGCTAATTTAAAAGGTTTCCTCCACAGGTACACTGGAAATTATTAATGTTTTTTTTATGTTCCTGTGACTTGCAGCAAGGAGAACCTACAGGGTAGTGGAGTTAAATCACATCCAGGCCTTGCACCAAAATAAGAGAACGTCTCACAGTCCAAAGTAGCAAAAATGGACAAAACAGAAAAAAAGTAGAAGGTTCAACATTTAGAAACAATGATATTCAATATCCTGCTCAGATACAAAGCAGTCTCCAATGGAATGCCAGCTTAAATCTTCAAAGAACTGAAAGCTAACAAGTTTGTATTCAGGAATTCCCTGCCTGGCCTCGCTCCCCTGTCTGTGCCCTCCTGTGGGGCCCTGGAAAAGCTCCATCAGCTACTTCACTGCTGAATTGAATTCTGCCCACACAATGCTATGATTTTATATGTTTCCACAGGGAATGAAATTTCTTGGTTTGCCCTTTGGACGCGAGCTAAGTGAGCTTCTCAATTTAATGGGATCTTCCATTAAAATTTAACATCTCATAAAAGACATTTAGATAGTTCATAAGGAAGTGAAAGGAATTAAGAACCTGGAATCACTGGCAGCTCATGCAAGTCAGGTAGGAAATAACTCAGGGCAGGTTTAGCAAAGAGAGACACAGAGTCCTGAAGTCCCAGAGTGGATTGGGTTGGAAGGGATCTTAAAACTCATCTCATTCCGACTCCCTGCCTTGGACAGGGACACCTTCCACTGGGCCAAACAGGGAACAAAACCAGGCAAACAAGCAAAGAACAACTGTATATAAAATTCTACATAAATGCTGGAAGTTGGGGGTAAAATGTCACTGAACTGGGATGTCTCATTTTAAAAGAAACTGTTGCCATTTTAGCTTTTTCAGAATTATGTTTTTTCTTTAAACTGGGGCTCCAGTCCAAGCCCCTGCACAAGCAGGGCCAGCTAGACCAGGCTGCCCAGGATTCACCAGTTGGGTTGGAGAAACTCCAAGGACAGAGGCTCCCTAATTCCTCCTTTGCTCATGCAGAAGAGCATTTTCTTTGGTTCACAGGAATTTTGTGTGTTTCTGTCTGTGCCTGCTGTCTTGTCCTGTCCCTGGGCACTGTTGCTCAGAGCTTCTCTCTTTTCCTCATACCCACCCACTGGATATCCACAGACATGGATGAGATGCCCTTGAGCCCTCTGCTCTCCAAGCTGAGCACACTCAGCTCTTTCCATCTCTCCTCATACAACACATGCTCCAATTCCTTGATCATCCCTCAGCCTTTCCTTGGACTTGCTCCAGTGAGTCCAGCCCACATCAGTCCTGTACTGGGGACCCCCTGACAGGACACAGCTCTGCCTCTCCAGGACCCAGACAAGGACAGTGGCCCTGACTGACATGTGCCAGCCCTCTCATGGGCACCCCATCTCCTGCAGACCTGATAACATCCAATTGTGAAAATGTCCCCTAACCTGATTCTCCCATGCTGGGAGAAGGAGGGGCTTTCCTTGTGCCAGCCTTTCTGACATCAGGAAGAAGAGGCTTAATGAAGACAGGTCTTAAGAAGTACTCAGACCTCTGGAGAACTTTCAGTGTTATCAGGAACAAATGTTTGGATAACCTATGCCAGCAGCCAGCCTCTCCAGTGACCCCTCCAGAGACACAATTTCAAAAGCTCTGAGTACCCTGCAACTCTTGCTCAATATCCACATGGGGCAATAGCCCTCAGGATTGCACCTGTGAAGGATGTTCTCCATATAAGTTTTTTTTGACTGGTTCAAGTTTGCTGATTTTGGTTAAACAGGGAGTGATAGGACATGGAGAATGTCTTTAAACTAAAAGATGAGAGATCTAGATTAAAAGTTAGAAAGAAATTTTTCCCTGTGAGGGTGGAAGGGCCCTGGCAGAGAAACTGTGTCTGTCCCTGGATCCCTGGAAGTGTCCCAGGCCAGGTTGTATGGGCCTTGGAGCAACCTGGGGATAGTGGAAGGTGTCCCTGCCCATGGCAGGGTGTGGTACTGCATGGGCTCTAAGGTACCTTCCAACCCAAACTGTTCTGGGATTCTGTGATATTCTTGACTGCAGAGTATCCAGCTACATGCCAGAGCCACAGATGTGGTTATTTAAATGAAAGCTTTCCATTTAAAACTGCTTAAAATTTAATGTTCCTTAATGCCACATAAGACATTCACAGTCTACCATAGAACAAAATTCTCCCTCACCCTTTTTTCATTTGCACTCTGTCAATGCTTAATGAGTAACTGGGTATGACTGGGTGATTTATTTAAATATTAGCATAATTTATGTAAATACTTTTATTCTTTTTATAAACTGGAGTCCCATCACAGCTCAGAATTACTGAAAAGGCCATTAAGGTTGTAAGGACAGCTTCCCTGAACAGAATAATGGGTTCTTACACCATTCCTATAATCCATGGGTACATCTCCAGCATTTTTAATACACATGGCTCTGCAATAGCAAGGCGTCATCTGTGATGGCTCTTAGAGCACAGTTGTTTTTCTCCCTGCCCAATTATATTTATGCACCAAATCCTTTAAAGCTCTCTCAAGTCTGCAGCTTCATTGGCTCAAACTAATGAACAGAATTTTCTAATTCCCTCCTGATAATCCTATTACCTGTCCAAAGCTATTTCTGCAAGGGTCATCATTCCAGAGGGATGTAAATCTGGGGCAGGTCTCACTGTGGTCAGTTGTAATCCAGCTCCTCTCCTGGAAACTCCAAGGACATTTGTCAGCGCCTGGGAATAGAGGAGCTGAGGGACTGAGCCTCTCAGGTACCGTGATTTGTATGTCCAAACCTTGCCTTTCAAGTTTGATTTCAGTAGGGTTAAAAATACAGTGTTTTGAAGATATATTAGCGGTGCATGAAAAGTTCCAATAAAGAAATGTAAGTGATGGGGTCTCTCAGAAGAGCCTCACATTTGGCAGCATGGCTGAAATGGGGCTGGTGACATAACAGCTACTGCCAGGTTCCCAGCTGTGAATTTGGCAGGCTGCTTTCATTAAGCTGAAAACAACAAGCTGCCAGAGCTGTCATTATTTGTGCTTTAAGTGAATGCATGGGCAGTGAGTGGTGTTTCACTCAAGTTGGGGTCATCTGGGGGAAATGGAAATATATTAGAAAACAGATTTTGGATCCGCTGACAGTCTGTGCCCAGACTATTGGAAGTGACACCTGTATCTAATTTAATAGGGCTTTTATATTCCTTTCTCTCTATTTAATTTTGGCATTGATTTGATTCAAAAATGGGATTCCTGCTCTTTTGTATCCTACTTTTGAATACTAACCTGTATATAAGGATCTACAAGAGAATATAAAGACACCATTCCTTCTGCCTCTGCTGGGATGGAGTTGTGTGCTCTGGGAAGGGTGAGTGAAGGACTTAAATCTCTGGGAAAATCTTCAGAAAATGTTCATGTCTGGGCCAATTTTGGGGCTTCCAAGGAACTCTAAATGCTAACTTTAGAATGAATCCTTCTTATCCAGGTATCTAATCTCAGCTTGGTTTTGCAAGAATTTTCTTGCAAAAGAATGTTTTGGTGAGCACAAATATTGGTATGAAAGAATAATAACCCAAATACACCACAGACATGACAATTCCTTCTGTAGCTGCTGTGACAGCACTAGTTTTAGACAGGTGCCAGGTACGTAACTAAAGGTATAAATGATACATTACATAAAAAAGATGGAGGAAAACCCCCACTTTTGGCCCTGAGAGATTGCTTTGGACAGCTGAGATCCCCAGAAGATGAGTGTTTTTACTAGGACAGGTCTGAGTGGTCAAGAAACCTCAGGGCAAAATTACACTTTTGATTCTTGCTTCCACCCCCTTACACAAACAGTACCATCTACATAATCAATGGTTTGACAGGTTTCCTGCGAGTATTTGACATGTTTTTGACAGGAGGAAATAATTTCAACCTAACCCATTCTTCTGCAGCTGATCTGTACCAGATTGCTTGAATTACATGGAAGTGCTTCATCCTGTTTCAGAGTGGGATTTTAAGCTTATCTTTGTTATAAATAATAAAGTCTAATCCTAGCAATTATAATTACAGCACAGCTAAAAGATGGGAAGTGCATCAGGGCATGACAGATAATCAGCAAAATAATACAGCTTGAGAGCAAGTAACATAGAGATGATTACTATACACCAGGATGTTAAACTGCTGGTTTCCAGAGATAAGGGGAATTCCTCTCTAGCAGCAGTGGGTCTCAAGGCCATCACAGGGTTCCCATATTCCTCATTTACAAAGTTCAAAAACCCTACAGGTATTTCACCCTTTCAAAATACTCATGGTGTCATCTGGTCACACCCTCAGCTCAACTGCAAAGGTTTTTGCTGGGTGAAATTACAGCACCAAAGGGCATTTCCTGCTCCCTTCCAGCCCTCCAAAGCACAAACCAGAGCCTGACCAATGCAATTAGAGAAATAATTCTCCATAAATATTGCAGTGGATTCCAGGATTAGGCAGCTCAGTGGGGTAACTACCTGCAGCTCTGGGACACTCAGCACCAGCTCTGCAACTTCAGAAGAATCTTAAATGTAGAACTGCAAGAACTTAGGAAAAATCCACATCATCCTTAGCTTCCCATCCCATCTTTTAAACCTGTTCTTTCACATAGCAAGTGATGTGACACCAGATTAACAACCCACAAGGCACCTGTGGACAGAAAACCCTCCAGAGACAGTGCTGCCCACTTATTTAGGCATTGGTGAGCAAGGAGAGGAAAGAAAATCAGCTTGCCTCTGAGATCTGGTGTGTGTAAGGTGGCCAAAAGACATGGGGAACTCAGCTGGAGACTCTGGTAACCAGCTTTCAGCACTATCCCATCTTAAACTCTGTAAGAGGCTCACTCTAGGGCACATGGCCAACCACAGTGAGACTGAATTGCACACTTAATTCTGAACTGCTTGAATGAGCACAGTCTTCAGCCTCAGCCCAAGTACAGAGAAACCTCTCATGGATTTAAATGTAAACTGGAACATGCTATAAAACAACATATTGTGTTGAGCAGCTCCTTCCTTTAATGCTCAGTACCTACAAAATTCCAGGCAAAGCTGTAGAACATCTCCGCGGGCAGCATCACAATCCAGAGAAATTCCTATTTTGCTGCTTACTGGAATGAGGATATCAAAGGGCTCTGAGTAGAAGAAAACAAAGTGAAACTGAGAAATGGAGTCTACCCCGACACCAGGTATGAGCACAGTTGTCTAAACTTATGGGATTTGTACTTTCTGAGTGAAAGAACAAAAACCAAGCCAAACCAAAAAAAAAAACACTCCTTCCAACTTAAAGTGAAAGGCTTGGTGAATTCATGTCATCTCATATAAAAATTCTTCTCTCTTTTTTTTTCTTTTTAAGCAAAAATTAAACATTTCAGTTTTTCATTGGCAGTTTTATTATGGACAGACATGGAAAATGAAGGCAACAACATGCAGAGAAATGACGATGAGTCTGAAAAATAGCTCCATATATTTGCCTGCCAAAACAAGGAACTCTTTTTTGATGACCCAGAACCCTTTCCAACCTATCAGCCAGAGACCAGACAAATAGAAAAATGCAGGAAATTGTAGTGAGCAAACACTGCATTCTATCAGAGGAAGGGATGGCAGGAGTAGTGATTCCTGCAGACAGAGTTGATCTTCCACAGAAGCAATCTCTTTGTTTTGAAAACATTAAAGGAATGCATTCAAATGGCATTTGGAAATTACATTTGTTTATACTTGCATATCCTTGCCATTTTAGCAGTGTAAATCATTCATAATGTGACAGTATTGAAATATTCTTAGATTATTCCATTTGTGCAATACTTTACAGCATTGCTTTACATGGAATAAAGACTATCGTAATTTGAGATGAAAATGTTATAATAAAGGCTTGGCATTCTGGCACAAAGTACCAAATAAAACAACTGGGATGCTGATTCCTGTCCTTCCAAATTGCTGGAATCCCATGAAAACAGCTACCTCCAGCAGAACCCAAGGATAACCATTCATTCCTGTTCCTCCTGGGAGCAGGGACGCTGTCCAGGCTTAAAGCAGTAACAGCACAGCAATCCCATAAGGAAGGCCTTAAAGCAAATGGAGGGTGTTTTAAACAAAGTTATGAGATAAACCCTTGGTCCTCACCTCTCTGCAAGCACACAATGATGAACCATCTTCCCTGACAACTCCAAGTTAAATCCATGTCCATAGTCACAGTTGGCCACCAGTTCAGATGTGGGTCCTGTGAATGTCACGTACAACCAGTCATGGGAGGCCTCAATTCTGTCCTGAGATCCCAGGCAGCAGCACCTGCCAACTGCTCACCTTTGCCCCCATACACACTGGATGTACCTAGGTTTATTTTGTGACACTCCACCTTCGGTCACAGGCAAGAGGCACATTTGGAAATACAGCTAATACTGGCTCAAAATAGCTAGGCTAAGCCTTAAGCCAAACAGGATGACATAAGTGCTCAGAAAGAGTTAGGAGAAGTCAGGCTCTGCCAGAGGAGGAAACAAGCCAGACATGGATGGTCTGAGATCTAAACATAGTGCCTTCAGACCCTAGGGGCTTCCTCAGCACCCACACCACAGCCACCTCCAGCCCTTCACTTCCAGGGACCGTCTCTGCCAAGGAGAGCAAATTTTGGCCCCCATTATCCAAGACTTCATCCTCTCAAGATGAGTCAAGTTCTGTAGCTCATCCAAAATGGGTTTCAGGCCACTGAACCAAGTTGTCTCAGCAATGTCAGTAATGCACAGCCCATGGCAAAGCTCACACCAAAATGAGTTTATCCACATCTACCTTAGGGGGCATGGGGAAGGTGTCCCTGCCCATACCAGGGGCCACAACAAGATGACCCTCAGCGTCCCTTCTAACCCAAGCTGTTCTATAATTCCATGACTTAATTAATTCTAGAAAGTAGTTGTTTATTTAAAGCAGAGTAACAATCATTTTAGGACTTTAAAATTTGAGTATACCCTCCTGTTCAGTATGAATACTGATGCATCGCCCAAGATTCTCCTACAATGTTTGAAGTAAAGGGTTTAATACAGATTTGCTGCCATATAGCATAATCTTGTGCTGTTAAATTGTTAAACGAATTGTGATTTGATTTTTATAAAGAGGCCTTGTTGGAACACATCAATAAATGAGGTTCTTACAAACTGATTCATATTTGAGCTGTTCCATTGGGACAGCTAATGTTGCAACAGCCATTTAGCAAGTAAATCCAAATCTCTGACATCACGGAAATAGCATGATTTTTCTCTGATGTATGATACTCTCTGGATTTGTATCTGAGTCTGATTCTCCCAAAGGGAGAGGTAATTCTCTCACTTCCGTTCACTTCTTACTCTTTTGCACTGGAGAATCCACAAAAAGAACCTCATTTAGTGCTGAAGCCACAGCAAAAATTTTCAGGTGCCAAAATCATTAGAAAACGAATCCTAGGAAAAGAATCAGATGTTACTTAAAATGTTCATGGAATTCCTCTCCTGTGCCACAGCACACTTCTAGGGCTGCACCTGCATACACTTCCCACATCTGCCACAGCCTTCACAGCTGGAGTCAGGCTTGGGCTTAGCCAAACATCACACGCTGCTCCACGAACAAATGTGCAGAGAGGAGAAATCCCACCATCAGAACACCTCCAGTGTCTCCTGTCCTGACTCCTGCTGATCCCATGGCCACCTGCTGCAAACAGAAGGGGTCAGGACCTGGCTTATCTTATCACGTCAGCCCGAGGGGCAGCAGAGCCAGGGCTGCTCTCGGTCACTGCAGAAGGTAACTAAAGCCAGGAACATCGTGTTCAGGCATTTATGCTAAACTTATTTGCCATTCACCCTCAAGACTGTCACAGGAACCCAAGGAATTGGGGTGCTTTGCCCTCACATAGAGCTGCAGTAGCAGTGGTACTGTCATTCCTTGGGCTGGCAGGAGCATGTTCCCAGCACATGGGCGATCGGAATGCTGCCCCTGGGCTCAGCTCCAAATCCCATCCCTGGGAGGGGTGAATTGGCATTGGGGTGCTGCTGTGCACACATGAAGTGGATGAAATGAATCAGAGGGGTTTACAGCAAGGTCTTCTCCAACCAGATCATTTTGTTTCCTTTATTTTACCTTCTTTTCCTCTGCAACAAGCTCCTAGTCTCTCCTCCCGCTTGTCACAACATGCTTTGCAGATGATGCTCTTGCACTTAGTGAATGTCAGAAGCCTCCAAGAACACTGTCAGATGGCTTCTCAGGAGGTGATACAACTATAGCCTGAGCATGGGGAAGGCTAAAATATTTGGAATTAATTTTCAGATAGAGCCATGGCAGTCCCTGTGAAGAAGTCTTAGAAAGAACCAAGTATGCACAGAGAAACTGGCCCAGCATTTGTGGTCCAGTTTCTACATAAATAAAAGCAAGTCCCTGGGAAAGGATTTTCTCTGCTATTTATCTGAGCTGAGTTTTAGAGCAGGAGAGGGAACACACGTGTGTTAAGCCATCAGCCTGTGCTTCAAATCATGACATTTATTTACATGCTCAGAGAAATGCATGTACAAGCCTCAGCTGCTGCATACCCTAGTTTGCCTCACTTGGGTCTGAAAGGGAAGCACAGCAATTCTAATTTTGTGCAGTTTTACAAGCCACATGTAAAGTTATTTACAAATTAGCTGATGAAAGCTCACCATTTATAATCACACATCAATCACAGGATCCAAAGGAAAATGTGAAGCCTCTGGAATGACATGAATAGCATGAAAGCTCTCTGCAGGAAAGAGATAAACTTATTTGTGAGGATGACTGAGCACTGAAACAAACTGCCCAGAGAGGCAGTGGATTCTCCTCCTCTGGAGATATTCAAACCCACCTGGATAAGATCCATCTGCTCTAGCAGGGGGCTGGACTGGAGGATCTCCAGGTCCCTTCTAACCCAACCAGGATGTGATTCTGGGACACAGGGAAGTTACAGACCTGATGTAAATGTTCCAGGGCTTTCAGTGGCCACACAATCCTGTGAGTTTTGGCTTTCATCTTCTGATTAATAAAAGTATTAAGAGCAATACATTCCTATTATAACTGACTTCATGCAATCATAGTTGCCACAGGGATATCTGGATCATTCAGAGGAGACAATGTTATTTCTGGTATTGCAAGCAAATGAGCAGCTGGTTGGAGCAGGACCTGGGCATCCATCATTTAATCAATTACATGATAACTCCATTTTTTGGTAAATGGTCAAGTAAAAAAAAAAAAACAAAACAAAACAAAACCACATCCAGCTGACCACAGCTTTACAGTTCAATAGAGGAAATTTTTTCCTCTCTTTTGGATATACTGAACCCAACCCCAGACTGGCAGCATCCTCCTGACAGCATCTCCACTGCCTTTGACAAATTGAGATAGATCACTTTTACCTCTGGATCTTCTCATTTAAGAGAAATGAGGAAATTAATCTGTCAGATCTTCCAAGAGGCAGAGATGCACTCAGGACACTTTAGCAGACGAATAAAAAAGGGAATGGTAGAAGAGGAAGCACCTGGCAGACACAAGTGAGCACTACTGCTTGGCTCTGCCAGTCCTACAGGAAGAGTTCCAAGGCAGCAGGCTGGAAAACACAAAAAATTCTTGAGAGCACAAGCTGAATCACAGAGTTTAGGTTGGGAAAGATCTCCAAGATCATTGAATCCAACCATTTACCCAGCCTTGACAAGGTCAAAACCTGTCCCCAGGTGCCCCATCCAGGGGCAGCCACTGTTGACTCCCTGCAGGGATGGGGACTCCACCACTGCCTGGCCACGCAAGGTCACCTCTCCCTTTCCCTACCATGGCCAGGTCTTGCTCTGCTGTGACTTACTCTACACCTGAATCAGCACCACAAGATGTGTAAATATCTATTTCAACTGCCACAAATAGATATCCCTGATCAAGTGTATTTGCCCAGTGCCCAAAGCAGTTGATGGTTCACTCTTCTCCCTTCACACAGGGACTTTCTCTGGAAAGAGGAGGCCCAGCTGCAGAGAAAGGCACTAATTCAGTGGGAGAGGGTCAGAATTGTAAAATAATCTAAGTTTTTAATGATGGGAAAGCAGAAAACGAGATCTTCACACATCTCAGAGGATGGATGTTAATGGTCACAGAAAGCCAGGGATAAAAAATACATCAGTATGAAAACTGTTGTGAAGAATTTAATTTTTTTTTTTAATTGCTTAGCTCTCAAGTTTGATAATGACTGTTTAGTCTTGCTTTAGGTGAGGCCTGTTGGCTAAGTCAAGCCTGCTTTTTCCAAATGATGGTTACAAAGTGTACTATGAAAAAAGTAAAAGCAAATATTCCTACTGATTCAGAGTTACAAATACACATTTGAAAAGAACTTTAAACAGCTAATGAGAAAATAAGAAAGCAAGACACCCCCTTACCCTCCCCGAAATAAATGTTATAATCCCAAAACTGTTTTCTTAACTGTTAATTGTGCACAATTTTTCGCATGTCCAGAGCCTTAGGAGGCATTCTTGGTCCAACTCATCCCAAAAGAGACAGTGGATGCTCTTCCAACTTCACAAGTGCTTATTCCTTTCAGCTCTGCCCCACAGGCACCTTTTAGTTTTTGATGGAAAGGAGCAGTAAGAGTTACTCTGTGAGGACTTCGAGCAACTACCTCTAGACCTTTAATTATCTCACAACAAACTCAAGTTCCTTCCCTTTTCCATAAAACAACAGCCCATCAACCTCTCCAAGTGCCTGTCTCCAGTCACTGCCAGAGTTACAGCTCTGACACAAGAGATTTTTGACAAATTACAGGGATTATACACATTGCAAACATCTGTTCAGCTTGGGGAAAAAATATGCACAATCTACCCCCTGGGCTTTTGCCATCCATCATGACTTTGCTAAATACAGCAGTAAAATCCAACCAAGGCTCTGAAGGATATGTCAACTTTAGCAAACATGAACATGGAGTTCAGAAAGAAACACACATTTAAGCATCAACTGCAAACTCTGCCCAGACTTCCAGAGCACTGTGGTGAACTGTCCAATCCATCTGACAAATCGAGCCAGGCATTGAGGTTAAACATGGATTGAGGTTTGTGCCCTTAAATAATCTGCATTTGAAAATGTGAGGGTGAGAGGGTGTTCCCTCTCACTTCAAATAGACATTTTCTCATTATCCAGCCACCCTCCTTTTTCACCCTGCTTGATACAGCCAAGTTTGTTTAAAAAGAAGATAAATCAATAATAATTTTCCTGGCAGGATATTTTGAAAAAAGGATTAATTCATCACAATAGTAACTATATGAGCTGCTCCAACAAATATGTAACATGCCCCAAAATTTGACTCCTAAGTTTCAAAAGATATTCACCACTTCATATGCAAAACTAAGCTTTTCCAAATAAGATTTTTTGCTCAATGCTAAATGAAATTTGACATGGTCACTACTGGCAATAGTAATACTATTGCCATAATAATGCTAACTGTAATTTTTCCTCAAAAAATAAAACAAGTCCTGTTTTAAAATATCTACATTCTACCTTTCCAGACAAAACTGTGATACTCTGGTAGAACTGAATCATAGAACCACAGAATCATGGAATGGCTTGGTATGGAAGGGACCTTAAAGCCCATCCAGAGCCGTGGGCAGGGACATCTTCCAGCAGCCCAGGTTGCTCCAAGCCCCGTCCAGCCTGGCCTTGGACACTGCCAGAGATCCAGGGGTAGCCTCAGCTTCTCTGGGCACCCCGTGCCAGGGCATCCCACCCTCCCAGGGAAGAATTTCTCCCCAATATCTAATCTAAAGCTATTCTCTGGCAGTTTGAAGCCATTCCCTCTTGCCTTGTCACTGACTGCTGTGAAGGCATTGAGCTAATTTCCTGTTTCAGAGTGATATCCAGAAAAAAATGTGCAATCCAGAAAAGATTAATAATTCCTTGTGCATAACTATAGGCCAAATTTTGAAAAACTAAAAAATAGGGGAAGAGAAAGGGATATTTATTTAATCTTATGATATTGCAGCACAACACAACGTTGAAGACGGGGTAGTCACATAAGGCATTTCCTAATTGGCAAAGCCTTAAGGATAAATGAAACATTGGACTCATCTCTTTAAAATGTTTCGACCTCACAAATAAAGAACAGAGTAACTCTGCTAAAGAGGATCGAGGGAATAATCCAATCCCATAACCCTCTCATCAGTCCCAGTGACGTGCTCCCTGTATCAGCCCAGCCTGATTTATGTTTTATTCCCATCATATGACCTCTTCTCTAACAAATCAAGTCCTGTCCCAGTGTTCTGAAATTATGTTTTTTCCCAGACACAGTGACCTGATCACTCCATGATACACTAGATTTTGTCCTTGAGGTGAGCCCAGGATGTTTCCATTTTGCCACACAATCAGCCTGCCTTTGCAGCTTGGGGTGACACAAGCAGTCAGAGCAGGCTGGCCCCTAAGCCTGCCTTTAGCCCCTTTCCCAGAAGGGATCTGGTTGCCCGTGATGCAGGGGGAGCTGCAGGTGCTCCATGTTTGCTGCTCCCTGGCACAGCGCCCAGGAGAGGATCATGGAAGGTGCTGCAGGGCCTTGAGCAAAGGGCTGGAACTCCAGCCTCAGAACTGATCTTGATTACATAATGCTGCTAATGCCTCCTGCAAACCTCACGCATCCATGACCAAGGATTCTTGGAAACCTGGCCCTGCTGCAGGCACAGGAGGACTCTGGCCCTCCCAAGGATACATGAAGAGCAGAGGACTCGCTCCATTCCACTGCCCAGGCAGGGGAAATGATGCCTTCTCCAGTTCCATGTTATTTTACCCAACTCTGCCAAATTTCATGAATCTGAACATTTAAATCCATGGCTGCTCCTTCTCTTGTCTTGCTTGCTTCAGAAGCTGCCCATGTGCCATGTACACCTGTGAATATTACTTGCCATGTGAGAGAGAGGAGAGGAGCAATCAGAGAAGGAATTCTGCAACTGGGAACCAGGAAAAAGGGGAAGAGAAGCAAGATTGAAATTAGTCTTTGGGATAGGGAAGTGCTGCTCAAGTTCAAACACTCTTCCCAAGAGCCAAGGGAACATCCTGGCTGAGCACCCACCCACACGGAGCTCAGCACAGAGATGTGTGACCACATCTCACTGCCAAACACCCTTCAGGTCTCACTCTCCCCCTCAAGGGTCCCCAAAATGTCACACTTCCCAGTTCACCAGCAATGTCCCACTGACCACTGGGGACTCACAGATGGCTGCTGATCTGCTTACCTAAACCTGGACACAAACAGCATTTTCAGCAGGATTTGCACAGATGGAAAGCCTGTGCCTAGAACATGTTTATATTTTAAGAAAAATATTACTCATGTTTACTTATTGGACTAGCAGCAAAACCTCTTATACTGGAAAGCAAGTTTTATTTATTGGCTTTGTCCTTTGCAGAATGCATCTTGCCTTTTATAGTTTGTTTAGGGATATTTTTCTTTTAATTTCCCTCTCTTCTGTAGCTACAACTCATCACTACAAGACACTATTTTTGTATTTACAGCTGCAGTCTTTTACAAGGACTAAATAAGGCTTCATTACAAGTACACAGATACAGTGATTTCTTCCTGAGCTACCCCAGAAGATATGAGCAAGAGAAAATAGTAAAATTGTAATTTTGGGTGAACTGGAACATCTCTGTGACGGTAGATAATAAAATTATGCCCCTGGACCCCCGGAAGTGTTCAAGGCCACGTTGGAACAGGGCTTGGAGCAGCCTGGGATAGTGGAAGGTGTCCCTGCCCATGGCAAAGGGTGAAACTGGATGAACTTTTAGGTACCCTCCAGACCAATCCATTCCATGATTCTGTCCTTTGTTACTAAGCAGAAAACCTTCTTCCATATTATTCTTCCAGATAAAAAAGAACAGCTTCATTAAATGGTTGTTTCTACCCTGTAGTATGGCTGGGCCATCCAGTTTAATGACATCAGAGGAATGAGCAGTCCAAACAGGAATTCTGCTTCTGATCTACAGCAGGTCCAGAGCTCATAGAAATTAAATGGCAGCATCAGGCCTATACTTTGCATTTGGGTTTTTTCCTGCTGAAGAATTTTTTTTGGACACAAAAATCTTCTCCATTTCTTCACTCTGAAAAATCTGACAGAAAGACAGAAAAGTAAAAAACTTAGAGAATGATCAGTCTCTTAAAATACATATGTAAAGCTATCATACACATGATAAAATAGGGCCTAGTGCACTGATGACTCACCTGATAAGGAGAGGAGTTGTTACACCCATTTGAACTTTTCAGGAGCCACTTTCAGTGGCTTTTCTCTTTTTCAGAGAAAAGCTAATGAAAATGCAAAATATTTTCTAAAATAGCAATTTCCCCCTCCCTAGAGACTGTTGTTCATCTGGAATTTCAGAATGGTACAAAGGGGAAGTTTGGGGTCAGTACCAGTGCCAGCCCATAGGCTGGAAGGTCTGTGGATGCTTCTTTAGAACTAGGAGACATAACTAACTCCAGTGATGACATTAATCATCATGTCACCATCACTGCACATCTTCCTGCTGTGTGACACAACACCCTCTCAGGCAACTCTGTGCTCCTACCCTGAACCAGTTGTGTATTGGGATTGAGAGACTGCACAGTTACGTGATTAAAAATAAAAGAAAATAATAATCTGTAAGAGGAGGTTGGGGTGGCCAGGGATGGTCATTCTCCAGGACACAAGGCCACTCCTGCTGAATTGAATCATCCCCATGCAGTGAATCGCTGCCTCTGAGTCCTGGGCCTAACAATGCTCTCAGCCGACTCAGGTTGATGACCTTAGTCAGGTGACCATAAAGGAATTTCTAAAAGACAACATTATCAGTCAACAAATTGTGACCCACTTGCACCCACATGAGCCTCTCCATGGGGTTGTTGCTCTTGCAAGAGCTGCCATGTGATGCAGGGGAGGGTTCCAGCTGTCCCCATGCTGGGCACACCAGGTCCCAGCACACCTGTAGAGGCAAGCAGGTGGCACCTTTTCATCTGAGACACTCATGATGGGCCATCCTGACCTACTCTGTGACACTCTCTGCTGTGCTGACTCAGCCTTACACATGGACATTTCCTCACAGAGGCACTTGCATAACAACAACCTCCACAGCCGGCAGCACCCACACTTCACCATTTATTGGGAAGCTCATTTTTAACCTTGGAAAATGCTACTTGCCTGGCACATAAAAGAACACCTCCTCACCACCCAAAAAAACCCCCACAACTAGCCACACAACGGCTCCACCTCAACCCTTGATGAGGATGTGGGAGAGTTCCCTGCCCAGGTGATTGCCCGACTTTGCCCACACATGATACGCAAGAGCTTCCCCTGCACTTTCCTTGAGGAGAGCCAGCTCAGCCTGGAACACCCTCCCATGGACCACCCTATCCACATGCCTCGTCCTCAGCTGCCTGGTTGGGAAACACCAATTTCTCTCAGGGCTGAGACAAGAATGACAAGGGTTTACAGCCCCACCGAGCTGAAAGGGGAACGGTTTGCATGCCTGGCTCCCAGCTCAGAGCCCGGATCAGTCACAGGGACAGGATTAAGCTTTAGGAGTTCCCACTCCCAGTCCATGGTCAGCCTCCCAGCCTGTGCACGGTCAGGGTTGTTGCCTCGTGCCACACTGTAGAAGAATGGTGAAACACAGCCTTTTACGTTGTTATGATTCATCTAATCTTCACAGATTCATGGGGCACAATAGATCAGTAGCATAAATTTTACAGAGACCTTTCATTTGTTAAGCAATCTGTTCCCACCTCTGGGAAGAGAGATGTTTCACCAAAAGCACAGTCAAATTTTCTAGTTTGAACCTGCAACTGAGTGCTTGAGTTTCATACTCTGTGCTTTTCAGCTCAAAGCTCTGAAACAGCAAAGCACACAGAGAATCAAACCCTCTTGTTTCCCCCACAACAAAGAAAATCTACAGCAGCAGCAGCCAGAAAAGCTTATTGTAGATGTAAATGTCCATATGAGCCAGGGGAATGACCTAAGGGTTTGACCCAGCATATATACCTGCTCATCCCTGACATGGCAAAGATTCTTAGTTTTGCCTAGTGAGAAGGGATTAGCTTCAGATTTCTATTTCAGAACTGAGGGAATAGTAAGTGATCTGGTAATCTGGACCTATGCAGCAACAACAGCCTATCTATAGAGCAACCTAGAGAATTTATACTAATGAAGCTTAATTCATTACCTGCTTTTCTGCCAAATTTACTTGCAATGTTTCCCACAAGTTTTGATTAATTGTCATGGGTACATGCATGGAACTTATTTGTACGTGTGCTAATCAGCTTTAGTCCCAATGCATACAAGAATCAGATACCTCATGTCCTGCTCAGCCCATTATTCCACATTAACCCTTGATGGTGCTATGGAAAAACAATGGCACGTACATCATTAATTGTCACTCTGGTCTAACACACCAGCAGCTTTTAAGTAAGGCAGTCATGGCATGAGAACATCTTTGCTACTTCGAAGTCAAACAAAGCTTAACTTAGCACCTGAACAGCTGAAACAAGTCTAGACTTAATGGGAACGCTCAAATCACCTGCCTTAAGACTTCTAGCTGCTCTGTAGTGCTCTGGCACCACCTGTCTGGGATCATGTCCTTGGTGGGAACACTCAAAATAAATGTGGTTCTCCATCAAAAATTCCACTGCAAGGGACAGAAAGGGTGTTGGTGAATCACAGTGCCCTGAGAGTGTCATCTGGGTCTTTGGGCTGCCTGGTTTATGGAAAGGGTGGAACAAGAAAGTGATTTTGATTTATAACCACCATCAGTTTGCTGTTTTGCAACAAACATGGCCCAACCAGCTCCAGGATGTTCAGAGGTCTCTTTCCCAACAGGTTTAAATATTTGGCTTCATTTTCGGTATGTGAAATGAACAATTTGGGCAACCCTTAAAAATAAATACTTAGAGCACTTGGAAAATTAATAGGGTCACAGTTCCAAGAGGAATATAAAAAAAAAAAAAAAAAAAAAAGAAAAGAAAATATTCAGTACACCTTTCCATTGCAGGAAGTTTTACACCCACTATTTCCCATGACCCTGATATTCTCCAGTGACAGGGAAGGAACAACATAATGAAGGAACCCTCACCTGAGAATCTGGCCAGTCAGATTTTTAAGGAGACTGACATATATCCCAATTGCTTTCTGTGGGTCAATGACAAGCTCCATAATTACCATGTGTATTTTGATCTTCACTGATACTCACCAGCTACAGGAAGTTACACACTGTGCTGTACCTGCTGCAAACTTATCCCTGTGCTATCCTATTATTAACTGTTCTCACTTTGGGACTTGCAGCATCTCCTACTCCAACCACTGAAATGGAAGAAAATGCCAACACCAGCTTGGAAGAAGACTTTGAAGGACAGGCAACACACACAGGCAAGGAAACTAGCTGGGTTTTTTTTTTTTTTTTTTCACAAAAATAAGTTAAAACTGTCGGTGTTCACTGGGGAAGCCCAGAATTCCATTTGTTCCAGCGGCCAAACCTCTTGCACAAAAACACAGGTTCCAAAGGCAGTGAGAAAGTATTTTGGGACAAGTGACGGCCTCCATGGAGGGGGATAACACCAAACATTTTGCTGCTCCTCCTCAAACCCGAAGCAAAGGTCAAATGCAGGGGACACTTGACAAAGCCACCAAGAGCCATGGCCCATCTGGCTCCTGTTGGTTTATTGCTTCACTTTGCTCTCCAGGGGAGACAAACAAAAGAGCAACAAAACCCACACTCCCATGTTAGAATTAGGTGGTAATGCCTCACTAGAAAGGCAAAATTCTTTTCCTTCTTACAGAAGGAACACTCGGTGCTAAAAATGCCCCTTGTGGCAAACAGAGCATTTAGAAGCTTTAAAGAGACCTCACTCAAAACCATCATTCTTTTTAATCCAGTGCTCAATCACCAGGATTTTTATAAGTACTGACATTGTGTTCAGCTCTACAGCTCCTCCACCCCATTGCCAGGTAACAGGATGCCAATCATTCCCTCCTCTGTTCCAAGGGCTTCTTTTCCTTGGAGCTATAATGAATGCAGTTCTTGTAATAACTCTAGGGTTCTTTCCCAACCAGCCTTGCTGATGTTGGCCAAGATCATGATATATGCACAGGATAGATGGGGCTCTGAGCAACAGAGCTAGTGGAAGGTGTCCCTGCCCGTGGCAGGGGGTGGAAATGAGCTTTTAGGTCCCTTCCAACCTAAGCCATTTTATGAAAAATACATATATATGTATATGTATGTATACACACACACACCACATCTCACTTTCATCACATCTTCCTTGTGCAAATGAGAGCTGCTTACCCATCCTTTTCTAAATTTTCCATAGGAAACCTCACCTCTGAAAACAATAAAATATTCTTTGTTTTTGCTTTATAATCTAAGATGCAGATTAAATGTTTTCATTTTGAAAAAACAGCATTGGGATTTTGAAATTATTTTTTCCCCCATTTCAAAACTTGAGAAGTTTAATCAAGCAGCTCCAAAGACCAAGATCTACATTACAATCAGAATTATCATTTGCCTTATGGGTTACTTTTCCAGTGCAACAGGTATTGTTTGGGGGGTTTAAAAATAATCTCAAATGTCCTGCATTCTAAGTTTTACTCCCAGTCCTCATGCAATTTAATTTTAAAATTTTATTTAATATTTAAATCCCCTGTTTATAAAGAAATCAAATATTTGTCTACAAAACACCACCTTTGGCCAACATGGCAGTTTTATCATGTTTCAACATCCTCATCCATGTTAACTGCTCATGTAGTTTACAAAAATCCTTCCAAAGTATCCTTATGGGAACCAGATGGCCACAGCGATCCAGGTGAGAAAAAGCCACTTTCTTTCTTTTTGGGACACATTGATCCAAAAGCTCTGGTTCTCAGCATTCCTGGAGAGTGCTTTTTGAAGGAGGAGAGACAGATAAACTGAAGCACAGAAGCCTTTTCCTTCAGCAGCAAAGGACATAAACTTCTCAGGGAACCTCTTGTTGCAGCCACTTTCTCACTCACCTTCATCTCTCTTAGGGCCCAAAGGTGTGATCAATGACTGGAGGAAGTTCAAATTAGAGAGTGAAGATGGAGACTCCTTACCCTTGAGTAAGAAAGAAATGCTTAGACAAATGTCTTCACCACACAGATCTTTCAGTAGAGATGATAAAGACACCAGAGAGAGATTCTGCCGTAAGGTAAGAGAAACAAAAGGAATTAACTTTGGCTCTATATAAAAAATGCCAGTTATAAGGTAAAAATCTTGAATTTTCCACTCAATTTCTATGTAACTTAGCAGAACCCTCACAATGCAGACAGAACAAGTGCAAAACAGTAGAGCTGGTGAGAGGGCTGGAGCACAAGGATTGGCTGAGGGAGCCAGGCAGGGCTCAGCCTGGAGAAAAAGAGGCTCAGGGGGGACCTTCTGACTCTGCACAACTCCCTGACAGGAGGGGGCAGCCAGGGGTTGGGCTCTGCTCCCAGGGAACAGGGACAGAACGAGAGGAAACAGTCACAAGTTGTTCCAGGGGAGGCTTAGATTCAATATCAGGAAACTTTCCTCCCCATAAGGGTGGTCAAACATTTGAAGAAGCTGCCCAGGCATAGATGGCATCACAATTCCTGAAAGAATCAAAAAAAAAAAAAAAAAATAGGAATGTGGTGTTCAGTGACACAGATTAGAGGTGGATTTGGCAGTACTGGGTTAATGGTTGGACTCGATGATCTTAGAGGGCTTTTCCAACCTTAATCAGTGGCTCTGTGAGTCTCTTTGTCCAGTTGTCTCTCAAGCAAAGGGTAACTTCAGTAAAACAAGAGTGTATTTCACATCTATCTCAGCACAGCTTGACCTTTCTTCCTCCCTTCCTTGCCACAATGCTCTATCCTTGGTTAATGCAATGGAAATTTTTTAGCAGGTTTAAAAATCTATTAGTCAGGATAGAGCTCTGAGCCTGAACATCACTCAAGACCATTTATTAATTCTGAAAGAGGGGATCCAAACCCCCAGGAAAACAGGGATCAAACCTGTCCCACTACTGGCAAAATTTCCACTAACTCTGAGAGATCCATAAATTTTCACCAAATGTGGCCACTGCCTTCAGTACCATCATGTTGACAGGCAAGTGTTGAGGCAGGACCTTCACCTGTCTCTCACCAAGATCTCCCGGAGTCACTGTAGGGAGTGATGGTTCCTCTGGCTCAGCTTTTGGTGCGCTCCAGACAGCAGGCGGGTCCGTCCCATTCCAGCTCCAAGGGTTCCCAGTCACTAACCTCACCCTCTGGATATCCACAGATGAGCATGCAGGAGTATGAGCTGATTCATGCTGCCCAGGAGGATGAAAGCTGCCTACAGCAGTACCGCAAGCGCTGCATGCAGGACATGCACCAGCGGCTCAGCTTCGGGCCCAAGTTCGGCTTCCTGTGCGAGCTGCAGAACGGGGAACAGTTCCTGGAGGCCGTGGAGAAGGAGCACAAAACCACCACGGTCATCGTGCACATTTACGAGGATGGCATCAAGGGCTGCGAGGCCCTCAACAGCAGCCTGACCTGCCTGGCCGCCGAGTACCCCACCGTCAAGTTCTGCAAGATCAAGGCCTCCAGCACGGGCGCCGGGGAGCGCTTCTCCAGCGAGGTGCTCCCCTCCCTACTGGTCTACAAGGCTGGGGAGCTCCTGAGCAATTTCATTAGTGTTTCTGAACAGTTCAATGAGGAGTTTTTCGCTGTGGATGTGGAGGCTTTCCTAAATGAGTATGGGCTGCTACCTGAAAGGGAGCTTCCGGCACTGGGAAATGGCATGGATGAGCCAGATGTTGAATAATTAGAGCCAGAGTCCTCACTGCCTCCCTTTCCTCTTCAGTCAGCTGTAAATGAATGTCAGTAACACCCATCCCACTTAGAGAAGGCTGTCTTTGCTGACTTACTTTTAACAAATAAAGATATAAAAATTGTTTAACTGTTAGCATGTGAATTCTACTTACAACACATACAGCTGGAAGTACTGTACATATGTCTATGCCAGCCACAAGTAATAAAAAGAACAGCAGTGATATTTAAGAAATATAGGAAAAACAAATTTAAAATTGAAGGCCCATGCCTGTCTCCACATAGCACAAGTCCTTCATCTCAGTGGGGACAGGACTGATCTATCCCTCTGTGCACAATAAGTTATCTCCATGCTCTGGAGTTACAGCAAGTATTGGCTCCTGATTCACTTTTACCAACATTGGCAGGAATAAGCAATCCTAAGGGCAGACAAATAGCCCAAAGTTCTTGCATTCCTAAATGGCTCAAGTATCTAGGTCATTATTTTATTCCACATTTAATATTCAATACTGAAGCAAAGAGAGAAGTTAGCTCGGTGCTCCTGTAAGTTTTTCTCCCAAACAGCTGACACAGACACAGCATCAGCTGATTTCAGGTCATTGGTGCTCCCTATGCTGAGCAGCAGCATTTAAAATGCCTGTGAGTTTCTGGAAAAGTATGTTATGCTTATGTAATAACTCTGAATAAAGCTTATCAGCTCTCAAAACATGCCACTGGAAGTGTGAAATATATTTGTAGCACAAAACCTTACCCTTAAAAACATGTGAAATATTATTAAGTACTCACCAGGTATTTACTAAACTCTAAGCTTTAAGTTTTGTTAAAGGGAAGCTGCTGAGAACTACAATTTAACAATTTGACTGAGAGGAAGAAGGGTAAACTCACTATAAACATTCTCTGATACAAAACAATGAAACATTAGAAACACTTCAGTGACTTCTGCACACTGGCAAAACTAAAGGATGGATTTGATTGGGGATGGAAGTATCTGTATCTTACTAAAGATCTTAACAGATTAGCTGATAATATTTAAGATTATCAAAATGTTAAAGATTATTCCTCTTTTGTTTGTTCTTTTTTAGTAACTATCAAAATGATACTGAATTGCTACTTTGAACATTTTTTTTGCCACAGATGACTATTTTAATAGAGCTCCAGTAACCTCACATCATGTACACTAAGCAGTGCAAATGAAGTTCCTTATCATCTCTTGAACAATCTTCTCTAACCTTTAAAACAATTCATGACTTTATTACACCAAGAATTCAAATAGCATGTTCCAAAAATGTTGTGATTTCATGTTGTAAATTGCTGAGTGAGAGATTGTCCCAAGTCTTTCTGATGGAACTCCAGGAGGAATAAAGCTTGTCCCTTGGAGCAGTCCTCTCTCCCCTTACTGAAGTGTGAAGTTGACCCCTCAGGTAAAGTCACTTCCATACTAACATTTCATTTGTCTCTTCAGAATATTTGCAGATCTACCATTTCCAAATAAACCCAACAGCATGAAAATCCAATGATCTTATAGGGATTTAGGTAGAAAATACTGAACTATCTTTTGCCCATCACAAAAGTAAGCAGTTATCTGAGTAGCAGGACAATATTTCTCTTGCATTTTAATGACGTGTTTTGAAGAAGAGACACGAAAAATTTCTATCCTCTACACACCAAAAAAATCTCCACGTAAGTTGTGGGAACTTAATTTCCATGAGAACTTTCCATCTTTATCCAACTTGGCTTAAAAGCTATTAGGCTGTACATCAGCAGCCTCATCACATAAGCTTAACTTTTTTGAGAACAAGGCTGAAAGCACAAAACCCCAACAATAACACCACAGAAGCTGCACCTATAGCTAGGTGTAAGAAATACGTTGACACTCCAATTTAAGAGATAGATTAAACATGCTTAAGCAGGATTTTCTTCAACTTGTAATTTAAAACAAAAACCAAAGAGCAAACACACACGTGGCACCAAGCCACAACAGAAGCTCGTGACTAATGAAGTTGCAAATGAAACTCTGATCACAGCAGTTACCAGTTTCCGAAGGGAAAAAACCCAACCTAAAAAACAAAAAGCAAGATTTGACTCAAACATTTATTACTGTAGGAAGGTTTTTGAGTAGCAAACTGCAAATGCTTCAATAAGCACATGGGAACAGCCTTCATGCTACCCTGGGCTGTGGCTGCTCTTCCTTTTGACTCAAAGTCACAGAGACCCTGAGTCCCCAGATATTCTGAGGGAGCAGAGGGAGGAACAAATTATCACTGGTGTCACTGCTGCTCAGACTGAGAGCAAAGCCTCTGGTAGTTGCCAGTGTCCTGCTATCAGCTCAGACAGTTATTTTTCCTCCCAGCAGCCTGGGCAGGGCTGTGTTTTGGATTCAGTACAGAATCAATTTGAGAACACTGATGCTTCAGTTGTTGCTGAGCAGAGCTCAGCCCATGTCAAGGACTCTGCAGTGTCCCAGGCTCTGCCAGCAAGGAGCTGCACCAGGAGCTGGGATGGAGCATGGCCAGCACAGCTGATCCCCTGGGCAGAGGGATATTCCACACCATGGATGTCATAGCCAGGCTGTGAACTGGGGCAGTGGCCAGGAGGGGCCAATGGCTGCTGGGGATGGGCTGGGCATCAGTGGCTGGGTGGTGAGGGACTGCACTGGGAGCACTCCTCTGCCTGGCTTGTACTTTCCTCTCTCTTTTTGTTATCTCCTTTTTCATTATTATTATTACTACTACTATTATTATATTGTACATTATTTCAATTATTAAACTGTTCTTATTGCAACCCAAGAGTTTTATTTTTCTTCCAACCCTCCTGTCCCTTGTCCCAGGGAAGGCAACAAGCCCTGTGTGGTCCTTAGTTGCCAGATGGGGTCAAATCATCCCAACCTGTCACAACTTACCACACCAAATACTGCCCCCAGATATGAGCAATTATAAACCTCAGTGGCCAAGACCACTGAGGCTTTTAAAACCCCATGGCACAGAAAATAATGATTCTGTAAAATTATTTCGTATCATAAATTTTAGAACTATACTTAGAAGGGCCTGATTTTCAGATGTGGAAGTCCAAACCATTCCTCTGAATTCTTACATATTAAAATAAATATGTATTTGCAACCATGGACATGAGTTAACAAAGCTCAGTATCAGTCACAGAAGAATTTTCTCAGACTGAAAGCTTCGGAGTATTATACAGGTAGGAAAAGGATAAACCTACAATGAAACCTGAGCTAGAGTTATGCAGTAGTCAGGAAATAGAATTTTAAAAGGTTGTTTTCCTTTTCTCTTACACACACATTTTAATTTATCCTAAAGCCCTCATTTTCTTATATTACCAATGGTACAAGAAAGGATGGGACAGTGAAATCCCCTCTTGGTTAGTCTGTAATTCTTAGACAAGTGAGAACATGCTCTCTTCTACATCCACTCTTTCCTCATGGCAGGATGACTGGAAGGCTCAATCTGTAGGTACAAGTCAAATTACTCATTTTTTCTTTGACAGGGTTGATTAATTTCTTATTGCACAGATGGTACTTCAACCGTCTCCTATATTATACCTGAAATCTCCACCAGAGCAACTTCTTTCTTTGCCTTCTTCCAAGCCCAAACTAGAAAATTAGATCCCTGATACCTAGTTAGTTCTAAACTGAAGGATTATTTTAACCATCACCACAAAGAAAAGGATCATTTACTAAGCACTGAATGAGCTTGCAGAAAGGAAGAAAAAAAGAGGAAGAGTTCTTTGCAAGGGGATCCCTGGAATAACACATCCCAACAAGCTCTAATTTTAACACAACAAGTACTAAACAAAAACAACTGTAGAAAGAGAGTGTCAGGATAATTTTCTTCTCTGGTGTCAGAGATGCTGTACTTTACTTCTGTGGCTGAGTTTTGTGTTACAGGCAACTAAATAATAATTTTATATTTTACCTACAAAAGCATATCTTATTGTCCTTAAAAAAAAAAAGAGAGAGACAAAAGACAGAACCTTTCTTCTAACTACACCCCTGTTCCTCCTTCTAACAGAGACTGTAGCAGAGCAATTTTTAAACCAACCATATTCCGAAGCATGTTACAAAATTACTCCCATTTTCTGAATAACCCTTGGCCTCCCATGAATGTCATCCGACCTCCTGACTCCTGCCTACTGATTCTACTCACTGGCACAGAATAAAAAGCAGTTATAAAACCCACAGCAGCTGAACCCCGTGCCTCCATTACAATATTCACCATCTTCCTCCAGGAGGCCCCACCTGAGCAATGCTGAGCACAGAAGGTCACCACTGTCTGTCAAAATATACTTAAAATACTAAAAGCAGCTCTTTTTTCCAAACATGTAAAAACAGAATACACAGGTGAGGCAAGAATAGTCAAGACACCTTTCTCAGAGTCGCCTTTAATAAAGGTACCCCAGTACATGCTTGATTGTGCTTTAGAATCAAAGGGTTAATTATTTTCTTTGTGTTCCACTGCCTTCAAACAAAAAAAAAGAAATTTGCATTGGCATTAAAATGCCTTTAATTCTTTTCTGTTTTAGTTAAGGTCCAAGTAAACATCACATTTCATATACAAATTATCTTTATTAGCCTTACTAGAATTCATTCTCTCCTTCCTCATGTAAAGTAAACATGTAACTGGCCAACATCCCCAGAAGAATCTCTCATAATGAAAAGCTCTCTGTTTATAATCTAAAAATCCTGATTAGCAATAATTTTGATAACTTGCCTGTAATCTACAAGGTAACCCCACAAGGCTGGGTGTAACTGTTGCTGAAATAGCTAAAATTCCAAGATAACAATGATGGTATTGGAGCAGGACAGAGAAATCCACATCAGGAGGCACTGAGTCAAAGGTAGCAGCATACACACAGCTCAGCAATGCATTTCATTGATTTCTGAGTTCTCCAGTCTTAAGCCAAGCTATTTACAGGCTGCCTTGGTCTAGTCTTGAAACTTCTAGAAACTATTTGTATATATTTTATGCTAGTTAGCCAATATTATCTAAAACAATTGCATATGGTGAAATGCTGACTTCACTAAAACTAATCTTCCCCCAATTAACTGTAATAAAATAATATTTCTCCTACCAAAGGAACCCTTAAAGCAGGAATTGTCATACCAGGTCATTATGCAGGTTTTACCAATACCCTGAGAAACAGCAGGAGTAGCTTTTGGCATTAAAGGAGAGAGAAGGAAGAAAATGAAGGTTCTATACTTGTTTAAGGGACCTCTCCAGAAAATAATATTATCATTCATTTATACAGAGCAACAGGGTTAATTTCTTGTACACCTGATTCATCCTCTACTTGATTCTGCAAGTGCATAACTCCACTTGATCTAGGAAGTGTAATGATGGAACAAGGTACCTGAACCTTCCATTACAGTTTACATTGCACATATACTTGGTGAGATTCAGGCAACAATTCTTAATTACCAATACATTAAACCCAGCTATTTCCATCTTGTGAATGGCCAACACTTCCCAGGAGCTGTGGTGGCTGGAGTTTAATCACTGGAGATCAGTCACTGAAGTAGTTGAAGGAGAAAATCGATGCCAGGACTGCAACAGCAGCTGCCACGACCAGCCCTAAATCCAGAGGGAACAGGCAGTGAGGGAAGGGCAGCACAGGCAGCCCTAAATCCAGAGGGAACAGGCAGTGAGGGAAGGGCAGCACTGGCAACAGCAGGCTGCAGTGGAGGGTGAGTCAGGGGAAATAAGCACAAGGAGAAACAAAAACAGCTACCCCAAAAACTACTTTTGTTAGCATGCTCATTACTGATGCAGCTGAGGAGAGACACAGAAAACCCCAAAGCACCTAAGAGATGATGTAAGGGAAAACATTTTAACATTCAAAGCAAACACATATTTACTGTTCCTATTTAATCTTCCAGTTACTATATACTATTTTTAATAATTAATAGAAACCAGAAGTAACTGCTCTGTTGACTAAAGTATAACTATTTCAATACAAGCAGACCCACAGCAAAGAGAGCTGTACTAAGTGCAGACAGATCCCAGAGAGCTGGACAAGGCAGCACCATGGAGAAGCTGCAATGGAAAGTTCTGTGACTGGTGCTCCCTGAATTCCTGAGCTGACAATTAGGATGCTGTGGGAACTAACAGTACTGAAAGGGCTCACTGCAGGTTCTGGAGTGCCACAGCAAAAATCTGTGAAGGAACATACCCATATTTTGTTGGAGCTTCAACAGCAACGTTGCTTTTGTCAACTGTGCCTGTTGTGGGTCACTCGGGCTGTCAGTCAATGGGCAAATATCAACTGCAAGGAAATGAAGGGAAGAAGGGAAAAATTAACACTTGTGTTTTAGAGTGAATTAATGCAAAATGCCAAGAACTTCATTATAGTAGAAAAAACCAGTTTATTGCAGTAGAAGTGGTACAACAGCAACAGCAGCGCTAAACTATGCTGTGTGGCAGGAAGGGTAAAACTAAAGAGACGAAATATATTTCAGGAGGAGTTCCTCTTCCAAAACTCATTTTCCACACCCTGCTTCCAGACTAACATTCCCAACCCTCTTTGCATAGCCTGGGGAGAATTTGACTATACAAGAGGGAGCACCTTCCAAGATCAAAGGCTCCCTTCAGAGCCATCTGTCCTGAGCTCAGGGTACATGTAAATCCCACTGCCATGACAGGATGAGCCCAGCAGCACTTCCCTACCCAACAGCCAGAGATGCATTCTTTCCAACCACAGAAATTTCTATTTGAAGATCCCCTAAAAATACCCTTTCACAGCAGGCATGGAGGACTCATTCCTCTTTGGAAAAATTACTAAATCCTTAGTCTGCCCAGCCAGGATGTGAGAGAGCTTGAGTCTACTTCCTAGGCAGATGGGACTCAAACTTGTACCTATTTCCTTTGCAAAGGTCTCCCTAATCCCTTGGCTATATCCAGACTGTTAGAGGGGCAGGAGAGAAAAAAGGGGATTAATCTCCACTCCTTCAGCCCAATTTGTTTGAGCCATATAAAGCCAGCCTGGAGTACACCATATACCCCTCAGAGACAAGGCTGACTGATGGTGGTTGGACAAAGGCCTTCAGTTTGCAGCATTCCTGTCTCCAGGAGCTTGCTAAGATTTACCAAAAGTTTGGATTACAATTCAGAATCTACAACCACAGGCACCTTCTGCACAAGCAAAGGGTAAGACAAAGTGTTTGTCATGGCAGTGAGAGCTGGATGTGTCTGGGAAGAACGGGCCAGGCAGGCTCAGATAAGACAGCGAGCCTGACAGACTGTTCTGGAGACAAGGAAACTCCCAGTAGTACCAGATATCAGGGTTTAGAAGGCTATGGGACACTGATCTGAATAAAAACAGACCTCCATTTCCACAGAGGGGTTGTCCATCAGCAATAAATCTCAAATTACATGCTTGAGTAATAAGGCACATCCTTTGTGTGATTCATATGCAAATGATTCATGAAGTACTTTCTCTGTCATTAGCTATGGTGGAAATGGATAATCTAGACGTGATCAGAAGGTCGTTGCTGTTGAGTCATGTGGATAATTGTCTTCAAAATCTCCTTAAGTCAAACTTGCACAAGACCTGTTACACAAAAACACTCAAACTAGGCTTTTAAAACCTGTCTTTAGGTTTTTTATCCTTAAAACCACTGCACTGGTACAGGATGTACTGCAGCAGAGAAATCACTAACTGTCTGATATGAAACTCAACAGGGGAGTCAGATATATAGATATACAGACATTGCTTGGAGGTCTCTCTTCAAGCAGCACATACATGTAAAATCAAGATAACAATATTTCAGTGCAAAGTGTGTTTTTTGAAGAGGAATTATCAAATATCCCTGAATCCCACTGGTCCTCAATGAGGTCACAGCTAGATCATTATTTCCTTTGTGCCAAGAAAAACGCTCCCTCAGCTGCCTAAAATATGAACAGAAGTCTTCAGCTAGATTAGAGAAATTACTAATTGTTGCAATATAGGGTTTCAGTAAGTATCTTAAATATCTATCACAGTAAGAGAATTTCTGTCCAGAGTTTTGAATTCCGTAAAACATCCCACTTTGGGATAATCTGACACATTTTTTGGGCAACCTCTGAAGTCTAGCTCCAGCAGGTTCCTTTCTGCTGTATATTTGATGAGCAGTCTGTGCCTTCTAACTTGAGGTTTCTTTGTGCCTCCCTGTGCTGAGGGGACCATTGGAAGCTGCACATTCCTCACCTGTTCAGAGGGGAAAATATAAAGACAAAGGGAAAAAGAACCACCCTTGAGCTATTTAGTTGCCACAGGCCTTTATGCTGTCACATTCTGGAAGATTTGCACGTGGAGCAGCAAAATCACACAAAAGAGTTTTGATAACAGATGCTTTCTAGTGCCAATTAGATGAATCCTTAATTCTTCAGTTTCCTAGCCAAGATGGGGAAGTGATTACCACTGCTGAAGTCTTATTTCTGTCTATCCACTCAGGGTATTTAACAGCCCACCCCTGCACCAAGGAGGAGCAGGGATTTAGTAAAGCCAATCAGAAATGCAGAGCTCTCAGTTGCCTTTATTAGGGCACTAAATACCTTGAAATTACAGTGTTAGAGCTATTTAAGGGTTTCATTTATAAATAGCTCGGGGTTTACTTTCTATTTTCCACATAGAAATTTTAAAGCATGACCCAGTGGTGTCCCCACTGCAGAGCTGTACAAGGAGTCAAGAAACTAAAACTGCAGGAGATAGCAGGAGAGCCCAAGTTCAGTAAACACATAAAACTGGCCTCAAAAATTCACGTTTTGACTAAAAGCGGCTTAAAAAGGAAATCTTTTGCCTATACTGATTAGATCCTCTTCTTCTAAAGTGCATGTTTGAAAGAGCAACAGCACCCCAAATTATTTCAAAAGCCTGCTCATGTTCTTGAGTTTTAGAGAATTCTTTGTATCAGCAAACTTTCCCCAGAACCTCAGTATGAACAGCATTTCCAGTTAATTCTAGGTAGGTGCCTCAGACCACAGGAACTGTGACACAAACAGAAAGGCTGACGACAAAATTCCTTACAAACCAGTTACTGCATATTGACTATTATTACAAAGAGCTATGCTTAGAGAAGCAACAAATGCTTCCCAAGTCAGAATGATGCACTGAAAAAGCCTTTGCACAAGAGAAACCACAAATTCTCATTATTACACAAAAACATGTTCACAGCAATACTCAGACATTTCACACCAAAGCAACAATAAAAATCAAATCTCGTAATTAATGGTATTTTCTTTTTTTTAGAATACAGAACACTTTGTATGCATTTAACAGGACTCTTTCTAAAATTACCTTACGGGTGTGATAAAAGCATATAAATAACTTGCGATTTTAATAAACCACAAGTGACTGATGCCTCAACATTAATTATCAGAATGAACAGTGCTGTGCTAACAGCATTATTGATATCACTGCTATTCACAGAGCCCATTCTATGGAAAAAATTTTATGGTGGTCACCAGGTCAAGGCCAGGCTTTCCCAAAATCCTTTTGCATGTTTTTTCTTCTCCTCTTCTACGCACTTATTTTAATTTGTGGGTTTGGGTTTTTTTAAAGAAAAAATACACCAACTTTAATTTGCTTTTCTTTAATAGAAAAGAAATATAAATCCCCCCCCCCCCAGTTAACTCTACAAGCAGCAGACTACAAGAACACCCAAGCTCCTTTTGTGGCTGCCACTTCACACCTATTGTTGGCATTAATCTTTGGGATGCTCCGCTGTGAGTGGAAAGGTGTTTCCTTCCCACCTGCAGCTCACACAGCTTTACATAAGCAATAAAGCTGAACTGAATCATCACCCCTCTCCTCCCACACCTCTCTCCCCTGCTACAACAATACTCATTTGCTTTTCTAAGCTACACTGATTCCTTAAAGCTCAGTAGTAATTAGTTTTACGAGTATTAAAGTTACTCTAATAATGCCAGAGAGATTTTTATTGGCTTTCCTGTTTTCCTTGAGGTTCCTGTACACGTCTTACTCCGCAAAAGGATGAGTCAATTCACAGCTAACAGGTCTCGTTAAGGCCTGGGGAGAGCTGATTCATTTAGAAAGACTAGAATTCATAGTTAGCTCTGAAATTAGGAAACTCAAAACCCCCTCCAAGTTAATATGTAAGTCAAGGAGAATATCAATACTCACAGTTCACCCTACACAGCAAATCATGGTTACACTGCCCAGTTTTTGTCCCCAAATACCAACATCAAAAAGTGTTCATAGTTCTTATCTGAGAACTAGTGTTGGATTCTTTATTTATTTAAATTATAATACTGGAACCTGAAGCTCATATGCATGTTATGCATGTTGATGGAGGGAAAAAGGGGGAAAAAAAATCTCTTCCATAAGGCCACAGGAAATGTTATTAGGTGCATTTCAATGCCATATTTGAATTCTACATTGAAATTAACATTGCAAGGGAAAAAAACCCAACAGGGAATGATATAAACCAGAAATATTCAGAAAGAGGAATCCAGTATGGCAAAATATCTGCATTAAAGGGAATACAGCAGTCTTGTAACCAGACCATAAACTTGTAAAACATTCAGTAGAAAATGAAAAGTGCTTTCAATTTTGTTTTCATTCCGGGTGAACCAAAAATCTCCACGTTTGGGCACTGCATTTGGAACATAAATTAAAATACTCAGAATACAGAAAGGTATTTGGTGTTTTTTAAAACATCAGGTTTAGCATGAAAACTTCCTGAAAGACACATAAGACTATATGAATGTTTTGCTTGAAGAATTTTTAAAGTATTTTTAATTTTGTAGTGAAAAAGCAGTAGATGTGACTAAATCATTCAACTTATTCTAATGTCTCAAAACTACTTAGCCCTAAAAAGATGAACTACTGAAACTGTAAATATATATATATTCATGTAAAACATAAAGCTTTACAGGGTGTTTTTTAAGAGTTTATTTGTCAATAAAAGATCCCCTCTAATTCATGAGCAGAGTAGCATATGCAAACCCTGGTTAACCATCTCTTCATATTCCTACAGCAGCTCATGGGCTGCAGCCATGGCTGCACTGAAAAACCAAAATATTTGAAAGGAGAAAGAGAAGTCTGCTTCAAGAAACACAAACTGTAAGAAACTTGACCATTTTCCACAATATATTTAAGCTGTAATGAATAGTTATAAATGCTTAGAGTTGTATATGCAGTAGGTTGACTTCAGGCATATCTGTGTCTGGATCAAACTGGCCTATGCCATTGGTCAGCATTTCCCTAGCCCCTGACCCAGCCTGCCCTGGCTCTCAGATATTTACCTGTGCTAATGTCCTCAGCTATGTGCATATCTTCAGCTTGCACAGGCTGATCCAACATCTCCACAAAACGTTCCTGGATTTCTCCAGCAGCCTCATCACCAAACTTATAATCACTGAGCATCACACTGGATCCAGCAACTGGGACAAACAGTCTCTGAGGCAAGACATGATATTCCCTCCCAAAATCTGAAAGGAAAGAGGGAGAAATACCATCCCAATAAAAGCCTTTACAGTTATGATAAGATTCCTCCATAATCTCTGAGCATAAGATAAAGCCATTGCAAAAGAAGAACTCAAGGTCTCTGTGTAGAAACCCTGCTTTCAAACAGGCCTGCTTTAGCTGGCTGCTATTACATGGATTTATGTCCTTACATTATTGTCTCTCCAGAAATACCCACGGCAGCTCCATAACAGACCACAAAACGCAAAGCAGAGCTATTCTCCTGTTTGGAATGACTTGCAGAAGGGCTCTGGGAGAGCCTGCAGGTAAGAGCTCCCCGAGGAGCAGGACTTCACCAGCACAGGTTGCAGAGGTGTCACACTCCGCGCCACAAAGCTCGGGTGCCACCTAGAGAGGGGACTCAGAACTACGTGCAATGGAACAGGCTCTCCCTGCCCAAGACACTCCCATTGATTGCCAATTAACTCCTGTTTGGTTTAAACACAACAAGACCACGACACCACTGCACTGACTTAAAGGAGTTTAAAGACTCCCTGCATGAGCTCAGAGATCTGATCTCTATCAAGTTCTAACACACTTTAATATTAATAGGAACACCATACATGGATTTAAAAAAATAAAGATAGAAATAAAAATTTAAAGCGTGCAAGGTACAGTTAGAACTCCAGAGATAAGAGTTTCAACTACGGAAATTTTAAAAATCACAAAATCTCCTTGAGTGAGAAAGAAGCTGGGATTGCATTTTGTGGTCACAGAAACTGAACACAAATACGGTGTGAAAGCTGTGATGCCAAAGGACATAAACTTGACAAAAAAAATTCCCAGATTTAAGTAAAAGTCAAGGCTGACAAGCAGCAATTATACCTTTTACTTTTCATTCTGCTCTAACCGTACTGGAACTTCACTATAACAGAATCTTCTACAACCACCAAAATTCACTGCAAATATAAGCTGGTGGGGTTTATTTTTATTATTTCTTACTTTTTTTCTGGGGTCCTTCATTTAAAATCAGATCTTCAAACAGTATTTCACACCGGTCACTCAATGTGTTTATTATGTCTCTTTTCAAAGCCTGCAAGGAGACAGTGAAATCATCAGGAATATCAAAGCTATTGGCAAAGCTTTTAACCAGGAAGAAATAACCAAAGAAGTTAAACCCATGATGAAAGAATATTTTTTTCCCAGAAAATAAAAACTAGTGTGAATTTTCAAACTAATATTTAAAAATTTCTTAATAAAGAGAAGCTAACATCAAAATAATTGGCATCAAGAAGGAAAACCACAAAACAAAAATGAAAAGCTGAAGAAAGTTTTAGGATTGTTAGGATAAGAACTGACGACCTCTAGATATTTATCAGTAAAACCAAACAAAAATAATCACAAGGCACTGACTCAGTGAGGGAAAAAAAAATAAATTACTGAGCAAGTAAATCTGAATTTTATCTCTACAAATATAATAATGTAGTCTGCAACTTTTTTTAAAGAGAATTCTTCAAAGCCTAATCCCTTTGACAATTTGTGCAAAGATTCCCCAGAGCCCAGCCTTACCCACAGCACACACATCCTCTAGAAGAGAAAAACCAACCCTCATGGATGGTTTCTAAAATAATCCCCCATCCAACATTCTCACCCCAGTTTAGACCATTCTGGCAAAGAAAAATCAGTATGCCAAGACCCACCTATTTCAGAAGAATGTTTCTGATGGACTAAGACCCTGCTCAGTACCTGAATGGCTTCTTTCACCTTGGGCTTGTTGCTGTGGATGTAGGCCCTGCATTTCACAGCTCCCCGGAGGTTTATGGAGCCGCTGCACACTTGTACTGTCGCCGTGGACCTGGCACTGGCACCCTGGCACTGAGGAACAAACACATCCACTTTTAGCCCAGGCCCAGGCACTTGCAGCAGAGTCACTAAAACCAGAACCAGCAAACCAACAGCAGATGTTCACACACAACCCGTTTCCCTCATCACGTGTAACTAATTTTATTTTAGTTATTCATTTAGTTAGGTAAGACTGAAAATCTCTTTTCTACTATGGAAAATGCATCTATCTCTCCAGGTGTTTCAAACACTTGTGTCTGTGAGATTTTAAAATTTTCCAGGCTTGTGGCAAGTAACAGTATTGCAACTGACAAGTCTTTTTTTAAACAATGAAGTTTTCATGTTTGCTATAATCGGTGTAACCCAGGGTGTGCTGGGAGTCATCCCATCAGTCAGTACCAAATTATACATGTGGTCACACGGAGAGCTGCATCAAACTGTTGCCTAGAAATGCTCTCCCTAATTACCACAACAATGAGTGTGAGCATGAAGCACTCCAGGACAACACCTGGAAACACTGGGATGCACAACTTCCACAACAACTGCATAAACCACTTCTGCCAAAAAAGCTTTCCTCTCCCTGCAGCAACTAACCTCAATACAACAGACAGTAACAACAAAAGAAGCTGAGATACTCATGGAGTCTTTAAAATGGCATTGGAAATACTTTCTAGTTTTGCTTTGAGAGTCCAGGAACCACCTAACAAAACATAGAAGGCTATGGAACAATGCCTGGACACATTTGGACTACAGGACCCAAACCAAATTCACAGTTCTTCACAACTTTGGCAGGGAGGAAACTCCTGACATAGATCCAGCAGTTCCAGAAGATGATTCAGCCCACGGGATCTGTGCCTTAATCCAGAGCTGGAAGCTGAGCTTCTGACAAAAGCATCCAAGTGAATGTCCAAGCCAGCCAGGGCAAGCTGTGGATTGAAGTGTGGGGGTGACTCTGAACTTCAGATGCAAAGTCACTTGAAATCAATGTACACAGGTACCTACAGGTATCCTACTACCAAAGGAATTAGTCACAGGACTTTTTTTTCCATAACCTATTTTCCAATCCCTCAGCTATACTGTGCAATTCATGGACAACATGGTTATCACACCATAACAATTTCTAAAGGTACAAAACACACAGATCTGTTGACAATAAGTTTCACGTTCCATATCCAGGTGGGAAAAAAAGGACAATAATTCAGAACTTTGCTATTTTATTTTTTGCTCTATTTTATAATTTAAAGGCAACCTTACACTTTATAGACCACTGAAAACTTACCAGCTGTGTCAGAACCTTGACATCAGAAAACTGAATGCTGGGCTGAGTATTTCCTCTGAACTTCTTCTGAGGGGAAAAAAAATTTTTTGTGTCAAGAAACAGGAAAAAAAAAAGTCCCTGAAGCAGTCTCCTCATTAGGCATAGTGTCCCCTAGTTTACAGCCTTTGAGAGAGAAAAATAGCACTTAGAAACCAACCACATGAATAGAACTACAAAACTAAAAGGAGAGATGAATGCATCAGCAAACGAGGTGACAGACGTAGGTCTCTGAAACGTCATCACCCACATTCACACCTCACTGTGCTCTGTAATAGAAACATTTCAGTCACTTCACACATAATTACTGCATTCACACTGCCTGAGGAGGGAGAGGCAGTCTGCCTGAGTTGAGAACAGAGTTGAGAACACAGCAGTTCTGTGTATTGGTAACCTGGAACAGCCAATGACATCAACAAATACTGCACAGGAGATGTCTCAGTCAATGCTTTGTCACTCAGAGGTTCCAACCATACATCTACTAGAGCTCAATTTCACCTAGTTTGGTACTCACCTGCCCTTCCAGCAGTTCTGTATCCTCATCTTTAACTTGGCCATTGATCAGAAAAACACTGTCTTCTATCTGTTTTGACCACCGGTTTAACCCATTCTTTAAAATAAGTGAAAACAAACAAACAAACAAACAAACAAAAATCACAAGAAAGACACAAGAAAGAGGAAAGAATTTCACTGAAGGGTTGGACAGTACCATGCTGAAACTTACAGAAGTATGTTTTAATAGTTACTCTAAGAGAGTTTTAAAGTCTCTGAAAAAACTATGTTTTTCCAAATGGACCATGTTCAGAACAAGTTAAGAAACAAGCATTGCAAAATACTGAAGTGCCACTCCAGGGATCTGGGGCTTATAGAAAGGGTTGCAGCCCATTAAGTCAACTCATAGCAAAAACACCCCATAGCCCTGCACAAATTGGGTGTAACCTTTCACCAGGTGAGGCATCAGAGAGGTTACCTGGGATACTCATGACAATTATTACATATTTTGAACAAAGGAAACTTCTCACTGAGCACAACAGAAGAGTTACATTTAAAAGAGGAATAATTCCTTAACATCCTCCAGTGATTAGTCCTACTCCTTTCCTGCTCTGTTCAACTCTTTCTCTCCCATTTAACTTTCAGCAGACAAATGACTGTGGTTACTGGGGTGTAGGAACTGGTGCAGGCAGTGAGATACCTTGGTATTCTTCTCCAGGTCATGGTTGGGGGAAGTAGCAAGAAGTGGAATGTGGATGTTCACATTTACAGTGCAGCTCAAAGCTACCCAGGAAGCAGTCAGAGCACTCTGGTACTTCCAGTCTGCTGGTTTAGCTGAGCTCTGAGAACAGAAAGGCAAAGCTATAAAGCTATCCAAAGCATTGTATGAGGCTTTTTTGGGTTTTAGCATTACTTGGCATGCATTAAAAGCTGCGTGTGGCACAGCAGGATGAGTTTACCTTTGGGTCCTGCACGTCATAGGTTCGGCAAACTACTCTGTGCTACGTAAAGAAAAACATCCAGTGAAAAGCAAGGGAGCAACTAAGAACAATTCACAATTAGCTTTGCCCTCTGCTAAACTTCCTTGTTGAGCTAATTTATGCTCTGGGGCAAGTTCTCACCTTTCATCAGTGCAAAAAAAGTGGGAAAACATTTGCTAGTAATCTCCAACTACCACAGCGATGCTGTGCCATCTCTTACAAATTAAGATCAGTGTGATCAGGAGAACCACCAAGGCACCAATTTGTAATTTGTCTTCCTCTCTCTCCCTCTCAGAGAAAAATCCTTGCTTTCTCTCCTTGTATTATGTCATTACCAATAGCTCCTGCATCCTGCTGCAGCTCTAGTATTGAACCCACAGGCCTGCTGCTCCCCCAATTCCATGCAAGCACCACCGGTAAGAGCAATTCAAGAAGCCAAACAGTAATTTAGACGAGTTTTTTTCAGCTTCTGCAAGTCCAGACTGACTGGGAAAGGTGCAATGTGGTGCTGCCACACAGACAGAACTCATAAGAAATGATGGAAATTTTGCAAGGACAAGAGGGTCAATAGTCTTAACCATGGCTAATCAGAAAACTTCATTATTTCAACTTGTACAAGTCTAGCTGAACTTAAACAGCCTCCTCCTCCCTAATTCTTATTTATTCAGCAGTAACTGGTTAAAAGAGGTTGGGGTAGCAGCATCAGTCAATAAATCTTGCTCATAAAGGATACTTCTTTGTAGCAGAACAGATCTGAAGTGCTGCTCTGTCTGAGACCTCCTCCTCAGCAGGTTTCCAGAGCCTTCTTTTACTCAAGGACTTTTCCACTGAGAAGATTAGCTAAAGACCAAAATATATTGCAAAAATATGCACTGTAATTCTTGGAAAATGGTCTTGTACTAAAATTTTCAGTCCATGCAATATCAAAATTATGTATAAACAGAAAACACAGCTTAGAAGTCACCAAAATGTCATGTTAAAAGAACATTTAACAGGGATTCAGAGGCACTTTTCCCTAAAGTGAAAGAGGCTTGTGAAATCTTGATTTAGCCCTCTTATAAACCAAAGCAAGCAGCAAACATTCATGGATCCAACCTGTATCCTTTTGTCCTTACAGACATATTTTTTGTACCTATCATATATTTTGTCCCTATCAGCTGGGTCAGGATAGCTGTGCAAAGTAGCAACTAATATATAGTAGCTATTTTTTTTATGTATATATATATACACATATAAAAAATAGCTACTAATTATTAAAAAAAAATTCCCCCCCTCAATTTTTAATTCAGCAATCATTGATCACCTGGACACAGCTCACCTTTTTTAACCAGCTACCAGTTTCATTAAGCATAACTTAATGAAATTACAATATGAAATTGAGATGAAATCACACTGAACTGCCAAAATTGACTCTTGGATCTCTGGCTGCCAAACCTGCTCATGCTTAAATCTCTCACCATGATTATATTAGAAAAATAATAAAATGAACATACATATTCAGAACAGAAACCAAATTTGGCAGTAGATGTCCCAAAACTGTAACAAAAATGCATTTTAAGTCTATCCCATAGTTCTGAGTATGTTTTAAATTTAATCCCACACCCTTGAGTCAAGAGCGCACAATGTAGATAAGATGTTTCTCTTAAAGGAATCAGAATTATGGACCTTTCACTACTGTAAACACCCATAAACTGAGTGATTCATTCAGATGAGGAAAGCTAACATGTTAATATCACTTAGCTTAATATAAACCTCGAGAATGTTTTATGCCAGAACATCCACATTCAGTAAATACAGATAAACACAGTAAACAGAAATACAGATTTGTTATTGCAGTAACAAGCAGGTAGTTAACAAATAGTGTCCTACAGGACAGGGATTTCTGAGGTTCCAGTCTCACACATCAAAGCACAACACTTGTGAAATAAAGGGACAAAACAACAGTATTTAGTCGAGTCAGTGACAGAAAATTCCTCACACACACTCCTAAAGGTGTTGCTGTCCTTCCAGGAGAAACTCCACTTACCTTGCGCAAAGCATTTTGACCATCTTTTGCCAGCTCTGGAGTTGCAATCATAAACACACCCAGAACCAGCAACCCTCCAGGGAGCATTCTGGACACCTTGAAAATGAATATTTATTAACAGGATTGGCAATCAGAAACCATGTAACTCAAGATATCACAAACTACTGGTGAGACAAGTCTGCACCAAGAGCAGAAGTGAACTAAGGGAGACTGGTTTTCACTTACAGGACCCTCTCCATGCAGGAACACATCCTGCAAGTGTTTTCCCTCCAGTAATATCAAGTGTCCTTCTATCAAAAAACCTGAAAACAATAAGGGTATTTCTGGTTTAAAACATCTGTGCTCAGCGTGATTAGGAAGGCCACTTTGAGAAAAGGGCTCGAGATGACACAAATGCTGAGATCCTTTGCGTCCATCTTATTTCCCTCCTGTTCCTCCCACCCCTTTGTCACCTCCCAGAGTGAGTTCTCACCTGACTGGCGTGTGTGGTGATCCACTCCTCATCCAGGGATACCAGCTTGGGAGGGCCCACGCTCTCCTCCTGCTGCTGCTCCTTGGCAGGGGTTCGCACAGCCCGAATGACATAGTCCCGTTGTGGGGAACACTTGCCAAAGCACCAATAGAAGCAAACACAGCTTGAGACTGCTGAACAGGGGTTTCCCCAATTCACAGGAATGAATGGAAGGACAATTCCACACTTACCTGCCCTATCAACAGGCCAGTGACATATGGCTTCACCTTCGTGCTGAGCTCTGTCAGGTACTGCCCAATACCTTCCTCAACCAGGTAAGTTCTACCCATGGCTCCAGGTTTAAGTGAGGTGTTGTAGTTCCAACCTACAAAACACACAATGCATAAAGTGAAAGAAGGTACATACACTAGAATGGGTACAGGAGAACAAATCACATACAAAGATCCTTTAGAACTGTTTGACTGAAAAAATCCCTGCAAGTTCATCAAGTCCAACCACTGCTCCACGGCCACCACTGACCCATGTCCCCAAATGCTACATTCACATGGCTTTAAAATCCCTCCAGGGATGGGGATTCCACCACTCTCCTGGGCAGCTACATCAGGGGCCAGACAGCCATTCAGTGAAGAAGCATTCCCAATATCCAACCTGACCCTGCCCTGGCACAGCTTGAGGCCATTCCCTCTCCTCCTGTCCCTGATCTCTGGGAGCAGAGCCTGACCCCCACAGCTGTCCCCTCCTGTCAGGAGCTGTGCAGAGCCAGAAGGTCCCCTCTGAGTCTCCTTTTCTCCAGGTTGAGGCCCTCCAGCCCACTCAGCCTTTCCTGGGGCCCCAGCTCCATTCCCTTCCCTGGACATGCTCCAGCCCCTCCATGTCTTTCTTCTCATGAGGGGCCCAAAACTGAACCCAGGATTTGAATTTTGAAATGTCTTCAAGAAACAATATCTTGCTGCATGATACTTCTAAAGTCTTTGTTGTTCCAGTCACACAGGAACTTGCTAAATTCCACACGTGTCCTTGACCATGCCCTACACCACTTCCATTCCAATTCCCAAGCACTCAAAAGCACAGCATCAGTGGACTTTCCAATGAGACACCTCTGCAGATCCCTCCCAGAACCCAGGACACAGGGGCTGCCACAGACTCCCCTCCTTTCCCTGTACAGCTGGTCTGAAAACCCCTTCATGCTTGGAGAGCTCTCCCAAAGAGCTAAGCATCAACAAGCTGAAGCCAAAGAGCATTGGAGACAAAGCAAAGGGCATTCTGAACCTCCGTAGGGAATATGCTCACACACCTCAACTCATGCCCCCACAGCCGGGACTCAGCAATTCCAGACCCTCGGACTCTGCACCTGCACATCCCCGGGATCAGCACCAGCACATCCCCGGGATCAGCACCTGCACATCCCCGGGACCAGCGCCTGCACATCCCCGGGACCAGCGCCTGCACATCCCCCGGGACCAGCGCTTCCAGACCCCCGGGATCAGCACCAGCACATCCCCAGGACCAGCGCCTGCACATCCCCGGGACCAGCGCCTGCACATCCCCGGACCAGCGCTGCACATCCCCGGGACCAGCGCCTGCACATCCCCGGGACCAGCGCCTGCACATCCCCCGGGACCAGCGCCTGCACATCCCCCGGGACCAGCGCCTGCACATCCCCGGGACCAGCGCCTGCACATCCCCCGGGACCAGCGCCTGCACATCCCCCGGGACCAGCACCTGCACATCCCCCGGGACCAGCACCTGCACATCCCCCGGGACCAGCACCTGCACATCTCCCGGGACCAGCACCTGCACATCCCCCGGGACCAGCACCTGCACATCTCCCGGGTTCTGCACCTGCACATCCCGGGACCAGCGCCTGCACATCCTCGGGATCAGCGTCTGCACATCCCCGGGATCAGCGTCTGCACATCCCCCGGGACCAGCACCTGCACATCCCCCGGGACCAGCACCTGCACATGCCCCGGGTTCTGCACCTGCACATCCCCCGGGACCAGCACCTCCAGACCCCCGGGACCAGCACCTCCAGACCCCCGGGATCAGCGTCTGCACATCCCCGGGACCAGCGCCTGCACATCCCCGGGACCAGCGCCTGCACATCCCCGGGACCAGCGCCTGCACATCCCCGGGATCAGCGCCTGCACATCCCCCGGGACCAGCGCCTGCACATCCCCGGGATCAGCGCCTGCACATCCCCAGAAATCAGCGCCTGAACATCCCCAGAAATCAGCGCCTCCGGACCCCCAATTTCGGCAGCCACCCCTACCTCAGCCGAGCACTGTGGCCGGTGTTACGTCGCCGGTAAGCGCCGGGCGCAGGGAGACGACGCACGGCAATGCCGAGAGGAGCGCGGGAAAAGGGCGCGCGAGGGAGAGCAACGCCCCCGCACCGCCATGCTGGGAGTGGCGGAAGCGACCGCGCTTCCCCGGCTCTTCCGAGGCACACGGAGCGCCCTGGGAGCACAGACAGCTCCGTGTCCGTCACGGTAACGAGGCCCTGTGCTCTCCTATCCCGGGTGTGGCCACCGTGGCGATGACGCGGCGCTGTCGCCGCTCCCAAGATGGCGGGCGGCGCGGCCGGGCCGGAAGCGGAAGCGCGGCCGGCGGCGGGCGGTGCTGTGCCGGAGCCATGGCGGCCGTGCTGCAGCAGCTCCTGGAGCGGGCCGAGCTCGCCAAGCTGCCCCGCACCGTGCAGGGAAAGCTGGAGCGCTTCCTGGGCGACCAGCAGGGCGAGATCGACGGGCTGCGGGCCCGTCATGAGCGCTTCAAGGTGGACAGCGGTGAGTGCAGGCGGCGGGCCCGCGGAGCGGCCGCGATCCCTGTGCTCAGGGGAGGCAGCGCGGGCGCAGCGCGGAACGCGGTGTTGTCTTCAGGAGGCTCCCGGTGGATGCCCTGGAGGCTGTGGGGCCGGGAGGGCGCTGGGAAGGGGCCTGCAGTGGGACCTGATCGGTGTTTGTCCCTCGCTTTGGCTCCTGGAGTCTTTCTTTTTTTCCCCTTTTTGCTATTTGTTCATTTTTTGGGGTTTTGAGGTTTTTTTCTCTTGATATGGGACATTCAGGGTTAAAACTGCGTTTGAGGTGGGCTTAAAGAAGAGCTTTTCATCAGGTTTGTAGCTACCATTGATACGCACAGGTCTGATGAAGAGTGGCTGAGGGAGCTGGAAAGGGGCTCAGCCTGGAGCAGAGGAGGCTCAGGGGAACCTTCTGGCTCTGCACAGCTCCTGACAGGAGGGCACAGCCGGGGGGGTCGGGCTCTGGGAACAGGGAACAGGGAACAGGGACAGGAGAGAGGGAACCGCCTCAGGATGTGCCAGGGCAGGGTCAGGCTCGATATTGGGGGAAAATCCTTCACTGTAAGGGCTGTCTGGCCCCTTGCACAGCTGCCCAGGGCAGTGGTGGAATCCCCATCCCTGGAGGGATTTTAAAGCCATGTGGATTTGGGGACATCTGGGGACATGGGTCAGTGGTGGCCTTGGCAGTGCTGAGCAGTGGTTGGACTCTGATCTTAGGTGTCTCTTCCAAAACTAGTCTGCTTTGGTCCTCGTTGTGGAGGAGAAACACAGCTTTGTTCATCACAGCTCTCAAACAGGTTTATAATTTACTGTTAAATTCCATTCTGTAAAGTGACTCCAATGGAGTCAGTATTTTTACCTTGATTTGGAGAGGAGTTGATCACAGAACAGTAATACCAGCAGAGAGCAGGAGACAGAGTGTGAGGTTGTGAATATGAGGTAATTTGTAGAGGATGTGACACACTTCTGATGTAAACTTTACTTCTACCTTTCAGCTTTTCAGTCTCATTCATGGTAGAAGTCTTAGTAAATGTATTACTAAAGAGTGATGTAAATTAAGGTAACCCACAGATTTTAGCAAGTTCCTCTCTTCCAGGTCCATTCTCGTGTGTGGCAGGAGGGCAGCATTATTTGAAATTGTAATGTTTGAGAGGAAGAAGATAAACATCCCTCAGTGCTTCCTTAGAAGCCCATCCTGGTCAAGAGTGGGATTAGTTCTGCTTGTACTGAGTATTTTACACTGCACAGCTCCATGACACAGTTACAGTTTCAGATCACAAAAATTCACATCTAATTCTTTTCTTTTCACTGCTAAGGGAATAGAGCCCAAGAATTAATTTTAAGAAGTCTTCATTATAAGTTTCCCCAGGTGAAATCCCTTGATACCTGGGGCTATGTGGATTTTATTGTATAAAATAAAATAGAAATATAGTATAGAAATACTCCAGAAATAAAAGAAATTTTAAGCTGATAAGCCCACTTTGCATAATTGCACTGATACAGTGTCTCTGGTTACATCAAAAATGTTAAAGAACTATTCAGATTAATTAGGGTCTTATTTGATGGTCATTTCACAGAATCATTGAATGCTTTGGGCAGGAAGGGACCTTAAAGCTCATCTCATTCCAATCCCTGCCATCAGCAAGGACACCTACCACTAGAGCAGGCTGAACCATATCACAGTTTCTGGAAACATACCACTTGCCATGCTAGCAAAGTGTTTTAAACCACATTAATTCAATGTGGAAAAGCAGGTTTTTACCTTCAAAAATTTATTTCCCTTCCTTCAAATTCTATTACAGTCTTAGTATTTTTATATATTTTCTTTAGAATGATCCTTGGTAAAGGTGAGAAAGAAAAAGTATTTATTACGTGAAACTGAAGTGACTTTGTTATTTTGTAGAACAACAGTACTTTGAAGTGGAAAAGCGACTGGCTCAGAGTCAGGAAAGACTTGTAAATGAGACCCAGGAATGTCAAACTCTGCGGGAGCAGCTCAAAAAGCTTCGTAAGTGTAACTGTGTAACATCCTTAAGTGTTGGGTGAAAGGATATTCACCCTTCAGTCCAGAGTTGTGAGAGCTGCTTCAGTTTCAGGAGCTGAAAATCTCTCATCAGCTGTATTTATAGAGATGTGTTTTGGTGGTGTGTTCAAGTCAGCCTTTTTTAATGGAATCTTTTGTTCTTATGGGGAAAAAAAAACCCTTGCTGGGCAGTAACAGTACAGTGGGCTATGTATGGATCCTCACAAAAGGTGCTTCTGCTCTAAGGATTGCCTTAGTCTGCCTCAGTACCCCTGGTCCATCCAGGGTGAGGTCTGGCATTCTTCTCCTTCTTCTGTTAAAAATGTCAGGGAAATTTTGACTCTGTTGCATTTGGAGAGTGAGTTCTGTCACATTCTAGTGGAGATCCCTCACTGCTGTTCCTTCCCCCCAGACGAGCAGCTGAAGGTGCTCAGTGAGAAGAACAAGGAGCTCGAGGCTGCCCAGGACCGGAACGCGGCCGTTCAGGTACTGCTCAGGCCAGGACTGAAATCCTGTGCCTGCCCTGGCCCTTTGCAGCACAGAATGTACTCAGTTCCCAGTGGAGTGTATCAGGACCAGTACCAGTATGAGCTCATGGAGATGTTTACATGTCCACGGGGTGTATGTGCAGGAAGATTGCAGGAGCTTTTTAAGTAAAAGGTGGTGTTTTGGTAAACTGACTGACAGGTGAGCAGGTGCCTTTGTTTCAGTTTGGATGGGTTAGTCCATTCCAGCTGAAACCTGTTGCCAAATGACTTTAAACTGAACCCCCAAAATTCAGACAAAGGTATAAACAAGAGTTCTGTTTTTCCCCATCCTTTCCCACACTCTGGCACTGTGTCCCTTGTGTTATGCCCAAAAGTCACTGGGTTGCAGGATGAGTCTCTTGAGCTGATGGATCCAGCAGAACAGTAATTTTGAAGCAGGAAGATAAAACAAGTTTGTTAGATTTATTTTTTTTTCCACTATGAGAAGATGGATCTCTTTCTTTCCCCAGAGCAGCTTACCTGGGCCTGACTGAGGTGCTTTGTAGTGATACCTCAGGGGCAGAGACAGTGTAGCCTGTAAACAATCCAAGGTTATTGACTTTGTTTTGATTTTTATATTGATGCATTTGTTTTGTTCCTTCCTTGTTTACTGTGTTACCCTTTATTTAACCGAATAAAGCTGTTTCAGTAAATTCTTGACTATCACAGCTGTCTTTCCAAGAATATTAAATTGAAATGCAGTTTTGAACAGCTCCATTGTGATTTGTCTGCCCACTCTAAGCCTCTTATCCCACTGTTCAGTTGGCTGGGGTAACTCAGTGAGGTTTAGCTCGCTGCTGAGTGATTCTGAGCATGTAAGTCGTGGCTATAAACTGTTCCCTTATTACTGTATTTCTTTATTGCCCTTCTGCAATCTTTTTCAGAGCCAGTTAAATCGAGAGAAGGAAGAACTGGAAGCTGAGAAGAGGGACTTGGTCCGAACAACTGAAAGGCGATCTCAGGAAGTTGAACATTTAAATGGTACATCCAGGAACACAGTCAATAAATACCAGGAAATAACACAGTAATTGCAGAAAACCAGCAGTTTGCTGCTTGTTTTTCTCGATTTGAAAATGTGCTTTGCACAGTATCTTAGTGCCCAACATACAATTACATGCCAAGTATCTTGGCTGTTGTCATTCTTTACAACTGAGTAATTAAAGCTGTTACACAACAGCTTTTTCTAACGCTGATTTCCCTCCTTCAGAGGATGTTAAACGCTTAAATGAAAAGCTCGCAGAGGCAAACACAGAAAAGGCAAAACTTCAGCTGAAGTTGGATGAGCTTCAAACATCAGATGTTTCCATGAAGGTGAGTAGGGCTTTATAAGCACAGTGTGCATTGCACAATGTTCTGCATTGTTTGTGTGTGATGTAATCACTATTTTGTTATGATTCTTTGGAAAGTAGGTCAAGTGAACACCTCCTATTTATAGCAGATTTTTTTACTATAAAATTGGCAGCTGTGACTAGAAGTGAGGTCTGTATTCCTAGAAGATGGGGTATCAGGCTGGGCAAGCATGTCCAGGCCTTCTTGGTGGCAGTGATGGCTGCTCCTTCCTGCTAGGAAGGACTCCAGGTCCATGAAGGGAGGCAGAAAGGAGAAAAATAATTAGCTGTGAATCTGTACCATTACTCTGTGGGCAGAATAAACTCTGTAAAGAGAGGAGGAAAGACAGAAACCTCAGTGTCATAATTAATCTCCTCTAAAAGGCTGCTAATCTAGTTTATGTTCCCAACTCATGTAAACTTGGAGGAAACTAACTCAAATGGCAGGAATTTCCCCTCTCTTTATAGCTGTAACTTACTGCCAGAGTAATAAGGAACACAGCCTGTATTTAACAAATTACAGTACATTTTTGCTGCTCCTGCTCTAATCAGAGTAGTTTAATTGGCTGCTTTATTTTCTGTGGAACCACTGTAATCACACTGTGCAATTCTCTTTTCAGTACCGGGAGAAAAGGCTGGAGCAAGAAAAAGAGCTGCTACAGAACCAGAACACATGGCTGAATGCTGAGCTGAAAGCCAAAACAGATGAACTGCTGCATACTGCCAGGGAGAAAGGCAATGAAATCCTGGAGCTCAAATGCAGTCTGGAGAACAAAAAGGAGGAGGTAATATAATTACTGAGTTGTCATTTCTTAGCAGTTATGCCACCTGATTAACTGTATTAAACAGTCAATACTTTAATGACTGCATTTGACTGATCTTTTGGGCTCTTTCATCAACTTCTGAGTTTGTTTTTATTTTTAAGTTAAAAACAATGAGACAACTATTTACCAAAATAAACTGGACTAGGAACTAAAAATTTTATGTAGTGTTCTTATTTCTTCTCTGAATAGGTTTCCAGATTGGAGGAACAGGTGAACAGCTTGAAACAGTCAAATGAAAACCTCCAGAAGCATGTTGAAGAACTTTTGAATAAACTGAAGGAGGTGAGACAGCTTGAAATATATTAAACAGCATTACAGTTGCTTCTACAGATCAAACAATAAAATGAGTGAAATAGAAATAGTGGAGTGCTCCCCTACCCTGTCTCCTCTTTCATTTGCCAGGCAAAAGAACAGCAAGCAAGCATGGAAGAGAGATTCCACAATGAATTGAATGCCCACATAAAATTATCCAACTTGTATAAGGTGAGTCTGTTAATTCCATTATAACTGTTGTAGGGGCTGAATCTTATGGAATGCAGGCAAATTTGCAATTATTTTCCCCACAAAATTTGGATGTGGAAAGGCTAGCTTCCATTGCAGGACTTTGTGAAACATGCAAAATATTGTTTTCTTTGCTGCTGTCTTAATCAGCATTTGGACTCTTACATTTTTTGGATTATCTTGGGGAATAAGAAAAACTTCAATTGAAATAATAATTTTATGCCAATTATTTTGAGGCTTCATGTTGTAAAAATGTGGTTATGTCTTAGGATCTGTTTTAAGATAAAGGTTTATGTGGAAAGTATGGCTGTGGAAGAGATTTTTCTGAGTTAGAAGTTCATTTCTGAACACTGCAAGTGTTGGTGACTTGGTTGGGACCCAGCTGAATGTCCTGTACTGTGTCAAAGACACACATCTAAACAAGTAGTATTTGTTGTTTGGTCAAAGAGTGAAATATACCCTGTAACCTTCTGACTGAGCCAGCTGAAATGTACAACTGATTGCCCTTTGGTTTGCACGTTTTAGTGCACAGGTTACTGAGCTCTGCTTTGTGAGTGTTCTTCCACAGATACCCGAGTAAACACTGTACAGCTGTGCACTTGGGAGATCTCAAGGTGGAAGCAAAGAAACATAAACTATAATATCAGTCTCTAAAATTACTGTGTTTTTCAGACTATTTGAAATAGAGTATTGAAAATTCCCAGTTTTCTTTAGTCAGAAGAAGGAAAGAGCCAGCAGCAGCTGTAAACAGCTAAAGGCATACGTTGTATTGGGAATTGTCCCATCAAATCAATGTCTGATGCTTCTTGCTCTCACGCAGTTTACATCAAAGTGAGACTATCCAGATTGGAAAGGGTTGACCAGCTTAGGTGAATCTTTCAGCATTTAATGCAGAAAACTGTTCATAATTTGTGGTCAGTCTTAGCTTTCTTGTAAACATGGGGCTGCTGTTGCTGTGTACTAAAGGTGAGCTAAAATGCTTTCTTCAGAGTGCTGCTGATGACTCAGAGGCAAAGAGCAATGAGCTGACAGGAGCAGTGGAAGAGCTGCACAAGCTCCTGAAGGAAGCAGGTGAAGGTAAGCTGGCAAAGGAAGGAAAGCAGTTGGGCTCTTTGGAGTACCTTGATGCTCTGAAAAAAAGGGGGTTTTGTGTTCCTGAAAGGAATTTCATTGGGCTTTTGGGGTGATGGAAATATCAGTCCCTTTGTTAACAAAAACTGTACCTGACTAGTTGAATTTACTGATGGTTGGGGAGCTATTTTCAGATACGCCCGGAATTTTACAATGGATTTTGATGAAAGGGTCTAATTTTGCAAGATATGTCTTCACTTTAGCTTTTTATCTTAGGTTCCTTTTCACTGCTAAGGACAGTTGCTCTTTTTGCTCTTTTCTAAGCAAAGGTATTAGGCAGTGGTTCGTGCTTTTCTCTGACACTGCTGAGTTTTCTTACCAGGGTGAACTTCTGCAGGTCATACAAAGTAAAATTTATGGTACACAGCTAAATTTTGATACTTTTAAAATAAAAATCAACCACCACACATAACCTGCTTGTCTGATTTAAATTTAGCTAATAAAGCAGCCCAGGAGCATTTGGCTGAGGTGGAGGAGTCAAAAGCTGCCATGGAAAAGGAGCTGAGAGAGAAGATCAATAAGCTGGAGAAGGAGCTGGAGAACGCCAATGATTTACTGTCAGCTACAAAGCGCAAAGGTGGGATAAGCTGACACCTGAAATACTGAAACTCCTGAGCTTTTATGATCTTTCATGGATACTGTGCTGAATTTCTGTAAGATCCAGCTGCATTAATCTAATGTCATCTTTGGTAATTTCTAATAATTCATTTTAGAAGCTTTTTCTTTTATATCCATATGCTTATATATGAATATAAATATGCTCCCTCAACAGAAAGTACATTTCTGTCATAGTTTAAGTTCTTTTGTTAATCTATTATCTTTTCAAAGAAAATGGAGAGGAAAATCTTCCTCAAGGCTGAATCAGTGTGCTTTTAGTGGTTTTCTGGAGAGGAAAGTGGACTAGTCTTACTTTCCTCTTTGAAAAAACAGGCAGCAGTAAACAAACTTCTGTCCTAAAATTTCTGTTTAACATTAAATCTTGCTTAGTATTCACTGTTTTAGCTCTGTCTTTTTTGTTGTTTGCTTTATATCCATGGTTTCTATATGATAGAGAGCAGGAAGGAACAGAGGCATGGAATACCTTTGCTCTATCCCTGTGTTAATTTAATGAAAATAAACCAATGCTCTGCTGCTCCAAACCTCTGCCAGTGTGATAGAAAACCTCAAGTTAAGCCTTGCTCCAGCTATTTAAACTGCTCATGTTCTGCAATTATTTAAATTTTAGGAGTCTTATTAGCAACAGCTTTTCAGCTATTCAAATAAAGCCAATCAGATATGATATTTAAGAGTATTTCTGGTGGGGATTATTGCAGCTTTTGGATGGTAATTGTGGGATTGTGTCTCCAGGAGCCATCCTGTCTGAGGAAGAGCTGGCAGCCATGTCTCCCACTGCTGCAGCAGTGGCCAAAGTGGTCAAGCCTGGCATGAAGTTAACTGAGGTGAGTGAGCACAACCTCTCCAGCAGCAAAGCCCTTGGACGCCATCAGTGACAATCTGAGAACAGAGAGGTTAAGGCTTGGGGCACTCTTTGGGTTTGGGGTCATGCCTGATGAATTCAAGGAAATCTTACTTGAGGCAGACTTCTCTTGCTAAGTTACTGGGATTTTTTTTCAGGATGCCTTACAATTTTTCTTCAGTAGATCAAATTCAGAAATAGGTGTGTTTTGTTAATATGAGCTTACTTCCTATATGCATTTTTGGCAGGAGCAGCCTTTTTTTTTGCTTACTTACATAATTTTTTAATCTGTACTGCTGTGCTTTTGGCCTATACTTGCAAAAAAATTAACATAACAATAAGCCATACAGGTTCTAGGGGATTTTTTTGCTTCTATTTATGCAATTTGTGTTGTCATTGTTTGTTACTGATTGTTTTGTCTAGCCATCAGATTCCTTTATGCTGTGTTACTGGTTTTGATATTTCTGTTGTAAATTTGCTTAAAACTTATGCCTTTTACATAGAATTCTTTTATTGCAGACAGTTGCACTATAAAGTTTGCCGTTTTAAAATAAATATGTGTAACTTCTCTGCTGTGATATGAGTCCTAGAACCATATTTTAAAAGCTTGTTTTTCTGAATTAACTAGTTTAGTTGTATAAAATTGCAGTGCCTTAATGTTTTAATTGTATCATTACCAGTGGTTCTTTTTGAAGAGATCTGTACAGACTTATTGAAAACAAACCAAAACCTTTTTGTTGCAGCTGTACAATGCCTATGTAGAAACTCAAGATCAGTTGCATATGGAGAAGCTGGAGAATAAGAGAATCAATAAATATTTGGATGAAATAGTGCAGGAAGTAGAAGCCAAAGCTCCAATCTTAAAACGTCAGCGTGAAGAATTTGAGCGTTCCCAAAAAGCTGTTGTGAGTCTGTCTGCAAAGCTTGAACAAGCTATGAAGGTCAGTATAAAATAAAAGAGCATGTATAATTTTGGAAAACAAATTAATTTTCAAATCTTTAAACCTACTTGCTGTTGCAAGTGTATGAAATGGATATCTCAGTCAATCATTATTTCAGGAAAAGATGTGTTGGACTTTCTGCCTTGTGATTTCTGGAACTGTACAAAGTATTTTACAGAACCAACATATTTTGTAGTTTTTTTATAAATGGTGATTTACAGTCTGATTTTCTGAGAGAGTAGGTTTGCTGTAAACAAAGTTTAGTGTTCATTTGGCATGAATTGGACTTCAGTGCTCCCTTCCCTCTGGTTTTAAAGCATACACCAATACGTTACAAAACAGCCTGGCTTTTGATTCCGTAACACCTGGAGTTTAACCTTGGGAGTGTAACTTTAAGGAGAAGTTTGGTTCCCCAGGCTGTGGGAACATGTCTGCACATGCTGTTACCTCTCTGGAAAGGAATGTGTCCAGTTGAGGTGTAATGTTTGCTCCTGTTGTCTGCTTGCAGGAGATCCATCGCCTGCAGGACAGTGCTGACCAGGCCAACAAACACGCCTCCTTCTTTGAGAGGGAGAGCCAGAGACTGGAAGTGCGAGTGAAGGATCTCTCCCAGCAGGTAGAACAAACGTTGCTGTGGTTAAATGTGCTGCTTGCAGATGGTTTATTCATGTGCTGATGCTTTTCAGATGTTTACTTGAAAGTTGCATTCAGCCACAGTCATGGAGACTTTGGCTGTCCTGAGTATCTTTGTGACATTAAAGCTTCTCCTCAGGACAGCAAGATACTTCTGCTTTCCAAACTGGAATAAGTTTAGCTGGATAGAGGTGGTGCTGTTTTAGGATAATATTGTTAAGCATCTGACAAGGAAAACTCATCTATATAATTTCTTTGTTAGATCGGACTGCCCTGTTATCTGTTCACAGAATTGAACAGTTTATGTACTTCTGATTTGTTGCCTTTTGTCAAGCTATTTTTTCTGTCATAATTATCTTACAAGGATTTATTGATTATAATTGTTTGCACATTGTAGGGAAAACCCCTTAATTTCCAAGTCCTTTATTCCTAATATGTTGTTTTTCAGAGCAAACTGTAGAGTCTGTGCAGGCCTTACGTGAGGACTGTTCTCTTTCAGATCTGTGTCCTGTTAATGGAACTGGAGGAAGCCAGAGGCAACCATGTGATCCGTGATGAAGCAGTGAGCTCTGCTGACATCAGCAGCTCTTCTGAAGTGATCACTCAACACCTGGTCTCCTACAGAAATATCCAAGAGCTTCAGCAGCAGAATCAGCGTCTCCTGGTGGCTCTTAGGGAGCTGGGGGAGGCAAGAGAAAAAGAGGAGCAAGAAACAACATCATCTAAGTAGGTCACCTTTTCATTAGCTTGTACTAGGTAGTAACAGGGATTCATTCAAGCATTTTTCATTTTTTTACTTCTGATTGTTATTAATTGTGTGCAGCAGCTGTGTAACTCAAAAGCAAGATCTTATTAAGCTACAGGACCTTCAGGTTTCTATTAAAATGGCTTTGCAGCTTTATATCTTATAATAAATAGATCCTGTCATCAAAACCTGAAGTAGAAATAATTGTCGGTCTTCTAGTGACTGATTTCACACAACAGAACTGTTTTTCAGAGAGATAAGGTCTTATTCCTGTTAGCTGAACAAATTGTGAATTCTGTGTGAAAGGCTCTTAGTCTGACTCTGCTCATGCTACAGACATTTTTGAAGTTATTCACATGAATAGAATTCTGCTCTTCAGGAAAGAGGCCTGCTTTCTTTTTCATCATCAAATGGCAGCTCAAAGGCCTGTCTCCTAGAACTTTGCAGGATTCTGTCATAGGTTCACAGAATCATTAAATTTGGGAAAGGTATCCAGGATCGAGTCCAAGCTGTGCCCCAGATGTCACCAGCCCAGAGCACTGAGTGCCATGTTCAGGCCTTCCTTGGACACCTCCAGGGATGGGGACTCCCCGGGCAGCCCCTTCCAATGCTTTACAGCCCCTTCAGTGAAAAAATTCTTCTTGATGTCCAAACGGAACCTCCCCTGACACAGCTTGAGGCTATTTCCTTTTGTTCTTTCCCTTGTTTCCTGGGAGCAGAGCCCAATATCCCCCCCAGCTGCCCTATCCTGTCAAGAGTTGTGCAGAGCAGGTCTCCCTGAGCCTCTTTTTCTCCAGGCTGAGCCCTGCCTGGCTCCCTCTGCTGCTCCTGGTGCTCCAGCCACTTCCTCAGCTCCATTCTCTTCCCTGGACACACTCCAGCCCCTCAGCATCCTTGTAGAAGGAAGGGGCTCAGAACATCTGGATGTGCCTCTCTGTGATGTTGAAGGCAGCTCTTGTTGTTCCAGGGTCTCTGAGCTCCAGAGCCAGCTGGATGAGGCTGTCAGTGAGCTGCAGCAGCTGCGGGAGTCTCGGCAGCACCAGCTGCAGCTGGTGGAGTCCATCATCCGCCAGCGGGACATGTTCCGCATCCTGCTCACCCAGACCACAGGGGCCATCATTCCTCCACAAGGTACCCAAGGCTGCAGGGGCTGTGTCATCTGCTGGGACAAGCAGAAGTGTTGCTTTAAAACCCTCTTTACCTTCCTGTAGCTTCAGGGATGTTACCAGAGGATATCTGTCTTACATCTACTCCAAAGCGCCCGAATTTATCTCAGTCCATGGCAACTCCTGCTCCAGTGTCCATGAGTGAGTCTGTGGAGACTGTGGAGGCCAGGGCTGCACTTAAGCAGGTACATTTTTCAGTAGACACTGCACAAAGCTGTCCCTATTTCTTTTTACTTGCTTTTAGTAATCACTTTTATATCTGTTCTTTGCTGCAGTTGCAGGAAGTTTTTGAGAACTATAAAAAAGAAAAGGCAGAGAATGACAAGCTTCTGAATGAACAGAATGAAAAGCTTCAGGAGCAGGTCACAGACTTGAGGTCCCAAAATGCCAAGATATCCACACAGCTGGAGTTTGCCTCCAAACGGTATTTCAACTACATAATATTGTTGCCTTTCATGTTCACTGGCTGCTTGATAATTGTTTGCTCACTTAAACATTGATATTGTCTATTCTGTGTAAGAACATAAAGGAAATAGTGAAGGTGGGATCAAGAGCAGAAGCTGCAGTTGAGTGAGGCTCACATGTGCAAACTGAAGCATAAAACCATGAAACACACGGCTGTGTGCATGCCCCTGTTGAGTTGGACAGTGCAGTGTGGCAGACAGGCTTTGCTGTGTTCCCTTCAAGGTATGAGATGCTGCAGGATAACGTGGAAGGCTATCGCCGGGAAATCACCTCCCTGCACGAGAGAACCCAGAAGCTCACAGCAACCACTCAGAAGCAGGAGCAGATCATTAACACCATGACTCAGGACCTGAGGGGAGCTAATGAAAAACTGGCAGTGGCAGAGGTCAGTAACACTGTGTGGCACTGCGGGATATTCCAAGGTAGCATGAAAGTTTTCCTTGTGATTATCCTGAAATGTCCCAAGTGAAGAGTGGAGATGTATGAATATTCCAAGGTGTTCCAGTTTGTAGGGAAAGCAGAATGTCCAATTGTTCCATTCTTACTATTGGCTTAATTCACATGGATTTTAAAATAATACTAAATTTAATGGATTGATTCGGGATTGACAACAATGGTTTTAATATTTGCTGTCTTAAAGGTGAGAGCAGAAAACTTGAAAAAAGAGAAGGATATCTTGAAGATGTCAGACGTGCGCCTGACTCAGCAACGTGACTCTCTGCTGGTTGAACAAAGAGGACAGAACTTGCTGCTCACCAATTTGAGAACAATTCAGGTATGTGGTGCTGTTCTTATGCCCAGGTTGGCTCTTTCTGTCAGGCTTTTCAATAAATACACATGAAAATCAAAGAAAAGACTCATGGGATTGGGTCTTGACATGGATTATTATGTGGTTACAAATTGACACAAAATACCTCAGTAACTTGTTTCAGCAAATTTGGGATTCCTGTCCTACACTTTGATACTCTGTTACTTACCTGGGCAAAGTCCTGAGAATTCTGAGTTGATGAGAAGGATTTTCACAATCAAATGGAAACAAAACGCATGAAACAAAGTGAAAGGAAAACATTTGTAATGTTAATTTTTATAATAGCAAAGTTTAACAGTGTCTGCCGTGGTAGTTGATTTTGCTGTTATATTACATTTACTTTTATACATTTATATAATTAATTATTATATATATCGACACTTAGAATGTATTTAAGGATGCACATTTTATCATGTGTCTGAATTCTGTTTCTCTAGTAGATCTTTTGGAGGTGTTTTAGTCCATGGCATTGGACTGCATGGATAATAGATTTTCTTCTAATAATATTTATTGTATTAACATTATTAATAAAACCTTTTAAAGCTAAGTCAAACATTATAAGCTCTACTTTTCATAATTTTCTGTATCTACCTATCATTTAGTCATTCTTGGGGTCGGAGAAGTGTTGTGACAACTTTGTATGAAGTGCTGCAATAATTCAGAAGACAATTATTGAGGTGTGTTGTAAACAAAGTGCATTGTGCTCTTTTGTCAGGGAATACTCGAGAGATCTGAGACAGAAACAAAGCAGAGACTCAATAATCAGATAGAAAAGCTGGAGCGTGAGATATCTCAGCTGAAAAAGAAACTGGAAAGTGAGGTGGAACAAAGACATTCCCTGACCAAGAATCAAGAGGTGAGTGTAAATGTGTTGCACTTGTTTAGAGGAAAATAAAGCCCCAGGTGCCTCTGCCAGAGTGCAGTGTGTTCTTCTCTACACCTGAATGTAGAGCCACACTTGGCCTCTGTGCCATTTGGGAATAATTGCAAACTGAAGAACCCTTGCTTGTAGGTTCATATCCTGGACCTAAAGAGGCAGCTGGAGACAGAGACCAACCGTCACATCAACACAAAGGAGCTCCTGAAGAATGCCCAGAAGGAAAGTGCCATGCTGAAACAGCAGCTGAACAACACCGAGGCCCAGCTCACATCCCAGTCCTCACAAAGGGCTCCAGGGAAAGGTAAAATCCTCTACAGTTAATTTTTCTTTATGCTAAGCATTGCCATCTGCAGAATGGTAAAAATAACAGTCCATAGTAATTAGAATTGGGTCAACAGTACACTAAATAATAAAACACTTCATTACCTGCAATCACATATTCAGACTGATGATAACCAGCATGGTTTGTTAATGTAAAATTCACATCCAAGTAGTCTTTGACAAAGGGGAAAATATAATGCAAAACTTCTTAAAGGATTCATTTTATTTTTATTTGAAAGCGCTTAAATGTATTAGGTTACATAGTTTTAAATAGTCAACAATGTTTGTTGTAAGCCCTTCTTTTGGTGAGGGCTTACAGTGAAAGTAATTTGTTTTTATCATGTTATAATCCTAAAATTACTTCAGTTTTCAAGAGAACAGTGGGTTTAAAACTAAATTAAACTTCAGTTAATGAATGTGTTCTAATATTGCAGGTCAGCCTAGTACAAATGAAGATGTGGATGATCTTGTAAGTCGGCTGAGACAAGCTGAGGAACAAGTCAATGACCTGAGAGAGAGGCTCAAGACTAGTTCCAGTAATGTGGAGCAGTACAGGGCCATGGTTCTTAGCCTGGAGGAATCCCTCAATAAGGAAAAACAAGTAAGTAGTTAATTACTTACTTTTATTTACTTTAATTGTTTTTTGGAGGAAAAATTTGATGCTATTTGTGATTTTCCACATTTTCAGTGTTGTTATTCTAAATTAGATGTGGAAAAATACCTATTCTGGTTTTAAATTGTTAATAAAATTCCAGTTTTGTATCAAAATAATGTATTTAACTGGATAAAAAAATGGATCTCATGGTGGATTTTAATGAAGGTGACAGAGGAAGTTCGTACAACAGTTGAAACTCGTCTGAAGGAGTCTTCAGAATATCAGGCACAGCTGGAAAAGAAGTTGATGGAGTCAGAAAAGGAAAAACAAGAACTGCAGGAGGAGAAGCGTAAAGCTGTGGAGAACATGGAGCAACAGGTATGCAGTGAATCCCCCCAGAGTCCCAGGAATGGGCTTTCACCAAGCTTCCTCAGCTTCTCTTGGGTTTCACAGTATTAGCAGTGCCCTGAGCCAGGTCTTACAGAGTGTACACTGGGTGCCTGAATTTCTGAGGGGTTTCCAAACATGAACAGTACATTGATGGTGTCACTTCAGTGGAGTGACTATGTGTTTAAAGCTGTCACTCTCTGCCTGAACTTCGAGCATAAGTAACAAAAAACATAAGTAACAGCCTTTGTTAGAGGTTTCAGAAGGAAACAAAATGACTAACTAGAAATACTGCAGGCCCAACTCTGCAAGTAAAGGATTATACTGGGAAAGAGCTCTGTATATTAATAAGTCAAAGTTTAGAAATTGTCTCTTTTAATAGTAATTTTAATCTATAAGTAATAAAACATTCACCATTATGAATGATTGTGTTCGGTACTCTGCAAATACTTTGCCAGTTAGTCCTGGGTTTGTTCTTACTTCATTTTTTGTTGTTCCCCTGTCACTGCAGCTTTCAGAACTGAAGAAGAGTCTGTCAGCTGTGCAGTCGGAAGTTCAGGAAGCTCTTCAGAGAGCCAGCACAGCTCTGAGTAATGAACAACAGGCCAGGAGGGACTGCCAGGAACAAGTATGTTTGTGGTGTTTGCCTGTTCTAGCCAGGATCAGCAAAATTCCTGTTTGCTTTCAGTTGAACTCAAAACTAAACTTGTTACTCAGGGACTGCCGGAGGCAGGAAAAGTGCTGGGAGAGCACGTTCTTTATTTTGGGAGCAGCTGCTTATTGAATGCAATAGATTTCTGTTTCTGAGATCTGTTTCATTATGTAAGAAGATTAGTTTGGGAATGTAATTAACTGGTTTTAATGAATTGCTGCCTCCATGCCCTGAAGAGGGAGCTGAAAATGCTCCCAACAAGACAATGGGGAAAGTATTTTTCTAACCCAAAAGATAATTGTCATCTTTTACGACTGTGGGACAGTGTGATATTTAGCAGCAGCAGCTAAGATTGTCTTGTTACCAGCTGTTTTTTAAAGGGAATTTACTTTTCTGCAGATGAGAATTCCAACAGCACTAACTGGGGTCAAGGATGTTGAAAAACTTTTGGCTATTTAATCCAACCCCAAACGTAGTAGATGAGCGTTTCCATGTTTCCTGTGCTTGAGAATAGCAGAAGTTTTGGGCAGCGGTTTTCTTTTTGCTTTGTGATCATTTGATTTTGTCTCTTTGTACATGTCAAACACACAAAATAAGGGTAGCAGAGTGTATTTATTCTGGTTTTGTGCAGGCAATGATGGCTTCTGAAGCTCAGAACAAATACGAGCGGGAATTGATGCTTCATGCTGCTGATGTGGAGGCACTACAGGCCATCAAAGAGCAAGTCGCCAAGAACGCAGCCGTGAGGCAGCAGCTGGAGGAGGCTGCTCAGAAAGCAGAGTCTGAGCTCTTGGAATCCAAAGCCTCCTGGGAAGAAAGAGAGAGAATGATCAAGGTACGATGGGCTTTGTTGTTTCAGTGGGTTTTTTTCAGTTAACAGAAATTTATCCACAGAAATCAGTCAGTGAATGATTTTGTTGCAGGATGAAGCTTCAAAACTTGCATCCCGCTGTGAGGATCTGGAAAAACAAAATCGATTACTACATGAGCAGCTGGAGAGCATGAGCAATAAGGTGGTGACTTCCATGAAAGAAGCCATCCCAACTGCAGCAAATGTTTCTCTTAGTGAGGAAGGCAAATCCCAGGAGCAAATCTTGGAAATTCTTAGGTAACCTTAGCTATGGGTTCCTTCTCCTGGGGGTTATAAATTAGATTTGAACTTAAATAGTTCTGTATTGCTTTATACTTGAAGGATAATGTTAGAAATTCCAGTGCTTGTTTGCTGGCGGGAGGTGGTTGAACATGAGAACACTTTCCTGGTGTGATGTGGTGCACACTCCCCCCTGCAGGTTTATCCGTCGGGAGAAGGAGATTGCGGAGACGAGGTTCGAGGTGGCGCAGGTGGAGAGCCTGCGCTACCGCCAGAGAGCGGAGCACCTGGAGAGGGAGCTCCAGGAGCTGCAGGACAGCCTCAATGCTGAGAGGGAGAAGGTGCAGGTATGGCTGGGGTTAATGCTTAGAATTTCAATGAGTACAGGGCTGTTCTGGGGCTGCCTGTGCCCAAACGTGAATTTTTGAAAGAATTTGGGATTTTTTTTAAACTGGAATTGCTTATAAGCAAATGGAGTATCTTGTTCCAAGTCTCGTGAGTGACAATTCCAAAATCTCATAATTGGGGAAAGTAAAGACCGTTTATCTTTTTTTCCCCCCATCTCCTGCTTCCCATTGTCTTGAATGTACATGTGAGATAATGAATGCCATGATAGCTTTCCAAGGTGGTGTCACACCAGATCCAGGTGGAGTATATGTGCATGTGCAAACAAAACAAATGACTGAGTTGTCTCTTTCCACAGGTAACAGCAAAAACCATTGCACAGCATGAAGAATTAATGAAGAAAACTGAGACTATGAACATACTCATAGAAACCAACAAGATGTTAAGGGAGGAGAAGGAGAGGCTGGAACAAGAGCTACAGCAGATACAAGCAAAGGTTAGTGCTGAGCTTCACGTGAACCTTTCAGATATTCAGTGTATGAGTTAAATGTCAGGATATACCGTTGCTAATTACAGCAGCAAAACAATACATGATTTACACTATAATTATTCCTTGAAGTCATACACTAATGAGGAAACTTTCCATTTCAAATTTTAAAAGACGTTGGCCCATCTACAGAATAGGAAAGCTTGAAGTTCAGTTCCATTTAGATGAACCTGAAATTCAGTGTTTATCCTTGGCTAGAGGTATACCTGGAACAAGGATATTATCAGCAGTTAAATTAAAAATGATACAAAATACATATAAAACAGACCCCAGCTTTATTGAGAGTTTAAAAAGGAGATACTGCTTATTTTAATGGAATCTAGTGCATTGGATTTTAATATTAATAATCTCTCCTGTACCAAAGTACAGAATGAGCATCTAGGATAGGGAGGTTGCACCAATATTTTTTTTCTCTGTTGGATCATCCTCTGCTGTTGTCCTTAGGCTTTTCTCTTCGTTCAGCTGGGTTAGGAAAGAAGCTCTTTCATTACTTTTTCCTGAGGGATTCCTTCGGTGATGATGCAGAGTGTAACCCCTTAGTGTGCTTTTTCAGGTACGCAAGCTCGAGGCAGACATCCTGCCCCTGCAAGAGTCGAATGCTGAGCTCAGTGAGAAGAGTGGGATGCTGCAGGCAGAGAAAAAGCTCTTGGAAGAGGATGTTAAACGCTGGAAAGCCCGAACTCAGGTGGGGAAATGCCTCCTTTCAAAGAATATAATGTGGAAAAAAAGGCCCACCAGTCCAACAACTGAAAAAAGTGCTAAATTTTCTTCAGAAAAATAAAAAACTAAGAAGTATGTTTGAATTATAAAGCATTGTTCATACAGCTTCAGAGTTGGTTATTCCATATCAAAATGTAAAACGAGCAACTCTAATGCAGAAAGATTTTCTGTCTGTAACTGTGTCATTATTTTACAAAAATGCTCCTGTTTTTTTCCCCATTCAGCACTTACTGAGCCAGCAGAAGGACACCGATCTTGAAGAGTATCGAAAGCTGCTCTCTGAGAAGGAGGCAAATGCCAAGCGTGTCCAACAGATGAGTGAAGAAACAGGCAGACTTAAAGCAGAAGTTGCCAGGTATGGTATCTGTAAATTTATAAAAAGTCTTGTGCAAAGAAAAATATTCTAACTATAGCTGTATCTGGATGTGTAATTTCATAAGTGTCTCCATGTAACTGTGAAACTTCTGGTATTCTTTCTGTGGCTTGATAACAAGCAGGTAAGTTGAAGTGAGAGTTGTTTTGCAAGCTCTCTATTAGCTGAAATTATTCCAAAGTCATGTATTGTAGAATAATTTCTGTTCTGTACTGCAAAATCCTAGAAAAGATTATCCACTACAGATAATGCCTGTGATATTACAAAATTAAGGGATATTGAAATGTATGTATGTTTTCAAGCATCTCATTTGCATCTCCCTGTGATCTCTTGTCCCTTAGAACTAATGCATCCTTGACTACAAGCCAGAATCTTGTTCAGAGCCTGAAGGATGAAGTAACTAAAATAAGAACAGAAAAGGACACTTTGCAGAAAGAACTGGATACTAAAGTGGCTGACATACAGGAAAAAGTGAAAACTATAACACAGGTCAAGAAAATCGGTCGCAGGTACAAGACTCAGTATGAGGAGCTGAAAGCACAGCATGATAAGGTAGATAGAACTGAAATGGAGCATTCCTCAGAGTTCCTGGGGTTTGCCCAGAACTTTTAAACTCATCACTTGGCACACAAAAGCATCTTTTGTAAGTAATGACATTGTGATCAGATAGTCCCCTTCAGCCTTGTACCACTTGATGCCTTTCAGATGGTTGCTGAAGCGTCAACTCTGCCTTTAGCAGAACCACAAGAAGACCAAGTTTCTGCCCAGGAAGTACAAGAGCTAAAAGACACTCTCAGTCAAGCTGAAGTGAAGACAAAGAATTTGGAGACTCAGGTTGAAAGCTTACAAAAGGTAAGAACAGTGAGTAATTTTGGAGTATTGTTCTCCACTGCAGTCGTGTGTAACAGTGAAGAATGAGAGAGTGTTTTTAATGCCTGTCACAGAAATATGGGAAGTGACCAATTGTGCTTCCACTTTCTTGGGAAAGAGGGATCTTAAGTCTGTAAGTCCTGTGTCTAGTGTGTCTCACTGGAATAAGTGGGAAAGAGAATGCTGTTCTCCAGCTCTTGCATTCAGAGAGGACTGAATTCCTGTCGTTGATAAGACGTCTTTTAGCCTTAATTCAGTGGCCAGCTAATACCAGCTCCTTAGAACTTGGGCCCTATATTTGCCAAAGTAGGTGGTTGTGGCCAACAATTGCAATCTTTCTCTCCCTAGACAATAACAGAAAAGGAAACTGAAGTTAGAAATCTCCAGGAGCAGATAATGCAGCTACAGGCAGAACTGGCCGTTTCCATCAAGATCTACAAGAGAAGACCACGCAGGAAGAACAGCTCAGGCAACAGATTACTGAGAAGGAAGAGAAAACGAGGAAGACCTTGCTAGCAGCCAAGCAGAAAATTGCACAGTTAGCTGGTATTGTAATACTTTTTTCCATCCTTAGAGATTTTCGATTATTTCTATGGAAAAACCTTTAGACAGGATGGGTGAAAAATATGTCCTGCTTGTATTTTACTGAAAGTGTTTTCTAGACTAAATGCTGCAGGGATTGTTGTAAAGTGTAAAATCTAATTCCTCCAGGGAATGATGTAAGTAAATAAGTAGCTGCACACTGGACATAGAAAAAGTTTTGCTTACTTTTGGCCAGCCAGCATGATAAGCCCTATTTTTGATCCTTCTATTGATTAGAGCAGATTTACCCTACTTACAGCTCGGTTAGTTCTCCCCTTCCCTAAATGTACAGGTGCAAAACACATTGTCTCCTCTGTTTTTAGATGTCACTAATAGGGATGATGGTGTAAGAGCTTGCTGGAAACATCTTGTTCTTTTGGGACTACTTCTTTAAGTTTTTATTTATCTATATTTATTGCATATTTTTCTATATTTAGTTTCTTTTTGTTTAATTGCCATTAAAAAGAAAAATGGCCATATTGCCTCCAAGGTTTCCTTTTATAGCTTAATATTTTTAGGATTTCAGGATACTTCAGTGACCTGGTGAAATGCCCAGGTGTTCAGCATGCAGATTCAGCAAGACTGGACCCTTTCCTGTTCCACCAGGTACAAAAGAGCAGCTCACAAAGGAAAATGAGGAGTGGAAGCAGAAGAGCAGCTCCCTGGAGGAGCAGAAGACGGAGCTGGAGGTGCGGATGAGCGCCCTCAAGTCCCAGTACGAGGGGCGGATCTGCCGCCTGGAGAGGGAGCTCCGGGAGCAGCAGGAGCGGCACCACGAGCAGCGGGATGAGCCCCCAGAGTCCACAAACAAGGTACAGAATGTACACGATCCTGCCAGGCAGCCCTGGGACAGCAACCAGGCCACCACTGCCCAGCTTGGAGTCAGGTGCCACCATGCTCTGCGCTTGGAAGTATACAGGTTGGCTTCAGTAAGGGTTCAGAACTTAATTTAAATTTCTTCCCCTAATCAAAATTCCCAGTGTCAACAAGCAGGCAGTTGTGCCATTCACTGTGAATCACCCAAGGAGCTCTGCTCTCTATATTTGTATATTACTCATGCATTCAGTATAGTGAGTTCATGTCTCAAAGCTTCAGAAAATACCTGAGCAGTTACCAAATTGTTTTCTAGCCTTGGTATGGCTGGTATGATTTCGTTTGGGGAATTTGCCATAATTAGAGTCTGCCCAGGTAAATACCCAACAAGTATTTCTCTCACAGACTTGTCAGCAAAGTGCTGAAGTGTTCTCTAGGTTGCCTGCTTTGTTTCACATGTACGTGACATGATACTTCTGGTTTTTTACCTAATAGGTCCCAGAGCAGCAGAGGCAAATCTCACTCAAGTCTACTCCAGCTTCAGGTGAAAGAGGAATGTGAGTTCAAGGGGTCTGCAGAGTTTCTGTTGTTGATAATTCTTGGGTTTATTGTTGTGTAGTTGCTCTTCTTTTTAACAAATCACTGGCTTTTCATAATTTTTCTTGAGCAGCTGTGAAGGTACTGACTGACTTAATGTGTTCCTCCTATTTTCTCAGCTATGTCTGATCAATAGGGCTTTTAAGCTGTAAACTGGCATATGAACCCCCAGGAACATGGTATCTGGGAAACGTGGAAGATTTTTAAAAACATTTTCAGACTTCAAGGTTTTTGAAGTTGTATAATTTTGATTGTTAACTTCAAATCGCTTTGGTTTTGGAAATGATCTTCCTTGTGCAAGAATGAGAAATGGACTGAAGAGATAACTCTAATGACAGATAAAATAGTCATTTGCCTCAGCTCTGAAATGGGAAATATTGCTGTACTACTGAACTGGGATAACAAACTCCCTCTCAACTGTTAAAAATGCAGCCTTTAGACAGCAAGACTTTCAAAAATGCTTCCTAAAATTTGGCTGCCCCTTTTCTCAGCCAAAGAGATGACATTGCTCTGTATTGAGAATCAGTTTTGATGTAAGATGTGTTACTCACTGCAATAAAGTCCCAGCACAGCCAGCAGTAGGAACATTTTGATCTGTTACTAAATTCCCACTTGATTGCCTTGGAAGAAACCCATCAGTTCTCTAAGCTGGATAAATGCTGTTTATGGCATAGTGTGCCTCTCTTCTTTCAACTGTAAAAAGTTGTGAAGACAATTCCTTATGCTATTGTTCATATTGTCCTTATGCTTTTAAATTTAAAAGCTTTTAAAAATAGTGTTTCTGGCTATGAGAATATATTTGTTTGTTGTTTTAAAAATCTGTTTTCTGTACCATGATGAAACCAATCTCCTGTTTTTCAGTGCCAGCACTTCAGATCCACCAACAGCAAACATTAAACCAACTCCTGTTGTGTCAACCCCCAGTAAAGTGACTGCTGCTGCAATAGCTGGGAATAAGTCTACTCCAAGAGCCAGCATCCGTCCAATGGTGACTCCTGCCACAGTCACCAATCCCACCACTACCCCCACAGCCACAGTTATGCCAACAACACAGGTGGAGACTCAGGAAGGTGAGCTTTTTAGTGTAGTATAAGGATAGTCAGAAGTGCTACCTTTGCCTTGAAATGTTGGTGGCAGTCAGTTTGAAGGGGCCTCAGACAGTGCAGTTGTCCCTGCATCTCTTGAGTGTTGCACTTCCATGACCATTCTACTTGCAGCAAAGTTCATGCTGGAGATGTGCATAACATTAATTCATCTGCAAAGTACTGAGTGTGCTTGTTCAGGGCATCCTGAGAGGGAGAATGTAAGCCATGCTGGTTGAATGAAGACCCTGACTGTGCTGCTGTTTGCCTTCCAGCCATGCAGTCGGAAGGACCCGTGGAGCATGTCCCAGTGTTTGGGAGCACCAGTGGCTCCGTGCGCTCCACCAGCCCCAACGTGCAGACGTCCCTGCCCCAGCCCATCCTGACTGTGCAGCAGCAGACTCAGGCCACTGCCTTCGTGCAGCCCACCCAGCAAAGCCACACTCAGATCGAGCCTGCAGCTCAGGAGCCAGCCCCTGCCATCGTGGAGGTGGTGCAGAGCTCCCAGATAGAGAGGCCCTCCACCTCCACAGCCGTGTTTGGCACAGGTTGGTGTCATTGCCTTGCTCAGTAGTTCCTTGTAAGTAGCTCTGGTTGGACCCTTGCCCAACCAGGCCTCATTGCAGTTCAAGCCTTTTTCCCCTCCTTTAGTTTACTGCACATTTAAGAACTTCTGAAATTAGGCTTCTTTCTTGAGCTGTCAAAATGGTGCCTCTAAAATGCTGGATTCCTTAAAGTAGAAAGAAAATAAAACTGTTTTTCATAGCAGCTTTAGAGTTTAATACATTAAACCTTGCTGGCTCTGTTTCCATGGCACTATGAGCAAGGTTAATTTTAGGAGCCATGAGCAAGGTACTTAAGCTTGAATTTAAAATATAGGAAATACTCTAAAAGTACTCACTGTAGTACACTGTTGCACATCTGTTTGTCCTACACAGTGTAAATAGAACATTTGTTCCCCAAAAAAATTTTCTCCAAGCTGTTGGGGTTCTCTTTTTCCAGCTGATACTCTGTTAAAAATTTTGGGTGTACTTGTCCAAAGCAAAGATGTTGAAAGAAATATTTGGGTTGTACCCTGAGGCTTATATTTAGTGTCAGTTAAGTTGTGAATAAAGGCCTGACAGGTTAAGACTTGTAACTGAAGGGTTGATGTTTTCCTGGCCTAGGAAACTGCTCAGTGCAATTCTGATTGTTGTCATTCAGTGCAGAAATTGTGGTGGTCTTCATAGGGAAATGCCACAGCTTTTGATTTTCTGGTTTGTACATGTGTTGTTCTGAAAATAACTGAGAGGTCTTTGAAGTTTCAGCTACCCCCAGTTCCTCACTGTCTAAACGCTCCCGAGAGGAAGAGGAGGACAGCACTGTGGAGAACTCGGACCAGATCTCTGAAGAAACAGTGGATGCACCTACTTCAAAGAAACTGAGAATCATGCAGAGAGTTGGGCCTGAGGTCTGCACGAACATAAAGTGTTACTACTTAATCTGTCCCTTTGTAGGGTTTGAATGGGAAGAAAAAATGTGTTGCTTCAGAGCAAATCGGTGAATTCATGATTGACTTTCTAATCTATTTCTATTGGGGAGGAAACAATTATATTTGGATATCTAAAAAGGCAGAGGTTCAACCAGATAGAATGGATGATGGAAATCTTAACCCATAGGCTAGCAGAGAGAGGGCCATACCCTAGGATTAAGGAGGAAGAAGTTCAAACTTCTTTCAGTGTGTTTTTATCTACAGTAATTCTGGACAAAAATACAGAGCATTTAGGAGATGGGAAACAAAGATGAGTTGCTGGAAGAGCCTACAGAAGATGCATGTGAATGTTGGTGTGAGGGATTTGGGTTATGCTGTGAAAAAGAGATTAAATTGAGACAGAACCTCAGTGTTAAGGAAGCCAAAGATGTTTTTTTAACTCTGTGCCAGAGGGGGATGTTCATAAGAGGAAAAAGGGCAGGATTGTGTAAGAACATTATCACTTAACAATCTGAGAGGCTGGAGGTAGAATGGGACACTGATGATTTGTTTTTGGTCATGAAAAGATTGAGGTGTGCTGAGGTCCAGTGGGCTGGGAAGTTGTATTTCTCCAGGGCAGGGAAATGAGGTTTTTGATACAAGCATTGTTAAGGAAGCAGGAAAAAATGTTTCCTATTATCTTTGTGTGAAAAAATAATCTTTATTAAAGAAGTAAAAAAAAAAAAAAAACAAAAAACACCTCAAACATGTTTAGGGCTAATGATGTGTTTTAAATGCGAAGAATGTTTGTTCTTCCAGGAGGAAGTGACAGCAGAAGAGAGCACTGATGGAGAGGTGGAGGCTCAAACATACAATCAAGACTCACAGGACTCCATTGGAGAAGTAAGCCTATTTGAAGAGTAAAAATCTTCAGCAGAAATAGCCATCTGCTCCCCAAACTCTCAGTATATTTAGAAGTGAAATCTCAAATGGAATCCTGCAGGCTTCCTTGTTAAATGTAACCACTTAAAATGTTTTTAAAGTTTAGGCTTGAACTGTTCAGTCACTGACAGTCACCTGAGAGTGACTGACTTCCTCTTTTGTCCTCTCCTCTGATCAGTTTTAAGGAACAGCAGTAACTGTCCTCTAAGCATCAGTCTGGTTCTCTTGCTGTTGAATATGGTGCATTGAACTTTGTTCTGGTGATTGCCTTTGGTCTTTGGCAGGGTGTGACACAGGGGGAGTATGCAGCCATGGAGGACAGTGAGGAGACTTCCCAGTCGATCCCAATAGATCTTGGATCCCTTCAGTCAGACCAACAAAACACTTCTTCATCTCAGGATGGCCAGTCCAAGAGAGATGATGTGATTGTAATTGATAGTGATGATGAAGATGACGATGATGAAGAAAATGAAGGGGAGCAGGATGTATGTATATCATGGAATTCCTTTACGATTTTGTCTTTCATCAGGTGTAAAACTGACCTGGCAGGACTAATTTAATGAAAATACTTTTCACTGAGTAAGTGGGTCTGTGTTTATGTTGCCTGAACCTGTAGTGTTTTAAAGCTGCCTGCTAATTCACCTTGAATTTTTCTTTTACCTTCCTTTTTCTGAACCCTCAGACCTTTCTGTCTTCTTTCTTACCCTTGTCCTGTTGAAGAGGAAGAGAGGGAGTGTCTGGGTGGGTGTTCATCTGTGCACCACTTACAGCCTATTCCGGTCTTTCCGTATTTCCCTAAGGCTCTTTTATTGTCCTACCACAGGATTATGATGATGAGGAAGAGGAGGACGAGGATGATGATGAAGACACAGGGATGGGAGATGAAGGTGATGACAGCAATGAAGGCACTGGTAGTGCTGATGGCAATGATGGATATGAAGCAGATGATGCTGAGGTAAGACTTGTACTTTTCTTTTATAGTCTGGTAAATTTCTTGCAACAGATCAGTGCTGTAATGCATAGATGTGGATGTTTGGAAGAGAAAATCTTGGTATGAATTCATCCTCAAAGGTAGAGACTGATACTGGGCAATGGTAGTTTCTTATAACTGGTGTTTCACAAGAAAAATCAACTTGGAATGTTTAAGAGGGCTGAATGAAAATACGAGCTAGCTAGAAAGTATAAGAGCTAGCAGCAAATACTATAGTTGCAAAACTGGTGAGGCATTTGAAGAGCTGGATATTTCACTGTTGTTATTAAATGATAGTGGCTACATTGTTCAGGTTTGTGTACAGACAGGTGCTCAAAATGTCTGAAATCTCACACAGTCGAATATATTTAACTAATGCTGTTGAAACTTACAGAAATCTTTTAAGATCGTAATCTATTCGACTTAATTTACTTTTTGAATACTTCTCTATTGCTTTTATATTTTCTTGCCAAGCTATAATTTGTTTAGTCATACTCTGTTTATGTGGGATTTTAGGGTGCTGATGGCACAGATCCTGGAACAGAGACTGAAGAGAGCATGGGAGGAGCTGAAAGCAACCAGAGGGCAGCAGATTCCCAAAACAGTGGTACAGTTATTCCGTGTTTCTTCATAGTCTGTGTATGTAGAGGAGGGAAATGTAGAAGCTAATTTCCATGTGCTAAAATCTGCACTTTAAAGCAAAAATGTAAGTGAAATACTAAAGGCTATTTCAATGTGCAGTGTGGATTATTTTGAAATGTTCTTTTCTGGATTTATTCTAAATTCCTTTGAAAATTCTGCAAGCCCTGGTTGCTGTGGAAACTTAATAGCTCAGTGGATTAATCTGTCTCTAAATCAGCACCTGAATAATTAATACTTTGTTTCAGTGCTGGCGTTGTAGCTGGCACAAGTCCTCTTTAAGTGATTTTTAAATAACAATACTGGGCTGTCCCCAGGCTTGCAAGGGAAAAATGTGTTAATTCATGGCAGAATTGGAAGATTTGCCTTCACGTTTTAAGCTTGGTTCCTAGGGTTCCCCCTCTGTGTGTTTGTTTTGTAGGAGAAGGGAGCACAAGTGCAGCAGAGTCCACGTTTCCCCACGAGAGCCTGAGGGAGCAGCAGCCGTCGTCGGCGTCCGAGCGCCAGGGCCCGCGGCCCCCGCAGTCCCCACGGAGACCACCACACCCACTGCCCCCACGGCTCACCATCCACGCCCCTCCCCAGGAGCTGGGGCCCCCAGTGCAGGTACCAACCAGCTCCAGCCCCTCACAACACTTTGGAAAAAATTGCTCTATGATTTCTTATAAATAAAATCCATTGGGAAAAATGTTGCCGGCTGTTCAGCATCATAGAATTGGTAGCTGAGCAAAGCAATTTAGTATGTATCATCCTGCAGATGATGGCTGGACAGGCAACATGCAGATCCATCCCCAGTGCCTTACTGCTTTTTATCTTGGAATTCTTACTGTTATACCATTGCTATGTCAGTCATTGATGATATTTCCACTCAAAAAGCTTTTCTTAGCCAGGTTGTAGCTCAGATTGGAAGGGTTTTCATGAGTCTCTGCCCCAGTGTAGATGGGGCAAAGGAATGTTGCCATTTATTTTCCACGTTAAACCTTTCAGTCAGTGCCTGACCCATGATTATGCTTTGTTGATTTTGTAAATTAAAAAACATCACAACAGGAATCCTTCCAAAGTATCCTGACTGAAATGATCCTTTACCATTGACTTGTGCTGAGGCTTGGGATCACAATGTGTGCAAGTTCCTGTATTCAGTAGAGACTCGAGTAAAATCTTACTGTCATTTGCCCATAATATACACATTGTTCCCTAGAGAGTGCTGGGGCACTAAACAGGCTCCCCAGGGAATGGTCACAGCCCCAAGGCTGCCAGAGCTCCAAGAGTGTTTGGACAATGCTCTCAGGCTCTTCCTAGGTTTCTTGGGCCTGTCCTTCATGCAGGGGTTGGACTTGATGAGCGTTGTGGGTCCCTTCCAGCTCAGGATATTTGGTGAATCCATGATGATTGCTATACTTCCCCATTTAGCTGCTGTCCTTGGCTCTGACTCAACCCTTGTGTTTTGTTAGAATTCCAGGACCACATTCACACTACTTCCCTCTTTTCTTTTCCATAAAGAGAATCCAGATGACTCGAAGACAGTCAGTGGGGCGAGGACTTCAGCTGACCCCTGGGATAGGTGGAATGGTGAGTGTATCAGAATCTACTACTAAAAACCTGCTTTGAGGGAACATTCCAAACTCTTAGGGTTTATTTTGGTTTCTAAAGAAGCTTGGCTGCTGACTTCAGTAGGGGATGCTTTCTTGTAGTCTTGCAGAAAATCTCCCACTCCTCTTAATTCCTGTATTAATCAAAGGCAAAGACTAGAAAACTCCCAAGAAACAAAAGGCTTCAAAAGAGGCTCAGCTGGTTTTGTCTAAGGTTATTTTATTTATTTGGTTTTAGAGTCAGTCAAAGTGGCTGTGTTGCTGGGAAAAATAATACTAAGTTCAGCCTCCTCCTAAAGGAACAAGGCTGATTTATGCTGTCTCCATCAGCTAGTTTTGAACCCTTCTTTCAGCTGTATTTGGCAGAACAAATGCAGGTTCAGTGAGAGAAAAGAGAGACTGACTGACTAAAGTACCGTTTGTGACATCAAAGGCATCAGCTTTAGATGTCTGAAATTAAACAAGAATTTGGTTAGAGCTAAATCTGTCTTTGTTTTGCTGGACTATGTGGAAAAATCAACCTTTAACTCAGCTGGTAAAAACTGGAAATACATTGTAGGCTCTCATATCAGTCTCTTTTTTTCCAGCAGCAGCACTTCTTTGATGATGAGGACAGAACAGTTCCAAGCACACCAACTCTTGTAGTTCCACATCGTACAGATGGATTTGCAGAAGCTATTCAGTAAGTAGATGTGAAAATAAAAAGGAAAAAGAAGGCTTTTCTCTATTCTTTATTCTATTTCTTTCTGTTTTTCAGTGAAATGAAAATAAATATAAATTAAATGAACTTGTGATTGGAGTATCATGCTAGGTAGTAGGATAGATAACTGCATGTGCAAGTAAGTAATTATTGTTTGAATTGTGTGTCATATAACTGATCAGCAAATTAGGAAGTGAATATTCTCCAGTGTATTGTAACCTGGTGATTTAAGAAGAGATTAAACAAACAAAAAAAGTTCTATCCCATTTCCTTCCTTGTTCTTCCTCCTTCTCCATTAATATTGCTAATGAAAGTAGGAAAAGTTACCTCCATTTTTGTTTTTGGGATGGACATATTCTGGACATGGCCAGCAATCCACTTAAAATTGTGAGAGTTGTACAGAATGAATAAGTAAAGAATATTCTCTTCAGAACTGTTATACTCATTTTGAATGCATTCTTAATAATTTGAGAAACTAATTCTCGTTTATTCAGCAGTAGCTCAACTGATTTTTATGGTCAGCATTAGCTCATTTTGTCTCATGCATGATTTGTTCTCTTGGTCAGAAAGTTCTTCACCCCTGCCCCAACCTTTGGGGAGGTTGCAGAATTCCTTAAGTCTGTGTTTTGCCAGTTCCCCCCAGGTAGCTGGAGTTCCTCGGTTCAGATTTGGGCCCCCTGAGGATATGCCACAAACCAGCTCCAGTCACTCTGATCTTGGGCAGCTGGCATCACAAGGAGGTAAAGCAGTTCTAAGCTCTCTTTTCCATGGGTCTTTGAGTGAAAAAGAGAGAATTCAGTCAACAAAACACAATTCTGATTTAGGAAATTGTTGAAGTGTGGAAACCTGTAACTCTAATAATTGTCAGCAGAGAGAATAACAGAGAGTGAGAAGGTGTTATCTTCAAGCTGCTACATTTCTCGTTGTGTTAGGATTTTGAAATTGAATGAACTATTGAAGGAGTGTTTTTAAACTTCAGTTTTACTATTGGTTGTAGCTTCTCTGTAGTGAAACAATAGGGGAAAACAGCAAATGCAGAGAAATCTTTGGGCTATATCCTTATCTGCTCAAAGATGGCCATGCTGTTGTGTTTGTTGTTGGATTGAATCTGCCCCATTCCCTGGCATCCCTGTTGGCATGGAACACAGGCTGTTGTCTGAAGAAAGCTCACAGCAAAATAATGGCTTGGGACAAGGATGAAAAAAAATCAAGCAGAAATATTTTCATCAAGGTTTTACCTTCCAATAAATTATGATCAGCTCTGGCAGTAAGTCAAAACAAAATAACAAAAATCTGCTTAAAACCAAATGACTGGATTTTATCAAGTGTCCAGAGAGAAGACATTGATTAATCCGTTTTTAGCTGCTTATTTGGATGAATTGTCTCTGGAACTTTGTGTTGCAGGTTTAGGGATGTATGAAACCCCACTCTTCCTTGCCCACGAGGAGGAATCAGGGGGTCGTAGTGTCCCCACGACTCCGTTACAAGTGGCAGCACCGGGTAAGTGGCAGAGGTTTGCGGAGCGAAGCGGGGAGTGATCCCCATGGGTGCTGCAGTGCTGCTGCTGCTCAGGAGCGCTGGGCAGCCTGCCCTGAGCTGCCTGTGCTGTCACTGGGCCCTGTGGGCAGGCCCTGAGGGTGTGTGTGCTCCCCAGTGACGGTGTTCACGGAGAGCGCCTCAGCCGACGCCTCGGAGCACGCGTCCCAGTCCGTGCCCATGGTCACCACCTCCACCGGCAGCCTGTCCACCACCACCGAGCCCGGCGCCGGCGACGACGCCGACGAGGTCTTCGCAGAGGCAGAGTCTGAGGGGTAAAGCACCACTGCTTTGGTTCACTGGCACTTCTGACACGTTCACTGTCACCCAGGGGCGGCTCAGACAGCGTTTTGTAATGCTGTGAAGCTGGACAATCCGAGTCTTCATCCAAAACCAATGGTTTTCTGCTGATCTTCCAAGGATTTAACAAAGTTAATATAGAAGTCACCAAAAAAGAAATTTCATAGGAATGCAGAGGACTCTGCAATAGACAAATACTAATGGTAGATTCCCAGGTTGAAGGATCAGTTTGTAGACTAAAGACTAAGGCATTCCTGTGTGATGCAGAATATCACTTCTCATGCAAAGCACCCCTATATGATTAAGTCATCCAGTTAAGACAGTGCTTGTACAAAAGATGAAGCATGGGCCTGGAATAAGCAGTTCTTACTGAATTTTGTAGACAAATAATTTTGTCTTTTGCTTTACAAGTGCAACTTTTAATATTTTAGAATAATTGCTGTATTTTCTGTTATGATGAGGTAAAGATCTAGAGGGGGGCAGTTTATCATTTTATGCTCTATTTTACTTTTGATTTTCATTGAATCTTTGTGTTCTAAGACCCCTGTCTTTTCCTGGACCTTTTTGAAACTGTGCAAATACATGGTTCTCCTCCCCCTCCTTCCCTTCTAGCATTACTTCAGAAGCAGGTCTAGAAATAGATAGCCAGCAAGAAGAAGAATCTGTTCAAGCATCTGATGAGTCTGATCTTCCTTCAACTAGTCAGGATCCTCCTTCAAGTTCATCTGCAGGTACAGGATAATCACAATAACAATTCATTGCTTTTCATTAAGAGTCAAAATTCCTTTGTCCAGCATTGTGGCTGTAGCCAGGATACACAAAATAAGTTAAAACTTAGAATCACAGACTCATAGAATGGTTTGGGGTGGAAGTGACCTTAAAGCCCATCCAGTGCCACCCCTGCCATGGGCAGGGACACCTTCCTCTATCCCAGCTTTCAAGCTTCATCCAAGCTGGCCTTGGACACTTCTAGGCATGGGGCAAGCCACTGCTTGTCTGGGCACCCTGTGCCAGGCCCTCCCCACCCTCACAGGGAACAGTTCTTTCCCAATACCCCATCTGATCCTGCTCTCTGGCAGTGGGAAGCCATTCCTCCTTTTTCTGTCCTTACAAGCCATTGTCACAAGTCTGTCTCCAGATCTTCTGGAGGCCCTGTAGTCACTGGAAGGGACTCTAAGGTCTCCCTAGATTCTCTTAGAGCAAGATCATCTTTTGATGCTTATAAATTCTTTGGTACTTTGGCAAACAATTTTTCCTTGGACTGCAGTAAGTAGAGTAGGCCAAGTAAGAATAGCACTTCAAGGAGCAAATGTTACTGACACTTTGCTGATTTATCCACTGGCAAATTCAATGTCAGCTTTAAAAATATTTTTATTTAAATTGTGAAACAGCAATAAGATAATCTCTATTGAGTTATCAATTAATCCCCTTGTATAGATAGCAAAAGAAGTCCCAGACTTATTTGTTTTGAAGCTTTTATTTATATTAGAGGAGAGGTCAACGAAATAAGGAGGCACCTTCATTATTCTAAGGTAAAGAAAGCATAACACATATCAAAACAGGTAAAGATGAGAACCTGGTGGGCACAGCCACCCTTTCTGTACTGCCTGTCCCCACAGACACGAGCAGCACTCAGCCCAAGTCCCTGCGCCGTGTCCGGCTGCAGCCCCCGACGCTGAGGACAGGCGTGCGTGGCCGGCAGTTCAACAGGCAGAGGGGTAAGTGCTCCTGGCTGCTCCCAGCCAGCCTGCTGCACCCTTGGCTCTGGCCCTTTCCTCCTCTGGGCACCACCTCTGACGAGGGACAGGCTGGCCTTGCTGACAGGCACAGCAGCCCTGCCCTCGACTGTGACCCTAAGAGCTCTAGATTGGGTTTAGTGTGTTAGGCTGAGCAGGTTTCAGACAGGCAAGCTTCTTTCTGCAGTGGCACCTGGCTCTTAGTAGTAGACAGAAAGTAAAGGGGATTAGATCTTACACTTCCAAGTTTGAAAAGAAGGTTTAAAAAAATCCTGTTAGGACAGCAGTTTAAAAGCTTCTGGTTTTAGTATTAGAGCATTTCCATTTGGTACATTAAGGGATGCAGTTGTATCAATGTGTACTCATTGAAAAAAAGCTTTATTGGAAGTATTACAGTTTTTGTAGTGCAACAGAGTCAAACCATGACAAGAAATTATTTTTGCAACTTCTGTATTAAGAAAAAGCCTTAGATGGATTTTTTTTTCTGTTTTGCATTATTTTAACATTGTAGAAGACTCAATATTAGCATTGAAATATAGATTAGCTTATATTTTAAGGGGAAAAGATAAGGAGGTGGGACTAGGATCGATTTTCTTCCATCTGTCACCACTTTTTTTAATATCAAAAAGAAGGGTTTAACTGGTTTTAGGTTTGGTAAGAATCCTCTGCTCATTGGTTTGGCTCAGGATCACAAGTCACATCCAGCCTTTTGCAGGACACAGGTGACATGTACATGTGTCACTAGGCTTAGGGAAGTGCAGGGAACTTGAATTGTAACAGAAAGGAACCACTCCACTGCCCTGACAATTCCTTAGGGAACGATGAAGTATCACCTGCATTATGGTTGATTAAAAGGGTTTATACTAATGCACTTGTTTTCTTTCCCTGCACAGGTGTAACTCATGCCATGGGAGGCAGAGGAGGCCTGAACAGAGGAAACATTAGTTAAATTAAGTGTAAAGTACTTCCAGCTGTGTATACAAAGTGCCAGTTTGCCTGTGGTTTTTAGTGTAATGAAGCCAGAGCTTGAAGCAGCATTTCATACTTAGAGTTGTGTGCACACATTTCAATGTCTTTTATTAATAAAATTAGAAAAAACGTTGACATTCAAATGGCATCTTGTTTTAAACTCCTCTGCTGTGCATCACTTGCTGGGACAGTTGTACCAGTCTTTGGATACAGTCTTTCCTGTGAGAGCAGTAACAGGTCTTGCTATTCTTTTGCCAACATCCAAACTGTAGTACCGATCTGAAAGAAGAGGGGTCAGGATTAAATTCCAGAAACTTCATTTAATACATGGGAAGAATTCACAAATTCAAGCCTGCATTTTAATGTCACTTAGGCCTGAATAACAGATTTTCCATTCCATGTGCAGACAGGGAGCTGAGAGGCTCCAAGAATAAATTTCTGTCCTCAGCTTTATTTTTCAGGTGTCCTTGGTTGCAGTAAGTTTTATAGCACTGCTAATAACTAAATCTGTCCCAAGAGCAGAAGCAGGGAAGAATGTTCTTATATTGCTAGAACACAGAAATAGTCCTAAGAATTTGGAAATCAAACAAACTACATCGACAACAATCCTGCACTCAGTACAGAAGTGGGAAGTCCGTGGTCCCTGAGTGGAAATGGGCCTGTGAGGCTGATTCCTCCAAGGTGAGGAAATATTGCTTACTGACAGGGATTTTAAAAGCCTGTATTGTTCTTAGAGCTTTTTTTTTTTAAATGCAGAAAACTCTGAAGAATGCTTTTATGGGATTCTGGCTGGGAGAATGAGTACTTAATCTAGGATCATAAATAATTTTTTGAGCTAAGTCAAGTGGTTCATCTCCCTCCTTTTTGTGTTTTGTCAGAAAACATAGTTCCATTTAAGCCATGAAAAATTTGCTGTGTAGTAATTCAAAGACTTCAGTATATCACTAACATAATCCTTCATTTAAGAACAAGGTTCATCACTTTACAAGGCTGAAGTCCCTGGCAATGCATTCCCCAGTTGGCTGCTTTGAACCTCTGTATTTCATTGCTGCCTGTTGTCCTGTAACTGCTGATTTTTAATAGAAACATCTCTTGATTATGGGCAACATTTTAATTCTCAGGACTTTCTAGTGGTGCTGAAAGTAGAACCACAAGTGATAACGTGAGCTTCTTTCTTCCCACCCCATGTCTTTTGAGATCCACAGTGCTATGCTTTTAGCTTTACGTACTGTAAGAGAAGGCGTAGTAATCATAGCCATCGGGCTTGTTCTGGTTGGGCACAGAGAGCGTGGAGTGCACAACTTTGGGGAGCCCTCTCCAGTACGTGGTCATTTGGATTTCCTTGCGCAGAACTCCTGCAAGCAGAAGGGACCCTCCGTGAGGAGCTGCAGCACTGCTGCAGCTGTCACAGGGCTGTGTCACCTACCTTCCACACACAATGTTGTGTCAGAACCTACAGAGCAGGTTCTGTGTAAGAGAGCCTTAGTGCCCACATTACCAGAGGAGTGGGGGTTGATCCTGACGGTGCGGATGACGGTTGGCATTCGCACGGAACGCTGGAAGCGTCGCCTGATCACAAGTCTGGGGACAAAGGCTGGGTATCTGATGGTGACCCGGGCTCTTCTCTGACACTTCGTGGCTGGTTCTTGTCTGTACACATACTGCTGCATGTTCCCATCTAAAACACACATTTGTTTTGTTACTTTAAAAAAAAATAAATAAATAAATCAACACCCCCCCACACCAAAAAAACACCCAACCACCAGCTTGCTGAGGTATGAAAATGTCATCACACAGGAAATCAATAAATATCAATAAATAACATGCTTGTGGTGCCAGTACAGCATTCATGTAAGATAAGAAAATTACTTTAAATAGGAAATCAGAAATAGAGTTGGAAATTTCCACACATCGTTATGAACTAGCAAGATTAAAGTCTTCTCTAATTAACGTGACACTAAAATAGCTTTACTAACAGATAAAACTTAGTTCAATGTTTAGGTACTACAGTGTTGGATTCCTGGATTCTCACCCTTACAGACCTGGTTTAAAATGCACTGAAAGACTTCCAAGTACTAATATAAATTTTTTGAAGCTTCAGGCCATTTTTGAGCGCCTGGAATGCTGGCATTGTTAGTGTTTCTGTGTTTGAAAGAAATAGGTCTTGGGTCAAAAGAAATGGTGTTTTATTCCTGACTAAGGCAATTCAAGTTCCCTGAACTTCAGGAATACAAGACATACCTCTTTTGATAAAATAGACAGATTCTGGTCTGTTGTTGTATCTTGCCACGGGGAGGGTTGCTACTATTCTCCCACTTAACCCTGCAAATCCAGTTGCGAGAGGTTTGGGATAGCCTTTATCCATAACACCATTAGTGAAGCGCCAGTACAGGGGACCCTGAGCATTTAAGATTAAAAAAAAACCAACAAACAAACAAACAAAAAAGAGCTTTAGAGGAAGTTAATTCCTAGTTATTGAACTGCAAAACAAACACGAAGAATAATCCATAAATAAGCACTAGCACTTTGATAGCTACATTATAAATCTGACTGGAATCACTCCTACATCCATTATAAATGGGATAAAACTACGACAACTTCATTAAGTACCTCCTGCAGCCTTTTAACCTTTGAGTAGGACTACAGTATCTTAGAAGCTAATTTTCAAGAGTGGTTACTGAACAAAGGGGTTTCCTATTTAAATCTCTTAAATTTTCATAGATATAACAAGCAGCTTGAATTCCAGGACTGAGTGCCTTATTGGGAAATAACTGCATAATAGCTTTAATGAGGCATGGGCATTTCATTAGCATTTTATTTCAGGTTGGGAAACTAGGAATAAGTTTAGGCAATTTTTTCCCCAGGATCCAATCTAAACCTCCCCTGGTGCAACCTGAGGCCGTTCCCTCTCTCCTGTCCCTTGTTCCCTGTTCACAGAGCCCGACCCCCCCGGCTGTGCCCTCCTGTCAGGAGCTGTGCAGAGCCAGAAGGTTCCCCTGAGCCTCCTCTGCTCCAGGCTGAGCCCCTTTCCCAGCTGCTTCTCATCAGCCTCGCCCCATCCTGCCGGCTGGGACCGCTCCCACCTTGATGAAGAAGGTTTTCCCATCGCAGTTGCACCTGGAGAAGACGGAGTCGATGGGCGAGGGGATGCCCCAGCCATCGGTGATCCGGCGGGGGTTGGTGGTCGGCGGGGTCCGGCCGTTCAGCAGCCAGTAATAGTGACCTGAGAGAGACAGGCTTGAGCGGCGCCGGGGACAGCATGTCCTGCCTCGGGGACAGCGAGGGATAGCGCCGTCCTGCCTCGGGGACAGCGAGGGATAGCGCCGTCCTGCCTCGGGCACGGCCAGGGCACAGCCAGGGCACAGCCCCGTCCGGCCTCAGGGACGCGGCTGAGCCAGCCCCGTGAGGGATCGGGGGGAACGGGCTCTGGGCCAGGGAGAGTTTCGTGAGGGGCACCGGGGCGAGTGAGGGAGGAAAAAGCGGAGGAAGAGCGACGGGACAGAGGAGGAGAGGGGGAGGTGATGGTGAAGGATTGGTGCGGGAAAGGTGAGGAAGGAGGAGGGCTGGGGCAGGGCCGGAGCCGGCAGGTGGAGGGTGTTCGGAGCTGCCTCACCTCGGAAAACGGCCAGGGTGCCATTGGGCAGGGCCACCATGCCATCCGCTGGCTTGCCGCTGCAGAGGTCCTTCTCGTCGTTCTTCCTCTCTGCAAAACACAGCCGGCTGCGTTTGTTTAAGGTTCCACAAGAACGGCCTTGGCTTTCGCCCTCGGCCCCGCCGGTGAGCCAGGGATTAATTCCTCCTCAGGGACGTGTTCTTGGGAAATTCGGCTCTGGCGCTACGACCCCAGCAGTGCCGAGTGACCAGGTGCGTGTCTTTGCTTATTGCTTATTGTCTTTACTTAATCAAGTGCCTGTAATTCAAGAAAACACCTACAAGCACCTCGTGTGCTGTATCCCTCATGGACTTGCTGCATGCTTTAAGCTGCTTTAGTGGCTTCTCTTCCCTCTCATTATAAAAAAAAAAAAAAAAACCAAAAACGTAAAGCGTTTACACTTTTTGCTTTCTTTCAATTAAATACATATATGCAGTTAAATATAAAGGAAGAATGAATCTCTTTTAGACTGAAATTCAAGTATTTTGCATCTAATTTCCCTTTCAGTATATGATTGAAAAATTGTCCAAGAGCCTGCAGGCTATGTCTGATTAAAGTCAAGAGAGAGGATGAAAAAGTCCGTGGCAAAAAGCACAGAGGCAAGAGACTTCTTGTCTCTTTTATATGGCACTTTTAGTAGGTGGCTACAAAACACCAGGTGAGGTACCATGAGGGAGGGCGGATATGCAGCCTGACTTCTAGCAATTTTTTCATGGGATTTAGAAATTTGTCATCTTTTTCCCCTGACTTTTTTTCTGTTTGCATCTTCTACAATAGCAAACAGGAGGAGAAACTTCTAGCAAACAATTTTCAGTAACACCAACTACTGAAACCAATTAATTTAGTTCATGTTCTAAACTACCTGGAGGATTTAATTAGCTCCACAGCTGATGTTCCAGTATTCAGGACACTGGCAGCTGTAGTGCTGTGGTTGTGGCTGTGCACAGGACACTGCCTTGAATTATTGATGCTTTCATACCTGCTGGAATGCACTTACCTTGTGTTTCTCCAGGGTACATTGGTAGGTCCCCAACTTGTATTAAAGGCTTTTTTATCTCGGGCTCTTCCTCCGCTGGCAGAATTTCAGATTCAGTTGGGTGAGGCTCTTCTCTGGCCTCAGTGACCTCCTGGAAATGTATTGTTGGCTTGGATGTCCCATTAGACACAAGATACATTTCTTCTATTGTGTCCTTTTTATCCCTTGTTGTGGTTTCTTTGGTAACTGTAGTTACCTCTTCATTGGCAATACTGGGGGCCTTTTCAGTGACATCTTCCATTTCTTTTTCAGTTGTGGTGCCCATCTCCTCGATGGTTGTTACCTCTTTTTTACCAGTTGTTGTCATCTCCACAATAACACAAGCAGCACCTGGGCTTTCTTTGTCTGCTGCTGGCCCAGACTGCTCAGAGTCTGTAGTTGTCTCTTTTTCATTTGATGTTACAGCCTCATTGGGTTGAGGAGTTGAATCTTCGATGATTGTTACCAGCACAGTGGGATTGGACGAGGGAGCTGTGGCTGCTGTTGTTGCAGTTGTGGTGTCTGTAGAAGTTGTTTCTGATTCAGCTGCTGCAGTGACAGGTTGCTTGGCCATGGGAGCTGTGTTTGGAATGTCATCCATACCCTTAGGGGAATCACCTGGTTTAGCTGTTGTTACCATAGCTACAGTAACTGTGTCTTTCCCAGTTGCAGCTGTGAAAATATCTTTAAGCAGAGTAGTTCTGTCTTTCTTGGGTGTTGTTGTCTCCTTGTCCATTGTGGTATCTGAAAGCATGGTGCCTGTCTCAAGTGTGGGGGAGTCCTTCCCAACTGTTGTGGCTGCAGTATTGTCTGGAGAAGCTGTGGCTTTACTGGCAGGGGGATTGGCCTCAGGGGCTACAGGGTTGGTTAGAGAGTCAGCATCCTCTGCTTTAGGGTGGTGGGAGAGTCTGCCTTGGTTGTAAGTTCATCAGGGGTTGTTTCTTCAGGTTTGGGGGTGGTAGGAGAGTCTGCCTTTGTTGTTGGCTCCTCTGGGGTTGTCTCTGGTTTGGGGTTGTTGGCTCCTCTGGGTTGTTTCTTCAGATTTGGGGGAGGTGGGAGAGTCTGCCTGGGTCGTAGGTTCTTCTGGTGTTGTCTCTTCAGGTTTGGGGGTGGTTGGCTCCTCTGGTGTTGTCTCCTCTGCTTTAGGGGTTGTCGGTTCCTCTGTGGTTGTCTCCTCTGGTGTGGGGTGGTTGGCTCCTCTGGGTAGTCTCCTCGGGTTTAGGGGTTGTTGGCTCCTCCGGTGCGGGAGTTGTTGGCTCCTCCGGTGCGGGAGTTGTTGGCTCTCGGTGCGGGAGTTGTTGCTCCTCCGGTGCGGGAGTTGTTGGCTCCTCCGGTGCGGGAGTTGTTGGCTCCTCTGGGGTTTTCTCCTCTGGTGCAGGGGTTGTTGGTTCCTCTGGTGCAGGGGTTGTGGGTTCCTCTGGGGTTGTCTCCTCTGGTGCAGGGGTGGTTGGCTCCTCTGGGGTTGTTGGTTCCTCTGGTGCAGGGGTGGTTGGCTCCTCTGGGGTTGTGGGTTCCTCTGGTGCGGGAGTTGTTGGTTCCTCTGGTGCAGGGGTTGTGGGTTCCTCTGGTGCAGGGGTGGTCGGTTCCTCTGGGGTTGTCTCCTCTGGTGCAGGGGTTGTTGGTTCCTCTGGGGTTGTCTCCTCTGGTGCAGGGGTGGTTGGTTCCTCTGGGGGTTGTCTCCTCTGGTGCAGGGGTTGTTGGTTCCTCTGGGGTTGTCTCCTCTGGTGCAGGGGTGGTTGGTTCCTCTGGGGTTGTCTCCTCTGGTGCAGGGGTGGTCGGCTCCTCTGGGGTTGTCTCCTCTGGTGCAGGGGTTGTGGGTTCCTCTGGTGCAGGGGTTGTGGGTTCCTCTGGGGTTGTCTCCTCTGGTGCAGGGTGGTCGGTTCCTCTGGGGTTGTGGGTTCCTCTGGTGCAGGGGTTGTTGGTTCCTCTGGGGTTGTCTCCTCTGGTGCAGGGGTGGTTGGCTCCTCTGGGGTTGTCTCCTCTGGTGCAGGGGTGGTTGGCTCCTCTGGTGTTGTCTCCTCAGGTGTGGGGGTTGTCTCCTCTGGTGCAGGGGTGGTTGGCTCCTCTGGGGTTGTCTCCTCTGGTGCAGGTTGTGGTTTTGGTGTTCCTTCTGGGGTCTGTCTCCTCTGATGCAGGTGTGGTTGGTTCCTCTGGGGTTGTCTCCTCTGGTGCAGGTGTGGTTGGTTCCTCTGGGGTTGTCTCCTCTGGTGCAGGAGTTGTTGGTTCTTCTGGGGTTGTCTCCTCTGGTGCAGGTGTGGTTGGTTCCTCTGGGGTTGTCTCCTCTGGTGCAGGGGTTGTGGGTTCCTCTGGTGCAGGGGTTGTGGGTTCCTCTGGTGCAGGGGTTGTGGGTTCCTCTGGTGCAGGGGTTGTTGGTTCCTCTGGTGCAGGGGTTGTGGGTTCCTCTGGGGTTGTCTCCTCTGGTGCAGGGTGGTTGGCTCCTCTGGGGTTGTCTCCTCTGGTGCAGGAGTTGTTGGTTCTTCTGGGGTTGTCTCCTCTGATGCAGGTGTGGTTGGTTCCTCTGGGGTTGTCTCCTCTGATGCAGGTGTGGTTGGTTCCTCTGGGGTTGTCTCCTCTGGTGCAGGAGTTGTTGGTTCCTCTGGAGCTGTCTCCTCTGGTGCAGGTGTGGTTGGTTCTTCTGGGGTTGTCTCCTCTGGTGCAGGAGTTGTTGGTTCTTCTGGGGTTGTCTCCTCTGGTGCAGGGGTTGTGGGTTCCTCTGGTGCAGGGGTTGTGGGTTCCTCTGGGGTTGTCTCCTCTGGTGCAGGTGTGGTTGGTTCCTCTGGGGTTGTCTCCTCTGGTGCAGGGGTTGTGGGTTCCTCTGGTGCAGGGGTTGTGGGTTCCTCTGGGGTTGTCTCCTCTGGTGCAGGTGTGGTTGGTTCCTCTGGGGTTGTCTCCTCTGGTGCAGGTGTGGTTGGTTCCTCTGGGGTTGTCTCCTCTGGTGCAGGGGTGGTTGGTTCCTCTGGGGTTGTCTCCTCTGGTGCAGGGGTTGTGGGTTCCTCTGGAGTTGGCTCCTCTGGTGCAGGGGTTGTGGGTTCCTCTGGAGTTGTCTCCTCTGGAGTTGTCTCCTCTGGAGTTGTCTCCTCTGGTGCAGGGGTTGTGGGTTCCTCTGGTGTCGGCTCCTCTGGGGTTGTCTCCTCTGGTGCAGGGGTTGTGGGCTCCTCCGGGGTTGTCTCCTCTGGTGCAGGGGTTGTGGGTTCCTCTGGTGTTGGCTCCTCTGGAGTTGTCTCCTCTGGTGGAGGGGTTGTGGGTTCCTCTGGTGTTGGCTCCTCTGGAGTTGTCTCCTCTGGTGCAGGGGTTGTGGGTTCCTCTGGAGTTGTCTCCTCTGGAGTTGTCTCCTCTGGTGCAGGGGTTGTGGGTTCCTCTGATGTTGGCTCCTCTGGGGTTGTCTCCTCTGGTGCCGGGGTGGTCGGTTCCTCTGGTGTTGGCTCCTCTGGAGTTGTCTCCTCAGGCACGGTGATTGTGGGAGGCTCGGTGTCGGTTGCTGGTTCCTCGGTGGCATCAGGGGTTGGGTCTTGTGTTGGGGGGAGGTCGGTGGGATCCCCCTCAGTTGGTGGTTCCTCTGTGGCATCAGGGGTCACATCTTCTGTCGTATCCGGAGTGGGAGGGTCGGCTTTGGTAGCTGGTTCCTCTGTGGCCTCAGGGGTTGTATCCTCTACCTTTGGGGTTGTGGGACTGTCCTCCTTGCTAGTTGGTGCCTCTGTGGCTTCAAGGGTTGTCTCTGCAGGTTCTGTAGTTGGAGCTGGAGTGGTCACTTGGATTTCAGGATCTACAGAACAAATGCGATTTCATTTCAGCCTTTGGAATTGCCATGCAGGTAGGTATTGCCCATAAATGTATTATACCCATTAGCTATAGGTGCCTCCTTTGGAACAGCAAGACCTGTTTTGAATGGCCAAACTAATCTGGACCAGGTGAAATGGGAGTTCCTTTTGTCTGCATGGGACTTTGCAGCAGCTCAGTTCAGTTTCAGGTGATCCCTTTTGGCCAACCTAGTGCTGCCCCAGGTTCAGGGTTTAGTTTGGTGCTTGTAGCTGAGGCTACGTGGGGTTTCCTGCTGCTTTCACTGAAAGGAAGGTGCTTTATAAAATAGTCCTTCTAACAAAACGCTTCCCTTCTCAGTCTATTACTTTGATTTATTCCATTGCCCTACATTGTAACTTAGACTGCACCAACAAACTGAAACTGGAGGAGAGAGGTAGGCAAGCAGGATGAAAATAATTCCTGATCACAGAGCCCTGACTGCATGTCCTGCTGTATCTTTCTTCGGTTGTTTTTGTCATTGTGATGTATGGATTTAAAGCTCTCTTTACTTGTGTTTATAGTTACATTGATTTGAGTGGAATTATTGACATTCACCAAAAAGAACAATAAATGCTTTTCAAAAAGCATAAATATTCAAAAAGAACAAATGCATTTCAATCTCTCCCTAAGTATTCTCTCTCTGAGATTTTCTGCTTTCACAAATGTTGTGTGTTTAGTATGAGCAAAGTATTGCAGAATAGGTTTCACTCCCATCCCATGTGTCTGAAATACCATAAGCCAGGTTGGATCCTATTAATGTTTATTTGAATTTTCCTCCATTTAACCCACTATATTGTTTTTGTTTGGTTTTTTGTGGGGTTTTTTGTTTGTTTTTTGGGGCTTTTTGTAATAGGAAATTGGAACAGCAGAAAATAAGTACTCCAAATCTAAAAGAAAAAGAAGGGGGGATGATTAAAATATTGACTGACTTCTAGTGTCTTTTCAATTGTGTTTCAACTTCAAACTGGTCTCCTGAGTTATCACTTCCAGTGCTGGAACACAGTACCAAAGAATACAGGAAAGCAGCATATTTTCCAGTTAGAATAAATAAATTGTGTTCTCTGAAGCAGCGTAAGGCCTGACCTGATTAAAGCTAGAGGAACCTGCTAGGAAATTCTCCTGTGCTGCCAGTTCACTGTCCCACCCTTCCTGTTCCAGCCACGGATGCTGTCCAAGACTGACAATGGTCTGTGCCCTGTTTTTGGAGGGTGTGTGTGAAAATCCAATAGGGACACAGGAGACATCACCACTCTGCACCATCTGTGCTGAGTGAACTCTCTAACATCCTGAGAGCTCGGTGAGGTAACCAGTTCATAAACCAAGTGCTTCCAAGCTTGGTAACTGTCTGGTAATGTCTAGGATCAGCTTTCTATTTCCAGAGCAGGGAAATGGTCTTTAATGTTCCTTCAGGTAACACCCATCCTGGTGCATCCATATACTTGCCTTCCTCTGGTGACTCTTCCTCATCTGCGGAGGACCTTTTAGATTTGTTGTCTGGAGGAGTCTCTGGGGTTGGCTTTTCTGTGTGTGCTGAAAGAGAGAAGTGCTCCCATTAACAGGTTATTTATTTTTATAGGTGCTTGGTGTCAACTGTATAAGAATGATTAAAATTTTTCAGTGACCATCTTCCATTTAAAACTATGTTTCTTTTTATCTTTAGGATTCTTTACCAGTTATTTGTGTGAAAAAAAGAGCAAAAATACCCTTTGGATTCTGAAGTGTTTCATCACAGATGGGGGCAATATTTTTCCCACAAGTCTGAGGTGAGGCATTATTAGCTCATGGCAATTTTGAGGTGGGAAAAGAGATGAATTCTGAGTGAAGCTCTATGCTCTGAAAATTTGTCTTACTTTTTTTCACTGCTTACTTTCACTACAGATGACTAACTCTGGTGGAAATAGGGGAGCTGTCACATTAGCTAAGAATTTACTTTGATAATCCCCTTGCAGTTCTTCAGATGTGATAATTCTACAGAAGTGATAGTTTTGGAGAGACATTTTAAAAGAAATTATTTCCTTGAAGCAGACAGGAGCTACAAAGAAGACATGGACAAAGGAAACAACATGTGTATTAAACTAACTTCTAGTAGGCTGAGTTTTAGGAGAAATAGGAGGTTGTCTTCAGATTTTCCAGCTCTGAAGAGGGAATGGAATTTCAGTTGCATCCCGTAAGAGCCAGACAATATTTTGTAATTAATTGTTGGTCAAATTGTACAATTTAATGAGCTACTAGTATAGCCTTGCAGAAGGAACTTGTTAGTTGTGAAGGAAATGTGGTGGAGTTCAGGGAACTGGCCAAATTATTTTGATCCAGCCAAGGGAGCTGGTAACTTCCAGAGATGTGTGTAATCAGCTTTTTACAAAAGGAATGAGTGTTTTTTCTCCAAGTGATGACCATGGTGTCAAAAGATTTACTTTCACAGCGAGCTATTGCTCAAAGCAAGGAAGGCTGGGTATTGCAGTATATCCCGAAGCCTTCATTGAGAAAGAGAGATAAATTGTTGTGGAAGCTGAATGACTCTTTTGAAAGCAAATTTTTGGGAAGGGGAACATTTTGGTTGTGTGTGTACATGTGTTCAGGGAATAAAGAGCTTCTGGAGGGCAGGAATGATAACAGTGAGCTCTGGATATACATTGTACACATGGCTTTACTGTACAGAAAAAAATGTTCAAAGGATGATGAAACATCAAATTTATTCCAAGAGATTTAAAAGATTTCTCAGTTATTCAAACATAGTATAAATAGTAAAATACTGAGTACAGTGGTTTGGGGGATTTCTGCTGGATTTTTTTACAAAAATTGATAGCCAAGTTTAGTACAATACAGAAGAAACTCTTTAAGATTTGGAACGGTTGATTAATTCTTCATTATATTTTAACTGAAGAAATGAAATGGTTTAACAGTGTTTTGTGAGTGTTTGGGTGTGAAAAACTCAGCAGAAAGAGGGAAATATTAAGCAGCCTCAAAAGCAGCAAATTCACCTCAACATGCTTCAAAGACAATTCTTTAGACATTCAGTCCAAAATGCTGAATACAGACTCTATTTCAATCTAAATTACTGTGCAATTGTGTGGCAAAGCCAAGCCACTCTCCCAGCTCTTGGGGACCACTTGGGTGAAGAAAACCAAATAATAATTGTGACTTATGTTCTGTGTTAACACTGCAGGCTTTGGGAATTGGTCACCTTGAAGGTGGGCTGCTCTGTGGATTTGTCAAGTGTGTTGACAGAAATTAATTTAGGTCTGTAGGTACCAGAAAGTTTAAGGACATGATGAAATTAAACATATTCTGTTGTTGTTTTTTAGAGTTCCTTTGCTGGTGTCCTTAATGCTACATGAGGGTGGGACTGCGCCTTCAGATCTATGCCTTTGTGTTCAGCTGAAACCCCACTAGGCTCTGCAGAAAAGGACAGGACAAAAGAAGTGATTGCAGGTCAGTTTGTTTCTGCCCTGGGTTGAACTTGCAGCTGAAAGGTAAAATGTGTGTTTTCTTAAATTTTTTCTTGCTACGGTGTGAACATGCAATATGCAGTTCCTCCCTCCTGCCCCACAGGATGAGTTTCTATGTCGGGCTGCTCTTCTCACATTGGATTTGAGATGAGGACAATCTAGGATGTGCATCTCTAATATGCTGACAGTGACTGTGGTGACCCCAAGCAAGTGGTCTGGAGGTCCAGGTAGTGCTATCCCAAGGCACAGAATAGCCATTCCCCACTTTTGGATGGGTGGGTATTTTAAGGGAGTTGAACCTTCCACCTTGTTTTTATAAGAGGAACTCAGCTTTTTACTGCAATTCATTTATTCATTTGCCCAATGGAAAAGGCCCTGGGGGTGCAGGTGCCAGAGGCTGGACAGGAGCCCAGGGGTGCCCAGGTGGAGCAGGGGCCAGTGGCCCCTGGGCTGTGCCAGCCCTGGTGTGGCCACGGGCCCAGGGCAGTGGCTGTGCCCTGTGCTGGCACAGCTGAGGGACCTCCAGGGCTGCGTCCAGTCCTGGCCCTCATGGCCAGAGAGACCCTGAGGGGCTGGAGTGTGTCCAGGGAAGGGAACGGGGCTGGGGAAGGGGCTGGAACAGCTGAGGGAGCCAGGCAGGGCTCAGCCTGAAGAAAAGGAGGCTCGGGAGAACCTTCTGGCTCTGCACAACTCCCTGACAGGAGTGTCAAGCACTGCTCCCAGAAACACGGGATAGAGGACAAGAGGAAATGACCGCTAGGAGCACCGGGGGAGGTTTAGGTTACCAGACTGCCCCGGGCAGGAGTGGAATCCCCATCCCTGGAGGGATTTAAAAGCTGTGTGAGTATGGTACTTGGGGACATGTTTTAGTGGTGGCCTTGGCAGTGCTGGGGGAATGGTTGGATGCAATGATCTCAGAAGGTCTTTTCCAAACAAAACTGTTCTGATTTCCCTGTTTCTCTCATTGAATTCTATCATTGATGTGCAGATCTTGTCCTTACATGTGGTATTCTGAGTAAGGGCTCTGATAGATGGAGTGTGGCTAGTGCCAAAAGAGCCTAATGTGAAATACAACTTTACCCTCAGAATTCACATCTTGGTGGTGGCTTCCAGGATATCTACGTGTATGTTTCCATAAAGTGACCGTGCTTGACAAATTGGCCAATTTGTTTGTGAAATTAGGTTTTGTTATTTTTGTTCTGTTTTCTTTTGTCCAGTTGTTACTGAAGCCCACACAGTTTTGTTCATGGTAAGGCAAAGCACCTCTGTTTAAATATGTCTTTGAGAAACAGTGATGGAGGATTGCCTTACCCTCTTTACAGTACTTGGCGTAGTCTGGGCAGCACTTGCCATATGCTCGCAGTCAGCATCGCAGTCACACTCCCTTCCCCTCTCGAAGGATTCGAAGCAGCGTCCCTCGCAGGAGGCGGCTGTAGGGGCAGAGCAGCACAGTCAGCCTTTGGGCCAGCTCATGTGGAACGCTGGGACCTCTCTACAGTGAAGTCGTTTGCTGGTGCCAAGAGCAGCTCCAGAAAATCAGGCACTTATCCTGGTCTGATCCAGGATTTGTCTGTACCTGGGGTTTGGATCAGGCAGTACCACCAGAAGGGCACTGTGCCGTGGCAGTGAATCGAGACCATTGGATTGACAGTGCAATAAAAGCCGACTGCCGCGTTCACTTTAGCCAGGTCCCACCGTAGGAGGCTTCCACTTCAACTACAGAGCAGTGATCTCAAGAGTGGTTTAAATTCTGGGCTGGGTAAGCAGGAAGGTGTTCACCAGGGTATCCCTTTGCAACAAGAATGATGGGTCTACCATGATTCTGAAAAATAATCAGCCTAATTGGGTCACAAGCGAGTGTACTTGGTGTGTCCAGGCAAACACTGCAACCTAATTGTGTGAATGATTTAACCAAGTTACCCCAAGAGACCAGTTTGGAACTGTTTAATACAGTCCTTAAATTATTAGTACTAAAGGACTATACACAATGTTTTGACATGATTAATAACCACATGATGTTAATATTTCTTTGTTGGTTAACTTCTGAAACTACACTGACCAAACTGCTATTTCATATCAAATAATGACCACACTGTTTAGAAAGAGTATGCACAGCTATAACGGACTTCAGAAAAAAGCACTTCCTCTATGTACGTATCTATTGAAGTCATTGTCTCTCTGGCACACAAGGCATAAACTCAAGTTTTGTAGTTAAATCACTATCTAGAAAAATTAGGATTACTGTATAGGCAGATTCTGAACAACTTTGGATTACTGTAGTTGTGGAATCAGTGTTGATGCCAGTAGATCCATCCTATATGCGTAGGCGAGAATTAGTCTTATTATCTTGGGAAATTTTTATTCATAAATAATGTCTGGCATTTCTGTCATTTAGTCAATGTTGATTCCACACTGACTGGACAACAGTTCTTAGCCAGGCTGTCTGCATCCTTTCAGGAGGGCACCTATTGTGCTTGCCTGGACTCACTGATTTAGAATAGAGCAGGGAAGACTTCCACTAGCTTTAAACTTTTGGTTAAATGTTGTGTAGAAGCCAGGATACCTTTGCAATCTGACCCACAATGAATAAATAGCCTACATAATTAAAAAGCCTCATTCTGTGTCTTTAGCTGTGAGAAATGCTGATGAATCCCCACAAAGCAAAATGAGGATGGGGAAGACTGAAGGGCAGTGTTCCCAGTGTGTGTCAGGGCAGCAGAACTGGAATTTTAGGGAATGCTAGGTTTGCATTTTGAACAGCACTCAGTGATGTTGCTGTTTCTGAGAGGTATTTGTTACTCCTGTAATCCTGCTGGAAGATAAGAAACTACTGTTATGCAAATCACTGGCATTTCTGACACTGGTGATGCCTAAGAAAATGCTTTAAATGCTCAGTAAAGCAGTTTGAGAAACTTGTGTTTATTTGCATTGTACAGTTTTGCCTATAGATAAAGCATAAATTAATACTCATCCAACCACCTTTTCCAGCAGACTCTGAACATGGTCCAGATCCAGAGTCAATATCTGTCCATGGAAGGACACCCTGGCTTTGGATTAGACCCCTCAGCATCCACACATCTTAAATTTGAGTTGAAATATGTCAGAATTTCTTTCTGCAAAACCATGAATTGACTTTTACCACTTTTTTTATTTTGTATAAGAGACAGACATACAGTACAAATGCACTAAGGAGTAGAAAATAAACAGTAAACTTTTTTGCCCATTTGCCTAGTTCTGCTTTTCTAAAAAGCAAAATTCTTGACAATAACCTGTGGATACACAATTTTCTTTGGATTGCAAGAGGTTATTCTGAGTATTTGAGGGGGACAACAGTACATGTATGAGAGGGAACAAAGACAGAGCGAACCAACAGACATTTAAGCATTCAGAGAGGAGACACTCATGTGGTAGGGAGCTGTGAGGGGAATTTTGAGGAGAGGAACTGGTTGCGTTTGGGAACTTACCCATTGTGCAGACTTTCCTGAAGTCAGGGCAGCACTCCATGTAGTGGTGACAGTTAAAATCACACTGGCAGTCATGCTCTCTAGAATACCCTGCCCCACATCTCCCTGTACAGCTTGACACATCTAAAATCACACAACACTGGTGTAAGTGTTGCCAAACCACAATGGTCCTTAAGGTAATGCTGAATGGAAAAGGAGTAAAGTTTGTCTTTTTTTTTTTTTTTTCTCTACAGAATATGATTTCTTCACTCAGTACTGCAGAAGCTGAGGGCCTGGTGTGACCTCTCCTGAAGGTGTGGGGAGCAGAGCTTTGCTCTGAGCAAGCCTGAGGACCAGCAGCAGCATGTGTTCAGGTTAGAGGGGTCTACCACTGAGCTAACTTCACCAGTTTCTTCTGAAAACTAAGAAATCCTTGAAGATTGGTTCTGTTGTATGACCACAGGCATCCAAACTAGCCCCTTAGACAATATATCAGCTTTGCTGACTTATTCTCCAATTTGATTCACCCTCTGTATGGTAATAGGTGTACATCTGCACACCCATACCTGACAGACCCCCTGGGGGTCTGATTTTTACTGTTGGTAATGCTCTTCCTAATAACCCATCTAATCAGATTAGCTTGCAAACTGGACAACACTGTCATAATAAGTTCAGGTCCCTGAAGCCATTTTTATTGGAAGTTTCAAAATCTGCTTACTCCCTACACTATATTTTTTTCCCTGATATCGGGGAAGAATTTGTATCAGGTCTAAGAAAAAGAACAGTTGGGATCTAGCCCTGCACCTCCTATGAAGTAGTTTGTTAATTAGATTACTTACTAGCAGACTAACAAAAAAGCTCATCCAAGAATAGCTTTACTGCCAGACTGCTGGGAAATGCTGGATAATAAGAAAAGGTGCAGATAACAGGTGGTAAAGCAAGACATCAGTAGGTGTCTTGCTTTAACCTGTGAGCATTCCAGCTTGGCAGTGCATTGCTACCTTCTGCTGCCAAATCAGATAGTCACCCTGTAAGCCTCCCCTTCCTCTGAGAAATCTCTGCTAACACAACCAGCTAACAGCTTCTTCTGGAAATGAAACATGCAGGACCACAAGTGAAGCATCCCTAAATACAAATAAAGAAGCTGAACAATCAGCAAGCTCAAACAGATAATCAGCTGAAACATTGAGGAACAACAAGGAAATAACATGTAACACAACACCAAAGACAAGTTTTAACAGAGCACACTCCACGTGTGTGTGTCTGAAGGAAGAGCATGGGATAACAAATGTTATATCTATGACATATACTGTGATTTTCAGACAGTACTTGTAATACTTGTCACCACTTTGCTACAAATAGAAAAGTGGAACCAAGAGATATAACTGGAGACATTAATGGACTTGAGTTGCTGCCTATTAATACAGCAGTTGAAAAGACAAGATGGACATTTTCCTTTATGGATATATGCCCAATGTATTGAACCCTTCTTCCTTTATGGAAAGAAAATAAGTCCAAAAGTTATATAGTTAATATATAGTTATATTAATAATATATTACACCAATAGTTACACCTCTTCATTCATCTGTTTCTTTTAAGTTTATGACTTGTAAGTTTTGGAGTTACTTGTAAGGAAAATGCCTGAATGGTCCTGGTTGCTCTTGGCAAAACAGCATTGATTTTTGCTGAAATGGGTGGGAAGGCATCAGTTATCAAGGATAGTAGGATAGATGTAAAGTCATATCTGGCATTGGGCCTGCCCTGAGGAGCTGCTCAGATACATGACATTGTGCCTTCCACTACCAAGTAGTAATAAATCATTTTCTACCAGCAAGTAATACCCAGTGTTATCCCCCTGAAAATTTGGGAGCTACCAGAGAACTGCAGTAGCACAGGATTTTCCAGGTGGCATGTTCTGTTTCATCATAACAGTGTTACTTTAGTTAAGAATCAGAGAGCTTGGAGTATCATTAGACAAATAATTCCTCATATATGCCTCAGTGTTGTAATAATGGTGCATTTAATGGGAAAGTACTTAGCAAGGTAGAGACTTTCTTTTCCCTGAGCTTATTGAAATATTTCTAGCCAACCTTTGTGGATATTCTCATATTAGGAAGAATCCTAAACCACTAGAGCCAAATACATCAGTATGAAGGCAAGAGGCTCTGTAGAGTGTCTACAGAAAAAGTAATAGGTTTCTACACATTTTACATTATATCGATATTTTTGTTACTCCTCAAAAAAAGAGGACCATGCTACACTAAAATTTACTTATGAAAATATTCGGTGATTATAGAACTGAATCATATTTCCTATTCTAGAGCTTGGTATTTTTATGAAGTTGTATTTGAAATATTCTTAATGTGTGTCAGACACACACTCCTAGACACCCTCCCTTCAGGTTTGTGTGTTACAGTACCTTGAGAAGACACTTCTGGAATCAAGGACAGTGAAAGGACCACCAGGGATAAGCAAAGTATGTTCCATATTATCATGACTTTCAGGTACGACATCATTCCTAAAAAATAAATAATCTCACATCACTATCTGCAATTCACTTAATTCACAATTTTAAAAATGCAGTGCATATCTTTATATACGACTAGTTTGATAAAAACATAAAATAAATTATTAAATTGTTCAAGGAAAAATTGTTATTTAGAATTACTCCATAAATTCCTTCTTGATTATTAGTCAATTAGCCATTAAATTCTGTAATAAGACTATAAAAATTCATTATTAACAAGTAATAAGAATAAATTTTTGCAGAATTCTATTATGAAGACTACAATCACAGTTGTCTTCTAACATGGGTACACTTCAACACAACGTTTAAAGTTATAATACTGATAAATGAATGAAGTTAAAATCTATAATAAAACCAAATACTGATAGAACATTAGTTATTCAGCAAGATAATCCTATAAGCCATAACCTTACATTGGAATATGTCAAATGGAAACAGGCTATAAGTAAACCTTCTTTGAAAAGGAAAACTGGATTTTCTGTCCCAGTTCCTTGTTTTCCTATTGAAGAAGAGCTCTGGGTAGAAACAGGTGTAGCACTTACCCAGCTGAGAGTGTGTCTGCTCCCAGGGCTGTTCCAGAGTCCTTATATATTGCTTTGGAACTGTGCTGGGGTCAGGTAATTAGGCAGCTTGTTAAACACACCACCAATGACAGCTCATGACAGCAAACTTTCCACAGGGCTTGGAAGAGGGCCCAGATGACTAGACTAACACAACATCTGGAAAATACTCCCATTAAGAAAAACGATTACAGAAAAACTAAATAGGGTCTTACTAGTCAAAACACATTTTGATTACTGAGAGAAATGAACAAATTGTCCTCAATGCAGCTGGAAGGCATTAGAGAGTATTGCAGAGCAATAAAAAATCATCACAGGCAAATGATGAGTGTATTTTCTTTCCTGTCAAATAGAGCTTAGGTGACAGTAGCCTGAAATTGTGCAGTTTTATCTGCTACTGATGGTGTATCTTCTCCAAAAGGTTGTGAGAAATAATCCATATAGACATAATTAATTCACCACTTGCACTGAATATTTTGTACTTTCCCCTGAACTGAATGGAAACACAGCCAAGGCATTGGCTAGAAATCAAAGAATTGAGTCAAGTCTCAAAGTTATTGAACCTATGATATGTAAGACATCAAAAATGAATGAAAGATCCCTTAATTGTTTTAATGGTCTTTGTGTTCATTGGTTCCAGATTCAGGATAGTGGAAATGGGCATTTGTAACTCTCAGAGCTAACGGAGGTTTTAACTGAAACTTTTATGGTACTGACTTTTGGGGTTTGGGAAGGATTTTTTATTCAGAAATTATCCTAAAGACCAGGGAACTTTAATACTTCTCCTTTATGATATTACTTGAGTCCCAAAGTAGTTCTGTTAACCCAAAATAATAAATATGGTATAGTACACATTGATCCCAGTTGAGGAAAGGACTTCAAATGAGAATGAGTCTCTTAAGGAAAATAAGGCTGAACAGGAGTGGGTTTAAATGTGCATTTGAATGCTTCCCTCACTTGGTTCATTGACTGTACAGCTTTAGTGTTTTTATGCTAGAATTTCTAATTTCTGTATTATCATAATAGAGATATTTTCATTCAGTCTTTCTGCATTTTGTGCAGATGGAATAACTATTTACTTCAATTAAATGGAGTAACTATTACTCTACTTTGTGGAAAAGGGGAGGCTGAGTTTTTGTGGAGTTTATTCAAGGTCATACAAAAAGAAATGTATATTACATGTCTTATTATAAGAGTTTCAGGGCTGTCTTTAGTGGACTATAAACTTGACAAAGAAACCCTGTCTTGGGTAGAATGATGCCTCTCTATGATTATTTGAAGACTGTGGAGGAAGCACTTGTTAGAGTAGCCAAATAGGATCCACACAATGAGCAGTTTCCTAGAAAAGTACTGAAATTCTTACAACTTAACTTAAAATTTGATCAAGTAAAACATTTAAGACTGAATTTATGAGTGTATCCTTACTTTGAGATCCATGACATGGAGGAGATTTGGTGTCTTTTCCATCAATTCACAGCTGATGCAGCTGTGAGTCCCAGTTAATACTGGCTGGCTACCTGAGGAGAATATATGTAGGTATTTGTGTGTGTGTATGTATATACCTCAACAAAAAGAAACAGAAGATCCACTGAGTCATGCAATTAGGTACATACACATTTGAAATATGTGTAGTAGTGACCAGCTGCTACATTGTGTTATGGATGTTCTATTTGGTAGGATTGTATTGTTTCATTTCTCTTTTGATTTGAAGCTTTGGGGTGTTGGAAGTCACATGGGGTTGCAAAGTTTGAGTGAAAAGAATTTCATTAAGTGGGTCAACAGGTTGTGAAGACCACTTAAGACACACCTTTAAGTTGTAGTGTCAGTGTGGCATTGAGATGGGTGGTCAGGCAACACTCAGGTGGGGGCTGATCCTGACCAGCTTTTGTTGGTCTTCCCTTTGTTTTCAGGCATTAGGATTTTCAAATCCTGCTTTAAATTATTGTTATATGTATATGTAATATATTGATATGGGCAGAGAGTGCTCCTGCTGCTGTGCCTAGGTTGGAGTGCCAGGGAGAAGGGCCAGAGAGGAGCAGGGAGCTGCACGGGCAAGGGAGGGAGAGCTCCATCCCAAACACAGATATAACATAGGGAAAGTACAAAATTTTCCATTTCCTTCTTTTGATTTTATCTGCCTTTAGGGAAACAAGACTCATTACATTCCTGATGAGTAAATAAGGATACCTGGCTTCACCAGCATTTTAATTTGTCTTAAGGAAGCACATGGGACCTAATATTGTGGTTAGTCACTCCAATCAAAAAGAAAGAACCTTATTTTTATCTGACTTTTATTGCTTCACTTAGATATCAACTGGACAGTCATTTAATTTGGCAAGGCTTGCAGGCAACGTAAACCTTTCATCAAACCTTGATATGTGTATCCAAAATCTTATCTGTAGTGTTCCAGCTTCCCTAGTAAATTGCATTAAAAAAAAAAAAAAAAAAAAAAAAAAGTTAAAACCCAAAAAAGCCTTACCTTACAAACCCAGTTTTGCCTATGTACTGTGATGATCCCAAGTACAGCACAATTGCTGTTATTCTTTATTTCTGGATGAACAGATCCCTTATGCTGATGCCCGTGACCTGGCTGTGCCTTTTCAGGCCTTGGCTTTTCCACAAGCTCATCAGTCAGTCACATTTATGATAGTGGTCTGGGGATGTGATCATATCCACTGGGGTCACATGGAAAGTATGTCTGTGAAATCCTAGACAACAGTTGTTGGGATGATCTGGGCCTGGTCTGACAGAAGCCTTATTGCTTTTTCAGTTCCATCATTGATCCCCTTTGTTAAACCCATCGTATCCTCGAAACATCCTGTGATTTTCAGATGAACACTTGGGTGCTTAAGTTACCAACTTAACTTAAGTTACCTTGGGTGCTCTGAGTTCATGTGGGGACCTAGGAGGAGCTGCTGAGGAATCCCAGCAGAAGTGATACGACAAACTGAGCTGAGCAAGGGGAAAAGGTATTTGGAGTAGTGTTGGCCTGTTAAATATTCATTGATTAGTGAGCCCTTATTCCACATAAATGGAATCATAGTAGGAATGTAAATGCAAGTTAAATGAGAATGCTGGAGGTCTCACTAAAGTTACTAAGAAAAATTACCAAGAATCACAGAAAACTTTTAGTCTTGCAGGTAGGACTGACAGACTTTCAGGGTTGGGGACTTGGTGGGACAAGGAAGGGAATGGTGTGGAGGAGGCAGAAGCCTTCCTGTGAAGCCTTCTTATGGGAGTACCTTTCTGGGACAACTGATAATTGATCAAAGGTGCTTCCTTGTTTTGCCTTCTACAGTCTGTTACTTTCTTCTGTGCACTGGCTACCTTTCACTGGCATTGCATCTAATTGTGAAAAAAAAAAAGTTAATTTGAAAGAGCACATCTGGCTTTTAAGACAAAGGGGTATTAATGCCCTAGCTTTTCTGTGGTTTACAAGTAGCAGGAGTAGTGCAATGAATTCTGCTGCACCAAGACTCAAAATGCTCACATACATCATCCAGCTGATGTAAATATAGATTTATTGTATTTCCAATTCTGAAAAAGGTGAGAAAAAGTTTTAAAAGTAAGAAGTGGAGAGGAAAATATTACTTACATGTTATATTTGTTCTCACAGAAATCTCAGGCGAGCCCATAATGATAGGTGGAAGATGGATAGAATCCACAGGTTTATGTTGTTTTTATAGTACTACCTATGTCAGTAGCAGAAATCTTTCATTCCAGAAAAGCCTTTAAACTCAGTATAGCTGCAGACATTATGGAACACCTTGGAAGATGGAAGAGCAGGAGAAGGGGCAGATTTGCTGGCTAGTTACATCTCTGTATGTAATGAACTCCTTTGGAGCCTTGGCCATAAGAACATCACTTTATAGCTGTCATAATATTTCTCAGTGGGTCCTGACAAGTTTCTCTAAAATAATTTTAAAGGTTTTTATCCCAAAGCTAGAGCATGGAATCTCATTTTATGTGGCGTCTGTGCTCTGATTCATACAACAAGTCAGACTTAGTGGCAGAAAATTACTGGGAAAAAAGTTTTTGGGAATATCTGGCAGAACAGAACCTCGGTTAATAAGAAATGTTTAACTTCTCTTTCTTTTCCCTTACAGGAATTATTCCTCTCTGAACCTGGGCCTAGCAAAATGGTTATTGATTTGAATACAGATAGCTGATAAAAGTGAGTACTGTTTCATAAAAAATGTCTCACAAAATGAAATATATTTCATATTGTTTGTTCTTTTTTATTCATATAGTGTATGGACTAATTCTACTAAATTATAGCTGCAAGAAAACAAGGGATTTAACTATAGGAAGAAAAAAAGTCGAGTAATATTTGATTAACGTGAAGAATGGTCCAGGATAAGAGGAATTAAGAAAATTAACATGAGAAAAGTAAATCTAGGAGAGCGATAAGTAATATACGTCTATCTGTAATGCAGGGAATTATATTTAGCAGTTAAATCAGAATTCTAAGTTCAACAGTAGGAGCTGAATTAGCACTGGCTCCTGGAAACCTTGGGAATGAAAGATGCAGACAGTTCTTTCAGTTTAGTTATGTCATTACCCCTTCAGGACAGACAGCAGAGGCTCTCAGAAACAGTCACCATTTTTCACATGGCTGACAAATAACAACCTCAATTTGGCAAAAGAGCACTGAAAAGGTATCAGACGGGGCTTTTCAGACTGGTATGAAGTAATTTTCTTGTAACATGAAGAATCATCTTTCTTAGACATCACACTCAGGCTACTATAAATAATTCTTTTAACACATTTTCAAGCTTCCACTTCTTATGTACTCATACAAAAATAATCTGTTTGAACGTGTTTATGCAAAGGGGGAAATCTTCCCAGATCAGCATAATTGTACAGAAGAGTGAGAAGTAGATTTTAATGTATACGGCTCTAAGAAGAGGGGTTTTTTTCCTTTTTTGGACGTTTTCTGCTGTTGCTTGACTTCAGAGTGAGAACTGAATAGTAACTTCTGAGGGACATTCAACAGGAAGCTCTCAAAGGTCAAATAATAAGCTCCTGTACAAAAAACTCTCCTGGCATTGTTGAATACTGTATATTAATGGTAGTGGAGAAAACTTTGGTTAAAGCTGCTAGAGGCTTGTGGAACCTGCTTTCTTTCTTACTGTAAGCATTATTTTACAGGGATCTGAATTATTTCTGTGGAATGTTCAGTACTTCTGGCTATTCAGATTTGTGTTGTTTAAAAGACACCTACAGTGAACAAGGGTTGCCTGGGTGTTTGGCAGAGTGAATTGTCTCAGCATGATAAATCCCCTTTTCTTTGGTAGACATAAAGGTATTTAAAACATGAGAAAATATTCATTTCCCCTTCAGTTTCAATGACCTTTGAAATTGTTGTATTCTTTTAAATGCTTTCAACATGAACCCTGCCTCTAAAAATCAGTTTTCTTCTCAGACCTTCTGAAAGAGTTGCACAAGCTCAGCATGACTGCAGCAGCTCCAAGCAGAGCACTGAGGCTCAACAGCTCTGAGTTCGTTCTTCAAATATAACAGGAATTTTCTGTCTACAAAAGAAACAATGGCAAATATGTAAATTATTCAGCAAGGTTATGTTATATCAGAGGCTGTACAGTGCTGATCCGAAGCAGGAATGATCTACAGCAAAGGCAAAATTTTGACCTTAACTGATGAGGAAAACCAAAATTCTAAAAACCCCCAAGCTGTAGTTGTTATCCAGATATCTTTCTGGTAGATGGGGAAGTTTCTAGGCTTTGGCTTCTGTTTGCCTATAATTTAGTCTGGGATTAGAGATGAGTATTAAGTTTTAGAAATGTAAAACTGAAAACTCATGTAATTACCTGTTTCTCAAGGGCACCAGCATGGGTGGTAGGAGCTCCCTTCTGGCAGGGAGTTCCTTACCTCTCCTAAACAGTTCTCCTTCTCAGCATGGACTGCCAGCACTCACAGCTATTGGGGCTGGGGATGTGAACTAGTCCCCATATCTCCCTGAGGGGTGACTATGCTGGAGGTTGGAGTCAAGGTCATGCTCTGGAAAGATCAGCCTCTGTGGATTTTAAAAGCCCAAGGAGTTAAAAGAGGACTGGCAGCTTTTCTGTTTAAATGATTCATCCCCCTTCTAGACTTCAAATTAATTTTATGGTTTGAATTAAAGTTAGATTATAAGTCAGTGATTCAGCTTTGTGGTGTTCAGTTTTAGGGAGGTGCCTGGCACGGCCCTGCTGCTCTCATTTGCTCTAGGGATTAATCAATACAGTGATATTACTAAGCATTTATTTGGGCTCACAGTCAGGGCTTCTGGTGTTGGAGCTCTGACACTGGGTGGTTAAAAAGGTCAGCCTTTTGCATTATCATAGGAATTCATCTCTACAATAAAACTCATTTTGGGATCTTCATGATATTAAAATTTATGCATAACATTCAGTATATGCTTAGTAATAGCATTTCAATGTACTTCATTAAAGTTCAATTTATATATTTCAGTTTTGGTCTAAATTTTCAGAGATTTGTGTGTCTCAGTTGCTTTGGATGTTACTGTAGGGTTGGCCTTATTGTTGAGGTTAGCCTTAGGATGTGGGCTGGAGTCAATATTTAGGCTTCTACAGGCCAAAAAATGTCAGCAGACATGACCCACAGTCATGTATTTTACTTTTATAGAGGGACTAATCTCTGTCTATATGGAAAATTTGATTTAATAATTCAGCACATCAATATATACATTATCTGGGGATTGCAGAGAGAGGATTAGAATTAGGAGAAATCTAATCTGGTACTTAAGATGAGGGTTACAGGATTTCAAATTTGGATTATCAAATTTGGAGCCCTCTGTGGTGTAGGTTTTTGGCCATTGACATGTCTAGTTTTTAATTGGGGATTGCCTTTGTGTGTAGAGTCTGAAGTCCCAGAACTGGTTTTCTGGTGTAATTTACAGGGCTATAATTTGTACTGATGTCAACCTTTGGCTGTCAATATGTGATATTTAAATATGTAATAATATTTTTTATGCATAGAGGGGTATGTTGTAGTCTGGTTTAACATTTAGGAAACTACAGAGTCAGAAATCCATTTTATCGGTTGCTGTTATTGGTATTACTTATCCTACCAGGGCTTAGACTAAACCCATCACAAACTGGCCAGGGAGAAAATCCTTGTAATGTTCCCAGAAAGAGCAAACAGAAGCATCTCTCCATCCCAGCTCACCCACCCCCAATATACAGAATATATGAACATGATGCTTGTCTAGGAGAAGAACATGTGCTATCAACTGCCGTGCTCTGGGACGTGTTTCATCACCAGGCAGCAACAGGAAGAGACACCTTTCTCTTCCCCCTGGCACAGCACGGGAGTGCAGGTTCATCTGAGAGGCTTTTGTACCTTGATTGGCATCACAGTCAGGGAAAAGGAACACCAAAGTGTGGCAACAGTTTCCTGTATTTTCTGTAGCTGACACCTGAGAACCAGTCGGCGTCACCAAACATGGTCTGTTCTGTTTCTATCACAGTGCTCTCTGTGCTGATGGCTCTTTAACTCAACCTTTTGAGGGACTCTGAGCTGTAATGGGGACTGCAAAGAAAAGACAATCTCTCCAGTAGAGAATAGAGCAGTTTGCATCACTTTCTGATGGGCTGACAGGTTTATAGAAAATACCTGCCTGCAGTAAAAACCTAGTTTGAAGAAAGACTATTTCCCTTGGCTAGACTGTGAAGATTCCCTTCCAGCATACACAGTGGGAAGGAACCTCTTTTATAATTTTTTAATATTTTAATATTTTTTTTAATATTTTTTTCTCTTATCCCAAAAGATTAGAACAGGCTTTGGATGTCAGATTCTGACGTGAGGAGGGAGGTGCATTTGTAAAGGATGTGCTAGGAGAAGGTGTTTAAGAGAAGTAGCAGGTTGTCCTGACAAGCTTCTCTTCTTCTAAAGGAAAAGGAAGGTGCTTTGCAGACCAAACAAGGAAAAATCCTTTTCCCTCTGCACCTAAAAATCTTGTTTCAGTACATCATCAGAGATGTATCTGGAGGATGCAACATTTTACAGGCAGCCTTCTTTTATTCACTTCAGAATGAGTCATATGTTTTTGTGACTGAAACAGTTGGTTTGAAGATGAAAATTATAAATAATGCACCACCCTTAAGACAATTCTTTTCCTTAAAGACTGAGCTCAGGGTATTGGCAATATCCTTTGCTCAAAGTTAGCTTTCAGAAAATAAGAGAAAATCCTAGGGATGCTGGTAAAGAATATGTGTTGACATAAGCATATTCTTACAAGAGAACATCATTTATCCTGTGTTTATGGGTGCTGTGCGTGACAAACAAACATCATAAAGGCTCAATCAGACTGGAAAGAAAAGAATTTGCATAACTATAATAATATACAATAACCGCTGCTTAAAAGCATGGCCTTCCAGAAGTCCTGTAGTAACAAAATGACATTGCTAATTGCTTCCTTTTCTGCTGGGGAGTGAAAACCTTGAGCATGGGCTGGAGGTGCATGTGCCAAAATACTGACAATGAACGTTAGAGCCCCTGTTGTGCTTGTGCTTTAGTAAATGATTCAGCTGATTCTTGCTGCTGTTCAATGCAGGATGTGAGAAATGAGCTGAATGGAGAGACACAATTTATGGGAAAGCTCAGTGTAACAGCATGCCAAAGCAGATCCCACAGGAGCTTAGTGACTACACAGTGATGTGAAATAGCAGTGAAAATGAACTCTCAGATGAATGTGGGGGCCATGTGAGGAAGAACAGTCCAAAGGAAGATCCTACAATGGTCCTTTCCTGGTCATTGACAATGGGCTCTTGATTGTCCTGAGTACCCTGAAAGGAAAAGGAGCTGGAAAGGGAAGCGTCTTGCTCAGCCTTTCATGCCAAGCTCAGTGGAAATTCAGATCTCCCAATGTTTTAATTAACTTTTTTTTTCCTTAATTCTTCATGAATATAGCATACATTTCAACCAAGGATATGCTCCAAACCCACCAGTGTGTCCAGGACAACAGCAAGTCCTTCTAAGTGTTTAGTGTAACTCTTAGATTAAAGTAATTTGATGTAATTATGATATGAACACCACATTTTCAAAATGATCCTTAGAATCCAGAAAGTGGACATCTACTACAGGAAAAATTGCTAGAAAAGGTTTAAGGATGGAGTAGCTTAAGTAGTGGGACTGCAGGCTGTCTGTCAAATTCTAGGAAATTAATTTCAGAATGTGTCCCAAAAGATGCAACTTTTATTTGCAGATAAAGAGTTCCTGTGAAGACACTGTATCTTAGTAAACCAGTTCTCATGTCAAAGTATGAGCTGAGTTTAAACTAGAAAGATCTAAATTATAAATAGAGATAAGGTGTTCCTCCTTGTGTTTTGGGCATGTTTGACCTTTTTAGTTGGGTTAATGTGCTGCATAGTCTCATCTGTTTCTATGAATATTTTTTAGCTTCCTTAAGCCTAGAGGAGGATAAATTTGTGACTTTGGCTTGAGTAAAATTAGTTTTATAAGCAGAGTTTCAGATATCAGACGTAAGTATTTAAATTTCAAATCCATTTGAGGCTTACTTTTAATGTGTTCAGTGATTTTTTATATACAAGTACTAGACCATGAGCATAGGCTAGGTCGAAGGGGTTTATTTCTGAAAAAGAACACAGATAATATAGGATATATTTCCAAACTTATATCAAGCTCTGATGAAGCTTGAATTTTAATTGTGCCTATTTTGCCCAGAGTGAAGACCGAACAGGAAAACTCAGTTATTTACAGTACTTTATAAATGTGATGATAAATATTTCCTTTAGGACCGTGGGATCATTTAACTAGAAAAATTCCCTAAATTAGTTATTTATATCAGTAAAATATATACATAAAATAATATATATTATTGGAATGTATTTCAGCCTATTACCTCTAAATTAAAAAGCCACAAAACATCCAAGCATTTTTTTCCCATCTGTGTATAATTAGTTTTAAAAATTAGGATGCTTTTAAATTCCCAGGAGTTTCACAGTGGTTTCAGAATATGTACAAACCCTGAATATTGTCTTGAGGCTTTGCTGAGATGGTTGTGGTGTTTCTTTGCAGTATTCCTGATGTGGAATACATGAAGGACAGACTTTACTGGACTATCCTGCTTTGTAGGGGGGGTCCATATGGGATGAGCCCTTTTGTTTCACCTCAAGTTTACTGAAGTATCGGTGACTAGAGGGTGCACTGTGCTAGGGGTGGCCTTGTGTTTTAACCAGCTGCATTATTGGATCCAGTGAGCAATGAGGCTGGTTCAGGTGGGTTTTAAATACGCCATTAACAAGAATGTAGCAGGAGGCAAGTTGGAGCTGGGCAGTGAAGGTCAAGGAGACGCTGGAAGGCGTAAGCAGAGACTGAGAGGCTCTGGGCACTCAATGAGTCCCTCAGTGTTGGTGGAGATGATGTGCTGGTTTGTTTGGCCAGCGGGGCGTTGATGGGAATGGGCTGGGCTGCAGACACAGGACGTGAGACCAGGAGGAGGATTTGGCGTCAGTGAGCAGCTACCAGGCCGTGGGCAGCAGGCACTGCCTGGAATACTCACCCATGGAGGGGCCGGGAATAGCCCTCCCTGCCAGCAGATAGGCTTAAGTGTTTTTGTCTTTAGGAATCCTGGGGGATGGGGGAGATGGCTGTGGAATTTGCAAGGATTGCAGAAGTTTGGCACCATTTTCAGGTTGATGTTATATTCATAACATTCTGTTCCAGGGCTCTGGCTGGGGCTGATGACTCTGTGTTACCTCATGGCAACGCCCTGGTGCTCTGCTCCTAAGGGCTCGGGTTACTCAGTGAACTTCACTGTGTGGCCAGATAAAACTGCCCCATTATTGTGACACACTGCTCAAATTCTTCTGGTGACATTTAGACCAACACAGTTCAGAAATTCAGGGGCCTGGATTCAGTGAAATCAGACCATGGGACTTGCCTAATATTTTTAGACTGATATGGGATACTGTGAACAGCTTTGGCTGCCTGAGCACAAGGTACTGAAAGTAAGACTAATGAAAAAAGGCTGCAATAATAAATAAAGTAATGGAAAGATGCAAGAGGAAGGTGCAGAGGAATTTAGTTTGTTAATTCTAGCAAAGAAAGGCTTTGATTTCCGTGTGTAAATACCACTGGCAATAAGGATCTGGGGGACTGAGGAGGAGGATTATTTGAACCTTTAGTTTAATAAAACCTTTAGGAACAGCAGCCAAAGTCCAATCATTTGAAGTGCTTTGTAAGTAAGATTGCAGGAAATTAGAACAAGGTGCTTAAGCATTATATCACTGAGACTTGGGACCAGCCTGCTGACCAAATGAGTTTTAAGACAGAATTGGATGCATTTTTGAATGAGGTGGGAGAAGGATCTTGGTGGCAGGAGTTCCTTCCCAGTGTCCCTCCCTGGCTGCCCTCTCAGTCTGCATTGCTGTAAGAGTGCAGTGAAGCGAGGCTGTAGCAGGAACCTGAGGTGATTTTGGAAGGCTCTTGCTGTAAGGCAGTAGAGCAGGGATAGATATTTTGGAGACGTTACTTCACTGTAAACGGATCTGATGTCTTTCCATTTACTAAGTCGTCTATCACAGCTGTCTGTTGGAGTCTCCTTTGGGCAGCCAGTAAAACCTTGCCATTTCATAATTAATGGAGAGGCAACAACGCTCATTTCCCAGCTTCCTGGTGCTGCAGAGCACTGCCAATGGCCCCAATATTTTACTTCAGTCCCTTTTCTGCTGGAGTAATTTCTGCTTTCTCAGTGGCTTGGGGTGAGAGGGGAGAATGCCTCAGTCACCCTTCTGAAATTTGTCCTTCCATGTCTGTGAGCTCTGCCATCCAATTATTGGTTTCTCTTGCTAACTGTGAAATTTAAGCAAATTTTGATGAGAATAAGAGTCAGAAAAATCACTCCAGTAGTTGTAAAATATAAGATGTGTAGCATCTGCAGCTTTCTGTGTATAAAATTGTGAAATATATTTATTCCTGCTGCTCAACAGTTTCCCAACCAGTGGCTTGTTTTGGGTGGTTTTAGTTTCAGAAGCAATGTTTAAGTAGATAATTGTAGCTGCTCTTAGAGCATTTTGATCACAGTACTACTTGTTGGTTTAACCCAGTTTTGAAACCAAAGCTGAAATTTAAACTTGTATCTCAATGACAAAGATGATCTCTCTGAAACACTACTTTAGGTTAATACAAGGTAATTTAAAAGCAGCTTGCCTGGTTTGTAGCAATATCACATCATCAAATAGTGAGGAGTCAGAAAGTGGAGATATTTGCCATTAGTTCCTCCTTATAACATTATATCTTATGTCCTAATGAAAGGAAATATTGGTATTGGCCTAATGATAAATAAGATCATGGTGATGTTCTTTCAAAGTCCATTCCAACTTTGCATTTGTTAATGAATGCAGTTTAATTCAAAAGTGTAATCCACAATTGTCTCAGTCAATCTATGAACACTCCCTTGAACAATTAAGTTGTCCATAGAATGTTATAATCTGTAGGTTTTGCTCCATTTTTCTCTTTCCTTTTTTTCCCTCCTGTGAACATCATGCATGTTCCCCTTCTGGGACCTTTGGGTCCTGCCAGGACAGTAGTTTGCTTGTGATTCATATGTGAACTTCAGAAAATAGGGACACTTGGTGATGATTTCAGGGATATGATGTTACTTCCATCCTTTTAGGCTTTTTACATTTTTATAATCACTTTATCTGGCATAATATTAAAGAGCATTGCCAATAACATTTATTTGGAGTGATTACTCTTGCACAAGACTGTCTGGCAGATTGCAGGCATTTCCAGATGTTCTGATTTACAAGTACTGTTGCTCATCTTATTAAAGGAAGTGTATTTAATGCAGAACCAGAACATCTCAAAAATAAACAACCACTGCATAATAGGTAAATTCAAACAAAGATTATTTTTACTTACAAAATCTATGAAAAACTGGAGTAGAAAACTGTCTATCAGACGTATCAGTTCTGCTACAGACACAGAAATTATAACTTTCAAAACATTTGATTTCTTTTGTTGTTGTTAAAAGACAACAGATTTAACCTAAAATCTCAGTCTTCTGAGAACATCTATTCATAGAAGAGGGCTATCTAACCTGTGACCATTCAGGTAATAGCAATGGTCATTTTTCATGGAATAGAGTTTATCTGGACAGAGTTTGTAAAACTGGAAAAAACACCTCAGTAACCCACCCTCTCATAAGGGAAATAATTTTGAAAGTGCTGTTTACCAACAGGATGTTATACTGGAAGGTGTTTAATAGCCTCCCAAACTAATTTTTAGATAACTTGCACAGAAAATGGTGTTGGACTCCTTTCCTGTAGTATGCATTTCACTCTCTTTGTTGGTTTTATCTCTTAATGACACCTCAACAGAGGAGTACTCTGGAGAAAGAATTGAAAGACCAAAATGAAGTCATTCTGTGCAAGGAGCAAACTCCTTCCAAGTGAAAAAAGGACAGTTTGAGAGGAAGAGCAAACAGATCTGCAAGTGTAGCATGGCTGATTCCTGGCAGTAAAGACAGGCTGAAGAGGACTTAAAGAGAAAGAAGTAGCTGCTTGTGTTTGTAGACTAAGATCAAGGTCTTTGTAGCAGTACTCAGTTACTGTGAGTGGGGGGAAAGGATTTGCTGTAGGCAGTGGAAAGGTATTGCTGTCATTGAGGGATGGCTGAGAAGTTGATGCTCAGGTACATAAAGCTCAGACTGACTTCAGTGTAGTTGGGATCAAATACTTGATTTGAAGATGTTGTCTGGATGTGTATCTGAGTATCAGAGGTTGTTGTTGAAAGACACAAATGATGGCACAGAAGTGGGAGAGTTTTTGGGTTGCCAAGTGGAACAAATACCCATCATGTTTTTCTCAGCTCAGCTTTAGGTGGTCAAAGGACTTTGCCAAAATACTGCAAAAACTTGTGGAAATGGGCAATTTACTCACACGGCTCTGAATCGTGAAAATATCTCACACTTTAGCATGACTGGTTTAAATTCCAGTTTCAGGCTGGAGATCCAGTGATTTTTATTTTCTATTAATTCCTTTTTAGCACGCACACAAGTGAGAGCAAAACCAGTGTTGTGTGAATTATTTAGATAACCAGCAGAGCTTTGTAAACAAATGGGCTAATCTGGCAGTGCTGAACTTCACTGCTGAACCTGACTGCCCAAAAACCAGCTTTACTTTTCCAAAACACCGACTAAGTTCAGTGTGTTTCCATTAGGCACTCTGCTGGTGTATGTTTACATACTGTGGTAATTCATTCTGCAATGGACCCTCTGTCCTGTTTATCATTTTCAAATCTATATCAGGACAATTTGGGTTACATCAGCTCTGAGTAAAACCTAACTTTTGCTATTACATGTAGTATCTGCTGAGAACTTCTTTATGATTAAGAGAGATGATTTTGATTAGCTGAGGTGTCCAATTTGAAGGCAATTGGCATTTTTTAGCAAGCTGGCTTTCATTAGATGTGGCTTTTTGGTAACTGCTGATAGTTCTTTGCTTGTCTGTGGTAAAGCTAATACAGGTGGTAAAAACACCATGATATTACCTTGCTGTGCATTTGGGCTGGTGAACACAAACCACTTCTGTCTTAGAGCCTCATCTATTAAAGGACATACTGTTTATGCATCCAAAAAATTTTCAAAACATGAGCTGTGAAATGTTAGCGGTAATATTTTGGCACAGGCTTTGCAGGGTTACACCCAACTTGAGGTTCTCTATCAGTCTCTGCATCACTGAGAGCATTGCAGAGCAACCAGTAAGAAAACGACCAATATTTCCTTTTCAAAAGGCCACAGCAGCTGAGAAAAGCAGGCTGGCCTAAGGGATTGGTAAATAGTGGATACTGGTGAGCTAATTCTGCTTGCAGACAGATGAGGAAGGATGAGACAGATGAGGAAGGATGAATAAATTTGATGCAATCAGAGTTATTTGCAAGGTTTATATTTAAAGTCCAGTTTTTTGAAGTAGAAGAGAAACTGAAGAAGTGATGATTTTGTTGCAGATTTATTCAGGCCATCTCTTTCCCATAGCTCTTAAGCATGAGAGCTGCTAGGAAATATCAGCAGAAACCATCTGGTTCTGGTGCAAGGAAGCTTTGTCCTCCCCTGAGGAGCTTATCACTGGGGCTCCTGTAGTCCCTTCAGTGTGTGTTTTAATGTTGTTTTCTCATGATATTTTTGCTTCTTCCATTTCAGTCAGTCATGCAGTGGCACCTGAGAACTCTGCATTTTCCTCTCTGGACATGGGGAGGTTCCTTTGCCTGCTTTATGTGAAGAGCTGGCACACTCCGGTTGTTCCTGTGGTATTTGAGAACTCATTCTTCTCCCAGGTTTGCAAACCTCACTTTTTACATCTACAGCAGCAGATTCCAGAGACAATGCAGCTAAAATCCTGTGAAGGAACTTTGATGCTGTTTGGAACTGAGCTTTTTTATGTACCACTGTGTTTATCAGGGACAGTGGTAAAAGGGAATACTCATGGGATTTTTTACTTCAGGGATGCCGGTGGGCTTTGCCTCTGAAGCTGGATACCCCAAATTAGATACATTAATTTTTTGAAGCTTTTACAGACAAATTTGTGTTTGCCAGTGGTTCTGCTGCAGGTTTGCACAGCAAGGATTTGGCCTTGCTTGAATTATGGGCTGTGCAGTGCAGATCTCTTGATACTTCTCCGGTGTTCTCTATGAGTGGAATCCTTGAGACACTTCCTGTGATTGAGCAGGAGGGCAGGACTTGATTTGTGTGACTGCTGTGCAGTAAGCTGCTAAAAGATGTGCAGGGGAGCTTGTCTCAGGCCTTAGCAATGAGAAGTTATTAATAAGGAAGCCAGCTGCATCTCACTGCATTGCAAGACTACTTAAGCTATCCAGAACCACAGCAGCACTTAGATAAAGTGAAAAATAGATTCTCTTCTTCTTGCACAGCATTACTTCAGAGCACTTCTTAACCTTTGGTCTATATTCTGAACAGCCCCTTGGCTTGGTGATGTTTGTGATGCCCCCATTATTTAGCTATTTATAAATGATAATTTGAATCTATGTTAGCTGAAGAGCACCTTTTTTATCCATATGCCTTTATCCATAAGCAAGTCTCCTTTGCTTCTCTTTCTAACACTAAACTTATCTAAGCAGAATAATCTGGCACCGGTTGCACACTGAAGATGTGAACATTGAACCTAATGATCTGAGAAGTGATTGGAGTTAAGTTTCTACAGACATGCAAATGTGTTTATAAAAATCTGCAGCCAGCTAGGGATAGTACTTCTGCATGTGCAAGAGCTGAAAATGTGTCTGATTTCCCCTCAGGAAACAGACATGCACTTCAGCCATTCAGACTCTCCAGCATTAATGGGTAAAGAAGGTACTTTATGTTTCCAGACTTCATTGTGGTGCTGAGTTTTTGGGGTGAATCAAAGCTCTCTGCTGGAGCAGGGGCCCGAAGCCCAGAGGAGCCTTATCTGCCTGCAGTATTCTCCACAGAAACAATGCACAGCAGCCCTTGCCCATCAATGCATTTGTACATCCCACGTCCTGACAGAGGTAACTGGAAACGTGCCAGGTGCCTCCTCTGCACCCAAGCCAGGGGATCCCTCAGCCAGTGCTGTAGATCTTGCTCCCACCTATGTGCGATGGCGGGGCAGGCACTGGAATTCCAGCCTCGTAAAATAATCCATGGATTTCAACACTTGCTCTGTGCCAAGTTTTTATTGGCAGGAGCTTTAGATGTCAGCTGCCAGAACTAGAAACGCCTGTGAAGTCAAAGGGCACCAGCACTCCCCCTTGGACCCCGGGAGCAGTGTTGTGCCTGTAAGTGCCCCGCCGATGTGGGCAATGACGGCTGCATTACTCAGCATCCGGCTTGGTTTCGCACCCACTGTCTGGACTGGACTTGGAAGTGAACATTTCCCAGTCAGGCACAGCTGCTCTGTCTTTGCTGAGCATCCATCTCACCTGATGATGTGTTCTCCCTTTAGCCCACAGTGCTGTGCATTCAGCACAGGCTCATTACTGTACCTATTCTTTTTACTTCAGCCAGTGTGTGAAGGAAAACAAAACCCCAGTGCATTTCCTCTCTCCAGCGGCTGGCAAGCTGGATCTCTAAAGAAGGTGTGATGGGCATTCCTTATCTGCCTCTGGGTCCTGAACACCTGCCTTGTATGGTAAGTGCAAGATACAGAAAGCTGATGCTGTGGTGGGGTTGGCATTGGGACATCAGTCATCTTTAACAGATGCTGGTTGTGAATTTTTGATCCTTTCTGGCCCCAGTCAGCCCTGGTTTCATCCCTGAACTCCTTTTCCTACCTTACTCCTCTCCTAGACCTTAGATTTGGAAGGAATCATGGGTTTTTGCAAAGGGCTGTATTTAACATGTAGTTTCCTTTAGGCTTTACCAAGAAAGGATTGTTTTTGAGAGGAAGAGTGAGTCTGGTTGTGCTCTGGCAAAGCCTGGGGTTTAGCAGATGTTTTCCTAGAATACAGGCATGGGCTGAGTGCTCTGGGCACTGCTGCAGCAAGCAGGTGGCTGGGATCCAAGGTGTGCCCACCAGGAAGAGAGCCTCAGGAGACTGCCCAACTGCTGGGATGCCACCAGATGTCACCCTGAAACCAAATCCTCTTTTGCCATTTTCCACGGGGTGTGTTTGATCCCAGTAGTGTAGTTAATGAAATGCTGCTATGTTTGCACAGTGGTGAGGGCCAGAAACAGAGGCAGGAGTCTGTGGCACAGGACAGTGTTTCAGGGATAAATGGGCCAGGAGAAAATGCTGCTCCATAAAATCCAATAAACAGTGGGAACAGTAGGCTTGTACCCCACAGGAAGGTAAGCACAGGCTCAAGGTAGCAGTGGAGCATTAACTCTTCATTAATTGCTCTCCTGAAGACCTCCCTTTAAGTATTATTTTTCTGGTGGTATGGTGTCTTTTAATAAGAATTTAACATTCTCACATATTGCTCGTAAGATGCTGTTTAGAGTAAGTTGTTTGTGATAGAAGGGCCTTTGCAAGTATTTTTGTGACAAATAATGTGGTAATCATATCAGTCTTTTATGATGGTAATGAACCTTTAACAGTGCAAGTATTGCTGCAGACTAACAGAGGGGCTTGGACAAAGTGACTGTACAGCCCTGAAACACTGAAAATTACATCTAAGGTTTGGTGGGTAGCCTTATCCAAAGTGGTAATAAACACAGGAGAATATTGGTTGTATTTAAATTTGGATTTATGAAAGCAGGATTTTTAATTTTTAGCAAACACCCAAGTTTCTGTGGGCACATAAACATGTACTAACCTGCCCCTGGCCTCATAAGTTAGACCAGGAAAATTAATGATAAGCAGCAGCTTATCCAGCCTGTCAGCAACAGGACCAGGCTGCCTATGGGGGTAGAGCAGCAGCAGGTGCAGTTGCTCTAAGATCCAATTTAACGTATTTGCAATCTTTTTGATAGCACAGAAATGAAATTTGTAACACAGCTCAAGATGTCCAAAGAAGAGAAGGCTATGGCACAAGCTTTACTCAGCACTTCTTTTCTGAGTCCCTGAGTGAAAACCACCATGCTCAGTGATCCACATCTCACTGGTCCCTCAGCCCTGGCATCATCTCAGGGTAAGGAACACCTTTCCACATGGACAAGCAGCTCCTCTTTGAGCTGGCTCCTGGAAAGCCTGGATGAGAAACCAAACTTGGAGCCATGGCAGTGATTAAGAGGCTTCCATCTGGTAAGTGACTATTACTTCTTTTAAGGTCATACTGGCCTTCAAAGACTGTCAACGCTGTTGGGGCTTTTTCCCTTCTCACAAAGTATGTCAAAGTGGATATTTTTGTGTTCTGGGAGTGGAATTAGATTGCCTTAAGGACATCACTTTCAGTCTGATTCTCATCCTTAAAAGACATTTAGGTAATTACCTGTATCTATTATAACTTACTCTCATTTTTCCTTCCCTCATGTTTTTTTCATGGGATTTGTCTTCTTTGAGCTGCTTTTATTTTTCAAGTCAGGTTTCCGAGAAGCAAACCTGTTCACTTAAGTCTGTAACTCAGACAAATTTGTATCAAGTGCAAACTAACTGTAAGTCATCCTTGTTTTGCAGGACTACTTCACTTGGTGCACTGGAAAGGGAAGAAAAAACAAGGGGACAACAACTGGCGATACCTAAAGTTAATTAACAATATACAAGAATAGAGAAAAAATTCTATTTTCCCTGTGGCTAAAAATCTACTTTAAAGCTGGTGGTAATGTCTTACTACCCCAGAGTGCCAGGAAGAGGAAAAAGAGCTGGAGCTGCTCCCTGGTTTGCTGGGCACAGTACCTTTTGCATTTTCCTCTGGCACTCAGGGTGAGAGCTTTAGAAATGGAGAAGAATTTTTTATAAGATAAAAATCTCAGCAGTCTCAAAGGTGATTGGAACCTTTATTTTGATTATTTTCATTGTACTGACATTGTCCTTTTATGCAAACTTAACTGTAAAACACTCTTGAGATACTGCATAGAAAATACACATAGGAAAACCACATATATACAAGTCCATGAAAATAGAATACATCTTGTCAAAATTACTTGTGTACAGTGTATTGACATTATTGAACCAAACTGACATCACCTTTGGAGAAAAATGTTCCATGTGCGTAAAACCCCAGACCATTTACTGAGCTGGGAGTATGGCAGTGGATATGGGTTTGGGTTAAATAAATGGCTATACCAGAATGGCAGAGTAAAAACAAGTTATAAAATACCTGCTCTATAAAGTAGAAGAAGCCATTTTGTTTTTTTCTTCCAAAAAATAGCAACATCTCTACACTTGCATGGAAACCAAAGGTACCAGTTCCAAATTCTCCTGTAGATTCATTAGTTGCCAACAAACTTTAATGTCATTTGTTTCAGCATTTGCAACCCTTGGGGCATGGTGGCATTTAGTGGGTTCGAGCACACAACATAGCACAGCCCTAATTCTATTGGGTAACTGCTAAGGAAAAAGTCTAATAGATATAAAATTTAAAACACTTAGCAACCTTTAAAAGATCTAGACCACTTGAAATTACGGGTTTATTTTCTTCAGTTACTTTCAGTGGAGGGCTGCTCCTCACTTACTGCTTTGATCATCGATTTCTCTGCTGGTTTTCAGAACATGCTGTGGAAAATGACTATTCCAGTGTAATAAATAAAGCAAGTGGTAACGGGTCCTCAAAGCCATGGATCTTCCTCTTGAATTGGAGCAATGGAACTGGAGAGGCAGCCTCTGGGAAGCAGGGCAGGAGGAAAGAGCGCAGCAGGCTTTGCAGTGCGGTGTCCGCCCGCAGCGGGCAGGCAGCAGAGTCCGGCTGAAGCAGCATTGCCCTGGCGCCGAGGTTCCGCCGCCGGCTCCTGCAGGGGCGGGCGCTCAGTAGGGGAAGGCGGCGACGGCGATGTAGACGATGAAGGTGGTGCGGTACTCGATGCTGCCGTCGGCGCTGTAGGACAGGGCCCGCACGCCCATGCGGTACGTCCGGGGCTCCCGCAGCGCCCGCGTGGTGAACACCACCCCCTTCCTGTTCTCATCCCGCAGGGCAAAGGGCAGCGTGGGGTCCTCGTCCGCCATCAGGAAGGTGGTCCTGGGGTGCATGACTTGGTCATGAGTGTAGGCCACCAGGCGGATCAGATCCTGCCCCGCGGCGATGCCGAAGGGCAGCGACAGCAGCTTGTACTCCAGGGCGTAGGTGCTCAGGTCACACTCCAGGTCGTTGGCCGGGCAGCTTTTGAGACAGAACCTACAAAGAAGCAGAAGACTTCAGCCCAGGGAGAAGGCACAGTAGCTTATGTACTGGGATAGAGGGGAAGTTCTTCCCCTGTTTACCCTGTTGCAGATGAGAACTTCTCTAGAAGTGCTCATGAACTCCTCATCCATTGTTCCTTTAGAACTGCAGCCCAGTTTAATGTCCCCTTTTCACTCAACAGGATCATTTCAGAAAGATGTTTGCTACACTGATGTCATTGACATCCATGGGGTAAGTTATATAGACTGTGCTCTTGAACATTAGAACAGGAAGACCCCGTTTAAAATGTTCTGGGCAGCACTTGAGGTATGTGGATGTTAGGTCACAAAATAAAGAATTTGGAATGAAGGGCAGAATAAAATTTACTTTTATTAATTGTAAGTTAAAACATGAAATCTTTGCTAGCAGAGTTTGCCAGTGCTAAAGGAGATCAAAGGACATGACCTCCATGTCAGTGTAGATCTCATTGCAGTTGAGTTGATCCCAAGCAATGGTTTCTGACTAAGAAACAAGCTATTTTTCTTTGAGGGTATTGAAAGATTGAAAGAAATCAACATATTTTTTCCCCAGAACAGGGAAATAACAAAGCTTAACAGGACCTTAGCATTATTTTTGTGACTAAAAGAATATATCTGATGCTTTGAATGGCAAGTCAGGCCATTAGAGAGCTTCAGATTAGATGCTGGGAAGGAATTCTTCCCTGGCATTTGAGGCAGTGGCACAGGGTGCCCAGAGAAGCTGTGGCTGCCCCCATCCCTGGAAGTGTCCACGGCCAGGCTGGACAGGGCCTGCAGCACCCTGGGATAGTGAAAGGTGTCCCTGCCCATGGCAGAAGGTGAAACTGGATGTTCTGTTAAGGTTCTTTCCAATCCAAACCATCACAGAACTCTGTGACTCTATGATCTCCAATGTCAATGCCTTACCTTTAGTACTGTGAGCTCTACTGATGTCAGGCAAACTTATATTTTCTTCTTTAATAAGCACAGGTTAAGGAGCTGAGCTTGGGGCAGGTGAGAAGGGACTGAGAATAAGACATACCCAGAATGTGGCTCTCTCTGGTAGTTGGGTGGACAAGGAGCATCTATGCACTGGTAGCTTCCTCTCATGTTGAAACACATCTGATTTGATCCACAATTTATGTTCTCTTCAAGACACTCATCAATATCTGGATGGAAAAACATGCAAGGGATCAAATGGTGGTAAAAGAATTAATGGGTGAAAACCAAAGTGGGTAAAGGCTGAGCAGAACCCAGAATGTGCCTCTGTTTGACCCTAGAGCTTGGAGCTCAATGGGTAATGGGAGGTCACAGGGGAACTGCAGAGAATTAGAAGTTGCAATTGTCTAGTTTGCTGATGTTTTATGAAACAATCGAGTGTGGAATATAAAAACTTCTGAAACTTGAACTTTTGAGTGTTGACTCTCCCACAGCCAATTGAGAGAAGTGGCTTAGCCACGTGCTGGGCCTGGTTTGTGTGTGGTTGCTTTGCAGAGCTCCCCCTGGGTACTGCAGGGCTGGCTCTCCATACCTTGGCAGGTTTTGCCATTGGGCATGAGGCGGTATCCCACGGGACAGGCACACTGGAAGCTGCCCAGGCTGTTCCTGCACTCGTGCTGACACGTGTCTCTGCTCTCACACTCATCGATGTCTGTGGAGAGAAGCACCAACCTCAGCATTCGCTCAGCCTGACAGGAACACAAGGACTTTTCTGCTTTTTATTTACTGCAAGCTTTTGGGACAGAGTTGATGGGAGTTGTCTGGATGTTTTTTTTCTGATGGGATTGAACCTCTAAGACTAGAGTGTCCTCTCCCCTTACCTTGTGCCATTCCTTGTAACTCTGCAGGCACTAAGGTCAGCTTTGAGGGGCTCCTCCCCTTGGTGAAGAGCAGCTGTGACAGATCCCAGCTGAGGAGACCAGTCCTGAGACACAGCTCTGGGAGAAAGGGGGATGTGGCACTTGTGTCCACTGCCAGGGTTACACAAATCTGATGATCAATCAGGTGTTAAGCACCATGCTTAGGGAACACCCACACTGCTATCTCACCAGAGAGGCCTTGTCACTGGGAGAGTCTTCCTACAGTCACTCCCTCCTCAGGCGAAGCTGTTTCCCTTTTAAACTGACATTGCCTGTGCCAGAGGGATGAATTAGGCTCAGTAGCTGGGAAGACTGTCACTAAATGCTCCTTTTTTTTTTTTTTTTTTTTTTTTTTAATCTCCCTCTCAAACACAGAAGTATCAGTACCAGATCACATTGTATGATTTAGACACAGATAAATATCATTATAATGGCTTTTGAAACATCTGCCTAGCTCAGGACAGGAGTAAAGTAATCCTTATGCAGGAGTTCAAACTTGCATGGTTAAATCAGTGGAAGGAAGGTCTTTGCTGCCCCTCTGTCTGACTAACAGGGGTTGCATTAGATCAAAATGCAAACACAGAAGAGAAACAGATGTGACTACAAACCTCTGTGCTGTTAGCAAATCCTGATGGCTGCCTACTGAAAGAATTTTCTTTAACAAAAGCACCATTTTGGGCTTATATAAATATTAAATGTTTTAAAATATTAATATTATTAAATATTAAATATTTTTAAAATTTATATATTTATTCAATGACATGAAAGTTTCATGGAATATTAATATTATTACTATTCATGGCATATTAACTAATTCCAGCTGGAAGCTGGGATGAAGATCAAATTTGAAACAAACCCTTCAGAGTTGTATTCCTGAGTGTCTCAGTTAAACTCCTATACCATAACAATCCACACTGATATGACTACTGAAACCTCTCTGTAGCTTAAATACAAGGTTTGATGTCTTCTCCATGCTCACTGAATTACACTGCAAGCCCTTTTCTTACATAAAATAAGAATAATTTAAAAGCTTCTGTGCCTGTTCCCTGTGTGACAGTGACTGACCATCCTGTGGCAATGCTGGCACAGGCCCCAGTGTGATCAATTCTAAAATGTTTATTCAAAACCTTTCTGACACAGGTCACTGCTGCCAATGAGAGTCTGACAGGAGCACTGTGTCTAGACTGGGGCTGCTGGTGGTTTTTGGAGTATGAGAAGATTCACCAAGGTGAGCTACTGTGATCAGGAGAAAGAGAATAACAGAGGGAAATACTTTGCAAACAGGTAATAAGCAGCACAATTAAAACAAGTGGTTATAGGGAGGTTTGAGAACATTTTTGCTACAATGTGAGCCAAGACAGCAAAGACCAGAACATGCAGAACCCTCTGAATATTGACCAGGGTAATAGAAAGCACAATCCCAGCACCATAAACCCTCAGCCCCTGGTATATATCACACAGAAACCTAAGAATAAGGCCCAAAACAGAGTTGCATAGATAGGACTGACATTTACCTACACATCTGGCATTTCTTGCCTCATAGCCTTCAGGACAAGTTTCTCTAAGGTTCCTTCTAGTCCTGGAGAAAGGTATTCTGCTGTTCCTATACTCTGAGAAGGAGCTGTAGAGATTTGAGGAGTGCCTGTAATAGTGCTGCAGTTGCTGGTTGCCTCTCTCAGGGGAGAATTGAGCATAGTTATAGCTACTGTAATAGGCACCCGAATTTGGCACCCTCTCCAATCCGGCGCAAGATTTCCCATCACCCAGTAACTGCTGCCCAGGTTGACAGAAACACTTGAAGCTGCCGGGGGTGTTGGTGCAGTGAAGTGCACAGGGCTTAGGCACTTGTTCACATTCATTAATGTCTGCTCATGTGACATGATCCAGAGCCCCAAACCATGTGGAAAGGAGAGAAAACAAACAAACAACAACACATAACTATACATATATATACACACAGATACTTAGTCTCAGGAACAAGCTGAAGACATAAAAGTGAGATCTGGAGGCAGGGAAACATGGAGAACACTAGGCCAAGCAGGCAGGATCCACTGTCCTGGACTGTAGGACACCTCCATACTCCCACAGGCTGATGTGGCTGTGCACACTAGGACAGGAACCCTGCTGAAGCCCCATTTCAGCCTCAGCTGCTCAACACTCTCTTAGTAATCGGGGTGTTTTCCTTAAGTGCTCCACAGATGAGTGGAGGAAGCTGCTGGGGCCTTCTTCAAAAGACAATGCTCAGCACAGAGCACTCCAGAGAAGTACAGCTCTAGGAATTCCTTACACCCCACACTAAGGGAAGCACAACGGGCTCTGCTGTGGTTACTGTGCCTCCTGTTGGGGGAATGATCGAATCATGGAATGCTTTGGTGGGGGGATCCTTACAGCTCAGCCAGTGCCACCCCCTGCCATGGGCAAGGACACCTTCCACTCTCCCAGGGCACTTCATGCCCGGCTCTTCCCAGCCTTGGACATCCCAGGGACTGGGGCACTGGGCTCAAGGTGTTTCAAGGCTGCAGGGGTGAGAGGCTGGGTACGTTCTAACTTTGTCTTTTCAGTTGTTTAAACTGCAGCCCAAAGTTATTTGAGCCACCCCAGCAGTAAATATCCATCCTTAAATCAAAACTGAGTGCTGAGCATACAAAGCATGTTAAAGGTCTTGAGGGTACAACATGCTGAGTGTCCTTCCCTCCTAGTAACTATGAGTGCTCTTGGGACTGCAGCACCTTCTCCTACAGTCTCTCTCACACCACCACAAAGAAATTTTCTATAGTTTTTATCAAGTTACTTCAGGCTCAGCTGGAAATCTAACATACTGTATTTCTTTTCAAACTTAGTATTTCTTCACCAGAGAAAGAGAAAAGTCTGTTAATTTCAAACAACCCTGCAACAACCAGAAATAAAAAACCTGCTATTAACATACATCACAACGTATCTCTAATTGACTGATATTATAAACATTCTTCCACTAGAAATTAAAGATGATCTTAATGGCGACTCAATGATAGTTTAATTATTTCAGAGTAGTGTGTATTCTTTCAATTACTGTTATAAAAATGCCATTAAGGCAGTGTTGTTACAGTTTTATTTGGATGCCTATGAACAGAGGCTTTTGAGCACAGCTTGTAACTCCCCAAGTCACAAATTAATGAGGATAGTATTTTAAAAATCAATACTATTATAAATATAGTAGAACATTAGGATGCATTTTTATGAAGTGGTTAATATCTGATACATTTAATGTTTAAAACAATTTAGGGGGTATTAATAATTAAATGCTTTAAGAGTTGGAAATCCAGAATAGTAATTGCAGAGTGTTACGATATTTTTCAGCTGTTATTTGGCATACACACAACTGAAACTTCACATATTCATGGAATTATCCTTAGGGCAGAATTTCCAGGTGTTACAAATGAGAATTTCACTTTAAGTATGACAACAACTAATCTGAATTTTAAGTGTATTATTCTCAATGTGTGCTTAAGATGAAAAATTTATTATTCGTATACATGTAAAAGAAAACAAACTAATTATTTCCTTAGCACTCTAGTGCTGACTTTTACATTCTGTACCTGCCAGTGTTATTTATTTTAATAAACTAACACTGGTGTCTTTATGACAACCAATGTCCTCGGAACAAGCTGTGATAAGCGATAGAAGATTGTCATAGAAATGATGAAAGACAACAGGTGAAAATATGAGCAATTTCTTTTGCAAGAGCAGCCTGCGCAATACAAGCAGAACTGACTGCAGGGAGTCACCAGGGTTGGTTCCAGGGCTGCCCTGTGAGAAGAGCCTACTGAGGCATGGGAACCCTAATATTTACAGGAACAAGGCAAAATTACTTTGAAGTTGAAATAGCTACATTTTCAAGCTTTCTCTGATTTCAAAAACAGTACCTGATTTTCTATTCTAGATAGCCTTGCATGTGTAATCTGCATTACAGCAGCTTTTAGCAAAGCCCTTCCACCTATGCAGAAAGGAGAGAAAACACAGCTCCCAGAAATGCTGTAATTCAGGTAAACGGGCAGACAGAGCTCTGTGGGGGTCACAAAGGAGCATCTTATCCCCATCCAACAAACTAAAAAGGGAATTGTGGCACAGGGCTTTACCCAGGGTAAAAATGGCACAGGCAGGAACAAAATTCACTTCTGTTTCAGTCTGGGCCCTACTTCCTTTTCAACTCCTCCCTCTGCTCACTGTAAACAATGACAATAAAAACTGGATTTTATTAACAAAACCAATACTGTGGATGGATCTATAATTTAAATATACTTTTAGGAACATAAAAATTCAAAGGATAAAAATACTTCAGGAGGGAGCTTTCAGTGGCCCTTGGTCAGAAGGCAGCTTTAAGGCTGCCAGTGTTTTGTGAAAACCTACCATCCTAGACTTTACCTGGCCTTTTCCTGTTTGAAGTTTAAATGGCTTAAATATAAGTTAAGAGTCTGGGATTGGTTTTATTTCAGTACAGAGGCAAATGGTGGAAGTAAGATCTTGGTCTACAGCCAAGCGCTTCTTAGTGCAATTTAATCTCTTTAAAAAAATCCCATTCCTGACTTTTGACCGTCCAAAATTGTAAGTTGTTAAAAAAAAAAAAAAACAAAGAAAAAACTATTTCTCACTTAGGAAAGCTACTCTTGAAGACTTCATCAGGGAGGAATTCTCTTCTGCCATGAACATAACAGCGACCGAAACCAACCTCACTTGGTGCCACATACCCACATTCAAAATCCTCATTACCAGGGTAGGTCAGCTCTTACATTTTAAATATTTGCCATAAATTCAGTAAAGATGATTCTAAATGATCCTACTGCCTTCCTGAAGTCTCTTATTTGCCAGGGAAGTGCTTATCCACTTGCCCTGGCACCAACAATAGACTCTCTTGCTTCCCAAGTCAGAGCTCCGGAGCATCCCATGATGTGGGAGAAAACCCTGCATGGCTTTATGTCAAGGTGGCACAGTAAGTGACTGCATGGCTGGCATTCCTGTGAGTGCCAGGGATCCTATTCCTTCCCTGCTGGGAGGCACCCATGCCAGGAGGGGAGCACTGAGGGAGAAATGCAGACCAGGTCCCTGTGCTCTGCCTGCTGGGGAACACTCTGGCAGTTCTGATGGGGGGACAGGTGCATTTGGGATGTTCGGGAGCCATGCTCACTTCTGGGTCTGTTGGGGCTCTTGCAGCTCCTTGGGGTGTGCTCCCTAGGGGAACCCACATGACTCCCTGTGTGCCTGCCTTCAGGGGTGAGCCAGGGCAGGTCAGGGCACAGCCAGACACATCAACAAACCCCACCTGATTTTTATTACTGAAGCCCCTGTGGAGCGGTCACTTGCCACATCCATTCGCCAGTGCTCTGAGACCCCCTTACACTTTGTTTTCAAAGCATGTCCCCAAACCAATCTGTTTGGAACCATTTAGCTCTACTGTCTGTTCGGAATGGAACACTTTGTTTTAGATGGGAAATTTGGAAACGCAGAGCAAACTTGTCTCTACAGCCTGGTCTTCAGCAGGGACAGCACTGCTGGTGTGCTGCAGCAGAAAGCCAGGCAAAAGCAGAGCAGAGGAGTGAGAGGAGTGAGCGGCAGCTTACCCACGCAGGGCCCGGCGGAGCCCTGGGCGCGGAATCCCGGCGGGCACACGCAGCGGTAGCTGCCGCGGGTGTTCTCACACAGCTGGTTGTAGCGGCACTGGTGCGACCCCGAGCGGCACTCGTCAATGTCTGCGGCACACGGCACGGAGCGGTCACAGCTCCGCACGCCCTACTGCGGGACGAGCTGCGGCCGCTCCAGCCCCGGCAGGGTACGGGGCAGGCTGGAGGGGGCTTGCAGCAACCCGGGACAGTGGATGGTGTCCTTGCCCACGGCAAAGGGTAGAAATTGGTGATTTTAAGGTCCCTTCCAGCCCAAAGCACCCCATGATTCCACTGGAACAAAAGCTTTGGTACCACCTACATCAACCGTGCTTAAAACCCTCCCTGATAATCAGTAGGGACCTGTGATCTTGATTGAGAGGTCTTAAGAAATCATGCACACACAGAGCAAAACATTTCAGTCAGTGAATAACTGAGAGAAATCAAGGTGCCAGCACAGAAAGGACACCAAGGGAAATCTTACTCTTCTTGCTTAAGAACAGTGAAAAACTAGAGGTGTCAAGGATATGTCTGTTTTTTCATACCAACTACAAAAAAAGTTGAACACAGATGTTCCATGAGTGAAAACAAAGTTGGTGCTTTAGTGTGTGCAAATATGAATAACTGGAGATGGACAATGTTCAGGGTTATTTTAAAAATAAACATAATGTGTTTCCCATAACCACACAGTACATTAATGCTTCTACTCACCAATGCAAGTCCCATTCTCTGCTTTGGTCATTCCACTGGGACACAGATCAATGCACTTATAGCCACCACGGGTGTTCTTGCAGAGCTGATCAGGCCTGCACACATTCTGCCTGCACTCATTGACATCTTATTCAAACAAAAGCAAAAAAAAAAAAACCAAAACAGGATTGGACTCAATTATGTAATGAAATTACCCAGTGTCCACGCATGAATCATTTCATGCACATGGATCAGTCAGCCCAATTCTTGCTGCCTCAAGTGTATCATCCATAGCAGCATTTTCTTTCATAAGAAAATAGAGCAACAAATAAATGCTGAACTCTGACTGTTGGAAAGAGGAATGGACATTCAGAACTTCATCCCTACCCACGCATTTTCTGCCCTTCAACTGGAATCCTGGGTCACAACCACAGTAGAAACTTCCTATGGTATTGAAGCAACGCTGATGGCAGGAGTTGGACTCTTGACACTCGTTAACATCTGTGGAACAACACAAATGTTGACACCAGGGCTGGGAGTTGCCCCGTGGGCATTACCTGAGCAGGGTTTGGCCGAGTTCTGCTCAGGAGTGTTTGCTGCTCTCCATCTTTGTACAAGAAAATGCACACTGGACACAAACTCAAGAAACTAAGTTCCCTGATGGGATTTTAAATTTATTTCTAAAGACAGAGGAAGCAGAAGATTAAAACCCAAAAAACTATAGAAAAACCAAACTCCCCCAAATCCACAACCTTAAGAATGAACATTTATAGGCAGGTACTTGGGGCGCCCCTCTGGAGCGAGTTCCAGCTGCAGGAGAGCGGCCCCGAGCCGCAGCCCGCGCGTACCTTGGCAGCCGAAGCCGTCGGGCGTCCTGCGGAAGCCGCTCCCGCAGCGGAGCACGCAGCCGAAGGAGCCAGGCAGGTTCTCGCAGTCCTGCCCCGCGTGGCAGCTGTGCCTCCCCAGCACACACTCGTCGATGTCTGCAATGGGAAACGAGCTGCAAAGCCCCGCAGCCGGCACACGGGACACACTCACCAGCGGCCTCAGCAGGAGCGACTAGAAACGTGCGACTGCCAATACATTCAGCTATCAAATCACTAGAATACCATCAATAGATCGTGTTCTTATAATGAGAAAATGGCCCGAATAAAACCTCTCCTTAGCAATTTAAGTGTCTCAAGGCACTTTAAGGCCTTAAATTACCTAAGGGGCATTTGTATCCAAAGCTGTCCCCAGCAGCACCTCTTACCCTGACACGTTCTGCCATCAGCAGAGATGGTGAAGCCTTTGGGACAGGAGCAGTAGTAGGATCCCACGGCATTGTGACAGGTGTGGGAACAAGGATTTCCCACAGCACATTCGTCTTCATCTGGGTCAAGAAAATGTTCAAAAAAAGCAGTCAGACTTCCCAAGAAACTACTCCAATCTGATCCTTCCTCAGAGGAGTGCAACTAGTAAAGCCCACAGGGCAAAACCAGATCCAGCAATTCCTTTCATTTGCAACCTTTCAAGAGAGACAGCCAGGGAGCTCATGTGCTTCTCTCCACCTCCACCCCTCAAAGCAGGAACACACAGGCTCTTGTCTGAGGTGCCAACACTCATCTTTTCTTCCACTCAGGTCACCTAAGTCCTTCATTGCTCTGCAGGCTCAGCAGAGCCTGAGGCTCAGTGTCCTCCAGGTGTACCTCAGGTACTGATTTAAAAGCTGTCTGGGCACTACTCATATTTGTAGGTGAGGACAGAAGTAACATCTTCAACTGCCCTTGGATCCACTCCCTTTTAGAAAGGATAACTCACACATTTTAAAGTGCATACTTTGAACTCTAAATAAAGGGGATATAGGTTCTGGTGGTTTAATAATGTGTCCAGCTCTACAGCCCTCAGCACAAGGGGGACATGGACCTCTTAGAGCACATCCAGAACACAGAGATGGAGAGTGCCCAGGACTGGAGCCCCTCTGCTGTGCAGCCAGGTGGGGAGAGAGCTGGGAGAGTTCACCTGGAGAAGGGAAGGCTTCATGGAAACTTTAAAGCCCTTTCCAGTGCCTAAAGCGACTCCAGGAGAGCTGGAGAGAGATTTGGGACAAGGGGCTGCAGGGACAGGACACAGGGAATGGCTTCCCACTGCCAGAGGACAGGGTCAGATGGGATGCGGGGAAGGAATTATACTCTGTGAGGGTGGGGAGGCCCTGGCACAGGGTGCCCAGAGAAGCTGTGGCTGCCCCTGGATCCCTGGCAGTGTCCAAGGCCAGGCTGGTCAGGGCTTGGAGCACCCTGGGCTAGTGGAAGGTGTCCCTGCCCATGGCAGAGGTGGCAACAGGGGATCTTTAAGGCCCCTCCCACCCAAAGCACTCCAGGACTCCATGGTTCCACCCACCCGTGTCAGTCATTACCTGAGCAGTAAGGCCCAGAGGAGTCTAAAGCAAACCCCACAGGGCACTGGTTGCTCCGATCCCCTGTATGATAAAGGAAGCACATGTCACTTGTGGATAAAATCATGGCCGTTTCATTACTTTAACAGTAAGAATTGCAGCCTAGCGTGATATTTATTACATTTCAACACCCAAACATAAACTTTTAAATCTAGCCTTTAGTGGTTTTTCTGCTTTGGCACTAAAAGTCAGTATTGCATGGCTTGTGCTGGTTTGAATAATATTGAATAGGTGTGTGGGGGTCCCCTCAGAGTGAGCTACAAGTTCCATCCCAGCCTAATGAATCCAGGAAAGTTTCTTATTGAAAGAATAAGACCATTTAGTTTTACTTCACATAAAAGGAGTACAATAGACTCAAACCAAACAAATCACCACGTCACAAATCTTAGGAGGTCACTGCAGAAGAACACAACTGTGTACTACAAACTGCAATGGAAAACTCAGAGAGAGACTTCTCAAAGGACACAGGGCTTTGGCTGCTTGAAAACTGAAATTTAAAACCCAAAATTTAAAAAAATCCCAAACACCAGTATCTTAATTGTTGGAGGAAATAAATGCAAGTTCAGTAAAAGCTTAGCCAGATCTAATCACAGGCATATCTTGAATTGGAGATTCCCTTTTATCAGATCTCTTTTTAAATTAGAAAAATTATGCATTTGGTTTTCAAACTGTACAATGAGTCCCTAGTCTGGCAAGTGGGAAAACCCTTATTTTACTTAATTTAGAATGGAATGTTGTTACTGAAAAGAAAGACTGAGGCAATCTCTCTGTTTCATTTACTTCCAAACCAGAGTAAATTCCCTACTATGTAAAAAAAAATGCCCAAATTGTATTGAAAAAAGTATCAGGCCAGTTTACTCATAAATTAGAGCTTCTCAAAGGAAAATCTGCCCACACAAATCCACGTTTGTCCCCTTTGGTCACTCAGGTTCATAAAAGCCAGCAGTTAGCAATGCTAACTAATAGTTAATTTATGAGTACACCAACAAGACTTTTAAGTCCTGGAATCTATACTAAAGCTACCCAAATTTCACAGAATTTCCTTTGGAGACTCTGGGTGACTCAATGAATTCTAGGAAGTGAAGACACTCTTTCCCCACTGTTTGATGTCTGGGAAGGCCTGGAACACTACCTTTAGCAATGGAAGCCTGGATTTGGAAAGCCACAGCCTCCTCCCGCGGGCTGTACTCTGTCGTGACGGCGGCGGCGCGCAGGGTTTGCACCAGGAAGGGCATCCTGCCCTTGGTGGGGTCATAGGGATGGTGTGGTTCCACGAGTAGGGCACGCTGACGCCGTCTGCCGTGAACAGGCGTGGAGTGCGCGTGCAGCTGCCCAGGGCCCGTCTGGATGTAGTCCTCTGTGTAATCCTGCAACAGAACCCTGCCATCAGCTGCTCCCACACCAGCCCCACCTGGGCCTGCACTTCACAGCTGTGAGATGTGCTGAGAGAAAGGGGCTTACCTTAACTGCTGAACAAAGGGTACTGCACACACACAGGTCCTTTTCACTCTTATTTTAACTGCTGAGTCTTAACGCTGCCTGGACTATTACTTTAATAAAAATACAGACTGATGTACTGAGGATCCTGATGATGGAAGGCATAGTAGAGGATTTCTAAAAAATGTCTTACTCCTCAATAACAATCTTTTGAGGTCTAAATATCTGGCTTTTATTCAAAGTCAGATGCTGACAAATGTGCGAAATAAACAAGTGGTTGAGAAAAACTCTGCTACTGAAGAGGGGTATACTACCTACTGCAGTCTTCCAAAATATCAACAACTTCAGGTTTATTTATTGCATGGTGGGATTAATAGAGTAAAATACTGCTTACCTGCTACTAATTACTGAATCAGAGAGGTTAAAGATGCACCTTTCTAGCTCTACTCAAAGCAACACTGACATGCCAGACATCAATAACTGCCCTGAAGACCCTCCTCAGCACTACTGCCAACATCTCAAACTCTTGAGAGACCAGCACTGTTGTCTCTGAAAATAAGCCTTCTGATTTGTTTTAGTATAGTGGAGTCAGTTCTCATGAATTGCAAGATAAACAAGAATCACGTTTGCATTCCTTTGTAAAAGATATCACCTGATGGACTTCTCAAGTGACCAGTGAAGATGGAGAGGTGGTAACCTCTCTGTCAATCTCTGATCACTGTCCAGAAACTTATATATACGAGGTCAACAATAAACAAGAGATTTTCTTCCTTTCTTCTTCTCTGCCTGAACACCTGTTGTGTGTATTACTGTGTGTTTCTATCTGCATCACAGTAACACAGCACCACCCTCCTCATGAGAACATTCTGCTTTCAAAGGCAATATCAGCATCATCAGTTCAACCAGGCACAAAAGAAGTCACATACAGTACAGCAGGTTTCAGAACTCAGTGCTTCCTACTTTCCTCTGGGTGAGAGAAGTAAGAAGCAGAGGGTGAGAGCAGGGTGGTACCTGAAGCAGCTTTACCTTGACACTGACATCAGCCACCGACTGGAGCTGCAGCATGTGGCCACTCACAACAATATCCAGCAGCAGGGCCCCGTCCGTGTCCAGGCCCCGGGCAACGTGCGTCATGCGCAGAATCTCACCTGGCAGTTTAACAGCACACTGATTTATCACACACTCTAAACACAGACTCTCACCAGCCACAGGGAATCGAAACTGAAGTCCCTTGAACAGTTATTCATACTTACATTTTGTAAGTTGTACCATGCCCATGAGAAAAAGAATGACATATTTCAAACTACAGCTCTGAAAGGTGAATAAAGCCTCAGAAGGCCACAGTCAGTCTGAAAATATTAGTGTAAGCACAAGATCCAAATTTCAGCAATGGTCCTCTGATGACTTTTCAGAAATACAGCATCTATCTGGCTTACTGGACAAAGAAAGAGCTGGTCTGTCCCAGGGAACTCACCAGTTGCAAACTCCACTTGAGTTTCTCTCTTGAATACAGCATCAGTGAGTGTAAACCCATTCATTGCTTCCCCAATTTCTTTGGCAGTTGTCCAATAAACCGGGCTGAGTATGGAAACGAGCTTTCTCATCGCTGGGCCTGAAGGAAACACCACAGAAAATCAGGGAGCTTGGATCTCATCACAGACCCATATACACAGGAGATGGATATGAAGACCCAGAACTGCTAGAACTAGAGTAACCCTTCATATTTAAACCAGAAGACCATAGGCATTGGTGTATTCAGAGAAAAAATTGATTGAAGTCAAAGAGGCCTACCAAGGGTCCGAGGGATGTTGGTGATCTTTGCCTGTATCACTCTGGTGTCAGAATCTGGGCTGTCTGTTACTGTGGCATTCAGGAAAGCAATCCCAAATTCCATGTCATTGATATTGCCAATGATGCTGCCCTTGGCACGTGCAGGCCCACCATGGGAGAGGCAAAAACAGCCCCATGTAATATGTGCTGTTGGGTGTTTTAGGGGAGAAAGAACTGAGCTTCAGTTGCAGGGCAGATTTAAGCCCAAAAAATTAAATTACCCAGTCAACTGGCCAAGATGAGAGATAGCACCAGTGAAATCAGGAGTGCCACAGGCTTTCACCACACTGTCACTGTGTGCAGGCTGTAAATACTCACCAGGACACGCTTGGGTGTTGCACCTGGATATCTGGGAGGAGTCCCCAGGGCAAGGACGACCATGATTTAGCGGGCTGGGCTGCTGCACAGGCGCACTCGGGACTGCTCTCCTCCTCCACAGGAAGCAGAGCACTGGCTCCATGACTGCCACTGCCCCCAGTTTCCATCCACTGCACAATAAAGAATGAAGAAAGCAATTTTTTAATTTAAATACTTCAGGCTGCATCGGTTATGCTAAAGTCAATTCCTTCCTGAAGGAATCAAGGTTCTGAAGGAATAGCTCAAAGGACAACAAAACCATTGTAACAGGCAGGTGTGAACACTCCTGCTGTCAGAAACACAGAATCCCAGACTGGTTTGGGTTGGAAGGGACCTTAAAGCTCATCCCATCCCACCCCCTGCCATGGCAGGGCCACCTTCCACTGTCCCAGACTGCTGCAACCCCATCCAGCCAGGTCTTGGACACTTCCACAGGTGGTCTACGTTCCTTATGCAGTGAATGCCTTGCAGGGAAAGCTGCATTCCCACTGTTGTTGTGAGCACTGACCTGGGCACAGGTCCGTGCTGCACCTCTGGATCTGCACATCAGGCCCAGCACAGGCCCTGCCTCCGCTGGCCGGGCGCGGGTTGTCACAGCTCCGGTACCGCCTCATCTGGCCTCCATTGCACGTCCGACTGCACGTTCCCCAGCTGCTCCACGGGCCCCAGTTGCCATGAACTGCAAGAATGTCAGACTGATCTTCCTCAGGGATTTAAAACCAGTCAGCCTAGGAAAATACTTTTGTTGGAGAGTAACTTCTTGATTTTTTTTTCCCCAAAAGAAAAAAACTAAACTCAGAGAGTGGGCAAACAGCCCAACCCAAAGCACTTACCTGGGCAAGGATCACTGTTGCAAAAATCCATTTGTATGTCACTTCCCTCACACTTGTGTCCTCCGAACTGTGGGGCTGGGTCAGAGCAGTGGCGCGTCCTCTGCCTGCTGCCTCCCCCGCAGGACACGCTGCAGGCACCCCAGCTGCTCCACGGGGACCACTTCCCATCCACTGGGGAGAGAGGCACGGCAGTTACAGCCTCTCACTCCAGGACTAACACAGCACAGCACTGCTACACGGGGAGAAACTGAACAGGGATGTCACTGACTCTCTACAGCGTCTCAGCTACTCAGGGATTTCTCCCCAGGGACCTGGGGATGAGGGTGGGTGAGAACTGGACCAGCCCTGGCCATGCAAGGTGGGACCCCCCAGTGTGGGCAGGGGGGATTCTGCCCCTCTGCCCTTCTCAGGTGAGACCCCACCTGCAGAGCTGCTCCAGCCCTGGAGCCACAGGAAGAACATGGGGCTGCTGGAGAGGGTCCAGAGGAGGCCCCAGAGCTGCTCCCAGGGCTGGGGCCCCTCTGCTCTGGAGCCAGCCTGGGAGAGATGGGGATGTCCACCTGGAGAAGGGAAGCCTCCAGGGAGACCTCACAGCCCCTTCCAGTGCCTGAAGGGGGCTCCAGGAGAGCTGGAGAGGGACTCGGGACAAGGGTCTCGAGGACAAGGGGAAATGGCTTCCCACTGCCAGAGGGCAGGGATAGATAGGATATTGGGAAGAAATTCTTCTCTGGGAGGGTGGCTAGGCCCTGGCACAGGGTGCCCAGAGAGGCTGTGATTACCCCTGGATCCCTGGAAGTGTCCAAGGCCAGGCTGGATGGGGCTTGAAGCAAATCTGGGCTAGTGGAAGGTGTCCCTGTCCTTGGCAGGGGTAGAATGGGATGGGCTTTAAAGTCCACCATCACAAGATCAGTTCTCCTTTCTACTGCTTCCTGGCCTTGATGAGGACTCTCTGTAGGATCTGGCAAGAGCAAAATGGAGCATGAAGCCAGAAGCTCAGTCTGACATGTTGCACATTGTAATCCATGGAATTTCCCTCTGTCATCCCTGCACTCAGCCAAATATAAAAGTCTATTGCAGAAATGCGATTTTTCCTATCCTCTCATGAAGCACTCATTGAAATGTGGAAGAAAAGGATAAATGAATAACAGAACATAAGAAAACTTAAAAAATAAATATTTAGGACACCTATCATTTAACTATCAATAATTTAAAATGCAGCTTCTGTGAGGTAAAGCAACGAGGACAAGGTAAGAAATCCCATTTGTAGGATCTATAACAGATGCTAAGCAGCGACAGTCAGTGACAATAAAAAGCTTGAAGGGGAGGTTTTTCAGGGATTAGACTTTTAGAAGCAGAAAGTGTTAACCACGACCGAAGTAGACCTGGGGAAAGGAAGAAGTTCGGTCTCACCTGGGCAGCGCCGGCGGTAGCAGAGCTGGAGCTGCGTGTCCGGGGCCCTGGCAGCGGGGGCCGCCGTGCGCCGGGGCCGGGCTGGTGCAGAGCCGCAGCCGCGTCTGGGAGCCCTTCCCGCAGCTGGTGCTGCACGGCCCCCAGGGACCCCAGGGGCTCCACTCGCCGGCCACTGCAAGGGCACCACGGCTCACACACTGCCCCAGGACAGACACACGGACATCCCTGACCCCCACACCGCCCCAGGACAGACACCCGGTACCTGACCCCACTGCCCAGGACAGACACCCGACATCCTGACCCCACACTGCCCCAGGACAGACACCGACATCCTGCCCACATGCCCAGGACAGACACACGACATCCCTGACCCCACACTGCCCAGGACAGACAGCGGACACCCTGACCCCACGCCCAGACAGACACCGATATCCCTGACCCCACACTGCCCCAGGACAGAACCGACATCCTGACCCACACGCCCAGACAGACACACGGACATCCCTGACCCCACATGCCCCAGGACAGACACGACATCCCTGACCCCACACTGCCCAGGACAGACAGCTGGACATCCCTGACCCCCACACCGCCCCAGGACAGACAGCTGGACATCCTGACCCCCACACCCCAGGACAGACACCCAGATATCCCTGACCCCACACTGCCCCAGGACAGACACCCGGATATCCCTGACCCCACACTGCCCCAGGACAGACACCCGGATATCCCTGACCCCCACACTGCCCCAGGACAGACAGCTGGACATCCCTGACCCCACACTGCCCAGGACAGACACACGGACATCCCTGACCCCACACTGCCCAGGACAGACACACGACATCCCTGACCCCACACTGCCCCAGGACAGACACACGGACATCCCTGACCCCCACACCGCCCCAGGACAGACACCCAGAATCCCTGACCCCACACTGCCCCAGGACAGACACCGGACATCCCTGACCCCCACACTGCCCCAGGACAGACACCGGATATCCCTGACCCCACACTGCCCCAGGACAGACACCCGACATCCCTGACCCCCACACTGCCCCAGAAGAACCCGATATCCCTGACCCCACACTGCCCCAGGACAGACACCGGACATCCCTGACCCCACACTGCCCCAGGACAGACACCCGGATATCCCTGACCCCACACTGCCCCAGGACAGACACCGATATCCCTGACCCCACACTGCCCCAGGACAGACACCTGCATATCCCTGACCCCACACTACCCCAGGACAGACACACACCTGGATATCCCTGACCCCCACACTGCCCCAGGACAGACACACCTGGATATCCCTGACCCCCACACTGACCCAGGACAGACACACAGCTGGGATATCCCTGATCCCCACAAAATGCTATGAGCAGTGGCTCAAACAATCAGTACTTTTATAAGCAGAGACTGACACTTTCCTTTCTGTTTTTTGACTACCTCTCCCCACCACCATCGTGGAACATCACAACTGAACACTTAATCAAATCTGGAGTTTCCCCATTCCCTGGGTAGGATCTAGGCCTGAGCAGAGCCAAGGCAGTCTGGCTAAAAGCTGCCAGAGAGCAGCAGCCAGAGCTGATTTTCCTGCCAAAACCTAGAGAAATGAGTCTCAGGCCCACGGATGAGTATTTGGCATCATGTTGACAGCAGAGCCAGGGAAAAATGGAAAAACCAAACATTGCAAATTGTACAGAAGGGAACATGTCAGTAGTGAAGGCTCTAAATAAACTACAACCTGTCAAATGTGGGAAATACTCATGGGACAGGAAGGAAACCTGAAAATTCAGGTAAGTTGGGAGCAAAATATGGATAAAAATTACCACAGAGGTAAATATACAGATAAAGTCTTAAATTATTAACAATCATTTTTACACAGCTTGAAATAGTTGGTGGTTTGGGTTTGGTTCTTTTCTTATTTTAACTGGCTTTGCAGGATAGGTTTAGAGTAGAGAGCATTTACACTGTGAGGATGTGGGTAACAAGTACAGGAAAACATTCAAATATAAATTAATGTTTTTACTGGCGTAAAAAAGAAAAAAAAGAAATTGCTGAGATTCCTTACACTTACTTTTGTGATTCCTGTTTAGAGCAACTCATGCCATTCAATTAAAAAAAAAAAAGTAATTACCAACTAAAAATAAGCTAAGATAATATGGGTTTGGAGAAACAAAGAGACCTGTATGTGAATCACTTCATGCAAATAAGGTTAAATTACTTTCTCTTACCTGGGCAAGGCCTAAGATTGCACATGACTGACTCCAGAGCGCTGCCCTCACAGGGCTTCCCTTCATGCTGAGCTGGGGGGTTACTGCAGGTCCTGCTCCTTGTCCTGTTCCCTTGGCCACAGCTCCTTGAACACTCTTCCCACAGTCCCCACTCTGACCAGCTCCCATCCACTAAGAACCAGAAAAGTCCAGATTCATTAAACAATATTTTTGCAATATATATGGAAATTTCCTCTTTCCAAAATTAATTACAACTACTTCGAAATATTAATCTGCCATGAAGATCCATGGTGTTAAAAGTTCATTGTCTGGGCACTTAATGCAAGGCACATTTAAAGTATTAATTCATTGTGGCTTTTCAGTACTTAACAGGGTTTACAAAATAGAGGGAGGGAGATTTAGATGGGCAGACATCGAGAGGACACGGGGGAAAGGTTTTAAACTAAAAGAGAAGAGATTCAGATCAGGTACTGGGAAGGAATTGTTCTCTGTGAGGGTGGGGGGGGCCCTGGCACAGGGTGCCCAGAGTAGCTGTGGCTGCCCCTGGATCCCTGGCAGTGTCCCAGGCCAGGCTGGATGGGGCTTGGAGTAGGCTGGGCCAGCGGAAGGTGTCCCGCCCACGGCACGGGGCAGCACTGGATGGGTGTGAAGGTGCAGCCCCTGAGGGCCGGTGTGACCGCAGCAGTACCTGGGCAGGGCGGGCGCTGGCAGCCGCGCAGGTCGGTGTGTGGCCCCTGGCAGCCGCGGCCCCCGTTGGCCGGCACGGGGCTGTCGCACTGCCGGACGCGCTCCTGCACACCCTGGCCGCAGGTGACGCTGCACGCCTGCCATTCCAGCCAGCTGGAGAACCCGCCGTGCACTGCAACGGGAGCAGGGATGCTGCTGGGCACTGCTGGTGCCTACAGCTACCTTAGGTGGACACACAGAAGTGAAAACTACACCTCCTGACCCTTGGAAATCTGTCTCACTTCACGTTATTACTGTGCAAAAATCTCTTACCGAAGTTCAAAGACAATTACTGCTATGAGCCTAAATGCTTTTCTTTAGAGGCACAGTTCAGTTATGTCATGTTCTGAGGACAGGATCTGAGTCATGACCCTTTCACTACAATTTTTGTCTCTCACCCTTCACAGCCTCTGTTTCCCAGCTGGATAAGTATAACAGAATAAAATTTAATGAAAAAGAATCCCACTGACACTTCAGGCTAGGTTTACCTTAGACCTAACGCTTATAAAGAAGGTAAAATCAAACATCTCATCCACAAAGTGTGGTCAAGATGAACCTTGACCACATTTGATCCAGATTAATGCTGTCATCTCCCAGCTTCAAAGTGACTCTGAGGTTTTGTGCACCTACCCTGCACAGTCAGGGGTACTGTGACGAGGACGGATCCCAGGAGATTCCTGGCTATGCACTCGTAGTCCGAGGTGTCCTCCCTGTGCAGCGCGGCGATGTGCAGGGAGCCGTTGGGCAGCAGGGCCACTCTGTCACCGCCCAGCACGGGCTGGCCCTGGCGGGACCAGCTGATGGTGGGAGGGGGCTCGCCCCTGGCCTGGCAGTTCAGCATTGCCGTGGCACCAGCTTCCAGCACAGTGCCCACTGGTTCAACAGTGATGACTGGGGGGCCTGGAAGAGAGGGTTCTTTGGGCGACAGCACACGGGCACGGGCTTGATTGATTTAGTAGTAAAGCGAGTGCAGAGAAATCCCAAGTCAGTTTACTTTGACTAAAATTATTATTGCTGATCCCCCCACTAGCAAAACAGAAACACAGAATCCTTAAGGATGGAACACATTTTTTTTTCCAAAAATAAAATACTGTCAATGAGCATTAGAATTTGTCTCATGTAAGTTGAGAGTCTAGTTTATTCCAGTTGTATTGAGTGAACAAAGAGAAATAAGCCCTTTCAGAGAGGATTCAGTTAATTCCACACTGGTTTCTACAATGAAGCTCAACCACCCCTTATATCCTCTCTTCTTTGACCTCAATCTCAGCTTAGGCCAAACTTTAATATATTCATGATGAAAGATGCCCAGAGAAGCACATAGGTGCTTCATTCCTGGAAGTGTTGAAGGAGCAACCAGCTCTAATGGAAGGTGTCCCTGCCCATGGCAGGTGATCTTTAAAGTCCCTTCCAACCCAAGCCCTTCTACAATTCCATGGAAGAGGAGAGGAGTCCAAACTTCCAGAGCAGTGCCTAAACTGAAACACTCCCTCAGGAGCTGCCTGCACCTCCCCACTGGCAGGTTTTCAATATCTTAAGGGGCATTCAAGCTCCCTTTGAGCCTTACTCTGCAGGGTCAGTGTCAGGCTGCGCTCCACCACGCCCACGTCATTGGTCGCCACGCACTTGTAGTCACCTGCATCTTCATTCTGAGGAACAAAACAGGGGCTCAGTCTACAGGGCCCCTACTGCCAGGGAATTTTAACCCCAATTCAAAATGCAGACATGAGTACATGGGGAAAAATAGGGTTCTTTCTGTTCAGATTAGGAATTAGATTTGGAAGAAAAGATTTGCACATGGAGAATGCAATTGCTTTTCAGCCATCCTGTAGAACCCAGGCTCTCTTCAGGTCAGGAGCAAAAGTCCCATTTAACTGGTCATGACCAGCATCTCACACACCAACAATTAGTGTGTAAATTCAGTCCTTCTGACAAGCAGGGAGAACTCTGACACCCTGGGGATTTTTGCCTCAATAATTTGAATCTAATTCTAGTCTGAATTAAAACATTTGTTAAAGGTAAAAGCAAAAAAGATAAGTGATTCTTTCAAACCAATATGATTAGGAATACCTTTATCAATAAAGTTCAAAACAGACACTGACAGTATTGGGGCAGGACTCACCACGGTGCCATAGATAGCAAGGGAACCATTGACAAGCTGTCGGATCCTGTTGCTAATCTTAACTCCCACTCCTTTTCTGCTCCACTGGATGGTTGGAGGGGGATCTCCCCTGACTTCACAATTCAGCATGGCATTGCCACCCAAGGGCTCGATTTGGCTGGAGTGATAATCCCCTTTGAAGACTGGAGGCTCTGAAAACACAGGGGATGGCAGAGAGATAGTAGTGCCAAAATAAAATATCCCTAATGAGAACCACTGGCAGGGACCACTCACCTCTGACTTTCTGAAGGGGTAATTTCCCATTTAGCCATCTGCAAGGTTTTAATTACAAGGGGAATGGCTTTAAAATGACAACAGGCAGGTTCAGACTGGGTATTAGGGAGAAATTCTTCTCTGTGAGGGTAGTGAGGCCCTGGCCCAGATTGCCCAGAGAAGCTGTGGCTACCCCTGGAAGTGTACAAGCTGAGGTTGGATGGGGCTTAGAGCAGCCTGGGGTAGTAGAAGGTGTCCCTGCCTGTGGCAGAGGGTGGCACTGGATGAGTTTTAAGGTCCCTTCCCACCTGACTCCTCTATCCAAACCCAGTGGTTACATGGAGTTGTCCAGCAATACCCACAAGTGCTGAATTTCATGTACCTTTGACATACACGAAGCCAATGGCCTTGATGGAGCCCACTGTGTTCTCTGCAGAGCACACGTAGGTCCCAGAGTCCTCCTTGGACACCCTCTCGATGAGCAGCTCACTGTGCCCGTTGACATCGTCATACTGTGCTGGAGGGAGAGCAGGGAAAGGGTCATTCCAGGGCTGAAAGGTACACAGCTCACAGGAGTGTTTGGATCTGTGCACTCTCAGCAGCACAGCTATGGGGTCTCGTACACTCCTGAGACACTCCAGGAATGCACAGAAAATCACTGCTGTGACATTTGCTCACATGCAATTTGCTCACGTCAGCTGTCCCATAATTTCGAGCATCAGTTGCTGGATGCTGAGTAAATACCATCAGATGTGAATGTTTTTAATGTGCTACATTTTTGGCTACAGAAGAGGGACCAGTTTTTAATTACTTTCCTTACAGCTTTGTCTCAGAGGCAGTTTAATTACATGATTGCATAACACTAAAGATATACCTCACACAATCACTAACAGTTTATTCCAACTAGAGTTTTCTTCTTCCCTGCCTTAAACTGCAATGCTGCACAGAGGGAAAAAGTCTGCAGGCAAATGGCCATCAGAGACTCACCTGGAATGATGTTATTGTTAAAGGTCCATGTTATTCTGGGGACAGGTATCCCAGTTGCTTTGCAGGTTAACCTGAGCTGTTCTCCTTTGGTCAAGGCTACATCTCCAGGCAGTTCAGTGAAAGCTGGGAGCACGTGAACTGTCAGGGTGACTGTGTGTGTGTCCTCCCCAGCAGTGTTGGTGGCAATGCAGGTGTAATTGCCAGAGTCTTCAGGCTGAAAGGAAACATGGTGGGGAAATTTCAGCTGGGATATATCCTGCAGCTGGGGTATATCCTACAGCACACACCACTCAATATCAGTAAGAGAATCCTGGAAAGCTTAGAACAAGCACTCATCAGTAATGCTCAGCTGAGCTCTTCCACCTCCCTAAATTTGAAGGACGACTAACACTTCTTTTTACCCTTCCTGAGGATTTACCACTACAAATTCTTCATAGAATTTACTCCTCAGTAGAGAATGAAACTTTTATGATGATTTTGGAACATTAAGAACAAGAAATCAAAATAAAACAATGACTAACCCTGAAGTGGATCTTATCACTGCCAAATGTGTCCAGTAATAGCTTAGATTTAGGGAACTTACCACAACATTGTCCAGAATGAGGTCTCCACCAGGCACAGTCTGGTATTTTCCCACTGTGTCTCTTAACAGCATGTTGTCCTTCCTCCAGTTAATTGTTGGTGTTGGGATCCCCTCAGCCACACAGGACAGATGAGCCTGGGAGCTCTCCGTGACCGTGTACTGTGGATCCATACTGTGGATCCTGGGTGGGACTGTGGAGAGGTCATTAAAAACATTCCCTCCGGTATCATCCAAGAACACTGGACTACAGAAAACCCTTGCCTGGACCTTCTGGATTTCCATCTCCATCAATGACTGCATGCCCAAATTCAAGCAACTGGTCAATATTATAACTTCATAACGTTCCCCTAAATTAAGTAGCACGATTTTCCTGAACTCCTCCCTTACATCCCTAGCTCCTCACTCTCTGTGGGGTCACACTGCTAACACACATCGTTTCCCTAGAGTCCCACTGATCATGAAATCACAGGATAGTTTGGGCGGGAAGCGACCTTAGAGCCCATCTCATTCCAACCCCTTGCCGTGCACAGAGACACCTTTGACTATCCCATCTTGCTCCAAATCTTATCCAACCTGGCCTTGGACACTTCCAGAGATGAAGAGCCCTCAGCCTGTCTGGACCAGCTGTTGCAGTGCTCCCCATCCTGCCAGGAAGAGTCCCTTACCATGCACAGAGAGCTCCGTGCTGGAGGTGCGGGATCCCGCGGGATTTGCCGCCGTGCAGGTGTAGCGGCCAGCTGTCCCCGGGCTGCACAAACAGGATCTGCAGCGCTCCCGTGCTCAGGATTCTCCTGCGCAGGGACTCCGTTATCTGCTGCCCAGCCTTATGCCAGCTGATCTCTGGCCCAGGGTAGCCTTCAGCCTCACACTGCAGAGTGACAGACTGATCAACGGCAACAACGTACTCCTCCACATGGGACTTGATAACAGGAGGAACTAAAAGGAACAAAGGCAATTATTAAAAGAATTAGATGCTGTAAGAAGCAAAGAACTTTTTATTTCTTGGTGTAAATAATTCTAAAAGCATATCCTAAAGTAGACATCGAACTAAAGAGAATAAACCTTCTGGGCTCTGTTGAGCATCACATCAGAGAGAAAAGCACTAGGTCCCTTTCTATTGCTCAGAATTATGTTTAGACCAAGAGAAGGAGTTTAAAAGGTGATTTACCTTGAACTTTCAGCTTGATCTTCCCCAGAGCAGTGCCAGCTGGATTCTGAGCAACACACATGTAAGTGCCAGCATCTTCCACAGCTGCTCTGGAATCTGCAAACTGCCACTTGGCTGGACCATGTAACTGTTCCCTAAAACAAATATAATTGAAGTATGACACTTTTGGCTTGGTGTTTGATTTTAAATGAATAAAGAGGAGAAACTCAAGTTTCAGAAAAGAAAATGGGTGTCTGTGTCACGGGAGCTGGTGGGGTCCCAGGCTTTGGGAGGATACCTGTGGTGATGATGTTGATGCCCTCCTTCTGCCACGTGATCACGGCTGAGGAGTGCCCGTGGCCTCACAGGGCAGCACAATGGGATTGTTCACGATCACATCCAATGCCCCTTGCTGGGCCTGGATAACAGGTGGCTCTGTGGAATGGAAGGAAAAGGGAAAAGCTTAACATTCAAGGCTAAGAAAATACAGAAGAGCACTAAAATTGTTCAACCTGAGCAGGCTGAAGTAGCAATGCTGGCTGCCAGAACAGGCCTGCCTGTCAGCCTCCAGCTTACCCTGCACGTGCAGAGTGACGTGCCTGTGGGCAGAGCCTGCAGCGTTCCGGGCCACGCAGGTGTACCTGCCCCCATGGACCAGCTGCGCAGAGGGGATCTCCACAGCTCCTGGGGCAGAGAGAGCACCACAACATGCAGAGCATCCTCAAGGCACAGGTGCTCGCTTACAGCATCCCTCATTTCATTCCAAGCCATCAGAGAGGGGGGTCTTCGGGGACTGCTTGCATTTCTGTATTTCATTATTTATGGATGTGCCTGATTGCACTGATTTCCTGCAGCACATTACCTGAAGAGAGAATTCTGTAGCCATCTCCTCTGGGAAGCAACTTGATGCCATTTTTGGTCCAATGAACTGAGGGAACGGGAACACCGGAGGCAGTGCAGGAAACCACAACTGGAGACAGCTTTGTTACCAGGAGCTCTGTGGCTTCATCTGCTATGGATGGGGGCACTGAAAATCAAGAGCAGGGCAAAGGTTACTTGCCCACATTTATTTGTTATAAATTCTTGGAAATACCAGACACTTATGGATATCAGCATCAAAGAGGAAGGAAATAAAAATCTCATCTCAACATTGGAACACCTCAAAGAAGTTCTGGGTCCTACATACATGTAACAGCAATATCCCCTCTACCTTGAACAGTGAGATGAATTGCCCTTTGATCTTCTCCGGCATCGTTTGACACAGAGCACTCATAGACAGCAGTGTCATCCACAGTGGGAGAAATGATTACTAAGGAACCTGAAGACAGAAGTCTGAACAAAGAAAAAAGAAAGTAAAAGGCATTGAAATACTTTTTTCCTTCTCAGGTAAATCAGCTCACTGAATTTTCTGGCTAGACAAGGTAGTGTTTAAGCACAGAGAGATTTTTCAAGTGCCAAAATCATCCCTGAAAACTTGAAACCCACAGTGAAAAAGAAAACACCTCTCACCTGTATGTATTCTGGTTCTGGTCAACACTAAGCAGATGCCGTTCTTTTTCCAGCTAACTACTGGTCTGGGAATTCCAGTGGCTTCACAAGGCAAAGTGGTTTGCACATTTACAGTAACTGTGATATTCGTCTGCCCAGGAGCAATAGCTGGAGGAACTAAGGACAAACAAAGCCTAATTATTTAGAACAATTATATAATGTGTGTATATAAATATTTACATTTCTCCCTTTGTTTTTTAAGCCAGAGCAGATGAACTGAAGCTGCCCGTGGCAGAAGCAAGGCGCTGCCCGTGGATTCAGCGTGTTACCGAGGACGTGCAGGTCGAAGCGCTGGCGCTCGCTGCCCGCGGCGTTGGTGGCCATGCACACGTATCTGCCCGTGTCAGCCACCTGTGCCCAGGGGATGTGCAGGGACCCATCCTCCAGCACCAGGTACCTGCAACAGAGCAAATGGTGCTGCACGCCAGCCATCGACAGGGCACCCTGGCAGTGCAGAGCAAGAGATGACTCGGGACACAACCAACGGCTGAAAAAAGCGTGCATGCATTAATCAGGGCACTGAGTTTTCTCACTTATTTCACTCTTTCCCAACACATTCATTTCCCAAAAAAATGATGAAATCTGGCTGACATGGTGATTTCACATAAATGATACTGCATTTACAGAAAACAGCCAACCCCTTTTTTTATGGTTTTTCATTTAACCTTTAAAAACTTAATTAATGCCTGTACTTTTTCTTTGCCATATAACAGGATTCCTTAGCATTTACTCAGTTCTAGAAAATGCCAAACTACTTCCTTATAAAACAGTCAGGAGACAAAAACCATTCACTATAATAAAGGTTGGTACAAGAACATACATAAAAGGTTTCATGTATTAAAAAATGCAGAATAGCTTTTGGTCTGCATTAAATTGCCCAGCTTCATCCCAAAATTCTGTGTACATATAAAAATCTGAAGATGTTTTGCATTTACTGTTCAAAATCTCTAATGTCAGAATAATTATTATTACATTTGGTTGCTAAAGGAGACTTTTTATCCTTCTTAACAATAAAAACTTGAAACCTTTGGAGCTGCTACTTTTCTCTAGAACAATTTCACGTCTAATTAAGTTTCTGTAATAAATATATTCTTAAGTAGCAATGAAGAACACTTATACTAAATTCTGGGCAATACCTGGAATTGTTCCCAGTAAAAACAGCTCCATCCTTCCTCCAGGTGATCCTGGGGGCTGGGACTCCTTCTGCAGCACACTCCAGCAGGGCAGAGGCGTTGATGTGTACCATGACAGTCTGGGGGCTGCTCCGGATCGTGGGAGCCACTGCAAGGGAGAACTGCTGATGATACAAAGGAAATAACTCTACATTGCAATAACTGAAACTAAACACATGAAAAGAGGTGCAAGCAGCAGGTTTGGTTTCACTACAAAGACAGGAACAAGATTCTTACCATTCTGGGTGACAGTAATTGCCAAGGTGCAGCAGGGAAGGAGAAAGAAAGTTTGGCTGAAATGCACTGCAAAGGTCAGCTCTGCAAGTTACTGCAAAGGGTATCAATGAGCTAAACCAGCGGGAGTTCAGCACATGGAATTCTGCAAGCCAAGGCTGTGGGGATATCCTTGCTTCCTGATTACACACTAAGGAGAAAAAAGGACTTTAGCTGTACCAGGTAAGGCCAGTCACTGGGGGCACAGTGTAAGGCAGGGCCCATGTGACTGGGCTGGAAAAAGAACAGAAAAAGGGGAAAAAGTTCCTTCTCACCTGATTGTGAGAATAGAATCAGACTAGAAGTGATAAAATAAAAAGGTTTAAAATGGTGCTCAGGGCTATAGTAGCACAGGACAAGTATCAAGCATAAGGCCCCTCAAGCTCTGTCCTCTCCAGGTGCAGAGAAGCTGCCACAGCTCTCAAGTAACCTGTCAAGCCAGCTGTGAAACCTTATCTCCAAGGTGCCACTCAATTGTTTCAAAGAATTGCTCTGAGTTTGTCCAAGAGCATTTGTCAGTGCCGGTGTTCACTCTGGATGTATCCTGACTCCTTGTCAGATGATGGCTGGATGCAGCCTCTGCTTGCAGGAAGCACAGATGGATGGAGAGTGAGCCAATGCAAGTGCCCAGCAGCTCCCTTAGTCTGGGGCCAGCTGTGGGCCCAGCAGTGGGACATGAGGCCATGCACACGGCCCCACAGTTTGGGTGTGGCCTGAGCGGCCCACACATGGCTGGGAAAGCAAGCACAAATGCTCAGTCCCTGCTGCCTGAACTCCTGCAGAAACGCGGTGCAGAGCGCAGGCTGCCCGAGGCTGCCCCGTGAGGTTACCATGCACTGCCAGCAGGAACTCCCGGGTGGTTTCCCCTGCCACGTTGCTGGCCACACAGGTGTATCTGGCGCTGTCCCCCAGCTCGGCGTTGTTGATCTGCAGGTACCTCCCGCTGGACAGGATCCGCAGCCGGGGGCCTCCCTGCGGGCACACACAGACACGGGCAGGGGTTAGAGCTTCACTGCTGGCCTCTCCTACCACAGAGCATCCCTCCACTGCACAGCAATGAAAGCCAGGAGAGAAGGGCACCAATAAACTAGGGACTGAATTCACTGCTGCCCTTATATCCCTGAAGAGAAGAGGGTAAAGAAAGCTTTGAAAACTTAGCATTGCTTACTGGTTCTCCATTGAAACCCCTACTGAGGCAAGTGCCTGAAGAAGGCAGCTGTTACAAAGACAAAGGGGTTTGGAGTTTCTATGGAAAGGGGCACCTAACAGCACACGATTAATTTCATTTATCTTGTTATCTGTGCACACTACAGGCAGAAGGAATCAAAGTTTCTCTACACTGTTCTTCCAGCATCACAGTCTGGCTCAGTTGGGAGGCAGCACAGGCTTAGCCAGCTCAGTTTACCAGCCAGGGGTTCCCAGCCAGCAGTTCTGGGCACAGGCTGTCCCTCTTTCCCAGCCCTACAGGGACTCCACAGCCCCTGCCAGGAGCCAGTTCAGTAAGAGCTTTACCACACCCGGCCTGGGTTGTGTCTGCATCAATCACTAACAGCAACATCAGCTACGAGTGCTTAAAGACCTGACTGGATAAAAACCAGCAGGAAAAAGAGCACAAACAGCTTTTCCAGTATGTGCTACCCACATACAGTCTGGATGGAACTGAAAGCTGACAATCCCATCTACTCTTCTGGTTAGAGGGTCTGAGAAGGGCACCCTTGAGAGATGAAACTCCTCTGGTTCTGCACTAGCACCCTGGTACTCTGCTCTCACACCAAACATCAGCTCCAAGGCTGCAGTGTAGAGCTGGAGCTCTCAGGTAACACAATTCACCACCAGAGTGAGTTTTAGACAAATTTTGGGCAATCACTGGCATTTTCTGTTGAGAACACAACCTACGTGATAGTTTCTAAACACAGAAATCTAGAGGTAACAGAAGACAGGAGAAGAAGCTATAACTTAATCCTTAGGCTCTACTCAGAGTAAGCCAGAAAACTCGTGTTGGGAAAAAAAAACCAAACTCGGCAAGTCTTTTAGTGTTTGAAAAAAGCCAAGTTAGGCTAGGAGGCTCCTATTCTTCTCCTAACTCTCAATGTGCACTTCCAAAATCCCTCAAGAGTGCCACAACTTCAAAGCTGCTGGATGCCAGATCTTTCCATAGTTCTGCTGCCAGAGAAGGTGGTGCTGCACAATTCCATCACCCAGCACAAAGAGATAGAAGACAACAAAAGCGGGAGGAATGACAACCCCCACAACAAGGCTGCTTCACAAAACTAGTGATACTTAAATTTAAGTAACACTGCAGGCTGAGAACCTGCCTTTCTGCAGCCCTCTCTTATCTCTGTGACTCCTCCACTTTTCCAGGCAAGGAGGACGATTTGCCAAGGAGCTCCTCACCTCTCTTCCCACACCCAAGGACATCCATTTCCAGCTGCTCAGGATTAGGCAGCTTTTAAATTTCTTTGGGGTTGAGAAAGCAACCAGGAATTGGGGAGGACACTGATTTCTCCTGACATCTAGAATGTGAGCTCATGGGTGGGGAGGCCCTGGCACAGGGTGCCCAGAGAAGCTGTGGCTGCCTCTGGATCCATCTCTCAACCAGCAAAGACTCTCTGCACTGCCATGGCACTATGGAATTCTGAGTGGGAAAGATGCAATTGGTACAAAACCTGATGATTAGCAACCCATTCTCTTTCAAGAACTTCAATTCCTTTCTAAATGTTACTATAGTAGGAGGATGCTTAATATAGCCAAAGGAAACAGAGTGCAGTCTTGTCTCAGCTACCTTTCCTGGGAAGCCATTCAGGAGTTTACCGAAGGCTTCTAGCATTGCTCAGAGGATCCAGGAGGAGCAAGGGATCCCCCTAAAGGAAAAAAGAACAAGTAACAGCGGGATGGCCACTTTACATGCCCGCTGGCTCTGGGGGCTCAGGTGGGGCTGACTGTGGTGGCACTGGGGCTGCCCAGCTGCTCTGAGTTCTGGGCACGTAACTCGGGCTGGGGGGCGAGTGAGCAGAGCAAGAGACCTCGAGCACTGCTGTGACAACGTCAGCGAGCAGGCGGCCAGCAGCCAGGCTGGGAGCTCAGTACCTCCAGCAGCTCTCCGTTCTTCAGCCAGGAGATGGTGGGAGGAGGCACAGCGTCCGAGCGGCACTCCAGAATAACCTGGCGGTTCTGCTGCACCGTCAGCTCCTGGGGCCCTCCGCTGCCAGCGATGTTGGGGGGGACTGCGACCAAAACCAGAGAACTACATCAACGCCACACATAGGAAAAAGATTTATTGAAAATTTCCAATTTATCTCAAGTTTAAAATAAATGCAAAGCTGTGGTATCATTAATTAGGTCTTCCTCTCAATACCTGTGTTAAATATATCAGAGTATTTCAGATCTCTTTAGAGTGATCAGAACAAATACTGACATCTGTGAGCTTCCTGGATATTCAAAATAAGACTTGGAATTGTAACAGAAATCAGGTGGAACTTTCCTTCTAATTGCTTATCATATTGAGAATAACCATCCTTAATCAGAAACGTTAATTATGATCATATGGGTAATGTATCAGAACCTTTCACCTTTAGGAATATGTGTTTGTTAAATGAGATGCTGACATGTACCTTAGCAATTTACAATTTGAGGACTTTTTTTTCCCTAAATTAAACTTACCATGCACTCGTACTAAATATTCCTTGTCATCATCTCCTGCCGGGCTGGATGCTAAACATGTGTATCTTCCTGTGTCCTCCACCTGGAAACACAGGAACAACTTCAGCAGAAACTCCAGATTATGGGAAAAATTCAGCAAAACCAAAAAATAGAAACACGGTGACAACATACAATAGGCAGCACTTGAACACAAGCACAGGAGACACAGAATGCCTGGAAAGAAAGCAATGAAGTTGTTGAATACTTCTTTATTTTACTTTGATGGGGTTATTCAGAGATGGCTCAGGAGTTGAATGACTCCATAAAATCTTTCTCGATAACATGTGTCCAGCACTAAAGATGGAACTGGCTTTAGGGATCCATCTAAAGAAGGCTCAGGTTTGGGTACTGAGGAATCCTTTTGTGCACACGGTCATTAACATCTTCACGGTTTCTCCTTCCCATAAACTCCTCATTGTACAGCCCAGAAGTGTTTGTTTTAAAAACACGCAGCAATCAATCCCAAGCCCTACCCCACCTCCTGCCTGGGGAACTTCATGTGGGCATCCACAGCTGGATCCATCCTTAACTTACCGATTCAGGTTATTAAAGGTTGTTTGACCTGAACCCTTCTCTAACCACAAATGCAGGTGGGTGAATTTTGGGGGTATTTAGGACACCTCTGAGGATGGTCCTAAGGCAGGAACCATTATAGGGATTACAGAACTGAGCCTATATTGAAACACTCTACCTGAGCACTGGTTATTTGGAGGGCTTCTCTTAGCATGTGAATATTGTCAGTCTGCAGCAGTGGGCGCCCATCCTTCATCCATGAGATTTTGGGCACTGGGATGCCGGAGGAGATGCAGAGAAGCTCAAGTGGGTTGTTAACAATTACAGAGAGCTCTTCTGGTTCATCTGAACCATTGATATGGGGTGGCTCTGCAGAAGGAAAAACACTCCAGCTCTTTATGGACTCAAAACACCTGTAAAAACTGACTGAAAACATGATCTTGTGGGTAGAGACTGTAGAATTAGTCTATATTAAATTATTTCTAACTGTATCATGAACTCACTGAGGAACTCCGGTAACTTCAATCTGACTCTGCCTGCATATTTTATGATTTAGAATTATTAGTTAGAAAATGTTTTCAAAAACACAGATAAAACATTATATAATTTTAGCAACTACATTTATCAGCCTTTTAACTGTTGTACTTTCAGCTGTGCATCTTCCTATCAAGTGGAATTTCTGCTAAGCAAAGTTACTAATTTATGGCATATAATTACATTAATTATAGCCCATTTCAGTACATGGGAAATACATAGTGTACTGCACACTCACACATCTTTAGGTATCTTTAATTTATCAGATATTGAAATGGCCAGGTTGGACAGGGCCTGGAGCATAACCTGGGATAGTGGGAGGTGTCCCTGCCCATGGCAGGGGGTGAAATTGGATGAACTTTAAGGTTCCCCCCAACCCAAACCACTCTGGGATTCTGTGAGCCTACGAAATAGTCCTTATCCCCAGAGGTGTTTACAGTGTCATGTCCCTGCTCATGCTGAGAGGTGAACACTCACCCAGCACCTTCAGGACGAAGTGCTTGCTACTCTGCCCAGCGGCGTTGGAGGCCACGCAGGTGTATCTGCCTGTGTCCCCAGGCTGTGCCCGCAGCACCTGCAGCACCATCCCGTGCCTGCTGGAGCTCAGGTGAGCCCCGAGGGGCAGGGCGAGCCCCTCCTTGAGCCACGACACGGTGGGGACAGGGGAGCCATCGCTGACACAGCCCAGGGCAGCCGCAGCACCCCGCAGCACCAGCACCTCCTCTGTGCCCCCCGCATTGTCCAGGCTGGGTGGCACTGTGGGGACAGAGCTCAGTCACATGGGGGCAGGGACATGGAAACAGAGCTCAGGCACACAGCAACAGGGGTATTCAGGACACAGAACAAACTGGAACAGCTGCCCTTCTGCACTTCCCCACTTACAGTCCTGTGATAAACTTTGCTTACATATTAAATATTAATCTTTCTAAAAAGCCCTGTGATGCTTTATGGAAGTTGGAACTAGATGAGCTTTAAGGTTCCTTTGAACCCAAACCATTCTGTGATTTTATGGTTATGGGTGACAATTCAAATAAGGACTTTTCTGGGGTTAAAACATGTTCCATTTAAAAAAAACCCAACACTTTGGAGAGTTAGTATTTCCCCAGCAATAATCTCTAAGATATACTTGTGGCTGACTGCAATGAAGTGTTGGTGAGAAAGAAAACTAAATAGCAGGTTTAAGAAATCAAGGAATAAGATTCTTTACAGAAAGCATTTCAGAGATACTCACCCAAAACTCGCAGGTTGTAATGTTTTTTGTGCACTCCAGCCCTGTTAGATGCTACACAAGTGTACACTCCAGTATCAGATATCTGCACCCGAGCAAGCCTAAGGAAAAAGCAATTAAAGCAATCTGTAAATGGAATACATAGAACACATTACCTTTATTATGACACGGTTTGGATCAAATTTTAGTCTTGCTTCCCAAAATACAGCAGAATTATGCTGATACCATAAAAAAGAACAGAAAGCCAACTAGTTAAAAGAAAAGAAAACCAACCTGAGGATGTGCCCAGCCGAGAGGAGTTTTATCTGGGAGGAGACAGAGAGTGGAAGGCCATTCTTGAGCCAATGGAGCTGTGGTGGGGGGTTCCCAGCAGCAGCACATTCAATATTTAGGGAGGTGTCCAAAAGGGCAGTGAGCTCCTCTGCTTCATCTTTACTATTGGCTATCATTGGAGGAACTGCATTTTGGAGATGATGGAAAGGAATGTATTAGAACAGGCTCTTGAAGCCATTCTAACTTGCAGGAAATCCTGCTCCTAATGCCTCACTGGCAATTCAGTGAGAGGATCCCATTCTTTGTAGAGTAAATCTTCAGACAATAGCATTGAGCACTAAAAATCATCCATTCATACATTTCAAATCAGACGCACCATACAATGACAGTAGAATTCTCTTTAATTTGACAGCCTGCCACAAGCAAGGCAGAGCTCAGGGCCTGAAGTTCCTGGGGAAAGAAGGACAGTGCAGGGAGGGATAGGCTGAACCCAGGGGCAGAAGGGACCACTCAAACTCACAGCCTTCAAGAAATCTTAAATACAGTGAAATCGCAGAGGAGGGAAGTTAATTTATTACTGTCTGGATGCATCTGCTGACGTCATTCTTAAATAGAGAAAGTTCAAAATGTCTAGGTAAGTATTCTGGATGATGACACAAACTGCTGCTTTGGGGCTCTTTGGAGTTACAGGTTAGTTTGAAAGCCATGGCCTTGGGGGTTCACTGCATAAAGAAGCCCAGCCAGATGCAGCTCCAGGCACTGGCTCAGTTAGGATCCCATCACTCACTGTGACAGTGACACTAATAAGACCATTAAGTTGGTTATTACTTGAACTTCAACCAATACAAACTGAACACAAACTCCCTGCTCTTGTGCAGAGCCATTCTGTCCCAAAAAAATGTGCTGTGGTAATTCAGGACTGTTTTTTATGATACCAAGGTCATCTCTTATTGCCCTGTTCATGCCTGTTACACTGACTCTGAGTCTGTGTAAGCAGGATAGACACCCACCCCATGGTGAAACCCTGCCTGGACAGAACTCTGCCCTCTCCCCTCCACTGTACTTAATGACCACATTTCCCACACTTTAAAAATACACTCTATGCTGCTAAAGGATTACACTCACTAGCCACTAGATGTCAAATTATGCAATTTCCTCCAATCCACTCTAATTTTTAAACTCTCAGGACCTTTAACTATCAGTTCCCTTCATACCACTCTGCTCTTAGGTGATGTGCTTTGACTGGAATTAGGGAAGATAATACAATAAAACCAACAAAACAGCAGCGTCACAGGAAGTCAGCCCCATTATATTCTTCCCCACAAGAAATAAAGAAGCACCACAAGCAGAATCTCTCTCCTATGAAATACACAAAAGGAATTAATTCCTGTTTATCCCAAAACACATATATCAGCAGTTTCAAGCCTTCTGTCATTGACAGATCATCCTGTGTAATATCTACAGCACAGGCAATTGGAAGCATGTACATGCAGGATTCCACTACAGACAGGCATTCCTCTCTGGGTTCTCCCTTGGGAGCACTCCCAAGGATGGGATTATGGATCAGACTTGGGTTTCACATCTGGCAGAACTCACCATATACATTCAGGTTGAAAATCCTGTCCTCCTCTCCTGCAGGGTTAGTAGCCACACAAGTGTATTTTCCTGTGTCTGAGGTGAGAGCTCTGGAGATGTTTAATGTGCTGCCATCTGGAGTCACTCTACAAGGATTATCACAAAGCACACTGAATTTGTTTAGTGTTCCTCTGACCTGGCAAATAAACAGTCTGGTCTGGACATTTCACTAACTACCTCTATCCTCCTGGGAGCTTGATGAGAGAATCATTGTGTTTTGCAAAACATTTTTGTTAGAGATAGGCTAAGAAGTTTTTCCTAGAGATGTCCTGTTTAACTTTGTTTTAAGATTCAACTCCAGCCAGGCTTTTGAAGGACCCATAATGAAAAGCATCATGTAAAATGTTTCCATGCCTCAGATCTTTCCCTCCAAAAGAACTAAATGACCTTAATAAACTTTAATGAAGCTGATGAACTTTTATGGAATTTATTAACTGAGAAAGAGATAAATATCATATACTTATCTCTGTTAAGAAAATTAAATTTTAAAAAAATCAAAGGACTAATAAATTATACTTGATTTATAGAAGATAAAGAGGGAGATGATGTTCTTAACCTGGCTAAGATCCAGTTAAGGCTCTCCTCACATTCCCTCCTTAGGACCCTTAAAATTATAGAAGAGAATGATGTGTCTGCTTATTTTCTTACCTTATCCTTTGTAAATCATCGCTGGCAACCATTTTTCCATCCTTCATCCACTGCACATCCGGGGTGGGCACTCCAGTGGCATTGCAGACCAGCTGGACACTCTGTCCCAGGAGGACACTGACCTCACCTGGCATCTCAGAGCCAGCAATACTGGGAGGAACTGGGAAAAAAAAGGATTTGTCATTTGAGGTAGGAGTGGGGAAAGTATTCCTAAGGAAAATCTGACAGTAGGTCTTTGCTAACTCCTCCCATGGCACAACAGGTACAACTGCACTTGAATCCATCTGTGCATGCTGTTCCACAGCCAACCAAGGTAGCTCCAGTGCTCAGCAGGAGGAAGGATGTGACCAGCAGCAGGCACATACAATCTGCACAACTCTGTTCAAGTCCCACAGTCAGGGCTTAAGGATAGTATTTTCCATGCAAATTTTAGACCAGTAGTATTGAATTCTCCACACACTCTCCTCTCTCTGGTTACAAAAGTAACAGTGCAAATTCTCCACTTCTTCATGTGGTTCTGTAACCTCAGTGTCCCCAGCACAGGCAGTGTCACATTCACACAATATTCAATCAGTTCTGCTCGCCGCATCCTCCCCCATTCCTTACCTTGGATGGAAAGCACATAGGTCTTCTGAGCTTCCCCCTCTGGATTGGAGGCAATACACGTGTAGGTGCCACTGTCAAGGAGCTGCGAGCGACTGATCTGAAGCTTGCTTCCACCAGATAAAATATGAACTTCAAGAGAATCTAAGTTTTCTGAAATACATAAACAAGTCATCATTCCAAACCAGGCTACAGGGAGCAAACACCTATTTTGGGAGAAACTGTTCCATCAGTTTCAAAACAAAGATTCCAACTAGGTCTCTAAGAGTCTGTCTAGAGACACAAGAAGAAGAAACACAAACCAGAGAGCAAAGAGGGGAAGAAGAGAAGTGAAAAGCATGAGACAGTGTTACCTATCAGTTTTCCATTCTTAAGCCACACTAGTGTGGGTGGAGGAATTCCATTAGCATCACACACAAAGGTGACAGGATTACTGATGGACTCAGTGACCAGCTCTTGCTCAGGGCCTTCTATCCTTGGAGGCACTGTGAATTGAATGGAAGCAGTTAGAATGTTATGTAAACTGATTTTGAATTGCCTAATTTGTTAAGTCTACGTTATTATAAAAACTATTGTAGATGATGCAGAGGGTGCTCACCATAAACATTGAGATGGAAATTTTTATCATCTCGTCCTGCAATATTTATGGCTTTGCACACATATTGTCCCGTATCAGAAACCTTAAACAAAAACAAGTTTTAAAAGGAATCATTATGGATTCTTTTTTTAATGCTACAGTTTAGAGACATTAACAACCTGTGCCTCTGCCAACTCAAAGTGCTTCTCACAGGATGAAAAGCCTCCAGGAAACACTTCTCCCATGTACAGCAAGTAAAATACACCACTAAAGACTGAAATAATCGCTTGGCAGTGGCAGAGCAGTGGCAGATGCGGCCTCCCCCCAGCCTGGCCCACCTCTGCAGCCTTAATGCGCAGGGTCTGCCCGTCTGCTAGGACCTCCACGGCGGCAGAGTCGGGAATGATGCGGCTGTTCTTGTACCAGGTGATGACCGGGGCTGGGATGGCATTGGACTCACAGTCCAGGGTCACCGGGGTGCCCACTCCCACGTTCAGCACTGTCACAGATGTTCCCCCCTGGGCCTTGATGCTTGGGGGCACTGGGGAAGGAGCCCAGACTCAGTTCTGCATTTTGTTGAAATAACCCAATAAAGCAGCTAAACCTCCCCACATTTTCCAAGCAATAGGTATTATTTCAGAAAATTGTAAAACACAAACCAAGGACAGTTAGGAAGCTCTTCTTCTGACTTTCCCCAGCTTGGTTCCTGGCAGTACAAGTGTATTCTCCACCATCTGACAGCTTGGCTCGGGGAATCTGCAGCATCCGAGCACCTGGAGCAAGGAGAGGAGGCTGGATATTTGCTCCCTGGTGACTGTGTCAACCCCACAGGCTGTTTTAGAATTGTGGGTGCAACAGGCTGAGCACAAGCACTGTGCCCCACAAAGAGTAGCATGAGCCCTATCAGGATAAACCAGACAGAAGCTGAGCCCAAAGACTGCAGAATAGCTGAGATTCCTCACCAGGCACAATAAAAGTGTTGGAATTTGAACTGATAGGCTTTCCATTCTTGAGCCAGCTGAGATCAGGAGGTGGAAAGCCCGTGACCTCACAAGTCAGAGAGATGAAATTATTCACCACCACAGTCAGATTTTCAGGGTTAGTCCCAACAACACTTGGAGGAACTGGGGAGAGAAAAATACATTAATAGCATCTATCACTGCATCAGCAAAGGATTTCTCACATGATCCTCATTTACTACAATAAAGCTGAATTGTTGCATTTTATCAAAGGGCCAGGTTGCAAAATTCTTTCACATCCTATGAATGGATCCACTGCTCTTTGGATGCATCTAAAAATACGATTGAAACTACTCTAATGGTCATTCCTGTTCCTGTACTTCACGACAATGTCAATTATTTAATCTGCAGTCCTTCTGTGCTGGAGACTTGAGAGGGCTAATGAACCTACACAAGATCCTGACAATGCACTGCCAATTTTCTAACACTGCTCATGGACATGTGCTGTGTGAGGCAGGACAGAAAAAATTCCCATTGTCAGCACATGTAAGATGACTGTCACTTCTCCCCGATTTCCTGCTGCTCCTGTTCTCTCTGGAACAGTCCACTTTCCACCTGCAGAGACCCCAAAATTATTCCTCCCAAAACAGTTCAGAGTTATTCTGTTAACCAGACAAACCTGTTGCTTAGCAGTGAGCTAAGCACTGGAAAATCCTGGCATGCAGTATTGCTCCAAGGGGTGCATTCCTTAAGCTTACAAGTCCTAGAATTTTTAAATCAAGAATAGTTTGACATGTGACCTTTCTACAAGAACAATTTAGAGTGAAAGAACTGTAAATCTCTTCCTTTTAATAACCCCCAAGCTCTAGTTGCCATGTTTCTGCAGTGGGGATATATAAAACACTTAAGAGGAAAGCAAAAGCATATTCTTGGCTTTATTGGGTGGAAAATCATTCCAAAGAACACATGGAATCCTCCTCTTCAAAGACAGGAACACTGAAGTATTTTGGCCCATCTCCCCCTGAAATGCTCCAGCTGTTTGCTGTCACTTGAGTGACACAAACCAGTCATTAAGGCAAGTTTATGGCTCCTCTGGGCACTGCACAAACAAGAGCAGTCCATGTAAATGGGGAATTCAGTCCATATTTTTCAGCTTGGAATAACTGAAGAATATTTCCCTGATAAAGAGGATAAAATGGTTCACTAGAGCGAGTGGAGAATTCTGCTCTAATGACATTTGATAGTTATTTATATTTACTTTTACAGTTCCTTTTCCACAGATGTGATTATTGGCAGTGGGTAATTTAATGCACAGGGCCAAACCTCAGCTGTCTTTAATGAAATTTGCTTAAATTGTGTCAGTGGTTGATTTCGAGTTCTGCAGCAAAAAACACCCACAAATGTACCACAGGTAATCTGCATATGCAAATGTGCACATGTATGTGCATAAAGACACAGTCATGGGCTCATATATAGCACTCAGCCTGAAAATTACCTATTATTTCTCCACTATTTTAAATCTGGGTGCTTATTTCCTATGTTTTAAAAGGTGTTATATTAGTTTTATTACTCACCTTGGAGACCATTGTTTTTATAAAGAGCATCAACTTCAGTATTTTATTTAAATTTATTAGAGCAGTTCTATTAGAAACACATAAAAATGCTGGGAAATAGCCTTTTTTTTGACATTGACAAAACACAGACCCTGCTCCTTACTGATAATGAGTTTTCCTTAGTGCTTCACCCTGTGTGGTCTTTTCCTGAACAGCTACACTTTAATTTTTCAAATAGAACTGCATTAAGAAAAATAGACCTAAGTTGGTAATACTGTTGAGTTAGAATTGAAACTACATGCAAATATTTCTTTTAAGAGAACAGTATTTAGCCATAATCACTAAACCCAAATATTTTTAAAACAGAGTTTAAATTTAAACACAAATATCAGGAAAAGCGAAATATTTTGATTTAAAAACAAAACTCACACATCAGGAAATCCGGCCAGACTCCACTGTCTGTCCAGAAAATAACTTCTCAGAGAACAACTCCAGGGCAAATTCTTCCCATGACAACACTATTTTTGGCTAAATGCATTACTGAGTAGCAAAAAGTGCTATAAATCTGTGCCATGTAGTAGGTAAAATAGCTGCATGTGTGACAGAGGAAAAAATGCAATTATTCTGTGTGCAGTAAGCTGACTCCTCACATTCCTGGGATGATGGTACTGTCTTTAGGTGAGAGAAAGGACAGTCCTTGTTTTCTATCAGATAAGGCAATAAAAAATGTAGCTGCCAGTATTCCTTGTCAGGTTGAAACATGGAATGGTGAATTGGTGGGAATTTCTTCAGAATGGAAAGTTGAAAGTCGGCAGAAATAGAAAGGGAATTTTGGGGTTACTCTGAAATGTTAATAAGAGATATCTTAATTTTCTGAAGTTATCAGGAGATGGAAGGGAAAAGTAGTGGAGACTTTTATGAAAAATGTCTTGATTTTATTTGTCTTAGACTTCTGATGCTTAAAGCCAACATTTATTGTAACCCTATTGTAGCTCCACAAGAAAACAAAAAACAGAACAGAAAGTAACCTCAAAGGGCACATTTCTAAAAACTAAGCTTTAACAAGCTGTATATCTTTGTTTAATGCTTTCTATCATTAATTTATTTGAAAAATATGTGTTTTCTGAATGTATCAAAACAGGCTATAATCCAACCTGCTTATAATTCATGATTCCAGGGCTCAGCAACCCCAACTGGGTGAACACCACATCAGGCTCCCTCAATAACGATTCCCACCTTTCTGGAAAACCTATGAGGAACTAAAGCCTCATGAGTGCTATCAAGAGCCATATGTTGTCAAGGTACTTTAAAATGATATTTGAGTTGGGGTCTGTCAGAACCTCCATCACACCCAGCAGGACTCACATGAATGAAGCTGAGAGGGTCTGAGCACTCTGCTAAAAATAACACATCCAAGCTGAACCAGCTGAACAGAAGACAGAAGTTATGGATGACAGTACTTACTGTGAACATTGAGGTTAAAATACTTCTTGGCACTTCCAGCTATGTTCTCTGCAATGCAGATGTACCTCCCAGTATCTGTTATTTGGGAATTTAAAATCTAAGGCAAAAAAAGAAAAAACATGGCTTTGGAGCTAATATATAAACGACTCACTGCCAAAGAATCAGGTGGAGAGGATAAAGCCCAGCTCTCTGCTTTCATAGTTTTATTCATTCATCAATAGGAAGGGAAGCTCTTCAGAATACAGTATTTTCATTATTTTCTCAAAAATAAAATCAGTAATATTTAAAAGCAAGTGATTTCAACTGATGTGGTTCATAGCATGATCCCACAATGGATGTGAGGAACTACATGGGAATGAGAAGCAGCAGGTGAGGGACAGGAACAAAGGACAAAACTTCCTTATGTTTGCAGCACCTTGTAGGAGAAAGAAAATACTTCCTACTCAGCAAAACCAGACAGTTTTTTATTGCCAAACTCCAGTTTTTCCACTATGAAAAAGGTTACACTACCTGTAACCTCCTTCCATTGGACAGAAACGTGTGTTTGTCATCCTCTGCCAGGAGCTGGCCATCCTTCTGCCAGGTGATCCTTGGGGAAGGGCTCCCACTGGGAATGCAGTCCATGGCTGCCTCCTTGCTCACCAGCACAGTCATCTCCTCAGGCAGGTCCCCATCAGCCCCAGTGATGGAAGGGGGAGCTGCAGGGAGCAAAGGTGAGGAGAACACTCACTCAGCACTTCTCAGGTGGTTATGAGATTAGTCTGGGTTTGCAGGAGGAAAGAGTGAAACCTCCAGTGAAAGATAAAGCCATCCCATGAGTAGTTCAGCAAGAACAACTCAGCATAACTCCAAGGACTGCAGCAGAACTACACTTATTCACAACACACAAAGAGAAGGAAAGGTGAAAACACATCTTCCAATTATTCCACTGTGTTCTTTGCCAATAAAAGCAAAAGGTGATTTCTAAGGCAGGATCCCTTTGTAACAATAAATCAGTATTTTCAGTGGTATAACACCACCATAGAGGCAAAGAAATGTTTCCCAAGGCTAAAACATTGAGTACATCAACAGACACAAAAGGTCATCCAAATGGTTGTACAGGCATTCATCAATCTAAATCCTCAGTTCCCTTCAGGCTTTGGGAGTTCTGCAGGTACTGTGGAAAACGATGGCCAAAGTAAAGAGAGAAAATTCTTGGTCACAATTCTCAATGTGAAGCTGAAGAGAGAACAAGCAATACCAAGATAAACCCGGATTTTTAGCTGTGCTTTTCTTTCTGGTGAATGGTGAGAGCTGAAACACAACTGAGTCCCTGTAATAATAACCTACTCACATGGAACTAGGAACACCAACATTCTGTTCACACCACTCTGTACAGCTGCACAACTTCAGCACCCTAAACACATTAACGTCATCATTTAGCAATAAACATTAAAAGCACAAGGGACTCCTGGACTATACTTTTGCTAATTCTGGCCCTCGAAGGAGAAGGGGAGCTCACCGAGCACTCGGACGTCGTAGTGGATGGAGTCCTGCCCCGCCTCGTTGACCGCCACGCACGCGTATCTGCCGGCATCCCCCGCCTGGGCCCGCACGATCTGCAGCACCCGGCCTCCTGCAGACAAAAGTCCAAGGCAGCATCAAGCACTCTCTTTCATCTCCACTCCACATCCCACCAGAGACCTGAGCAAGCAAACTTATGAATTGTCAGCATTTGGTCTGAATTATAAGTAGCTAAAGGTTTTTATTTCCTGGCTACTTTTTCTACAGGCGGAGAGTTGGAGTACAGCCACGCTCATACTGAAATGTTAGAAAAGAGTAATTAATTCCACATAAAGGAAGAACATGCTGCAGCAATATGCAGCCAGGCATTACTCTTCCATCAAAAATATAAATATTTCTCAGTAAGATGGCACAGAACTAATAGGCAAAAGGAAATATGAGCATAGAATATTCCATTCCAAACTGAAAAGATTCACCTCTGAGGCTCAGGGACTTTTCACTCTATTCTCCATAAAAGCATAGCCATATAAATACCTTCAGAAGGAGTGGAAATCTTAGGAATACAGTATGGGAGTATTTGTCAGGGCTCTCTCAAGAGATGAACAAGATGGACAAGCAGATGTTCCCCTTTTACCGCTGTCCTTCTTTAAGCACTCCATCCCACACCATCTCTGCATAGCAACACTCATGACTGTAGGCAGCTCCTTCCCTTCCCCATGAGCTTAACTAGATCATGGCTATTTTTCTGCTGCATGCATGCTTTCCATGCCTCACCCCTTGGTTAGGAGGCTTTTCTACTCCAATTATATTTTTATCAAAACAAATTTAATAAGGAAATAAACCACAAACAGATCAGAGAGAAGTTATTATGGGAATAAATGAGAAAGCAAGACTGAGAGCATGGCTCAGCAAGTCACTGACACAGACTTTAACTTTGTTAACTTTGTAGGCCATAAACCATGGCAACAGAAGGCAAAACCTTGAAGGGCAATGGTGTGCCTGGTAGGGTGTGCTTGGTATACTTTGTTTAAGATAAATCATGCAAGACTGTACGCACCTGTGCAGGTCTGTGTAAAAGCTCTGTGCAGAGCTCTGATAAAGTAATGCTATTTAGAAACACCAATCCTGATTGTGTGTAATTTTAGCTATAGCCAAAATGGTCTATATATTGAGCTTTTGCTCAATACATTGGCTTCATGCATGCAAACCACAGATATAATTGCTGAGGTATCATTGCTATATTTCATTTTGCAACACATGGAAGTGTCCAAAGCCACGCTGGATGGGGCTTGAAGCAAACTGAGAGAGTGGAAGGTGTCCCTGCCCATGGCAGAGGGTGGAATGAGATGGGCCTTAAGATTCCTTCAAACCAAACTGTTATGAGATTCCATGATTCACTGTGAGAGTTCAATGGTGACATTCACACCATTTTAGAGATTACTTCTTAAATTAAACAACTCAAGGCCAAGAACTACAAAGAAACATTTCCAGCTAATGAGGTCTGAAAAGAACATTAAAGAAGTGTTCTGAAAGAGAGAAGTGTGTCATCACTACACAAATACCAGCACTAAGGTAATTTCTTTATGATAGAATGGTTTGGCTTGGAAAGGGCCTTAGAAATCATCCAGTGCCACCCCCTGCCATGGCAGAGACACCTTCCACTAGCCCAGGCTGCTCCAAGCCCCATCCAGCCTGGCCTTGGACACTGCCAGGGATCCAGGGGCAGCCATAGCTTCTCTGGGCACCCTGTGCCAGGGCCCCACCACCCTCACAGCCAAGAATTGCTTCCCAATATCCAATCTAAAGCCACTCTCTTTTAATTTGAGTCCATACCCCCTTGTCCTGTCCCTCCATTCTTTAAAACTGTCTCTCTCCATCCTCCCTGTCGGCCCCTTCAGGCTCTGAAAAGCCACGGTGAGGTCACCCTGAAGCTTCTCTTCTTCAGACTGAACAATCCCAACTCTCCCAGCCTTTCCTCACAGGAGAGGGGCTCCAGCCCTCTGATCACCTCAGTGCAGGGCCAGAGAGTGCCAGCTGAATACCCACCTGGCAGGATGAGCACTCTGTCACTCGAGCTCAGGGATGCCCATCTTTAAACCATGTGAGCACAGGGGAGGAACAGCGTTGGTTTCACAGTACAGGGAGAGGGGTTGTTGACAATCACATCTTTACTTTCTCCACCTCTTTCTGCATCTACCATGTTCCCAGCTTCCCATTCCCTGTAAGGCTTTTGGAAGCTAGGAGGAACTGCAACAAAGAAGAGGAAAAATGCTATCATTTTGCAGCAGAAATAGCTGGTTTTAAAGTCAAGAATAAGAAAGCATTGTAATATTCAACAGCAGCAATAAAAACTAAATGTATTAAATCCACCCCTCCCCCCATTTTAAGTTAGCCAGGGAAATTCTAGTTCTTCTAGAATGAAATATTGAGCAATTTACTGAGTATTTTTTAAAGACTAATAAATAACAGTGTAAGATGACCTGGTAACAAATACAGAGGATATTCATCAACAAAAATACTTCAATAATGAGGTATTTGGTTTCATTCAAGCTTTCATTTTGTCTAAATTTTAAGAAATTACTCATGATTGTTTCCTTGTATTTACACACAGTAGGCCAATAGGATGTTTATGTCTGGGGCCTCTAAATACTACTCGAAACAGAAAAATAAAGCATGTCTTAGTTCAAAACAAATTAAAATTTGTCATGGCATTTAGAGGAAGATCAAAGTTGCTATGTCATTGTACTGATTTCAGAAACATGACATACAGAAGAATAATGAAATACTACACGTCAGCAATGAGGAAAATATCCCTGAAATCAAAGCCACACAAAAGCATTGGTTTTGACCAAAAAAGTGTCTTAAAGGACTTAAAATTATTAATTCCAGCACCCCAGAATACTAGAAAAGCAGGCTACCAGGAGAGTTTTATTACCCTTTTACCTTGTATATTTACATCAAATTCCAGCTCATCCTCCCCAGCAATGTTGGAGGCCAGACAAGTGTAGCGCCCCATGTCTGACACCTGGGCCTCCTTGATGTGCAGGGTGTGGCCACTGCCCCAGATCAGGACATGCTCATCTGCCTGCAGTGGCTGCAATGTCAATTCAAATGAAAATTAATACTCAGCAAAGAACACACTAGAAATAGCCAGATTTGTGGTAGCAATATGAGTAAACTCAATCAAGCTCCAAATTCCTGGAGAGAATTTTCTTTTCATGCTATTCCGAAACTCTGAATCATCTTTCTGATCATGGTGGCTGGTCTCCTCAATGGTGTGATTTTCCATCACTCCTAGCCCCAGGATGCTGCTGAGAGGAGCAATGCCTTTCCCATCAGGCCAAGGCTCTTGTGACATTGGATTCAATCAGGCTGATCCAATCCCTGAACTCACTGGCCAAGTTTCTAATACAGGGAAAACTCCCAGCTTCCTGTGAGGTGAACAAACAGATCTAACCCATCCTACAGATCTGCTGCCCAGCAAGGACATGGTTTGAACATGGAACGGACAGAGCAGCAGCACAAAGAGACCCGGGATTAGATATTCGTGTGCCTGAACATGACTCACACATGACAGCAGAGGCTGCAGTGACTCAACCTGGGTGTCCAGAATACATTAGATGTGCTCATCTACATCAGCAGCCTGGTCTAGTGGGAGGTGCCCCTGCCCATGGCAGAGGTGGAACTGTATGGGCTTTGAGGCCACTTCCAACCCAAATCATGCCATGAATCCATGCTCCCATGATTAGGGAGTCAGCACTGAACTTGCCTGCAGGGGACAATTCATTCAGTCCATAGACAGGAGTGAGAGCCTTTCACCCAGGGCAGCCTAAAGAGCAGCAGCTGCTGTGCTACTGGCAGTCAGGTGTGCACAGCCACTGCCTTCAAGGACCTCTTAACTCCTCAAATTGAGCAATACAGCCAGGACTCCCAGAGATCCCAGAACAGCAGGGCACACTTGAAACAGCCAGAGGGTGATCATCCAGGTTATTGCCACATGCTCGTTAAATCCAGGAGGAGCTGTTCCATGATGAGTGCCCTAACAAGAACAGCTCAAGAAAGAGATTAAACTCTCTTACAGAAGAGCAGCACAGTTCCTTTTTTATTCATCCCCTGGGCTGCATTTCGGTGTGCCCCCATGGCCCTGCCCTTCCCAAGCTCTCCAGATTCATGAAGCACTGTGTGTGGCAGGACTTGTGCCTCACCCCCCAGAGCAGCCAGATGCTCTTGTGGCTTGGTGAGCTCTGCCAGGACCGAGAGGGAGGCTCTGCAACTTCTGCAAGGGCAGCACTTGAGGGAACCATCTGTAACAGGGCCTTTGGGAGCTTTACACAACAGCCAGGAGCCCTGTGGCCACACCATGGGATGTTCCTGCGAAGAAGAGCACTCCCTTTTACAGCACAGACCAATGCCAGGCCTGGAATTTCCAGCCATGGTGTCTCAGGCACTGCCAGGCACCCACCAAAAGCCAGGCTGTCAATTTGCAGAGGTCTGGGTGCCAGCAAACACCCCAATCTGCTGTGAGGCGATTCTGCCAGCAGCAGGGAGTAGGGGTGACTTCTGCTGCCCTGACTGGATGCTATTTCCAGAACAGGGGACACACAGCTGTCCCTGCACCACACCTCAGAGGAAGGAATCGAGTTTTTGACTGGCCTGTCCATCCTTGTACCAGCTGATGGCGGCAGCAGGAATGGCGTGAGCTTCACACTCCAGCGTCAGGCTGTGGTTCACTTTGATCTTCACCTCCTTGGGGGACAGCCCTGTCCCTGAGATATCCCCTTTGGCAATGGTGGGTGGAACTGCACACAAAGGCAGAGAGGGGAGAGATTGTCAGGGCTTACTGGCTGCTGCAGCATTTCAACACTAACTGGAAAAAGGGAGATCCCAGATGACAACCTCCAGGAAAGCAAATGCATTCCCCCAATAAACTGCCTATTGCCCACAGCCAAATTATTACTTTTATTTATATATATCTATATGTATGTACGTATGTATGTATATATTTTCAGCACAGTTATTATGTACAAAAATATACAAAATGGTGTCCAACACTTTGAAACATGCAGGTTTTTAAACATGCAAACCTGACTACAGCCCTACCTAACTACAGCACTTCATTATTATGTGCCTGGCTTCAATTCTGTAGAATTCAGAGTACTGTAGTCATTAAAGAGCATTTTAATGGAAACTAATACTCCCAGAAACATGTGGTTGATCATAAGTCCACACTCAGGGTAGCTGGTAAAAACTCAGCATTTCCACTGAAATCCCAGTGTTGCAAAATCCTGTTTCTTTCTGAATCAGAAGGAAAATAGAATGTTTCAAAATTCTTAAGCTACCCCCCAGCTTGGTTTCATCATATTTTTGAAATTATGTAAAATGTTTTCAGAGCATTTTCTAATTTTTTTCCCACTGGGAATTTTTAAATTTCCCTCTAATACTTATCATTCCCTAATAATTGACAGTTGCAATGGCATTTGGGAGTGGAGGGCGTTACGTTCCCACATTGCCATGCATTAGTAATGAACTCCTTTGTCATCTTCTCATTATTCCAAATCCAGTGGGGCCTTATTAGGGACTTAGCATAATTAAAGAACAGTATGGTTACAGTAAGGGAGCAAACCATTTCCAAAATCAGACTGGGAATTTTTTAAAAAAGGTTAAAACCATGCTTGATTGAGCCCATAACAAAGAGTTTGAGCATTAAAATTGAGTAATTAGGTAGATATCGTTAAAGAATAATGTGCTGATTGAAAGACTTGAATGGGAAAATTTTGTTCATATGGAATCTTATGGAAGGATATAAAAATAGTATCCTCCTGTCCTGCCTTCCTCAATAAAAGTCTCCCACTAGATGTTAGAGGCCCTCCCCTGTTTTTCTAAAATGCTTCTCTGCTCAGAAGATTCTCTGCTCACATTTCCCATTGTGCTGCACTCATGTGACTTGAAAAATCGGCACCAAAAGAAGCATTTCAGAGGAAACTGGAGTTCAGTGTTTCTTAAATGTCCTCCCCTGGGTGATATAAAGGCTTTTAGCGCAACTGTAGAATGGCAAAGGATGAAACAACCAACTTTTCTGGTGTCTTTCCTCCAGCAATGCCAGGAGCTAATGCAGATGTTTGCAAAGCAAAGCCATTAATAGGAAACCTTGTATTCACCAAGACAGACAACACTGCAATGGGGAAAATGGAAGAATGCAAAATTAAAAGGAATTTCAACAACTGAAAGCATTGCCATACTGTAGACTTTCACTTGATAGTGCCTCAGTGTCTCCCCAGCCTCATTTGTGGCTATGCAGGTGTATCTTCCAGCGCTGTCCTGCTGGGCATTCAGGATCTGCAGGGTCCGCCCACCTGCCAAAGACACCAGCCTTGAATAGCACTCACACCATACTCCTGCTTCCCAGGTATTTAAATACTTCCTGCAGCATATTTCCAACTCTTTGGTCCAAAATGTGCCCTTTGAAGAGCAGAAAGCCTGACTGCTTACTACCAGGTGTAACAAATGAGTGCATGATTCATGGCAATGTTGTGGGATCAAAACTCCTGTTGCTTATGCATTCTTGGGAAATTTGTTAACAAATTTTGTCAAGAAATTTGTGCAGGGAATTTCTTGAAGATATTTAGCCAGGGCTTATTCTTTCTCTGAACACTTGCAGTTAAAAAGGAAAGGTACTCGTACATCTGCAGTACTCCAGTGTTCCCTCTGAAGCTTGTTCCCATTTTCCACCTCCACAGGTAATAGGGAAAAGTTACTCTATTAACTAAAAATGGCAAAATACTGAAGACCTAGAAAAATCCCACCTCATTCTCTTTATTAATTTATCTCTCTCCATCTAATTTCAACACTTAATTGCAGGTCACTTATATTCATCATTAACTGACATGAATTTTCCCATCATTTCGCTTGATGTTACAAAAAGATAAACACATAACAAAACACAAATAAAGAATCAGTTAACTATGAAGTATTAAAAAATACTGGAATGGGAAGTGCTAGAGAAGTACAAAGAATCCCAGAATGGTTTGGGTTGGAAGGAACTTGAAGACCATTCATGGGCAGGGGCACCTTCCACTATCCCACATTTCTCCAAGCCCCATCCATCCTGGTCTTGGATACTTCCAGGGATGGGGCAGCCATAACTTCTCTGGGCAACTTGTGCCAATGCACTGCACTTAAATATATCTTTAGATTTTTTAAAGAAATCTGTAACAGAAAAACGTGCAATAAAAGAATCTGGTACTATTTCTCAATAAGAACAGCATTTACCTGGCAGAATGCGGATGTTTCTGCTGGACTCTAAGGGATTCCCATCTTTCAGCCAGGTGATGGTGGCTGGGGGGTAGGAATAAGCTTCACAGACCAGTGAGGTGGGGCTGTTGAGGATAACAGTGACATCCTCTGCATTCCCTTGGCTGTCTGCTCCGACAATGCTTGGAGCCACTGGGAACAACAAAATCAGTAAGCACAGGTGGAAAGCCCCTCTCTGAAAAGCCTATTTTCCAGTTCCTGTTCAGTCTAGGAATCTGGCTGCAGCATAAGCTAGCTGGGAGGCAGTTCTACAAGGAGCACCAAAATCCAGACCAAGACAACACTCAGGTGGTTTATGTTTTGTCCTGCAGTTAGCAGTGATCCCAAATCAGTGGAATTCACTCCCACCCATGCCTTTGACAAGCACAGGTCCCCAGGAAACCAGCCACCACTCCCTGAGAAGAGCTGCTGCTTGATGATCCTGGAAGGAGGGATGAGCCTAGGATCAAGGCTGTGGAAAACAAACTCACCATTGTTTGCACTTCGTTGTGCAATAACCCTCATGGAAAAGAAAACAAAACTAAATGAGAAGTGCAGATGGTTTCAGCTTTTCTGAAGAGATCACAATCTGAAATGCTCTTCACATGCTCCTTCCTTGAATCACAACAAGCCAAAGTACTGTCCTGTCCTTTCCACAGGGATGATGTCCTGTGAAGGTTCCCTATGTTCCAGCTCTATTGTCTCAAGAGCAGCACTGGTGTTTCTATTAAACCACTATCACTTATCAATTACTAAGATGTAAGATTCTAATCATAGACAGGCAACCTGCGCACTGCTGTCAATAAAACCCTACAGAATTCCAAAGGGACTCTTTGTTCCCGAGTTGCCTGTCCCTCTGGCAGAGGCAGCCCAGCTGCTCACCCAGCACGTTGAGGCTGTAGGTTTTGCTCCTGTCCCCAGCAGAGTTGGATGCCAGACACGTGTAGCGGCCCGTGTCCAGGAGCTGCGCCTCCAAGATGTGCAGGGATCGCCCCCTGGACACGATCCTGGCAGCCCCAGCCTCGGCCAGAGCCTGCCCGTCCTTCAGCCACGTGACCTGGGGCACGGGGTTCCCTGATGGAGTCCAAGAAATGGCAAACATGAGCTGGTGCATAACCTCTAGGACATAGCAACATTTCTGAGAAACAGGAAAACGCAGTTTCAGGTGTGCTTTTCATGTACATTCAAGGAGGGAGGTTTTGGAACATGCATATCAAAGTCTCAAACTCCTCAAGTGATATACACCTTCTCTGAAATTCCACAGGCCTTTGGAGAAGAAAAACCACAGCAACATCCCTCTTGGTTTATCTCATCCAACCTTTACAAGGAGTTCTTAGTCCTGCTCTAAGTACCACAGATAAATCTGAGATTTAACAATCCTGCTGAACTGAAATCCCATTAAAAACAGTCTGTGCAGCACCAGTAGTGATCTGACCATGGCTTTTATAAGCAAAGGTAAAACATCAACTGTTCTTTTACCTGTCACCTCGCATGTCAGGGTAACTCCATGCTTCTCTTTCACTTTCACATCTTCCAGTGCATTTTCCCCCACAATTCCTGGAGGCACTGCAACAGGCAAGGACACAACATCAGCATGGATTCCTCGCAACACTGAAACACAACAGGCTGCTTGATGATGCTGCTAGGAGGCATGAGCCTGGGAACACAGGATTAGGAAAACAAGCTCGCCACTGTTTGTGTTCGGTTACATAGTAACTGCCATAAAAAGCCAAGAGCAATACAACAGATTCCCAACAAGGGATGCTGTGCCACGGCTCATCAGTGTTCTCTGCAAATACAGCTAATTCCATATGGGAGTGTACATATTACATAGGTCTAAAGGCACCTCTCGCTGGGGTATAAATTACATTTCTCTAGGGAAGTAGAAGATAAAACCCCTAAAATACCTATCCAACCCCCCCAAACAGCCAACCCAAGGGAAGGAAACTCCTACTGTATGGCTGACGTGGATGACATGTTTCTAAATTTTCCTGGTCAGCTTGTGCTTTTGGATAAGGAAGGCAGATTATGAGCATGTTGGGGAGTAGCTGTGGCGGTTAAAAAGCTGTGATTAATTATTTATTTCAAGGTAGAGGCACTTGTAGATCAGGCCAAAAGAAACTGGCACTACAAGTCCAAGTAGGCATGGAGTGTAACCGGTGAAAAGGAAACCTGTAGTTATTAGAAAGCAGCTCCGTCTCCAGGAGATATAGGAAATTTCGTAACAAAAACGCCAGAGTAAGGAGCCAGATTTATGCTTTAATAATCCTGCAAAATGCAAACTTTCAGCCTAGACAGAAGACCTAAGAAGAAAGGAATTAAAATATATTTAGCAGCTTATTTGTGATCTAGCTCATTACCAGAAGCAAACATTTTATAAAAGAATGAATATAGAAACATGCAGAATTCACTGTCAACAAGAATGTTACACCAGATTTCTGATAACTAATGAAGGGCTCAAGTGAGAGTGAAGGAAACAGATGGGGGAAACAAAACTTACAATCATAAAGTTCAGGAATTAAGTCAGGCTAGAAGTTACTACTATTCATAAACAAAGACAGCAACTCATAACTTTGACTCCAAAATAATATAGTAAGTCATCAACACATCTTAATTTCAAAAATATGGCAAAGCCACACCAAAGCCTTTTCAAATATATAAATATTGTGCTTATTACACCAAGTTCTGCCTGCAAACTGCTGCACCTCCAACAATAGCCCAGAAAAACCTTGGCATGTCTGCATACAGTTCTCACTGACAGTGAGTGGTGAGGATTCTGTGCCACTGTCAGGCTCTATTCCAGTAACTTTCCTCTAGAAAGACAAAGAAATTACTGGGGGGAAGGAAGAGAAGACTGAACAATGGAATTTTCCACTTGAAATAAGCTTCACCAAGCATTTTTCTTCAAGGAAAACAAAGACTATGCAATAGCTTCCCAGAACCCTCAAGAACACCCTGCTACTAAAACCCTCCAAAGAAAACAGTCAATTAATGCTTTCCAGTGTTTATCCATCTCTTGCATTCTACTACACTTACTTCCATGAGCCCATCAAATAAACATGAACTGACTTGAATGGGCGTTATCATTTACAGGCTGAATATGCCCAAGTCAGCTGAAGGCAAGGGAAGATGAGGGTGCTCAGCACCTCAGAGAAAGGAAACTGAGAAAAAAATTCTACACAGAAAAGCTAAGAGAAAACCTGCACTGTGCCAGGCCTGACAGTTATTGATAAAAAATTTCAGTTACTAAACTGAAAAGTGGTATATTCTGGGGGAAAAAAATGACTTGCAAAACTAAGCAATGTGATAAAGTAATACATTAATGGTTCCAAACAGCATCTAAAGACTCTGCTGGACAACTCTTGGTCTAAGTACGTCAGCAGGATCACCCCCTACCACATTGGTTTATATCCTTTGTCATACTAAAGGCTCTGCTGACTGAAGGTTTCCACTGTATTGGAGTGGGGATTGGTGATCCTGGAGAAGACTCTGGGGAGACTATGGAGCCCTTCCAGGACCTCAACTGATTCCAAGAGAACTGGAGAGGGACTTTGCACAAGGACCTGGGATAGACTGGTCACAGGAGAATAACTTTCTACTGACAGAAGGCAGGGATAGATGGGATACTGGGAAGGAATCCTTCCCTGTGAGGGTGGGGAGGCTGTGGTACAGGTTGCCATCCCTGAAAGTACCCAAGCCCAGGCTGGACAGGGCTTGGGGCAACCTGGGATAGTGGTGTCCATGGGAGGCGAGGTGAGGGTGTGTGCTGTTGAACGAGATGTGTTTTAAGGTCCCTTCCAACCCAAACCTTTCCAGGTTTCTATGATTCCATGTAGAAGAAGCTTCTCTTTACAACTGGATTTTCTGTCTGTGGAATCAAATTTATTTATTTTTTTTCCCTAAGGACTTGTGTATTGGCACAATATTTTTTAAAATACTAGCTAAGTATATAGAATGCCCTCCCCCTTACTGTACAAACACCTCTCTTGTGTGGCCCCAAACCCAAGCAGGTACTCACCCAGGACAGAGAGGTGGAAGTCCTTCCTGGCCTCCCCTGCAGCGTTGGTCACCACACACGTGTAACGTCCTTCATCCACCACGCCCACAGGGCTGAGCCGCAGTGTCCTGCCCCCTGAGACAGCCAAAACAGCATCAGAGTCCTGCTCTGCCACCCAGCCCCATCCAAGGGATGGGCAGGGCACACACACACCCTGCTCTGCCACCCAGCCCCATCCCAGGGATGGGCAGGGCACACACACACCCTGCTCTGCCACCCAGCCCCATCCCAGGGATGGGCAGGGCACACACACACCCTGCTCTGCCACCCAGCCCCATCCCAGGGATGGGCAGGGCACACACACACCCTGCTCTGCCACCCAGCCCCATCCCAGGGATAGGCAGGGCACACACACACCCTGCTCTGCCACCCAGCCCCATCCCAGGGATGGGCAGGGCACACACACACCCTGCTCTGCCACCCAGCACCATCCCAGGATCGGCAGGGCACACACACCCTGCTCCCCTGCACAGGATTCATGGATTGGAACTTGAGATGTGGCAGAAAGGCTGTGTCTGCAACACACACTTCTGGGCAGGAAACTGGGACAGCAGGGTTTTCACTCACCAGAGTGCTTTGTTATACTGAGATTCTAGATGAATATTCAGTAAAAATTAATAATGCATTGTCAGTGCCTTTTTTTTTTACACAAATAATGTTATTTCTATAAACACCTTGTGTTACAAATACCCTTAAAGTATTTTCATATGTATAGATAAGGAATCAAATTTCACTTCTTCCTTCTAACATTTGCATTAATTGTGCCACCAATAATAATAATAACAGCTGATAATAGCACTGGTTTACACGTAATGGTTTAAAAGAACAGATTCTTCTTAACTCAGTAGTTGTCAAGCCACCTTTGAATGAACACATTCATTTAAAAGGAAGATTTGCAAGAATGTTTGACCAAAGATCAGGAATATCCCTGCTTTGCCATCACAGAGTAACTTCTCTTTCCTTGCTTTTTGGCAGAGGAACAGCAGAACAGACATTAGGGAGCATTTGCGCGTGAAGCCAAAGGCGACAGCCAGCCTGCAACTTCTCCCAGTTTCTAGTTAGCAGCTTTCCCATCAGCAACCATTTCCTTATCTACACCACACCTGCCCTGGGCAGCTCCTGCCTGTGGCTACCACTGTTGGGACATTATTCAGAAAGTGATGATCCTGGTCATGCACTCGGAGGAACAAACTGCTGAGCTGGTTACTGAATGTGCCTCTGCCCAAGGAATCCTGCCTGCTGGAGGAAGCACTGGGAGACTGAGGGAGGCTCAGGTCTTCCAGCCTTGTATCTCCCTGATCCCTTCTCCCATCCACCCCTGCACAATCCCAAAACAGAAGCAGAAACCTGCCTGCAAGAGACTGTGACCTCCCCTGGCATCAACACAGCAGAGCACACCCAGCCCTCCAGTGCTTAGGCAGGACAGATTTTCTACATTTGGCTTAACAAAAGCTCTTCTCCTTCCTCAACCCCGTGTGCATCTTAGGACATTGGCTGCATGGAAAGCAGGTGGGGTACAGGTTTGGTTTTTTTTAGTTTTTCTACAAGATATGCAGGAAGGATCATCAAAAGCAAATATCAGTATCTGCTGACAATGCTCTCAAGCACTGGGTGGGGTTGTTGGGGTGTCCTGTGCAGGGCCATGAGTTGGACTAGATGATCCTTGTGGGTCCCTTCCAGCTCAGGATATTCTGTGATTCCATGATCTGAATTAACTGACTAAAAGCTGCCAGCAGTGCGTCCACACACTGAAATTATCTACAATGCCAAGTATGTTTTCAATCAACAGAACCAAAATCTTGTTTTGGCAAAGTATTTAAGGAGGATTTTTATTGCTGTTTTTTACAGTTGTACAAGCACAAATAAAGCTCCAAGTGCCATGCTGGCTACAGTTCACCACCACCACATGTGGCTTTCTGAAGCACAAAGTTTGGAGGAAAACAAAGCCCTGAGCCCTGGCGTGTTTCCCCTCTCACACAGCCAGGATCCAGAGACAATAAACATCTTTTTGTCTCTCCCTTCCTGACTCGTGATCCAGGAGGTGAGATTAGTGTGGGTGTAGAAAGCAACAGATAGGACAGAAACAATCAAGCCCACAAGATATTACTTTTGTTGATGGCAACTTGACACAGAAGGAAAGGCAGAGCAGCTCCCAGAGCCAGGTTCATACTGGGAAACAATCACACACCCACTCCTTTTTCCACACACCATATGCTAAAATGGGAAAGCAGAGGACAAGGACTATCTGTAACACTAAAAGCTGCACTCATTAAAATATCCTGAAGCTTATCAGCTTCAAACGCAGTCTTAGCTGAGGTCTTAACACCTCCCAGCTCTTTACCTGTCTGACAGTTTTCTTAGGTTCATGATGCAGGCTTTGCATGGTGGCTATCACAGAGTATCAGAAACTCCATCAAAACTTATTGTCATGAGATTTCTATTTGCCAATGGCAAACCCGAGGTCAACGAAAGAACATGGCACGAAATGATTTTACATGCACTCATCTCTGAGGCTCCCTCTGGTTTCATATACAGACCCATAGAAATTTAAGATGTGCTTTGGTTTTTGTCATTTGCTCTTTCAAAGCTTTTTCCTCTTTAAATGGTAAAACAACTGTGAAGAGGAAGAGGTGGAAAAAAATAAATAGGAGAGCAAATGAAGTGTATTTCTGGAAGTGTATTTCTTGGCATGACAAAGTGAGATGCTGTCATCTGCCCTCCAACTTTTGTACCTGAGAGAATTCGCACTGAGCTGTTCAGGGTGATGGGCAACCCATTCTTCAGCCATGTTATTGCTGGCAAGGGGATTCCTGAGGCTTCACAAACCAGGGAGATGGGATTCTTCTCCACAGTGCTGATGTTTTCAGGCAGCTGCAGGTAACCACCAATACTTGGGGGAACTATACCAAAGAGTAAAGAAAAGCCATACTTCAGAGCAAATACAAATTTCATTTTGCTCACAAAATGTTGTGTCACCCAAATATTAGTTTACTGAGGGCAAGTAGCAGGGTGGTCTTGGTTAAACCTTAATTTCTCTCTCCAACAACAGAGTATTTCCCACCATGCCACTCACCCCAATATCACATAAAATTGTTCTATATCCTGGTTATCTTGGGCAATGAAGCAACTCACGGTAGATTGACACTAACAGAAAGAAGGCTACAATTCTAAAACATTCAGGAGTTATAAACTTGGATTTGGGTTTTTCCGAACACTGCAACTGGAATGGCATCCCCTGCAGCAGACCAGGAGGTGCTCTGAGCTCCACACCATTGCTTGGCCACCCAGTGGTGAATGTCCACGTGCCCCAGGTGGCCCCACTCACCGTGGACGCTGAGGTCGTATTTGCGGTCAGCCAGCCCGGCGGCGTTGGTGGCCACGCAGACGTAGCGGCCGGTGTCGGACACGCGGGCCCGCTCCAGCCGCAGGACACGGCCCCCAGCCAGCAGAGCCACAGCCCTGCCACTGCCCAGCACCTGCCCGTCCTTCAGCCACGTCACTGCCGGCTCGGGAATGCCCTGAGCCTCACACTCCAGGGACAGCTCACTCCCCTGGGTGACAACGACCTCTGACGGGTGGGCACTGCTGCTGGATATGGTTGGTCGAGCTAGGGAAGAACAAGAGACAGTGTAGGAGTCGACTGGAAGCTGCACTTCAGAATCTTCACCTGCTTGTGAGCCAATTTTCCAGCAAAAGGCAAATCACCTCCTTTCCCCCTCTCCCACAGCATAAAGCAAAAATTCTTTTTAAAATGTTAACTTACAGGCAAATTTTAAAATGCAAACCAGAGAAAAAAATTAATTAAAAAATACTGCCATAGCACTGTCAATCCCTAGAGATTCTGGAAGATTTTCTTCTCTGTGGGATTGTTTAAAAATACATCCATTTATTCCTAACAAAAATACAGTAAAGTGTAAGGAAATGAAGGGAAATCTAAGTTCAGTCAGTTGTTATCACTACTGAAGCCTGGGGACAACACTAAAGGGGTTAATCCACGGACTGTGTACTTTCAACAGGGATATGAAAGCTTGGTCAAGCTACAGGTCCAAATTGCCAACATTTTAATGACATAACACTCTCCTTGAACTACCTCTGAACTGTCCTACAGCCAGCACTCTGTCTCTGGAGACCCTGCAGCTCAACATCACTGCCTGGCTCACGCTCCCGTAACATTACTGCAGAACTGGTAAACCATGATCAGAGTTTTCCTGGCACTTACTGTACACTTGCAGGCTGTACTCCTTGGTGGCACTCCCAGCCATGTTTGAAGCAATACAGGTGTAAGATGCAGCATCAGACCTGTCAGCAACTGCAATCTGGAGCTGTCTGCCCCCAGACAACACCCGCACCCTTCCCGATGGCTCCGGCACCACAGGAGAGCCTGCAAGAGACCTTCTGTCACATAAAACCACACAAGTGGCCAGGAGCAAATGAAAATTTCATGGTGTGAAGTCCACTGTCCATTTTAGAAGTAACTGTCGGAGTTTTCCCAGAGAGCTGGAACTTGGCAGATACTGAGGACTTTCTGTATTAACCACTGGCTTCATGGGATACCCTGAGCTGAAGCACACTGATTCTCCCTCACATCCATCCAGAGTTTGTAACACCTCCATTGAGCAGAAAGCTCAGCACTTTCAGTAAAATGTGACTCATTTTTCAGTGTGTAATTGTCTCACCCAGCACAGTCAGTGCTTAGAAACATGTAATTTAGGTTTCACACCATCTGTGTGTCACAGGCTTCTTCTCAGGAAATCCTCAGCAGAAACGTGGCAGAAAACTCCCACTGCATTCTCTGAGCAGATTCTTCAGTCTTGGGAGACCTCAGATTATCCATCTTCATCTTTCCAAACTGCAGGGAGATTTCATGACAGAAGGAATGCACCTGCCATGGATACTCCTAACAAGCTTAATCTTTGTTTCCCTCTTGTGCATTCAAAGTTCTCTTTACAAAGTGCAATGAATGTCAAACATGCTGAAAAATATACTCCTCTTCCTTTCTAACAGCTTTTCTAGACTTTCTAGCAGGTTTTAGTCTCCCTGTCATTAAGTGTACACACACTAGCCTTGCCATGCATTTACATACAGTCATACAAGGTCTTTCTGGCTTCCAAGAGACACAGTTTAAAAACAACTTCCTGTTCTCTGAAAATGTTATGCATTGGAAAAAGTATTCTGCAATTAAAACATGCTCTTTCTATGAGCCAAAATTAATTAAAGCAAGTACGCACCATATTGAATTGTGCTGCTTAGAAAAACAAAAATATAAGTAAGATTGATTAATAATCTACACTGGAAGAGTAGATTATCTTATTTTGTCCTATATTCTGTCTCCAACACTGTCAATGCTTAAAAGAAGGTGCTGAAAATAGCTTGCTTTGTCGGCCAATTCCAAAAGAGGTGTTTGGTGACGTAACTTTAATTCCTAAAGCAAAAGGTGTGCAGACTACTCTTGAACAAGATGGGATGAGAGAAAGGGTTTGGTGAATCCCCAGAACAATTAATACAACTACATGCATCTTCACCACTTGGCAGGATGCCATGGCTGCAGATTAAAAATCAGCTCAGAGAATCTATTTTGGAGTGGATCACAGGGCGGAAACTCAACTCCACACCAAGAGACTGCCAGTGACCCAGGCCCTGACATCTGGATCCACAAACAAGTCTTAAAATGGTTTGGGTTAAAAGGGACCTTAAAGATCATCTCATTCCAACCCTCTGCCATGGGCCTGGACACCTTCCACTTGCTCAAAAGACATCTATCCTGGTCTGGAACATTCCAGGGAGGGGGCACTGTGCTTCTGTCCTGTTGCCCCATGGTAAATAAATATATTAAGTGCTCCACAGTACATTTTTGTCAGCTGAGCAATCTCAGCACTGCATTTCTCTTGCACCTTTAGGAACACCTAATCCAAGCAGAGGTGAGATAGAGAGAAGGAAATAATCTACTCTTGGAGTTCACTTTACTCAATGTCAGAACCGCGCAGGTATCTGCACATTTGAGCTCCTCGGAACACACACATCCAAAATGATGAAAAGAAATTAAAAGATGAAAAGATAAAAAGATGGAAAGAAAACCCAGCGGATCAGAATTATCCCATTTGCTTTATAAAACAGACAATTGGCAGTTACCCACCATTCTTTTTCCAGGTGAGACTGGGTGGTGGGATGCCACTGGACTCACAGACCAGGCTAATCAAGCTCCCTTCAGTGACTGTCAGCTGAGAGCCATCATCCAAGCCAGAAATACTTGGTGACACTGCAAAGAAAGCCAAATAAGTGCAGTCTTTGAAACAACACATTAGCCATCAGTAAACCTCTCCCATTTAGCTCTGAAGCTATGACAAGGATTGTCTCCTCAATGCTAAGCAGGCCCAGGGTAAGGAACAATACACTTGGGATGACTGTATCCATCCTTCTAGCTGCTGCATGCACAGGCTTTATTTTGGGCTGCCTTTAATGGACTTCACTGAACAAAGCTGGTTTGGGGAACTTTGTCAAGTGACTCCAACTCTAAGAGCCTGCCTCATTCAGCAACTAAGCCCACAGAGATGATCATCAGTGACTTTTAAAATTCAGCCCACATTTTTCCTTTGAATTTTTTCTGCATCAGCACACTGACTGCCACATCCAAGGCTATAGACCCCACCCCTCTGATCACCCTCCTTCAACAGAAGGATTGCTTTGCTTTACAGCTCTGTGACTCTGAACCAGCTGCAAACAAAAGGGACCAGTGTTTTACTCTGATTCTCAAAGTCTTAAAGCACTTAGGTGCAATCCCTATGGAAGAGCTAACTGCCTCTGAGGAATCAGGGAATCATTTTCATCAGATGAAAAAGAGTAGGTAGAGATCAAGAAAAAGCAGAGGAGAATGAAGGCTGAACCTGGCAAATAAAACCTCCCAGGTGAACAACTTGCATGGCACTTTTTAAATGCATGTGACAATAGCCAGCTTCTCCTTCTGACACCTCCAGCTCTCCAGCAGCACCCAGCTGTGTGGGGTTTGAAACAACACTGCCAAGGGCCTTATGGTACTGCCTGCTTTACCCTTTATTTGTCCTGCTTCCAGCCAGGACACAACTGTGCTATTCTCTTCATTTAACTCATGGTCTGGCTCCTGGATCCACACTTAGCTCAGGATCTCACCAATCCTTAGAAGGATACATTTCCTGGATTTAAAACGTCAAAATATGGAAAGGAGGACTTTGGGTGCTGGGGCATAAATGAAAAACTATAATTCCAAACAATTATCCACAGTTGGCTTTTACAGGCAGCCTGTGGTTTCTATCAAGCTTATCCCATCAAAGATGTTAACTAGCAAAGAATTATCCCTCCACTCAAATCCTACCAGATTTGTTTAAGGAGTAAGTGTACTACTTACACAAGTAAGACCTGTGCCTTACTGCACAAAGGAACAAACCTAAATCTCTCCAGCAAAGATCCTGTGCAAAAGTCTGGGAGAGAGAGGAGAGCAGAGGTTGACCTGCACAGTAAATGGTATTTGCTTTAACAGGGAAAATGACACGGTACTACAACACCCACTTCTCATTTAAATGCCATGAAAGGGTCTTTTAATAATGATAGACTTAAAATCTGTACTGAAAAATGTCATTGTAGTGTTACAAACCCTCATAGGTAATTCTAGTCTTGTGACTCCAAAGCAAGAAATTGATTTATCACAGTAAAACAGGGACATTTCAATTTGTGTATGAGAAGAAAATGATGTGCAAAAACCCCCCTCAAAAAACAATTATTAAAATACTCTCCCCTAAACCACATTCATCACAGAGCCATAGAAAAAAAGTTATTAAACCTGTTTTTATGATTCAGCACTAATGAATTTGTAGAGCAAATAAAGCTAGGTAAGGCAGCTTTAATTTATCTGAATATCCAATGCTTCAGCATTTCAGTAAGTGAAAAGTTGGTATGTTACTTTAAATGGCAATCAAGCTATGGATCCAAACCTAGGTATTTATCATAGAATCATAGATCACAGGATGGTGTGGGCTGGAAGGGACCTTAAAGATCATCTTATTCCAGCCTGCTGCCATGAGAAGGGATGCCACTCACTAGTTATACCTCTAACTACTCTCATCCCTGCAAGCTCAGCGAAGGCCTGTGGAGCAACTTGTGTTAATTTAGAACTAAATTAAAGCAATTTGAAAAATGTGTGCACTGTCTTAAGCCTGTTCAACTACAGCAAATACAACATCTCCCTACACAAGCTTCAGCAACCAAGCGTTGATGAACTAGAGAGGATTTCAGTGTCTCACATCATAATTCAGCTCTGAGCTTTGTTCCCATTTCTGGAATAAGCTTCATAAATCTTACCCCAAATATTGACATTATAGTTCTTCTCAGTTTTTCCAGCAACATTTGTCGCTTCACAAGTGTAGCGTCCAGCGTCCTGCACTTGAGCTCCTTCAATCTGGGGACAAAAGGAAAACGTGGGTTTCTTCCTCCTACATAATTATTGATGAAATGCATAGGAAGAGGGGGCTCAGATTTCAATTTTATTTTTACATATGTCTCCCTGAATATTAATAACAGAGCATGAATCCAGCAAGCTCTGTACCCAGACAGCCGGGGTCTCAGACATCCCTGCCTCCTCACAAACTACGCTCTGCTGCCCCAGAGAGCCCGGTGCTGCCCCACCTCCCCGGGAAGGAAACCCAGCACGCCCTGCCTGCCCAGTTTACCTTCAGCACGCTCCCATCTCCAGAGATGCTCAGGCCTGGCTTCTCCAGCAAGGGTCTCCCATCCCTGAGCCACGTGAGGCGGGGCGGGGGCACCGCGCTGCCATGGCACCGCAGCTCCAGCGCCTGGCCCAGCAGCACTGACACGTTCTGCTCCTCACCCACGATGTCGGGGGGAACTGCAACACAATCACACACTTGGTTACCTTGGAAAAGCTCTCTGAGACCACTGCCTCCAACCATTCCCCAGAACTGCCCCCAAAGGCAACATCCACAGGTCTTAAACCCCTCCAGGGATGACAACTCCACCCCAGTCTGGGTCAGCTGTGGCAGTGCCTGACCATCCTTCCTGTAAAATTTTTCCTAATATCAAACCTGAACCTCCCTGGTAAAACCTGAGCCTGTTTCCTCTTGTCCTATTGCTCAAACCCAGGGATGTTTGAGCACTGAAGACTTCCCAGAGAAGACACATTGTGGAGTTAGGGGACTTCACTTAGCAAAGATAAAATGACACTTAGACCTTCAGTTACACACAACTTCAGTTTTCTTTATACCACAAAACCCACAATAGTTATTTTTGTTATTTACAAAATATCTTCTGCACAAAATACACACTAGTGATGTATCAGCTACAAGAAATCATAAGGATAAGCCAAGACTAGCAAAAAATTCCCTTGAAAGGTAGCTAGAAAGGAAAATCCCCAGTATATAAAAATGGGGGAATACATTCATGCAAGAAGGGAAAAGGGCTGTTGAGTGAAAAAGCTCATGAGACAACAATCAGTCCCAGAAGCTGAAAATGTCTTAAGCTGTTCCAGACAGTACCAAGGATACTTGGCTTTAAGGAAAACTCTGGCTAACACACAATTTGTCCAGAGATGTCTAAAATACAGCTCACAGAATGAGAACTCACATGGTTGGCAAGAAAGTCAATGGGTTAATGACTCAATCAACAAATCATAATCTACAATTAGCTCATGTATCAGATCTACTAGTTATTGCACTTGTTGTACTGAGTATTTACATTTACCCTGCAGTTCAGTGATATTATTCCCAAATCAGACAATAGAAAAATCTCCTTTTGAAAGGAAAGTTTTCTATGTAGAAATAAAAAAACCCAAAACGCTGGGCACTTGAATTGAAACCCATTAGCTCTTCTTGAACAGTGTCAGGATTTAAGAAAAGACATTTTCCCCCGTTTTCAAATTTTGTGTTTCCACAATCAGAAAAACAAAAGTAACTGAGAAGGCAACTGAGAGCTAAACCCTGAAGGCAGGAAGTCAGCAATTTCCCATGGGGAAACTGTTCATGGCTGGAGTCAAAAAGAATACAGACAAAATATTGCCCCTGAAAAAGTTGACCGGGACCAAATATAAGAAACCTTTATTGTCACATTTCCTTTGCCCTTTACTTTTGGGATCCATGACCCCAGACACTGAGGGTCTGAGTGCACAGAACCTTGGGGTGGCAAGGGAGGCAGTGGGAGCTTCTGTGAGAACATGCACACCAGGTTAATCACACTCTGGAGATCTGAACATGTGCCAAAGCGGCACACAGGACAGAAAGACAGCTCTTGAGGTGGCCTGAAAAGACCAGGAACAATCAAGCTTTTTGTTTCTTGCCCAGGAAGTACAGAGCAGAGCTGCTGATTTCACAGTTTGGAAATAATTTAGGGAAAAGCCTGGTCCCTGTGGATAAGAAATATAGTAAGTGAAAAAAATCTGTTTAACTTTTTTTCTTTCTAGAACTCACAAAGGTCCAGATTCTTTATGAGTATTGTGGAACTGAGAATTGGAAACTGATCCACTCCTGCAGAAGGCAAATTTATTTCCAAAGACTTTTCCACCAATTACTTTTTCATCTCAGCTCAATGAATTGAAATGTGTACAAAAGGAAAGGAGTTTATGACACAGAGACAGACACTAAAGCATTTATTTCTGAAGGAATGAGGTTTAAAATTAATCTAATTATGCTCATAGTAACTGTAAGTAACTGAGCTTATTCCAACTCGTGGCTCAGTGCATATTTCCAACCAGCCCAGCTCCAACTCTATTTCAAATTATTTTCCTTCTGGGGCTTCTTAATTAGATTGCCCTTATGAAGCAATTCTGAAGAGCAATATTACTTTTTGGTGACAGCCTCACTCAAGCTAGTCCTGCAGCTGAGCTTAACCCTGGCCAGCTTCTAATACAACACTAATTTTAAACATACATGACTCCTAACTCTTTCCATTTACTCCAGCTAAAATGGACAGAAGTTCCAAAAAACAAAAGAGGAATAATAAATATATACGTGTCACATTACACAGATATACACACCTGTCCTCAAAGTCAAAAGGCCCTGATATTTCTTGCTCTAGACATAAAATGTTCCAGTCTATATTAACTTAGGCTCACTTGCCACAGCAGAGTCCTGGGTTTCTGAAGTGCCCCTTCCAGATGCAAAAGTCACCAGAACTTCAGTCTCCCTAACCAAGGGAAACAATTCTGAAAGCCAAACTCAGGAACAAATAACTTGGCCAGATGCCCCTGCTTAGAACTCATCCAAAATCCTAACTCTTCCTGCAAGGTTTTCCACAGGGGATGCCATACTGCTGGAGACTGGCAGTCCACTGACCTACTGAAAGCAGAAGCAAAACCACAAAGGTGCCTCAATTCCAAATGCCTCTCTACACATCTGGCACTGCAACATTTCTAAAACCAACGTCAGATTATTGTTCATTCTCATTTCGCTGCTGGACAAATCCTCTGAGCTGTCCAAGGGAACTCAAAACCTGCTACAGTCACACTCCCTGGCATTCCTGCTGGCGCAGCACCCACAGGCTCTGAGAACACAACACAGGGTGACCTTAAGGACCCTTCCAGTGCCTGAAGAGGCTCCAAGAGAACTGGAGGGGGACTTTGGGCAAGGGATGGAGGGACAAGACAATTAGGAGTGCCTTCTAGAGGGCAGGGTTAGATGGGATATTGGGAAGGAATCCGTCCCTATGAGGGGGTGCCCAGAGAAACTGTGGCTGCCCCTGGATCCCTGGAAGCATCCAAGACCAGGCTGGATGGGGCTTTGGAGCAGCCTGAGACAGTGTAAGATGCCCTGCCCATGGCGGGACTGGGTGTGCTTTAAGCTTCAATCTCAAACCATTCTATGAAAAATAGATAAGTTATATTTTCATATAACTTTCATGATAAAAGTTATATAAAACCCAGCATGAAATCATACAAGTTACAAGAAAGCACAGAATCACAGAATATCCTGAGCTGGAAGGGACCCACAGGGATCACCAACAATCCCACCATGTGTCTCAGACCATTGCCCAAATCAGAAGGGAGGATGAATTTACACGAGTTCAGGCAAGAAGATCTCAGAATTAACTTATTGACAATCTGGAAAACTGACAAACTAAAAACCCACTTATTTTCTGCTCCTTGAAGGAGACAGCTGACAGGCTGGGTTCAATAGTGTCCCTGTTTAGCTCTAAAAGAGTCCCCTCCATTTAGGGAGGCAGAGCAAGGCTTGGGAATGGCATGGGAACTGCAGAGCTGGATGGGGAACTCCCAGTACCTCCTTTTGGTGCAATAAAGACAACAGAGCACTGGTCCCAAGAATATTTCTCATCTGGCAGATCTACCTGATTTTACACAAACATTTATTTTCTTTTATCGTTCTTTTATCTCATCATACATGAGCTTTTATGCATTAAACTTGTAAATTCACTGCTGTAGCTACAGTTCTTCAAGGACGCACCTACATGCTGTAGTAGTAAATGAGGGTGGATGTGCACATATATGTGTCAGCTTCCATATGCACACCCCTCCTGCTCACCTGGCCTTCCATTATGGGTTAGGACCATTTTTACTCAGTGCTGCTCAGGGTCTGGGTGCAGTGTGTTAAATTAAAGCTTCAAGAACAGCTCCCAGAACCCAAATACAGCCATTTGTGACTCACCATAAACACGGAGGTCGATGTCCCTCTGGCTCTCCCCTGCAGCATTGACTGCCACACACGTGTACGTGCCCGTGTCACTGAGCTGGGCACTGGGCAGTGCCAGCACCCGGCCCCCCGACAAGACCTGCAACAGGAGCACACCAGTGTCAAACACAGGCAGGGGGAGCGAAATGGAACACTTGTTTTCCCACTGCTTCCCACCATCTCCCTGCACTCCAGTGTTCTCTTTTAATCCAGACTTGCAAAAGCAGACTCTAACTTCATGCCAGTCCCTAGGAATTCTGGCATTCTCAAGACTTTGCAGGAGACCTCACTCCGTCCCTCCCACCAGCTTCAAACATGCTGTCACACCTGTCATCCGTGCCCTGAACTGTCCCTACAGAACACAAATTCCCTCTCCTCCCTTTCAGATTATAAGATCAACTTCCAAGACCCAACCACAGCCTCTTGTTTTACCTCTCAATTAACTCCTCATATCAGAGGTTGGTTTTCTTTTCTGAATTAGTGTTTTATGTAACGAACTCTCCAGAGCTCTTCAGCAGAGGAATTTGGTCCAATTTCCTCTTCTTCCCAGTAAGTGGAAAATTTGTTGATGCAAACTTACTCTGTATGACATCAGCTGAAAGGGCCACTTTACTTCATTATATCTCTGTCTTCCTCTTCACACAGTACTGGAGCTAAACTCACACAGAAAGCCCTAAGCAAAAGGCCTTACACTATTATTCCAAATCTTCCAACTTACTCCCTTCCATTAAACTGCCTTGACTTAAAAGCCTCCTCCCACAACAGGGAACACCACAGAGCAGGATCTGACACTGGTACCTGGAGTCCATTGCTGACACTGGACACAGGGCTCCCATCCTTCAGCCACGTCAGGATAGGGGCAGGGATGCCTCTGGCTTCACACTCCAGTTTCACTGGATTATTGACCACTACTGTTACCATGTCACTGCTGCCAGAGATAGATGGGGGAACTGAAAAAAAACCACAGAAGAAGGGCTGGAACAGCTACATAAAAGTATTAATCACAATGAAATTAAATAGACTGCCTAGTTTTGGATGTCATTTCTCTTTTCTCACTTTATTCCCATCGAACTCTTGTCACAGCTTTGCTCTGTACTAGATCCTGCTCTCCCCTAGCAAGAGCAGGAAGATAACTGCAGTGAAACTACTGTGAGCAAGGTATGTGGGATTGGGCCCACAGCCCAGAGGACAGCTGTGAAACCCAGGAACCACACCATAAAGCCAGAAAATATTCCCTCAAACTTTTCTACTCTTCCATTTAGACCTTGTGAAAGACTTCAGGAGTGGTGGGGATTAAAGAAAGGAGCTTACTATATAAACCACATAAAGAAAATCCATACACAGTGTGATAAACTGGCCTGGCAGAGCATATGGAAACATCTACCAGATTAGATTGGAAAACATCTGCCTCTCTGATGACACAAAACATTGCAATGGAACATTTGCTATTCTAAAGCACTTACTCTAGGCACACAGTCTAGCAAATATTGTAGGGCTCTGGCAGAAAGGGAGACAAGAATCATTAAAAAAGCAAGATATTTCATGTACTAGGAGAATCAAAACTCTTCTCTTTTCTGCTACCACTAATAACTTAGTGATAAAGTTTAAAAGTCAGTATCATATGAAAACTTAATGCTTAAAGTCACTCCTGCAAAGAGATGAGAATGCTGTGAGCTACTCAAATATATAGTCCCATGTGAAGGAAGAAAACACATATAAAATTCTGCACTGAAAATAAGATTCATTAATGTTAGCAACCTCTTAGATTAATTGCTCTTAGCAACCTCTAAGAGCCTGTAACTCAGATTGTGGCTGACTCATCTATGAAAGTGTCCAAGGCCAGGCTGGACAGGGCTTGGAGCAACCTGGGATTGTGGAACATTCCACCTCATGTCAGGGGGTGGAATTGGATGGGCTTTAAGGTCTCTTCCAGCCCAAACCATTCCATGATTCTGTGATTTTCCCCAATTATACATATATTTCAGTAACAGCAGTAAGGGCAGAAAAAAGGCACAGGATTTTATAATTTTTTTAATCTTTTCCCCATACACAGAGCTCCCTTCTATTGCAGTGCAATGGCATTCATTGTTCTCAAATGCCTGAAAAAGCTATAGTGGGGAAAAAGTAAAAAAAAAAAAAATACAATTAAATCCTATGAATGCTAACTAAAATGGAATTACGCCTGCTTCCTTCAGTTGGCCTGCCTGGTTCCATTCAGTGTTAAGCCTGTGACATCAAGCACTATTTTTAATGCCAAAAAGATCTGATAACACTTAGCAACAGAAATTGGGGAATAAGGCCAGTAGCTGACCGAGGCAGGTGCTCATGGAAATCTAGAGCGGCCTTTCCACAAATGTAGCACAACTTTCAGTCTTGGCATTTAAGCCTGCTCTCCATTAAGGAGTCATTGCTTCCACTGGTGAAGAGGGTAAAACCTTCAAGTTTTGTCTTCCCAAACTCAAAAACTCTACAAACAGTGGATGATAAACCCGCAGGCGGTGAATTCCAGCACTTCTCTACTGTTAGCCTAGCAGGACACCACCAGGTGAATGAAGCAGGAGTTCAATGCAATTAATTCCTTTGATGCCATTAGTTGTGGCTGCAACTGCATATACTCTGCTCTAGAAGGGGAAGCTCTGAGTCTAACTTAGAAAATTTTCGTTCCCTAGAAAACTCTGGATGTGCTTGCTGAAATTCCAGCACTCCTAAAGAGACACATATGTATTGAGGGGTTATTTTCCATTAAACTAGAATAATGACCTTAGCTCTAAGGATTTCCTGGGAATTAATCACTGGGTGGGGTTAATTGCTTTTGACTGTGTCTTGTGCCATCAGTTTTTCCCATGATGGTCATTAAACCCATGGAAACATATGGCCCAAGTCATTAATTAGCATTAATAGGAACGATATATTGTGCATCTCAGCTGCGGACACTGCCAAATTTGGGCCACACTTTTGCAAGGAAGACTCCCACAGAAAATCAGCTACATGCACATGCATGTATCAAAGATAAGAATTTGGATTATGGCCACACCCAAAAGCCACTGAAATCATTGGAAAAGCTCCAATTGGGCTTTTGCTCAGGTGTCTCATGTCAGCAAACACCCACACTTGCTCTTCATCTTAGACACAGCACATTTTTCTTTAAACCTCCTGGATTATGAAAGAGCATTTGATCTGTCCTTTGTCTACTGCGAGCTTTATAGCCACCTACAACAAAACCCAGGCACTGCCAGGCCCTCCAAATTGCTAAAGTGATCCCTTAAACAAAATACCTCTTCCACAAATTCATTCTTCCTAGAAATGCCTTCCCTTGGCACATTTTCTGCATTCAAAACACCTATTCTAATGTCAGTGAGAAAACAGAAGACTGAAGAGCATGGAGTGACAGGACAAGGGGGAATGGCTTCCCACTGACAGAGGGCAGGGTTGGATGCGATATTGGGAAGGAGTTCCTGGCTGTAGGGTGGTGAGGGCCCTGGAATGGAATTCCCAGAGAAGCTGTGGCTTCCCCTGGATCCCTGCAAGTGTCCCAGGCCAGGATGAATAGGGCTTGGAGTAACCTGGGCTAGCAGGCACATGGCAGGAGGTGGCACTGGATGGGCTTTAAGGTCCCTTCCCACCCAAACCACCCTGGGATTCAGTGATTGTGTGATGATTGACACCAAGTCTGTTAAGCAGACTGGAAAAGGAGGAAAGCAAAGGTGGAGCTTGCATGTGCTATTCCTAAATATAACAATAAAGTGCAAGAGAAAACATCCTCAAGTTGTGCTGGGGGTAGGGAGGTTAATTTGGGTATTAGGACAAGTTTCCTCATGGATAGGGTAGTCAGAAACTGGCACAGCTGCCCAGGGCAGTGCTGGGGTCCCCATCCCTGGAGGGATTTAAAAGCCATGTGGATGTAGCACTTGGGAACATGGGTCAGCAGTGGCCTTGGCAGCACTGGGGGAACAGCTGGAGTCAAGGCTCTCAGCAGTGTTTCCAAGCTCCAGGAGTGACAGCTCCGTGGCTCTGCACTCACCATGGACCTGGAGGCTGTAGAGCAGCTCGGCCGTGCCCGCAGCGTTGGTAGCCAGGCAGCGGTAGAGGCCGGAGTCGGCCACCTGCGCGCCCTCGATGTGCAGCACCTGCCCCCGGTCAGCCAGCACGCGCCCGTCCTTGGACCACGACACGGCTGCGGGCAGCAACGGGGACACGTCACTGACAGCTGGCAAACCTGGCACCACAGAGCCAGCACACGGGCCACTCAGCTTTCACACACACCAACACCTAACAGACTACCGCAGTGTCAATCGCGATTAAGAATGATAAACTGGAACAGAAAATTAGGAATTAGGAAGAGTTGTACAAAATACTGACTGTGCCCCGCGCTTCAACGGGAAATTTGACATTATCATCCAAACCCCTGCTATATTTAAGGAAAAGTGTTCTGAAATTGAGAAATTGTCACACAAAGCAAATTACAGGAAATTTACTTCTATTATACCAAGGTAAAGAGCAGCTGCTTAAAAACCACACAAAAATATGACAGCATCCCTGCCCATGGCAGGGGGATGGAAGGAAATGAGCCTTCAGGTCCCTTCCAACCCAAACCACACAGGTATACTATAATACAGGGGATCTATCCAGGGATTCTATAATATATATCAATTTTTTTTTACCTTTCATCCTAAATTACCACTACATTAAACCAAACTACCTGAGACAAAGAATCAAAACATAAGCAACCAAATCAAAGTGCAACTGGCAGGTCAAAAACTGAAAATAAAGAGCAGAAAAATTTGCGTTACTGCAGAAGTAAATTTTATAGGAAGTTGATGACCACAACCAAGAAAATCTGCAGATTTTGCATGTCAGCCAAAAGATGGCACCATCCATCAGGAGAATGGGTCACTGAGGCTTTGCTGGCACCACTTCACTACTCAGATGAAATTACTGCTCATGGAAGGATTATCTGCAATACACAAGGGGTTTTGGGGAAAGACTCACACCCACTAAGTGTTCTGGCCTGACTGACAGACAAGACTTGCACACAGCTTCTCTCTTTTCCCGTGGGGTGCTGTGCTCTCACTTTTCTGACTCATGGTATATCTTGACAACAGAATGTGCCATTTTATCACACCAGGGGTGATCAAACTGTTCTTACTGCATAAATTAGCTGAAATCGATCATTTTGTTTGTTCTAAAAGAACTGGAAATTTAGAGGATAAAAGGGGAAAAAAATTAAATGAGTGTAAAATAGATATAAAATTCTTGTGCTTTTATAACATTTTACTTCATCAATATTTTAATTTTTTATGTAAGTATAAATTACTACACAAAGTAATACTTCACAGTGAATTAATTCTTTAAAAGGCAGAAAAGAAGCTGGATGCACATCTGAAATGTAATAGCAGCTTTCTTATGAAAATGTTGCTATAATCAGCACAAGAATAATTGGCTGTATTAGATATAAGCTCTTAGTAATTATTCCCCATTTTGCTCAACAATAATTAATACAGCAAACTGCTCTCATAATAATATGTATTTTTATATCTTACCAGGTAACAAAAACCACACATTTAAAAAGCCCTAGATGAGGGCACACTTGACAGGCACACTCAATCCATGAGGTATTTCAGGTCTGCCTTACCCTAACAAATACTGAACTGACAGGAGATAAAAGTGGATGTGCTTAAAGTTCATTTGGTAGAAACCAAATTATGCTCCTACATGTGGACAGGGCAACAAAAGGGAATAGATTATCCTTGTGATGTATTTTCACTCATTTATCAGTGGGGATCACTAAATTCCTCAATCCTTCCTCCATGTCACTCATACATTTCCCATCACACAGTTTCTCGCTGGTTTAAAATCACACAATTATCTCTACATTCAGCATATCCATTACTTTCCAAAGACACATGAAAGTGAAATCCTTTATGAGATGTTCCCTGAGGTGCACATGGATACCTGGCAGAGGGTTCCCAGATGCTCTGCATTCCAGATGAATTGGATTATTCACCACCACTGTTTCATTTAATATTTTTCCTGCATCTTCCAGACTGGGTGGCTCTGGGAAAAGACAAAAGCAGCAGGTTTTCATTAATCCAGCCACCCAGCTAGCAGAGCATCCAATCACAAAGTCATCAAACCTCGAAGAAACTTTGGGCAATGAGTTATACAGGCATCAACTGCTGGGTAACCAAGGACCTTCTCCAGAAAGTTCATCTCTCAAATGGGAATACTCTATAATTATAATCTCATTAGTGGTAAGAGGAATAAAACATGATTTTTGCTAATTTTAATTTTTTTTCAGGAAAAACGTAACTTAAAAGTAGATTTGCAAGTAATGGGTACACAACACAAAACAGCAATTCTTTCTTGTGGCAAGCTCCTCTCACTTCACCTGGTGATAGTAAACTGAGTGATATAGACAACTTTTACCTTCCTGAAGTTCCAAATCTGAAACATGACAGAAATGCTAGATAATGACAGTTTGAACATGAGGACTGACAGCAAAGGACAGCTTTATGAGCGTGGGACTGACACTGAAATTAGCTGTGATGCAATTACCACAGTCTGAATGTGCCTCCTCTTTCAAAGTCCCATTCACAGGGACTCTGCAACCTCTCCTCAATTCACTTTTACGTTTTCCAGTTACTGGCTTGGTTTGGCAACAAAAGTCTACATAGCCATACTCTGAGAATATTGCCACAGTCTATTCCTGCACCTCCTGAGGATTCCCACATCTCCTTTGAGGACTGGGTCACATCAGCAATGCATGACACTTCACGACCACTTCTGAGCCAAATAGATGTAAATCACGGTGAGAGCATTTATTAAATTCACATGCAAACAACAGCTTCTTGAGTTTTCCTGACTCTTTTTATATTGTTTTTAGCGGCAAAAGAAAATTCCATTTAAACAGGCTGAAAAATCCCCTCACAAGGAAATGTTTCTTTCTCAGAAAAGTTATTCCTGTAAAAATTTCCCATTCCCCAGGGTCACGGGGAATACCAATATCCACAAAAAGCTGGGATGAAATTAGTAATGCCAGTGGTGGTATATCACACATTGATTCAATAACACAGAGCAACCCTTCTGAGGGGTGGGTTCGTAGGAATGTGTTTGGCTTTTTGGAACACCTCTGAGCAGCAGAGGTATCTGGGAAGACATTCATTCATTCAGGAGAGAGGCGAAACTCTACAAAAGCCAGTTTTTGCCCTCACTCCTTACTAATGGAGTGGGACAGAGAAAGAGAATGGAGAGATGGATGTGCAGAGCCAGGAGAAAAGCCAGAGCAAAGTGATCCCAGGCACAAGAGCTGCGTGGACGTGCCCCTTGGGCTGCATTACCGTGCACGTGGAGCCGGGTGTGCTGCTGGGCCTCCCCCGCAGCGTTGGTGGCCACGCAGGTGTAGCGGGCGGCGTCTCCGGGCAGGGCCTTGCCAAGCTGCAGGACACGGCCCGAGGCCTCCAGCTGTTCCCAAACACAGAGAGGAGCGTGTGACACCAGTGCCCCCAGCACAGCCACTCGGCAAGAGGGCAGGCGGACACGGCCGGGCTCACCCCCTCCCAACCCCAGCTTGTGGACGGAGGAAACTGCTGGGTCAGAGATTTCAGTGTCCCTGGGACTGCAGCATCAGGAGCTGTACAGGTGTGAGGAGACCCGGCTGGTGAGAGGTGGGCAGACAGGCAGAGGAGATTAAAGGCAAGGCGCCAAAAACTGCTCCAGCCATGGGAAATCGAAGCCACCGCAAGCACACACCCCTGGAATATGTGAGCACTGGGGAGGACTCTTCATGGAAAGGCAGGATCTCACCAGGAGAAGGGAATTACAGGTAGCTGCTGCAGTGATTACAGAACAGCTCAGCTAATCCCACCTCACAGGGATGCATGGCTAGAGCCACCTCACAATCAGCAGATAACCATTTGACCTTGAAGGAGAAGTATAACTGGAAGGAGACAGATTCTGAATTTCCAGTCATGGACTCTCCTGATATGAGGTGTCTAGTGGGATTCAGTCGACTGAACACTGCTATTACCTGATACACCACCCTAATCAGGTAAAAAGCCCTCACTCTGCAAGATGGATCTTAAGCACTTTTGGATCACAGAGGAAAGCAAAAGGAAAAGAAGCACTAACACATATAACTTACAGCAATTATCTTCCATGGTTTGGATCCTATAAAAGAATCGTGCTTACTCTGATATTTCCCCTGGCTGTGTTTACTGGCTGTCCATCTTTCAACCAGGTTATGGAAGGGCTGGGGATGCCACTGGCTATGCACTGAAGCGTCACAGGCTTGTGAAGCACAACTGCTCTCTCAGAAGGCCCAGCTGATTTAATGGTTGGAGGAACTGCAAAAAGCACCAGAAACAAAAATGAGGCCTCATTTAAATGTGTACATTGAAATATACAGAAGCAGCATCCCAGAGGCAAGTGCAGCTTTACTTCTACTTCAAGACCTAGTGGAAGTTGTCCCTGCCATGGCTGGTGTCCAACCCAAACCGTTCCATGATCCTAATTCACCTAATCTCCTCTCCAGTTTTTCAACCTGCAAATGCAAATAAATATTTACAGGACATTTGGGCACCTTCTTGCCAGCAATTTGAAATAAAAGCAATCTGCTGCTTCCGCCCACCTTGAACAACCTACCGTGCACTGTAACATCAAATTCCTTTTCATGCTCTCCTGCCTTGTTTGCAGCCACACATTTATAGCGGCCACTGTCTGACACTTGAGCTTGAGAGATGACAAATTTCTGTCCATTTAATGAGACCTTGTGTCCAACCTCCTCTCCAACTGGTTGACCATCTTTGACCCACCTACCAAAAAGAAAGTTCCGTCTCAGTTGTCAGTGAAAGTAAGACCAACAATCTTAAAACACACACAATTCTATTAAACAGGATGCCACAGAAACTCCGCTTGCATTTCTAGGGAAGTCTGGAAGTGTCAGGTTGTATTTCCCTTGTCTGAGTGCCATGGATTGAAAGGTTTATTGGAAGGGAGTATTAGGGAACAGCCACTAAAAAATGTCAGAAAGGTGACAGAAGATACCGCCAGAGGCAGAGGGGAACCTCCAAAGCAAAAGCAATCATGGGTGGCAGAAGAAAAGGGCACCTTAAGTTACATTAGCAAAGGACTTAAAAGTTTTGTCTGCTCTTGTTTTCTACCCTCATCTCCAGGATATGGATACTGGCACAACAAACCAAACTACTTTAAAATTAAATCCTGATGTTGCCAAGTGAGTGCCTGATGGTGCTATCAGTGTAGTCAAGGGTTTGCCCTCAACTCATTAATCATCACTGATTAACACAGGTACATAACATAGATTAACATAGAGCTCACCTAACCAACCAGCAGATTTATTTCTATTTTTTCTACTGTCATACCAGTGCCCTTACTTGATAGTTGGTGAGGGTATCCCTCTTGCTGAACAATCCAACTCCAAAGGGCTATGGAGAATCACAATGTAGCCCAAGAGCTCATCCCCACCTTCCACAAATGGTGGCACTGTAAGAGAGAAAAATCCACCAATAGAAACATTTACACATCAGAAATATCAAACAAGTCTCTCTTAAATAGCACTGCTAAACACACATTGATTCATTATGAACCACTGTTCATTTCTGAAGGGAAACATCTGCCCAGTGACATTTTGTGGCTTCAAATCACTGCTCTCACTTTTTTACTGTTTCTTATTTGGTTGGGTTTTTCAGATTCTGTCAGAAGAACCTTGTGAATGGGTGGGAAGGGAGAGCTTTTAGGCACTCTCTATCAGCAGAGGAGAAAACAAAGGTGCAGAGGATCCTCTTCCAGGTCCTCTTTACCCTGCCTCATCCTCTCTGGGAAGAAAGCACTGCCACACAGCTCCTCCGCTACCAAGACCAGTGACATTTACCTGCAGAAGCAGAAAGGGTGCTCTACATCTGCATTCAGTATTATGTTCAAGTGAACAAAACCTAAAAATCAGTTCTTTACAGATCTTTTCCATGTCAGGAGAAAACCTCAAGACATTCAGAAGGAACAGAGATACAGACTGTGGTAATGGATTCAATGGATACAGAAGAAAAAGTATTTTTTTCAGTATAAGGTTCAAAAGCTGCACAACACAACTCAAATTCAGAGAAAGATGTCCTCTCCCAGAGGCAACTATTAGGTGATATTTTTAATGGATTTCTGTGATTTTCTTCTCTGAAGATGAGTAAAGAAGAATTTTTGAGGTTACTGAGAATAATATTTACCTACCACATACACAAAAATCCTTCAAGAACTAACCTGAAAGTACAAGTCTTGAACTACCCTGTAGCCCGAGACAGAAAAGTTGTGCAATGTCCAATTCAGCTAGCTACAGAGCATGACTAACTGATCTCGATATACTAATACCAACAAAAATAAAACCATAGGTTTTATGGAACTTTTCCATCTTAGCTTCATAGGAACCTGATAAATCTGAAGCTCACACACCTAAGACTTCAACATCATACTTGATTTCTTGTTCTCCAGCTATGCTTGTGGCCATACACCAGTACTGGCCCTGGTCAGCCTCGATGGCGTTCAGGATCTCCAGCTGCTTCCCCCCAGCCAGGACACGGAGTTTGTCACTTGCTTTCACAGGAACCCCATCTTTTAACCAGGTCAGGAGAGGGGGAGGGTTGCCAACAGCCTTACACTCCAGGGTCAGGGAATTCCCAGCAACCACCTGCCTGCTCTGGGCTGTGTCAGCATCGCCCTCGATTACTGGAGGAACTGCAGAAAGGAAGAAATGTATCAATGCAAACCATTAATTCTGTAGCCAGAAAATGTATTAAGATAAAATGGGTTTGTTCCACCCACTCTGGCTCCATCAGCCATCATGTCACGCACAATTTCATGTGAGAATTTGCTGCTGGGGCAAGGCAAGGCAGAAAAGTCAAATGATGTAACTCAGAATTGACCAGCTGTATAAAACAGAGGATATGCAATACTTTGAGAAGGAAGAACTAGACAAGTACGACTTAAAGGAGTGCACTAAAGATCCCATCCGGAGTGGTTCTTTCAAGGAAGTGTAGTATAGCATGCAGATGTGAGATAGAGAATGGATATGCATGGACAAGAAATAGCTGAGTAGAAGAAAGCATGGTACCAAGGCCAGTGAAGGGAGGGCAGGGTTAGATGGGGTATCAGGAAGGAATTCTTTCCTGTGAGGGTGGAGAGGCCCTGGAACAAGGTGCTCAGAGGAGCTGTGACTGCCCCTGGATCCCAGGAAGTGTCCAAGGCCAGGTTGGATGGGGCTTGGAACAAATCTGAGTTAGTTGAAGGTGTCCCTGCCCATGGCAGGGGGTGGCACTGGATGGGCTTTAAGGTCCCTTTAAACCCACACTATTTTATGATTTCATGAAGTCAAAAGCTGTTGTAGAGTCTCATGAAGCAGAGGGTCTAAATCTCCCTCTACAAAGCCCTGCCAATAGAGGCCAGAATTTAATCATGCTACTGCCAGGCTGCAGAAGCTGAAAATCTCTCCCACAGTTGTTCTGCAGGAGCAGTAAGGCAGTCCAGGAGCTGTCCCTCACCGTAGACATCCACGTGGAAGAGCTTCTCCGCAGCCCCCGCAGTGCTGCTCACACGACACGAGTACTGGGCAGAGTCTGACACCTGTGCCCGTGGGATCTGCAGGAACTGCCCTCTGTCCACATACAGAGCCTGGGGGCTGGAAATCACACGCTGCCCATCCTTGTACCAGGTGATGGTGGGCACAGGGATTCCCTTGGTTTCACATTCCAGATTTATCAGGTTGTTGAGGAGCACCGATAGCTCTGTGGTAATGTTTCCTCCCTTAATACTAGGGGGGACTAGTTCAAAAGACAAAAGAACATTAAAGGCTTAGACTACAAATATAGGCAGATATAAACCAAACATTAGAATGCTCAAGAATAAAATATCTTCATCAGCCTTCCAACCCTTCCTGCCGTTTTTTATTTGGTTCTTTGCCCAGTAGAGCTCATCTATCACCTGCACAGTCCTTCAAGGCACACAGGGTGGAAAGCACGAAGAGAACACAATGACAAGGCCACCAGGCTCTAACATGTGCCAAGTTAGGACAGCTGGGCCCCCATGCCTCCTGAAATGCATTTTGGCAGCCCTCTTCCCTGTCTCCAAAGAATGAAGAACCTCTGGATGCCTTGGGAGGTGCGTTCTCCCAGCAAGGATCTTGCTATTGAAAATACCAAACACACCCAAGAGCCTCCACAATGGCAGTGGGAACTGCTCCATTCTCCAAACTTCTGAGGATGAAGTCAGTTACTCTAAGACTAAGTATGAGCTTAACAGTCCTGCTTTATGCTCCTCTTTTGAAGCTTTTTGGCCCATAGTCATTTCCCTTGCTCTCTAGGCAGCAGGACTTGGATTTTTCTAGCAAACAAGCTCTTGTGTACATCAGCCAATATAAAGACTCCGTAAATCTCTATAGAAGCAATAAAAACACAGTGCAATTGGCAACGACTAAATTTATGGCTGCTGAAAGGACCAGACACATCTGGCAGACACATTGAGTCCTCTGCTGCCAAACATGCTCAGTACATCTTTGGATTCCTCTGACTTCCATAAAGGTCATTGAAAACACCACTGCAGAAATGTGAAGCAAAGTGTCTGTGAATGGATGGATCCCCACCTGAGACAGGTCCTGCAGTTACCAAACCACAATGAAATAGTTACTAATTAAACATCTTTGTCTCAAAAACCCCAAATCTACTGAATATGCTGAAACACACTCAGTTCAAAGGCAACTGCATTTCTCTATCAGAGATGAGGAATATTTTTAATATGGTGTTTTGGGAAAATATCAAAGCCAAAAGCAGGGCTAAACAGCTAAAACAAAGAATTACCAAGAATTAGCATTGAGGTTCTTTGCTTACTCTGTGGGCTTCTGTTTGTCCAGCCAGGACTAATGAGAAATATAAAAGTAAAGAGAAGTACCATTCTGCTGTCACAAATTCATCTTCCCTGAAGAACCTGAAATAAATCTACTAATCTGCCAGGATTTTATCTGGGGGGAAGGGGGGGGGGGGAAGCCGTTTTATTCCTCTAATCTCAGAACAGCCACAATCCCCTGCAAGTCCTCCTAGCATTCTCCTTGTTCCTGATCGAAAAAGGTCTCGCCACAACTGGTATGCAGCCACATTCCTGTGCTTGTGGGTGCTCTGTGCTTCACAAATGACCCAGATGAGGGAAATAACACACATGAAGTTCACAGAATCACACACAGTGTTCAGGAACAACTTGAGACCTAACAGACTCAAATCCCTACCCTTCACACTCCAGGCCCAAGAATTTCTGAGTGCCATGAAGCACAGGGTGTATCCAGGCACCAGGTTAAGAAAAGTAAGATCAAATGTGTATTAAAATCAAAATCTTATTAATTTTCTCCTCCCTAAGACAGATCAAAACAATAAAGACAATGTGATAATAAAAAATCAGTTGAAACTAACAGCAGAATTTGAGAACACCCTCCAAGATTTTTTGCTTTCACTAATTAGAAAAAGAAGCATATAAACAACATTTCAAGGTGTTTTTCCACACCTGTGAAGACAGCATCCATACTTTATAAGTACAAATACTCAAAAAGATCGTTTTGTGAACACGATTAATAAATTAAGCTTACGCACAAATTTTGTAGTATCAGAGACTTCATTTGCATTTGCCCAAGTATGTCCATTCAAAGAGAAACCTTAAGTATAAAACAAGAGGACCTTCTGGGATCAGGTATTCCATAAACTTACCGTGGACAATGAGCCTGACCTCCTTCACTTGTTTGCCAGCAGTGTTGGTGGCACTGCACTGGTAGCGACCCTTGTCAACCCTGCGAGCACTCTTGATGTGGAGAACTTGGTCCCTGTCCAGGAGCTCAACATTGGGATCGCCCAAAAACAAGGGCCTGAAACAAAGACCATTTTGCTTTACAGAATTCTGTCCCCACCCTTTCAGCATTAATTTAAACTGACAGCAAGAAGAAGAGGTCCTTTGGTGGCAGTAATTGTACCATTGGAGAGTGCCATTTAGCGCTAAATTTAACGGCATTAATCCACAAGTACCACCATGCAGTGACGAGCTGTTATGATTAATTCCACTCCTAACTTGTAAAAGAAATCAAAACACAAAAAGTACTTTTCTCAGGCCTCCACAACGCCAGCATCAGAGCCAGAGTCACACACCTGACCCCAGTTCCTTCTTTCTAATTTATTCAGTAATGCCAGGTCTTTGCTGGTAATAAAATGTTAACTACCACACAGAAACAACATATCCATAGCAAAGAGTAAGGAAATGTTGCAGCAGAGTATCTCGGAGTTTTGACCAAAGCCTATACTGAAATACATTGTTAAACACCAAAAACATCCAGACCAGCTGGGTTTTCAGCTAATATTTAAGAATTCTTCTCCTGGTGTGCTTTCCTGGAAGATGAGATGAGGAATGGAAAACATGCAGGCTATAAATGTTTTCAAACCTTTACTATATATATGTGCATATAACCTTTCAAACCTTTAATGTATATATGCAGAAGTGCACAAAGCACTAGCCAGCAAAACATCTGATATGAGTTCTGTCTACCAGTGAAAAAATTATCTCAGCTAAATAACAGTGTTTTAACTAATGATGTGTACAAAATAATCCAGGTAGAATAACTCACAGAATAAACTCAAAGGAACGGTTCATCTTATCTTGCTTCAACCATCATCTCACTCCAAAAACCCAAAATCTGTTCTGCAAGTGCCAATAATAGGTGAATTCAGAAAGAAAAGTGGGGTGTTAAGTTTTGATTAAAGAATTTACCACCTCACACCACCCCAAATTCTGATGACACTAAGTTAGCACTAAGTAGTCAAACACTGCACCTCCTTCCTCTCTGCTCTAGGGGAGGAAGAGCCTGACACAAGCCACCAAAGCTGCAATATACTCACTTGCCATCCTTGAACCAGTGGATGTCAGGAACAGGGAAGCCTTTGGCTCTGCATTCCAGACGGATTTCCTGATTGAGGATGACTGCCACTTCACCAGGGGTATCAGCACCTATTATGCTCGGTGGAACTTTAAAAAGACAAACATTAAGGAAGGACTGTGCACTGTGACTGAAGGGAATGCAGCAGTGGATCTTACTATTCCCTTGAAACACCTTTAGTGTTCACTGCAGAGGGAATTCTGTCTACCATAAAAGTACTTCCACACCTGCACTGCTGAACCATACCTGGGAATGCCCCTATGTCACACTGCACACCCCAAGTACAACACAAAGCACCAAAGCCCAGAAATCAAAAGCAACATTTTGTCTCTGTTGCTACAGGAATGGCAAAGTTTAAGTACTCAGTGCTTCTGCAGCCAATAATTCATGGGCAGTGAGTACAAGAATCTGTTTATAATGAGTTGAAATTTATTGGCTTCTTAAATATCACCTGTTTTTCCAATCACCAACTAAAACCCAAACCAAACAAAAATAAATCCCAAAGCCATGGAACTAACCAAGTATATGGAGGTTAAACAGCTTCTCAGAACTTCCTGCTACGTTTATGGCTTTACATGAATACTGTCCTGCATCCTCAGTAGCAGCTTTCAGGAGCTTCAGTATCTTCCCATTGTGCAAAATCTGGAGAGCACTGCTTTCCACAACCTTAGAGGAACCCGAGACATTAGCCTTATGTGATTCAAGCTACAGCAGCCAAGTATCACAGCTGGACTTTTATAAGAAAATGGTAGTTTTAGTGGAAGGATAATCTGTTTCCCCTTTCAGTTTCAGCACTAATCTCCTGCCCTGCTGCAATGTATTCAATATGGTTTGTAGCTCAGCCTAGGGCAGGGAGTGGGAAAACTCCAACCAGCAGCAATGTGCAGTCCCAGGAGTGCATAAAGGGACCTCTCCCAGTCTTAAACTATGACTTATCAGCTACAAGTGGAAACAGAGGACTCAAGAATAATCCTGAGGAATTCAATTCACCTCCAAAAGTTCCTATTTCTCCATCTACAGAATGAAAAAGAATGCAATATTGGTTTGGCACCTGCAGTACTGGGGGATTGACAAGGCCAATTCCTAAGGGGAATACGGAAAACAAAGTTTACAATTTGACTTACAGAATGGATGAGCCATATTTAGCTGCCTTTTTGTGGGGGTGTTCTTAGAGCACTTAAATATACATAAAAAAAAATACATTTACTTGTATTTCTTTTGAATGAATTCTCTTGCCAAGCCCTCAAAAGTCCACAGTTAGATTAATCCCACATACCTGGATATCATCCTTATACCAAGAGATGACTGGAAAGGGGTTACCAGTTACTTCACAGAAGAGACTTACAGGGTGATGAACAACCACAGATGTATTTGTCACCTTATCTTGATCTCTAATTTCAGGAGGAACTGCAAGAAAGCTCAACATTATGATATAAGTCCTCCTATTCCAGTGATTTCCCCCTTCCTCCTTCCCATCCCAGTCAAGGATCACTATAAATCAAAATTTCCCAAACCGTTCTCATTCCCTTCCCAACATTTCCATTTGTCTTTAAGCTTTGGACATATCTCCCTGCATCCTTTCTTCTCTTTGCCAAAAACAGTCTTCTCTTGCTCAATAACAGACTCCCAGGAAATTCACTCAAACACAAGCACCATCAACATTTTTAAAAGGATAATCTTAAAATTAATCTGAAATTTAATCTTGAAATCTAGTGTTATTTGTTTAGCACGTGAAAGAAGCCTATTTCAGAGTCATCCTTCCTCTTCACTGGTCCAGTCATGCCCAAGAACCATATCTATCATTTGTCCCACTATGAATACAGAGAAAATGGCCTTAAGTGGTGGATTAGAAACTTCCAACCCCACTGAGGAGCCCTGCTGGCACAAGATGGAATTCCTGCTCTTAAAACAAGGATATAATCCTGCTCAGGCATTAGAACTGTCATGGGAAATGAACAAGGCTGGAATAAAAGTAAACATTGTATGGTTTCTATTTCCTAACTAGGATTCTGGAAGATTAAGACTACCAGTAACTAGGAATCTCCTAGTCTGTGTTCATTCTGCTAACTTTTCTCTCATTTGAAATCAGGCCTAGCCCTCAATCTGAACCTTCTACAGTACAAAGCTTCACTTGTTATTCACATAAAAATTTTTAAGTATAACTGGAGTTTCTACCAATAAGATGTACCTGGATCCTTGAGCAAAACAAAGATGGTTTGTGCATAAAGTAACGGAGAACCGAAAAAACAGGGGGAAAGAAAAACTATAGAGAATGTCGGAAAAATAGGAAGTACTCAGATTTTATAATTTAATGGCACAAGGGCAGATTTGGGCCATGCAATTTGCAAGAAGCAAACAGAAGATACTCTTCCAAGGCAGCTCCCCAAAGGCAGTATGTGCTATTTACCATGGACTTTCAGGCTGTATCTCCTCTGTGTGCTCCCAGCCTCATTGGCTGCCACGCAGACATAGTCCCCAGAGTCCGAGGGTGTGAGGGCAGCAATGACCAGCAGGGTCCCATCCTCCAGCACCGAGAGCCCCGGCTCAGCCCCGGTCAGCTCCCGCCCATTCCACAGCCATTTGATGGCAGGCTTGGGAATACCTGCAAGGAAAAGGGGAAACGGCCACAAATGCTTCATTCCGCTCAGAACAAAATTGATTCAAACAGCTCCTGCTGCTTGCTGGAAGTCTTCCTGGAAGGACAACACACAGGGAGGCCAGGAGCTTCCAAGAGGAAGCACCAGCTCTTACAGGATGATTTTAACATTAAAAATCTTCACTATAAACATCGTAAAATCCTTGCTGGCTAGCTATGTCTTTTCACAGGACTTCCACATACAGTGGTTATTTAAATCACTGTTAGTTTGAATTTTTCCATAGAAAGCATACATGGAAAATACTGTGTGGATTGGAGACTTTTACAGCAGCATTGTAATTTGCAACAGTCAGCAGAAAAAGATCCTTTTGTCACTACAAGGGGGGACATTCACCTTTGGCAGGGCACGGGAACATGATGCGCTGGTTGGCCACTCTTTCTTGAAATGGGTTGTTGAATGGAGGGTCCAGGTCCTCGATAGTGGGAGGCTCTGAAAGAAAATTAGACCCAAAACATTGCTTGATCTCTTCTCCAAATATAAAAATACAGTTTGACAATACCTAACACTAAGTCTCTCTCATTCACACAAGTTCATATTCCAACAATCCTCCTGACATTGACTGGAATGCATACTACACAAGTAGTTTCCATTTCAGCGGGAATATTTAGGAAGTAAGCAGTACAAGGCTTTCAAACTTGACAGAAAATAGTTCTCTTTAAATCTTGCTGTATTTATTTTGAAGGCAATGTTTCTGCATAATCCAAAATATATTAACTACTTTTTCCCCACACCACATATTTTAGTGCTACTGCCATCTTTGTTCTCAAGTCTCATTTTAAACTCCTGTGCAGACTGAGACTATATGAAGAATACTCTTTTATAATTAAACAAAGTTACTGACAGGTCTTTGCTGTCTATAGGAAGCATTTCTCAGCATCTCTAAACCAAAGGAATCACAATTTTGCCTTTAGACTTCTGCAAAGAAGAAACAGTTCCTCCTTAGCTTAAGTCAGTTATGCTCCATTGACATCTGTCAGCCCCTCAGGTGAGGAGTTACACTATGTGTTTACATTTGCACATTGACCACTTACCCTTTCACCATTTCAACACCATTTTTTAATATAAATATATATATAAGAGAGAGAGAGCGAGCACGCTTCTTTTATTTCTGCAACTTTTCCAAAGACTATCTGCTCATTCTAATTCTCCTCAATTATCATCAGAATGTCAGATCTAAACCAGATGTGGCTTTTGCATCACATAACAGTGGGCGAGAGAAAGCCCAGCCCTGCAAGGCCCCAGCCCCATGCCACTGGCAGGGAGTTCCTGCCAGCCCAGGAGTGTGGCCCCAACAAGTACCTTGCACTTGTACTGTGACCTCTGCCGTGTCACTGCCCGCACTGTTGGTGGCCACACAAGTGTAGATGCCAGCATCAGGGAGCTGGATGCTGCTGATGCCAAGAGTTCCATCCGGGCTCTGCAGGAACTTCCCCCCGTCTGTGGGCACGGCACTTGTGCCTCGGAACCAAGAGACTGACGGGGCAGGAACACCCTGGGTACTGCAGGGAAGCTCCACTCGCTGCCCAGCCTGCACTTTCAGAACTCGAGGCCCACGCTGGATCCTTGGAGGAACTGAGGAAGACAAGTTTAGTCCATAGAAATGTGAAAGAAACAATTACAGGAGCCTTCTTAAGGCTGGGAGAGTTGGGAGTGCTCAGCCTGGTGAAGAGAAGGTTCCAGGGAGACCACAGAGAACCTTCCAGTGCCTAAAGGGGCTCCAGGAGGCCTAGAGAGGGACTTGGGACAAGGGATGGACAAGACAAGGGGGAACTGTTTTAAACTAAGGGAGGGCAGATTCAGAGCAGGTATAAGGAAGAATTTTTTTTATGGTGAGGGTGGGGAGGCCCTGGCACAAGGGTGTCAAGAGAAGCTGTGGCTGCTCCTGAATCCCTGGAAGTGTCCAAGGCCAGGCTGGACAGGGCTTGGGGTACCCTGGGATAGTGGGAGGTGTCCCTGCCCATGGCAGGGTGTGGCACTCGGTGATATTTAAAAGTCTCTTTCAACTCAAACTATTTCACGATCCTATGAAATTCCTTTCTATTTTTATCATTTTAGAAAGTTCCTTATTTACTGAAATTGAATGCCCCCAGGTGACTACAAAAGCAGCCCTGCATGTTCTCTGCACAGAACAGGATGGGAGATACACTGGTTTTGAATTGAACAAGCCACACTGCAAGATTCCCATGAGCACTGTCATATTCTGAGCACACTGAAAGAGCTGTGGGTACTGGCTCCTCATAACACAAAACAATTCAAAAGCCTTTATGATAGAGTTAATCACATTTTCCTTCTGGCATTTTAATTTCCTTTCCCTAATCCCTGATCTCTGTATGTTTCCAAACACAAGTTCAGACAAGGAGATAAAGTATGACTGGAAGTGATTTTGCTGGTCCTACAGAATAGTGGAATAGTGTAAATCCACCATAAGTCTTTCGCCACAATTTTTTTTCCCTAAGGATCATTGGCAATAAAAAGACTTTAAAATAAATGCCTGAAACAAGTGACATTTTTCCAGATTTGAAACTGTATGAGTGTTTAAGAGACCGTGGTTGGGCCCCAGCATGGGCAGAGCAGGAGAGAGACAAAGGAGCAAAATGAGATAAAGGTAAGGAGAGGGACACAGGTCCTTGCAGGAGCCACTGGACACCTTTATACCTGTCTGTGTATCTGTGGGTATTTATACAATATTTTCTTTTCACAAAATCAGTAAGTCACATATTAAGCTAATACAACCTTGAAGAACAACAATTCAGAGGATTTAATGTCAATTAGGGAAAAACTTGGAAAACCTCTTAAAGATGCTCAGTTCCACGTGGAAACTTGCAGGTGATGAACCCTGGAGTTCCAACTCACCATGTACACTGAGTTTCACTGACTGAGTCACGTTCCCAGCAATGTTTGTGGCAACACAGATATAAATTCCATTGTCTGAGACTTGGGCCTCACTGATCTTCATTGACCCTGAGGGGAGGAAAGTGTGTCTGGAAAAAGAAGAAGCAGATAAACTGTATAAACATGTACAGAAAGGTGAATGACCTCTCCTTACACACTGCTAATGATTGCTAGGAGCTAAAATAACACCACTCTGACCATATTACACAATTATGACTTTTATTTACTCCTTTTTTTTCTAACTCTTTATGGGGCCCCCATATTCAGAATACACAGCAAATATCTTAAATTTAAAGATTCAAATTAAAAAAATTTGGTTCTAGCTCTTTATGTGACTTATTAAAATTTGATAAAAGCAGAGAAATGGCGCTCTTCACCTTCTTGTTAAAATTTTTTTGCTCAGCTCAGGTCAGCACATAAAACTTTTACTACTGCTTCATCCTGGCAAAAAAACGATGTTACATCGATTCAAGATGGAAGACAGGATTTTGATTCAAAAACTGCCAGTTCTGGTGTTTATAGGAATTGCCATTATTAGCCAGTAAATAATTAACTACACAACATTAAGTTCTCTCACAATTCTGGTCACAGATCTGTAGCACAGAGGCCTATCTTGGCCAGCTCAGCCAAAATCCCCTGTAGGAATCAAAGGTAATAGAGAAATGGAAAATAAGTGAGGAGGGAAGAAAAAATTACAGCTAAGGATTGACAAGAAGAAATTCAAGCCTAGCACTCAAGGTAATATGCAGAATTGGTGGGAATTGGTGGGATCATCTGTTTTCCTTTCTGCAGCACTAATTAGGACAATGTTACCAGAAGGACAAACAGCAAATCTAGGGATTGCAATGGCTGAGAGATGAATGGAAGGAAAGTGAAATGTATTTTCTCCACTGTAAAATCTGTCTGATACTACAATTCCTCCTCCACTGGCTGTATATTTCCAAGCTTTTTGGTACTTTTTTAATAAGCCCAAAAGAAATTTCTGTGGCAACTTCTCCCCCTTGATTTTGTCCAATAATTACATTTGCTTTCTGATAAAAGTTCCTTCATATCTGATTTCCCTCTCCCTTTGTTTATTGTTAACATTTCTAACAAGGTCTTTGGGTGGTCTCAAACAGTTCTGTTTGGACTAATCTGCAACTTTTGCTGACATCTGTAAACAATTTCATGGAATGGGCTGAGCTGGACTTCTGTTCCTCTGGACAACTTGGATCTCACCACAATAGCCATGAGCAAGTATCCTAATTTATCAGTGTCTCCTGAGGTAAAATGAGGACAAGTAAGAGACCAAGAATGCAGATTTGTTAGTGTATACAACATGCTCACAGGACACAGCAGAAAATCCCTCATGGATTACTGACAACAAGCCAAATCTCTGTACACTAGCCTACTGCAGCAGACATGGTGGCCAAGTATCTGCTGAGGCTGTCACAGGCTTCCTGGAATGCCTCCAAGGTGCAGGTTTGGCCACAAGGGAAAGAGGATCTCCAGTACAATTCCTTAGCTCAGATGCTGGCTGATTCCATCCGTGGGATCACTAGGAGACACCAGTAAGCACACTGTGCCTGTGGCCAGCCTTGCCATTCTGTTTCATGGATATAGCTGATGCCTGGGCCTTCTGAGGAACATGAGGAGCAGAAAGCAGCAGCACAGCCTGTGACAGCACCTGGCACTCCAATGGGGAGCATCCAGGGAACAGTCACCAGCTCATCTCCCCTCTTGTTCTGTGCCACATTCAATAATAAGGGAGAACTCCAACACTATCCAACACAGACTCCAGTTCTTCATTCTCTAAGGCTGTCAGGTCAACATTTTACAGCTCTGCTTTCATATGTTCAAAAGTCTCTGGTGAGTTTTTGAATCCAAAACATAGCAAGCAACATACCCTTGGTCAGTACACCCAAACATTTATCATCATCACCTGTACCATTGTCATCATTTATCATCATCATCTGTATCCTACTGGCAGCCCAGCTTCAAGCATCATGGTGCTCCCCTGAGCATAAATGTGAAGTACATAAGAAAAGAAACACAGTTTTTAAACAATTATAATCATGCACAGATGATGTGGGTCTCTGGGTACCACCACAGTACAAATACCAGGATCTCTTTCCTCCTAGCTTCCTGAGATTGGATATAAGCACGTGCTGGAATGGGAGCCGTGCAACCATGCACAGGATTAGCAGGCTTGGGAAAGAGTTTCAAGACCCAGTACAACAGGTCAGGCAGGGCAAAGCAACACCTTCTGAGCCATTCTGGGGCAATCAGAAATCACACACCCTTCCAAAATCCCAACAGTTTAGAGGCAATCTCACTTTTATTGTATTTTCATCAAACATTGTTACCTTGGAGAGAATGGAGATATGAGCTGCATTTCTTTGGCCCAGGTAATTATGGGGGGTGGCAAGCTCCTCACTTCACATGGTAGTGTGACATCTTCCCCTGCAATGACTGAGACCTCTATGGGTTTATCATGTGCACTTCCTTGCTGGTCGCCAGGCCTGGACACTCTAGGTTTCACTATAACATGGAACACATTAAGAAGCTGCAATGAATATATGTATTTGTACAACACCATACATCTCTTTTATCAGGAATAAAACATTACCATCCTGTTTCAATGACCTGTCTGCAATAGAGATAAATCACTGCCCTGCTGATGTACAGTGCCTGTAGCTCAAACACGGGCTGATGCCCACATGGAACACCACAAATACCAGAAAGCCTGGACTATCCATTCAAAAGATGGACACAACAAGTAGCTGTAATTCCTGCATGTGCTGAGCTCTGTATTGCATAGACAGTTAGCAACCACTCCCTGCACTGTTACACTACAGCCCCAGTAACTCCAAGCCATAAAAGCCTTGCAAAGCACACCTACACCTGAACCAAATTTTAATAACATTGGATTGATGATGACAGGAAGGCTTGGGACAGGTGGATTAAGGGATCTTCATTCTTCTCTCAGCAGGAAATTCTACTCCTGTACAGAGTACTATACTCCCTTATCCACCTCCATAAAGCTGAAATTATGTTCAGCCCAAGGTCTGTGAACTCAAGGTAAGAGGGATAAGGAGGCTTTAAGGGAATTATGACGGCTGAAGGACAGGCCTTTTGGCATCAGCCATGTATAGAACTGTCTGGTTTGGGGATCCAAAAGCACTAACTAGAGAAGACTTCCCATCCCATGTGTCCTGCGGGTGTCTAGCTCCCAATGCACTGGATGGATGACAGGCACACTGCAGCTGATCTGAGGTGACACCCACCATAGACAGTCAGCTGCACCTTCCTGGTGGCATAGCCAGCAGCATTGGTGGCAGTGCACGTATATTCCCCACTCTCTTCTCCCCCTGGGGACACCACATACAGGCTTCCATCCGACCCTGATGAGAACCTCACACTGCTGGGAAGGATCACCTCTCCTTTCTGTGGAAAGAAAAATAATAGAAGTCCACAGTGCCTGGATTTTCCAAAATAAAGCAAATTATGATTATTTAATTCAATAAAAGCTGCTTTTATTTTTTTGAGGCTGAGATGGACAAAATATTTTGTATTAGCTAAGAAACGTGGCCCTAAAATGCCATTTATACAAGCTAATTAACTAAATTAACTATTCACAGTCCTTGAGTACCACTTTCTAAGCAGTAATGAGAACAGAAGCACAGGGATTCTTATGCAGAAAATTTGCTACATTTTGCAGACCCAAAGTCTTATATAAAAATTTTTAAAATAATAGTCAAGAATAATAATCAAGATTTCAACTGAGTTAATTTTGACGTTGATTTCTGATATCAAAATGAATCTTATATACATTACATGAACTTGTTCTTAGTCAGCTGCCTCCTTGCCTGTAGTTGAATAAGTGATAAAATGAAGAAAAAGAAATCCCCCCATGTTCTCTTCCCTACCAAACCAACAGCTAACCATGTTCTACTTCCTTCTTTGAAACAAAGCTGCTCCCAAGATTCCAGTCAGTTATATCTGCACAACTTCTGAGGCCCAGAAGTGCCTTCACACCACAACATCATGTGAGCTGTAACATACCCCAAATAACTGTTACTAACAGAAATTACCCTGTTCAAGGAGGGAAAAAAACCAAACTGGATTTAAGACAAATTCCCTCAAAGGCTGAGGTCCTCCTCAGCGCACATCTAGTCAAGGCCATGACTGAAAAGCCATGGGTTATTCCCACAATGCCATTATTAAATGCTCTTTCCTCAGAGGAAAAAGTCAGAGCTCCACAAGAAAAATGAACTCTCAAGTCTGTGGCAAGCTGCCTAAACTCAAATTATCAACTCACAACAGGAACAGGAACAATCTCTAAAGTGCAAAACCCATAAAGATACAGTGATAACCTAAGACCTGCCAAAGAATAGAACACTGAGCTGTGGCAGGACCACGGCCAAAAGTTGTGCTCTAAGAAATAAAAGCAGCTCTGAACAAACAGAGACTTCCAGGTTCCTCACAAGTGGAGTTCTGGGCCATAATCTTTGAATATAGTTTTTATGACAACTAAACTATGTGTTCAGCCCATTTTCCAGAACGAACAGCTCAAGGGTGAGGGATTACCATGGACCAGACAATGGATGGCTTGGGAACTCCACTCGCTTTGCAGGGCAGTGTCACTGGGATTCCTTCGATGGTGCTGAATATCTGCTGTCCATGCTGAATGACAGGTGGGACTACAAACACATGCAAATATTAAAGACATGCAGAACACATTTCAATATGGCACAACTACTATGATAAAATCCTTGTATTCAATTACTACTTCCTACTAAAAATCTTCAAAAATCTGTACTAAAAATTTATAGTCATCTTTATATAAAAGGAGGTTTTAGCATCTTCAGTGAAGCTTAAAATAAATCTCCCATGATTAATTTAACATGTGATAAAATTTAACACGTGAGAAACCATGAAGTGACTGTGGCCTCACACAGTTAACACAAATATGCCCAGCTGAAACACAGACAGGTTGCGAGGGTGCTGTCAGTGCAGTTTTTTGGTATGTTTTTATTAAAGAGAAAGAAAAGGGAGAGGAGAATGGGGACGGCACCAAAAACAAACAAATCATGACTTTTACCAAACTTGTAATTAATTTTCTTTCATTATAATTCTCCTATGAACTGTGCTTCCTCACCCCAGTTATGAAACATTCAGACAGCACTTCTCATGGTTCTCCAGCACACTCCCACCTGCACCTGTTTGTTAATTAAACCAGATGAAGACTGCACAGCCCAGGCTTTGAATGAGGATCTTTTGTGAATACAAAATAGTTTTATTTGATTTTACTTCAAAAACAGTCTTGATCACCCTGGTCCTCCCTGCACAGTGGATCCAATCTCCCTGTGTTACTTTACAAAGCCGCATCCTACAGAAGAGGAAATGTGGGAGGTTGGTGTAAGTGCAGCAAAGCAGTGAAAGCTGCTGTGGCCAGTGCTGCCCTCCCTCGTCCCTGAGCACGAAGGCCAGGCCTGCTGCTCACCGAACACGTGGACAGTGGTGGTGCTGTTGCTGGTGCCTGCCACGCTGCTGGCCATGCAGGTGTAATCCCCCGCGTCCTGCAGCCGAACCCGCTCCAGGTGCAGGCTCCCGTCGCTGCGCACACTCACGTAGGGATTGGGAACCAGCTGCCAAAGGAGAGACAGAACCTTTCACTGGGAAAATGCTCCCTGACACTGTTCACTTTGGGATGCAGTGTGGCTTCCCTTGACTATGTCACGTTGCTAGAAATTAGGTGTTCCTGGAGAATTTTATTAGAGCTTTTCCTACTTTCCATCTTTCATACAAATCTAATTTTACTTAAGAGTTTTAGCAGCACCTCCTATTTACTGCTATGAGTGAGAGAACTGCAAGAGCTGATCTGCTCTGCCACAGCACATCCTGTGCTGCCACTCCTGCTTTTAATGAAGCAAGCCCAAATTTAGCTCAATTATTCCACTGTATTTTTACTGGTTATTCCAGTAATTGATAAGTGCAATGACTTGTTCTTCCACAAGTAGACTATTTTCCTTTACAGTTATCAAAACCTTCTAACATCCATATGTATCAAATAGATCAGCTCTGAAGCAAACCATTGTGAAAGAGAACTGAAACTTTCACCAAGGAGTAACCCTTGAAGGGTTATATATCCTACAGCAACATCAAACACCCTGAGCTTGGCAGCACAGCCCTCACTCATAAAGGGTTGTTAGAAAGCAAATCTGTTCCAGTCACACACAGAAGCAGCTGAATTCTTCTCTAAATATAACTTACTCCAACACTTTCCTTGGAGCATAGCTTTTCCCAGCAGTTTACAATGACAGGAAACCAGCACTACTAGAGAGAGGAATTAGCAACTCAACAAGGAGGATCCTGCCAGCATTTCTCACAGAGCTTATAGCCTGTGTTCCTCACACAGCCTAAGGAAAAAGCCAGTGATTCCCAGAGACACCTAAACTGAGCAGGAAACCTGAACAGGGGTCAGATAGTACCAGGTTCTGCTTTTTGACAATAAATTAGGTATTTTGCTAGTGTATTTTAATTCCAATTGTGCAGAAAGGGTTTTAGGGAGAAATCAACAACAAAGATAAAAAGCAGCTTCATAGGGTTAAGTCAGAAATTTTAATACTAAAGAACTGAAGTTTCATTCACACAACCAACCCAGGTATAGTGTCTACAGAACCTTTCTAGAATCTCCAAGTGGTTTGGGTGGGAAGGGACCATAAAGATCACCTAGTTGTGTCTGCAGGAGGCAGACAATGGTATGTTCCCAAGGGGGAGAGAAAACATACTCATTCATGCTCTGAGTAGAGCACCACCAGGAAAGGAGGATATGGAACAGGGATACTGATATTTACTTCAGACACTCAGTAACATGAAAAGGCAAGACATTAAAGCATCCTAAATCTATAGAAATTTTCTGGCACCTTTATTTAAAAAAAACCCACTTTTGTCATTCTAGTAGGTATATTCCACTAGCATTCCCATATTCAGAGGCCAAGGCTGAAGTTCATGATCTACAAAAATGCATAAAGCTCCTCTGAAAGCAAGCAAAACAGAAGATAAAAGGATAATTCACAATTACTTGGGTTCTGAGTTATTTTCTAGACCTCCACATTCCCCACTACCATCCCCTATCCTCATCTGTACTTCAGGGTCAGAAATTCCCTGGCATGGGCAGTGACCACATTAACTTCTGCAAATTAAACCAAGCTGTTACCATGCCTTGAGATGTCAGTTGTATATAAATCTCCCAGGAAACAAAGTAGTCTTACCACCACATTGTTTTTAATCCACCTCCTGTCTGGAATGGGGTTCCCAGCAAGCAGAACACAAGGCAAGGTGAGCTGCTGGCCCTCGATGACATTGGCAGTGGCCGGGCTTGCTCCAATCAGAGGAGTGACTTGAACAAAAGGAAGAATGAGAAGAAATTACTAGGAATTTTTATATATTCATGTAAAATACTAAATTAAATTAGCATTAAATTGAAGACATGAAAAAAAGATAAATGTAGGGGTGGGGTAGCACAGGAGAGATGGGAAGCTGGGGGAACTAGGATCCTTATATATCCTTAAATATAGGAACAGTGATCCTCAGCCTAAGGAATGGCAGCAAATGGAAGATGCTGTCCAGCTGAAACTGGATCCAATCAATGGCTTCCCTGGGAACTCATGTTCCTCTGGCACCAAGAGGATGTATCATTTTTCCTTACTTGGGCAAAATAACAAAGAACAGAAGTAGTGGGTTTGGACAGGACAAAAAGTAAGTTGTAATTTCCATCGGGCATAACATTGTGAAGGATCAGAAGAAGACCAGCAGAAAATCTGCACATTCGGTGAAAAGCCCACAGCAAACATGCCTGGGCACATCGCTGAGAAATTAAATTAAGTACTGGGCATTAAATAATAAACAGGTAAAACCATGTCTGTCAAACACTACCAATATTACTGGCTCTTGCAATAAGTTTGAAGGTAACAAATGGTTTCTTTGACGGCAGAGAGACTCTGTTCTTATCCTCAAGCAAATGTACATCTTTTATTGGCAGATGTCAAACTGAGATAACAACCAAGCCTCTAACAGCATGGATATTTGAAAGAGAGTAGGGTTAGATGGAATATTGAGAAGGAATTGCTCCCTGAGAGGGTGGAGAGGCCCTGGCACAGGGTGCCCAGAGAAGCTGTGGCTGCCTCAGGATCCCTGGCAGTGTCCAAGGCCAGGTTGGATGGGGCTTGGAGCAACCTGAGCCAGTGGAAGGTGTCTCTGCCCAGGGCAGGGGGTGGCACTGGATGGGCTTTAAGGTCCCTTCCAACCCAAACCATTGTGGGATTCTGTGGTAAAGGCCAGACATTTATTGTCTTCTTGGATCACCAAGATTCCTTCTCAGCTATCTCAATGCTGACACAACCACATTCATTGCTGCCTTTTTTTTTTGTTTGTTTTTAAAGATTAATTAAATGGCAGGAACCCCATCATTAGCATTCATATTTATGGTTATTTTTCATTCCTCAATAAATTCACTTAGGAATAAGAAAAAAACCCACAGGATAAATCACTTCTTTAAGGTCCAAGCTAAAAGTGCAGGTGAAACTAATTCCAATTAGTGCAGCCAGTCAAAAAAAAATGTTCCAACAAGCAAAATCCACTGAAATCAATTACAGTATTCCATGTAAATGTTTTCTAATTCAGTTTGTAGGGATGACACAAATACAGCACACAGATAGGTCAGCATGTATGGACATAACCCCAGGCATCCTACCTCCTACCCACACACCAGCAGCTCCCACTGCCAGGCACTGCTCTTACCCAGTCCTGTCACTGTGACCGTGGCTGGCCGGGACTGAATCCTTCCAAACTGGTTCTCAGCTTCGCAGATGTAAGTCCCTTCATCACTGACCCACAGATCTACAGAGGGAGAAAAGAGCTGCCTGCAGCATCTGAAATGATACATGGACAGCCTGCCCCTCCCTCTCCACATGGACACCATGTCCTGGTCTCTCCCACCTTCAAACACTCCATTTGAAACAGATCATTTCTTTCCATCAGTCACCAAGTACAGAAGCAACAGAAATACAGAAAGGAATTAAAAGCTAATTAAGAAAACAGAATAATATTGCTTAGCATAAGAGCCACTGAAATGCTCCAAAATAATCAAAATCACAAAGCCACTTGCAAAGGTTTTGATTATTACCCAAATTAGGACAGATCTAAAACACCAAGTTTGGAACCAATTCTCTACCAAAAAAAAAAAAAAAAACCACCAAAAAAAAAAAAAAAAAAAAAAACCCAACCAAAAAACAAAACCAAAACAAACTCACCGAAAATGAAAATTTGTGGCTCTTCAGGATCAGAGACCATGGCCCGTGTGTATTTCAACAAAGATATAATAATTTGCATAAAGAAGAATGAAGCCAATGACCAAACACAACTGAATTCACAAGTTCATAGCAAAATGAACTGCATGGTGACAGCAATGAGATCACTACCACAGACACAGTCTGTGATAAAAGTCCAGTCTTTTTACATAGTTAATTTAATAGAGTTATGTAGTAACTTAAATGCCTTGCAAATGTCTTAGTTCCTCATGGAATTCTGTTCTTTCAAGGTTGAGTCTACCTACTCTGGATGGCCAGTGCGCCTGTCCTGAGCTGGCTGCTGGAGCTGAGGGCAAAGGGCCGGGAGAAGAGGGGAGCCCCATCCAGCCTCCTCCAGGTGACCCTGGGCTCAGGGTAGCCCTGCACATAGCACGGGAGCGTCACATTGGAGCCCAGATCCACGGATTCGTCACTCGGCTCCTGCGTGAAAACGGGGGGAGCTGGGGAGAGAGCACGCACAGACAGTGAGCCTTCTAACACAGCAATGCCATTCTCTAACACCACTGATGACCTCTGTTTATGTCCCACTGGGCAAAGGTTTTCTTCTAACATTCTCAACTCTAGAAACACCTTAAGTATCAGCGCTGCTAAATTCTTTGTCTTCTGCAAACAGTGCCATTCATTCAGAAAGCAGATATGCCTGACAGGAATATTTAACAGGATGCAATGTGTCAGGCCACAGAGATGGAAAGAACTAGGAAAAGAGGAGAGGAAGGGCTAAACGACAACAATGTCACATAGTAACTCAAGTTTGTGTAATTAATTCTCTATTTGAGAATTTTGTTAGGTTGAGGTTTGAACAGCTTCCTCCTACTATGCCTCTCTTCCTCCCCATAACTTTTATACTTTGTTAAAGAAGTAAGACTGGGCTGGAAACAGATGGGCTTTAAGGTCCCTTCCAACCCAAATTATTCAGTGATTCCAAACTGGAGTCCAAATGGGACAAGGAAACCGCTTAGCCAACACCACAAAAGGTGTTCCCAGCACACACAGAGATCTGTTAGGAAGGTTCAGGGAGCCAAGGCACCACTCCCTGACCAGTACAGAAACTCTGCAATCTGAGTATGCCCCATGCAGGTTTTAACTACTTACAGCCAACATCCAGAGTTATCTTGCCAGCAGCTCTCCCTGCCTCATTGGTGGCCACACACATGTAGTCACCAGCATCCAGGTCTTGTGTTTCCTGGATCTTCAGAAGACCCCGGTGAGCATCAATAACGAGAAATGCTGATGCCCTCAACTCTAAGTCACCTAAGTCCAGACAGAAAAAGGCAATATAATTCTTTGTATAAATATACCTATATTTATCAAAATTGTCCAAATAAAACAGTGTCCAAGTATGAGGTAGTTCACAACATAGCTGTATGAATTCAGCAGATGAGAATTCTGACTTCCATTCAACTGAGAGAAAAAGTTCATTACTACATTAAATACATCCTTATTTATTTATTGGTTCCACAAGGCAAACACAAACCCAAGTACCTCTGGGCAGAGATCAGCACTAGGACAGTGTGTCAGGCTGTACTTCTCCTTCCCTAATTAAAGGCTACATGAAAACAGAAGAGTTAAAGCTAAAGAAAAATCTTTTGTGATTTTTGTAGCACAAAGCTAAACACTCTGAAAGAATAAACCTTATTTAAGCAGGCAAGAGGCTCAGCTTTGTTTTACTATTATTATTAATTATGCTACAGTGTGTTAATTCATCATATTTAAATAGAAGCAGAAATTTACACCCTAGAGGTCAATGGCATTTCTTCTACATTTAGAAAATTTCACAGGTCTGTCACTGCTTGACTACAATGCTCTTGAGAGTAATGAGCTTCCAGACCATTTTTCTAAATATTGCTGCTGAATAAATGACTCAATCACCAAGCAATGAACATACCTTTAAACCATTTCACTTGAGGGGGTGGGATTCCAGTTGTTTTACACTCCATAACAGTCGTGTCTCCAAGACCAACTAGAATTTCACTCTGAACTACAGTCAATGTTGGGCCCTCTAAAAAGAAACAAGACAGAAAAAAATTAGCTCTTCACCTGAAGTATAGGTAATTTTTAATATATAAATCATGGAAGACTCTAATTTTCTCTTGTTATATGAAAGAATGCTTGCATTAAAAGTCAAACAGACTTTTAGGTGAAAGAGAAACACTGGGAAACAAGGAAAAGTAAAGTCTGGTCCAGAGCACCTGAATCATATGCAGAATGTACAGAAAATACATGGAAAAAATTAGAAAAGTTTTACCATGCAGAAAGTACAAACATGAAGAGTCATTCTCTTCCTCCACCCAGATGTTGGTCATAAAACTGTTTAATACTCTGCTATTGATATTTTAATACCGTATTTTGATACAGAAACACAATTTCTTTTCCAAAGACTCACTCGGTTGCCCAGTCTATCCCCTAGTATGACCCTATTTAAGGGTTTTTTCAACCTAGAAAGCTTTCTTTTTAGAAAGAGCATAAAGCTCCAAATACTATCTAACAATACTACTCAGGTTTGAACAGAAAACAAAAAGGGACATTTGTGAGCTGTTCAACAGATCTTCTGAGGTTTTTGAAATTTCTACCAGTATGCTCTGCATGGTTCTACTCATTTTAACAGCTCCTCCTCCCTGATGATCAGTTTATTTTTTTAATTTTACTACACTGTTTTTCTTGCTTACCAATATATGTAAGGGTGGATGTCTGTTTATCTGTCCCAGCTGAGTTACTTGCTAAACAACCATAAATTCCTGCATCTCTGGGAACTGCCTTTCTTATGATTAAGGTGCCTTCTGGAGTCATTCTGTACCTGGGAACACACAGGGGACCAAGCAAAATTATTAGAACTAACAATGGTTATATCCACACTCCAAGCAGCCACAGCAGCATGAGTAGATGGTTTATAAATAGGTCTTTCTGGGGCTTTTTTCCCCCTCACGATAAACACTATCAGTACTATTATATCTAGTACTTCATTTTGTGAAAAGTACATAAATTAATGTTGTAAAAAAAAAACTGGAAAAGAGAAGTAAAGTATTTCTCTGTTAGAGATGAGGTAATTGCAATTAAAGAGTTACTGAAGTAAAGACTGAGGTACTATTTCCAAAACACACAGACTCCTGTTGAAGTAGTAGAATATTTTGGCACTATTCAAACTTTCTTTCTCACATACAATATTAAAATAAATGGAGACAACTTCAAGTCCCACCTGCTGGAGCCAATGATAAACATATCGTTGAGTGTCCACACAACTGTTGGCTTCGGGTAACCTGTGGCAGAACACCTGATGGACACTTCAGAACCTTGTGTAAAAGTCTGGTTCTTGGGTGAAATTACAAGCCTTGGAGGTTCTACCAAAAGAAATTAAAAACAGCATTGAAAACATCTTGTTAGAAAACACAGGGTACAATAAGAACTTCATTCCCATTTTCAAATAGCTCCAAGGTAAGAAAGCAACCCAAAGAATGTCAGAGCCCACTTGTTTCCACTAGCACAGTCAAAGTCTCAGACTAAACCACCTTTATAAGAGGCATTAGGTCAGAATTCAGGTATTTGCCTTCCTGAGATAGGGTTTAAAAAGCACAACAGAACATATTTTGACAAATGCCAGACAATGAGCAACATGGATGGTGTCCCAGGGGTGAGAACAAAATGAACTTTAAGGTCCCTTCCGACACACACAATTCTTTGATTCTATGGAATTCATTCAGACTACTGGACACTAAAGCCCACGAATCTTCAGGTGGGTCAATTGTCAGAATGCGACCTGAGGGGTAAGAAAGAAAGTCACAATATAGTGGCAGACACACAATTGCTTTGAAGAGAAGTGAATCTGCAGTGTTAACAATTGTGAAGGATGTTATGGATTTCAGGCATGTTTTCACTAGAAAAGCAATTGGTGAACTCAACAGAATTCATTCATGTTTTAACCCAGAGAGGTTGTGGACTCCCCATCCCTGGGATGTGTCCAAGGCCAGCTTTGGACAGGGCTCTGAGCAACCTGGGATAGGGGAAAGTGTCCCTGCCCGTTGCAGAGGGTGGCACTGGATGGGCTTTAAAGGTGTCTCCAACACAAACCTTCTGTGATTCCATAATCCTTAGACAGATTTCCTCAGTAAACAATGACCACCAAAGCAGTTCACTTGGGCAATAGACACTTTCTATGGTACGTACTTTACCTTACAGTGGCAAGAGGAAGATCCACACCCATGTATCAAAAGTTAGATGAGACGTGGAACTGACTGCTACAAAATAAGCAGTACCAATTCTTCAAGGGGAAGGAAACAAAAAGGCCACCACAAATCAATCTCTTCACCATGCACACTGTTTCAATTGAAAACAAGCACCCAAATTCCTACATTCCCCCCCCATCAATATTACTGAGATACTTATATTAAAACACTGCAAACAAAACATCAAGTTTCCACAATATGCTACATTAATTGAGCCTAAAAAATATGCAAATAGCACACTCATATTTCACCTACCAGGCTGTAACAAAACCAGAAAGAAAAGGTTTAAATGGTCATGGAATTTCAGTCATCAGTATGAAACATATTGAAAAATGCATAGGATCACCAATGTTTCACACTCCTGACCAATCTTGAGCCTCACCCAACTGCAACATAGTCCTCTAGGCACCTGAAAAAGTAAGGAATCCCCTCATAAATTCATTTATGTTTCCATACAAGACCTATCTGATGGGAGGACTTGAACAACTCACACAACACAGCCACTATTTCACAACTCCAAATCTGAGCACATACATTTTAGTCCTAGAACTCAATAGGCATCAAGATTCTTCGGGATTTATCAAACTGCATTCCAGGACCTTCCAGAGTGCTCTGGGCAGTAACCCCAGCCTACAGAGCGGCCCAAGTTTCACAGAGGGCTGTGCCTGGGTGGTGGGGAGCTGTGAGAGGCTGGGGACAGCCTCCTGAACACACAGAGCACACAAGTGGGGCACAAATTCAGCCCCACGACGACTCCAGACTGTATTTGCACAGCTGCTGGCACAGGAGTCACGTGAACATTCCCTTTCAAGAAACAGCAGCATCAAACCCAATGCTTTCAAAACAAGGGTTTACTACAACTCCTTTCAGCAGGACAAGCAGATGCTGGGTTTTTTTTAGAGACACCAGCATTTGTTCTCTGCCATAACTCCCCCCTAGAGAGAAAACAGGGATGAAAGCAGTGTTTATTTTCTTATAATCCAAAATTCAGAGATCTACGTGGAGCTGGTCCAACAATAATAAAGGGCTTCAGGATTAATTTAATATTCTGAATTACTTACAACTACACAAAGCATGTATCCATGCTTGGTAACCATCTCCATCAATTAACATCTCAATCAATTAACAAGACTTCAAATTTCCCTCTCTGGCATGTTAATAATGACAAGCCCATAAAAGCTGCAGTTCTTAGATCTGGCCACCCTTAACTCTTTGCTGCCAAATAAAAATTATTCTTTGAAAACTACTCTGGGCCCAAAAAAGCACTGTGAGTTGTACATGACAACCACACATTGAGTATCCATAGAAATCTGATGGAAATAATTTTTCCAGACAGGCATATAAAAATGATCACAAGTTACAGTATTTGCAAACCCTTCAGATGCCATTCGGCTCCCACATGCAGCCATTGGGAAGGCTGGCAGCAGATTACTTTTCCCAAACAAAAGAGGCAGGCACTACTGCAGAAAGCTGAATTCAGCTGCAGCTTAGTGCTTCCTATGTATTTATTCTGTTCTAAGCATCCTTTACAAAAAATAAAGAAAATTTGACTTAGACTCTCGGCTAAGGCTGTCTGAGCTGCCCAAGAAGGTTCTCTCAAACATGTTTGAGAGCTGTTAGCACTACCAGGACTAGCCAAAATGTAATTCCCAACTATTTGATACAATCATTCTACATATATAAGGGATTTGAAACTCCATACTCTGTTGTGGCAGCAGTAAAATCTTTAGATTTACTAGGAAAAAACACCATGAGCTATTTGGTCAGTGTATTAAAGCTCCCATCTGAGCTACAGACTATAGGGAGGAAAACCTAAATCCCAGGAAGAGATGAATGAGGGAGAGAGGCACTTCTCTTGATGCCTTTGACGTGCTTGAGTGAGTGTCTTGATGGAAAAATTCTGTACAATTCAAAACTAGGTTTTCCATATGCATAGGGGTTGAGGTTTTTTCATTACTTTTTTCCTTTCAGCTTTGTTAAAGATTTAGGTTAGAGAAACCTAAATTAATTAGAAATTAGGTTATAACTCAGCTGTAGCAATCTAAGGGTAATTCAAACAGATATTGAAAAAACACACTTCTTTTTGCTGTACTTTGTACTAGGCTCAACACTAGTGGTTCCACATCTATATTGGTAACCAATATAGAAAAAACGACATCCCTTTATTAAGTTACAACTCCACTTTCAACCTCTGTTTTGAAACACCTTAGGTCAAGCTATTCCATTCAAAAATTCTTTTTTCCATAATTTTAAGTTTTACATTAGCTAACAAATTACTAGAATTAGAGAAGAAAAGTTGATTAATGAAGGTACTCCCTCTGCACAGAGCATGGTCCAGCAGCACTGCAAGCAGATAAAGCTAGAATCATTTACAAGTGATGAAATTTTCTTTCTATAAGATTTTCAGTTGTCTCTCCTCACCCATAGACAGGCATCAAAGAACCAAGGTTCAAACCTCCACACTATCAAGGCAAATAGAAAAACAATCCTGCTGTACTTCAAAATTTTAAAATATTAGCTCCAATACCAATTACTGCATTTATACTTTGTTTTTTCTTTTAAATTTGGTTCCTCGTATATAGCAAGAGCCCAGAACTGGATTTGTTTGGTCTCGCGTGGGCTGCCTTTTTAAGTTCTGACTGATTTTCCATGAAATCACACAACGGTTTGGGTTGGAAGGGATATTAAAGCCCCTCTCATTCCACCCCCTGCCACAGGCTGGGACACCTTCCACTATCCCAGGTTGCTCCGAGTTCCATTCAGCCCTGGACACTTCCAGGGATGGGCTCGTCCAAGGCTGCGGGCAGCCCAACAGGAGCGCTCTGCTGTGCTTACCTTGCACGGTGAGGAAGACAGCGGCCGTGGCAGAGCCGCCCTCGTTGGCAGCGGTGCAGCTGTAGCTGCCCGCGTCCTCCGGGCGCGCCGGCCGCACCTCCAGGGACAGGTTGGCCAGGAGCCGCAGGCGCAGCGGGTCCTGCAGGCGCGCGTCGCGGCCGTGCCGCTGCCAGGTGAGGTTGTAGCGGCCGGCGCTCAGCACCAGGCAGCTCAGCACCGCGCCGGCCCCCGGCACCGCAGACACGTTAGCGGGCACCCGGAGCACGGGCGGGGGCTCTGCGGGACACAAACAGGCATCAGAGACACGTACTGGGCAACTTTCAGCATTTGCGCGTTCTGGAGAAACAACTTTAGGCACACTACAGAACAAAAAACAATTGTAATATTTTAATGTTTATTTATCTAATAGGTTAGGGGTTAAATATTAAATTTAATGAAATTAGTTATTTCATAATTCAGGTTTAATATTTGGTTTCATCTCCCATTCTGAAGCCACGAACAGAACCCAGGGCAGCAGCCTCATTCTCTGATGCTGAGCTACCTGCCAGGAGCTCACATCACAAGGACACACCTGGTCTACATCCAAACTACCACATTCTGCAGGAGGAAAAAAATCACATCCTGTATAAGAGGCAGCTCTGTGTTCTTCGAGCATAGCCAATAAAGGATAAATCACAGCATCAGGAGGGAGGGAGACAGGACCATCAGAGGCCCCCCAGATCTGATCTCTGCCCTGGGCGTGACCTCACCTGGTGGCATTTGAGCATGCAGTAGATTTTTACAGGTTGTATATGGAAAAAAATTTGTTCGTAGGAAATTCTTCCAGCAGCAACAATGGAATCAAGTTAACACCATTAGTGAGAACTTTTCATGATGAATTCTATACAAAAATGTGGAAGGAGAAACCATCCACACTCTTATTTGATTAACAACCTCAGGGTAAGAAAAGGGGAAGTAATAAACACAGTAGGCAGACAGCCTTGACAGACAGAAAGCAGACACAATGCTAACAGCCACTCCACCTCATGCTGACTGAATGGCACCAAAAGTCACCAGCATCATTGCCCAGAGGGGCCAGCACAGACTGCACAGCTCCTAAGGACACAAACCTGAGGTCCCTGCTACAGTGAGGGTGAGAGGCAGCTGGCAAACTCATGAAGGAATATGCAGGGAAGCGAATCAGAGAGGCAGGAACAGGCAGGAAAGGGTGTAAAAGGGGCCTGTCCCCTGTAAAGCACCACCAGTCAGCATCCTGTCTGCCCCAGCCTTTGACCAGCACAGCTTGTCCTTTCTCACTAGTAAATCCCTTCTTTAAGTCTCCCAGGGTAGCCTCAGGCCCTGTCCCTTCTCTGTATCCCTGCAAATATTAAGTGCCAGCTACTGGGTGCCAGCTGCTGGAGTCAGAGCACGGGTTTAGGAGCCCCATGCCAGTGGGGCCTGGGGTCCCAGCCCCAGGAGCCCACAGTGGCCTCAGGCAGTGCCACGCTGCCGCACACCGAGTGTCCCTGGGTACAGGGGATGAGCTCTGGCAGCCAGACAGGAACTCCTGCAGCTATGTACAACATCCCTAAATTCTCACTTCCACTCAAATCTCTGGGAGTTTCATTATCTTTTCCTGTATATATTTTATGTTGTAACTCCCAGTATTTGTTATCTGCTTTCTACCTGACCCGCCTGTACAGTTCCATCGTGCTCCCAGAAGAAAGCAGATGCAGTAATTTTCTATTGAAATTAAACTTTGAACCACAAATGCTTAAAATAGCAGCAGTCATTCTGCTCCTCCTTGAGATATTACTGATCAAGGAGGCAACATTTCAAGAAAGAAAATGAATTATTTATGACTTTATGCATTCCCATTAAAAATATCACATATATTTCACTTGGCTTTCCCCAGACTGGTTCTTGAACAAAGAAAACTCCACAATAAATAATACTTTAAGAGGGATGCTAGTGCAGAAATGAGACAGCTGTAAGAACAAGACCAGATCTTTATCAGTACACACTAAAACACAACTATCCTAAAAAAAGCAAGGATAACAGGGGAAAAAAAAAAAATCTATATTTCTAAGAGTTAAAGTTACTCCTAAGCTCAGAACTAGCCATAAATCCTCCTTCTTGAGGTCTCCTGGGGGGTCTCAGATGAGGTTCACAAGCTCCATGCTGGATCTCTGCACAGCCCTGTGTGCTGGGTGTGCAGCTCTGCCTCCCTGCAAACACAGTCTTGACAGCACTCTCCCCCACTGCCAAATCCCTCGACTTTAACCCATGCAGAGGAGAGTCAGGGAAAGCTACACTTGCTTACTGAATGGAGTTTCTCCCCTGTACTTTTAGGTTTGGGGTGTTTGGAAGAAACAATAAATCGTCTATTGCTTTCCACAGGCTTATCATCAAATATGTTACCTACACTCAGGAAAGAGAGATGAGGCCAGTATAGGACTGGAATCCCATCTTTTGCCTGCCAGACTAGTGAGATGACACAAGTTTTGGACTACCCCAGCCTCTGCCCAGGGCAATGTTCACACTCAGCCATCCGCAGCACTTTACTGGCCCTTCAGTTACAGTGCTGCAGAAGCTAATGAGCCATTTGACATTTTAAAGATTTAATAGGAGTAAAACGAAGTCAAACACAAGTGTTTGCTTTCTGTGAAATGAGAAAACACTGGCACAGCTCCAATACCTTTCACACAGCAGTTGCCAGGATAGATTATCTGTGATATACTGTCTGTCAGCTGGGTAAACCAAGAACACTTGAAAAGATTGTTTACTTTGCTTCAAGAAGAAATTTCAAGTAATTTTCTGAATATTTGTACACAATATTTGTACACGAGGATTTAAAAGCATCTCCCTCCCATTAATCCTCTGCAGGGCTCCAAACAGAACAAATTGTCATGTTTACACAGTGACTCAGTTCCAGGCCATCTCTCATGCTTTGTAAACGAGGGGACATGGGATTTTCCCCCTTATTGCTCTTGGCTTTCAAGTGCTACCAACATCACAAGAAAAAGGCCAGGATTCTCCTTCATGCTTCTCTTTGATGAGGAGAATGGTTGCAATTTCCAGACTGAGAATCTTTATACCCACAATCGCTTGCCCTCCAAGCACCTGGGAATATCCTCTCTTCTTGAAGGATTTTTGTGGCTAAAATATAAACTAGTGCTCTAGAACCAGGACTTGGGTAAGCACTGGTGTTACTGTTCTGTTCTACTCACTACTTTGTGTGAATAAAAGGATGTTCTTCTCCTCAAATTCATCCCTTGGTCCAAGAGCGCTCTTTCTCTACAGATTTTGCTTTGCATAAAATCAATGCTATCACACCAGTTTCTTTGAATTTGCTCATAGTACAATAAAAGGAACAATTTCAACTCGAAAAGGGCAAGTAAAGGGTTATGGAGCAACTCTCTTCAGCTACTGAGAGGATTGTTTTAGGGAATAACACAATTAGTGTGTTCTCATGGCATAGGAAAGGAAAAAAAAGAATGAGAATCTTTGTTCATATTTTGTTCATAAACATGCACCAGGGGAAATTCTTACCAGACATACAAAATATTTTCCTAGTGGGGGTAGTTAAGCACTGAAGGCTGCCCATGAACTTGTGAAACTTTTACCCTTGGGGACATTCAAAGACTGATTGGACAAGTTCCTGAAAAACATAATCAAGCTTGGAAGCTAATTCTCTTTGAGCTGTTAACCGGACTAGGTAACTTCCAAAGGTGCCTCCAGCCTGAATGGTTTTGTGATTCTGTGACTAATAATTCAGGTTAATTTACCTGAAGTAGATACTGCAGGAGATAAGAGGCAAGACAATTTTCATTTCAAGGCATTAAATGAAGCCCTGATTTGAAAATCTTGTTCCGAGTTCTCCCATTCTTCCCTGTTACAGAAAATGAATCGCTCTCCAGTGTTTTTCCTGCTTGCCAGCAACAGCTTTCACTTGCTCCAAGACTCACATCTGATCAACACCAACACAAGGCTGTATAGAATGGATCTTTGCTGCAAACCAGAAATTACTTTTGCTTCTCAATCTGTCTGCATTGCAACTGTGAAAAATTCAGTGACAAAATTTGCTATAGTATGGGCAGGGGTCTCATCCATCCACTCACAGACAGAAATAAGCCTACTGTTTATTCAAAATTCTCTTTGTGATTAGCCCGATTTTTACCTCTTTCACTTTACTTCATCTCTATTACCACTTTTAATAAATTCAATGTAATACATGAGATTTCAAACAATTCACTGAATTTTGTATTTTAAAAAAAGAGAAATTTGAACATAACTTTGATATTCCTTGTCTATCAGCTAACACATACATACAATCAAGCCAACATGTAATTGCTACAAAGTGAAATACAAATGAGAACAATTGAAATCTGAGATTTAAGTTTTGGATTCTACTGGTCAGATCTATTCTGCAAGTCCAACTGATAGCAGGAACTACAACCAAACCAACTTTGATGTTTAAAAAAGATTTGCTGAATAAACCTCAGCTCACCTGTGGACATGGGTGAGAAAAAAACACAGTAATTAAAAATACACTTAAAACTGGGAATGTGTTTTATCGGCCCCACGTGCTTCTCTTAAGTGTTGGAGCCCAAGTGATTCAGCCCGAGGCGGCTGGGACGCACCTGACACATCGAGGAACGTCTGCGCCTGTCCCGTCCCCACAGCGCTGGTGGCCACGCACTCGTAAAAGCCCTCGTCGGACACTGACACCTGGGCAATGTCCCAGCTCATGCTGGAGGATTCCCTGCAGGAGAAAAGGACACTCACTGAATCCCTCAAGGAACCAAGAGCTACACCAGCTTGGTTTCCTGAGTGCAGACACAGGAGAGTTTCACAGCCATTAACAGGCAAGACAGACCCTCTGATGAATCAAACCGAATGTCACTTTATGGATGATATCTTCTCATAAGATTTTGCAGAATGTCCCACTTGCACATCAAAAAATAAACCTTTAACAAGTCAGCAGTCATCATACAATACCCAAAGGCAGTGTACTTGGTGTCATTCCCCCAGCTGCCAGTGCTCTGTTGTATTTACCACCTGAGAAGACACACTCCTTGATGCCAGCAAGCTCCTGTGCAGAGCCAGTACATGGTACCAAACCCATGCCTCTTACCAGCAAAGGCAACAAGGTCTCATCCTCCCACCTGAGCCTCCCAAACTCACAGGTACAGGAATCCAGAGAACCACTGCAGGTTTTCTCTAGATCCCAGCAAGTCCAAGGATTCTGGGCAGTAACACCATGTTGGTATCACACACAATGTGAAAACAAGAAAGGAATAAAATTGTAGCTATGTAGGTTGCTTACATGTGCTTCAAAACAAACATTCCCAGTTTCTCATGATTCAAAACCACTTTTTATAAACTGCAGACACACAGAGGACGACATAAATGAGCAAACCAGTGGTTCTGCAGTGTCCCAGTGGTCCCCATGGCCTGTTGCTAAGGCACATAAACAAAACTGATAAGCACCAAAATATCTGTGAGAGCTTTGGCAAGTCATTGCCACATTACAGGAAAACACTACATTAATGACCCCTTTGTTTGTCTGAATAGATTGATTTATCAGCCCTTAAAGGATATAGAGGGAACAAGAGACTTGGAATATGCATGGAAGTTCAATGCTGTAGCAGCAAGAGACAGACAATCCAACCACACCACAAATGAAAACAGTCCATGGTGACCTTAAATGGCTTTCTACTTGTCCCCTCTTACTTCATACTTACTCTAGATAACCTAATATATCATACTTCAAATCTATGACATTTCCCAGTGCAATGCTGGCACATGAACATGGCAGCAACTGCCAGCACTAAAGAATAAAGTGGTGTTTCTTCCAAATTATGAGTGAGAAACTCCTCTATTTCATGGAAAGTATGTTAAAAGTGAGGTTAGGCAATCCTGTTCCGCTTCCTTCCTGACTCGTGCTACACGTGGAAGCCTTGAGAACAGAAGCACAAAAGGAATTGTGCCCATGGCAGTGGAACAGCTTGGCAAAACAAAGACCTGTGGTGGACTATTAAAGAAAAATTTAAAAAATCAAAGCAACATTGGCAGCAAGGACTAACACAGCTCAGGATATCTGCTCCAAACGGGGGTGCTGGGTGAGGAGCTGTAACTGCACCCAAGTCACAGCATGTGTCATGGGATAACTCAGCACCTTCCAGCACCACCATTACCTACCAAATTCATTTTACTATACATGCAATCTGCTGCTTGGGCTGTTTGTCTGGGCAGCTGGGGAACTACAAACATTCAAACTCCGAAGCCCAGATGACCCCGTGGTTTTCAGTCACTGCAGAGAGCAATGGTGCTGCTTGTGTTGTACCAGAGCTCACCTCCAGGACACCCCACCAGGCTGCTCCAGACCCAGCTGGGAAATCTCCAGCAGAACGCTGTGACTCACAGGGAGAAATTAAACCTGTGATTTCACTTCCTAGCACAAGGTTTGGAGGGATATAATCTGCATGGCTTACTAGACTTGAATAGCAACGACAATTATGAGTGAATTTTTTAATTATCGTGATTGTTGTTTTGATTAACTATATGAATTGCCTTTCTTGTCAGAATTTAACATCTTATTTTTGCTGATTCTAATCTCTGCAGGATTGGTGGGATCTGCTATTTATAATACAGAATGGATTGTAAAGATACTTTAGTGCTCAGTTCCCACTGATTCCCCACTGGAATGAGATGCTCAACTACTACTCTTGACCTCCTATATCAGGCTGGTCAAAAATGCACTGGGATATTAAGCAAAATCCAAGTTTTCTTACTACACTGCCACAGGATGCAGAAATATAGAAAGACAAAGCTGTTACAATTTTACAAAAATTTCTTCTTCCTAACGTATGTTATTTATTTACAATTAGGAATTATTATTTCAGCTGATAGTACCTCTGGAACCAAAATTAAAAAAAAAAAAATTAATCTGAATTTAAAAGTCTGTTCTCCTCACAAACCCTGCACCTGTAGTCATTCTAAGGGTATTTTCATATAGACAACTGCCACAATAGCAATATGATATTCAACTCATAAACCAATTAAGTTTTGAAATAAATATTAAAACAGTTGAATAAAGACATCTCAACACAAAAACAAAACTCACTCAATGCAGAGGAATGCTAGAGTTCAAATCTGCACTGAACTACTAAGCTGGACAAACCCTGGAATTTCACTACAAATAAGAGGCAAACAAGCCAAGCTGAATTAGATCCTATTTAACTGTGACCAACAATATTTGGCTTGAGATATGTTTTGTTAAATTAACTTGGATGATGTGTTCATTCATCTGCTCTGTAACAGAAAAAAGAAAAATGCAGCTGAATCAGCTGGATGTGTGAAGAACAAGGAGAAGTGTGGGGTTTGATACCTAAGGCATGGAAAACATTACACAGCAGCCCAAGTATGTGCTGTGCTGGGGCTGACTACGTGTCAGCGGCACCTCATTAAAACCCAAACCACACCAAGCTGAAGCATTTCTCACTGCCAGCAGTGCACAGGGGAGCTGCAGGATGCATTTACTTGGGTACGCTGTACCTGCTGGAGAATGCAGAATTTAGTCTTCAGGCTGCTCCTGAGGTGCTTTCAGCTGCACAGGAGACTGCTGACACTGTTTGCTAGTACATACTTCCCTTTTGGTTTTAACAAACAGAATTAAAAAGGGCACTTTATGAGTATTTTAACTAATTTACCTTTTTTATTATTCTTCTTCTCCCACCCTACAGAGAAAGGGCACGCAATTCTTTTTCTATATAGAAAACTGAAGAGTCTTCTGGTATTTCGCACACAAATTTTGCTATTTCAAGAAATTTTCTCAAGATGAAAGTTTCTAAGGCAAGTCATAGGATATACTTCTAGGGCATCCATGAAGGGCATTAAAAATCAAACAAACTAATGTATGCCCAGTTATCTACATATCACTGGGGCCTGGGTAAGGGGTGTGTTTCATGAACAAAGCTAGCCACCAATTCTGCATAATTTTTAAAAATATAAATTAAAACCATTTGCCTTCTAGACTTTTAGACCTGGTTTGTTATAATTTCAGAGCACACATCTGAGGGGAATTCAGGCCAGAACCTTATAAATCCCATCACAGGTACAGAGAGTACACCCTCCCCTATATATCATATATAGATACATCTCTATAAATATTATCAATATTGCCATAAAATACACTTTACTGATGAAGAGCACCAAAAATTACAGACTGGAAGTAGGAGGATGTGGACAACACATAGCAGCGAATAATAACAGAAATCATAATCTATAAATAGGAAATGAAGCAGCATTGTGAAAAAAGGTCACTACTTACTTGAAGAACTGATCCACTCCCAGTTTTACTCCATTTTTAGTAAAACGCTGAGTAAAAGGTATAAGGCTTTCAACATGGCAAGGAACAGAGCCTGGTTGTAAATAATAAGCTGGAGTCTTCGTGGGCATTGTAACTTTGGGGGCATCTGGAGAAAGAAAGCATTCCCCAGAAATATATTAACAGCTACTAACACACATCCTATCCTTTCCTCTTATTAAAAGGAAGCTCAATTTCTGATAAAGCTCCACTTAGTAGGTTGTGATGATTATGAACTAGAGACAGAATTTTAGAAAGAAACAGCACAGAAAGTACTTGCCTAAGTTATAAAAGCATACAAGATATCTCAATTTTAACTGATTCAGATGAGACAAATTAACAGTCAATTCAAGTTAAAGTCTCTTACCAGGAGTAATACTAGAAAACGAAACACTTGAAACTCTCTGAAAAAGATAATCATCCTTGTCATAGCCTGTTATTTTAACAAAAAAAGCTTCATCTGGTGGAATGAAGTCAGAAATATTCCATAGTCCATAGGGCTTTCTGTCAGGATAGTATTTCACAGGCAAGGTCTTAAGGAGTTCCCCTGTAATACTCAGAAGTTCCAGTCGGTCTACTCTAGCTGGAAGCAGGATCCCTGTGGTATTCAGCAGCATGAAGGTAGGAATCCCTAGAAAAACAGAATCACACTATTCTAAATGCTAAAGAAAACAAAAGGTAACAAAAACATGAAAGATTAAATTCCATCTGCATGGCTCACTACCCCATGAATGCAGCATTCAGCTCCAGCTCTTACCTACTGAGTAGGGAAAGGCTAAACTGTGCTGAGCTGAGATCTGCTTATTAGCTGTGAGGAGACCCAGCTGGGGAGAGTTTAAATTACTGACCCCCAACAGGTGTTTCTGAAATAGCAGCTTCTTTATTAACTCCTCACCATGCCCTGGGCCAGCGTCTTTTCCTGAAGCTCCAAAAATAACAGAAAAAGCACTGCAATTTTGAGACATAGTTAAAAATATCTGTATATATACACACACATAGAAAGCCCCCGCCAGAAACCAACCCACAGCATCCCTGGAGCCATTACAAAGCTTGTCATAGAGCTCTACACAATTTTGGGGGCCTGAAGGTATTTAACATGGACTAAAGTTGAAACAAACCTTGAACTGGCCTGCTGGATGTTTTTTTAAAGTCTAAGGTGGGCACCCTGGAGAAGCCAGCCCGGAAGTCGATGGTGCTGAGCCCTGTGATGCGCACAGAGTGCCTCCCACTGCTCGAGGTCTGCAAAACAGCCCGCACATGGAATGAGCACTGCACAGAGGGTGAGCCAGCCACTGAGCTCAGGGACTGACTCCAGCATGGTTAACAGCAGCACACAGAGGAGACTCACAGCTAAAGTTGTACAGAAAAGCACCTCGAATAAAGCTTTGCTATGCTTTCACATCCAGGCCCTACAATTATTGTGTCAACAAAGAGAGATGGTTGGTCTTGGAAGTAAACCACACCAACAAATCAGCAACTCCTTGCCACCTGCTAGTGCCTGCAGTGGGAGTGGTCTGGGATCTGACCATTACAAACTCAACTAGAAAATGCTGAGTGAATTAGAATTCAGCAGAAAAACCTGTGCATTAAAGGTGCTTCTCTTCCCTAGCCAAGGGGAAAGCAGAGGGTGCAAAAGTACCTCTATCCTCTGGTCTGTACCGTTGCACTCTCACCTTGTCATTCTGCTTCAACCAGCAAAAAACAAATCAGAACAACCCCCCCCATCCATCACCCTTGAACAGCCTGAGCTTCATGTTCTGGAGAGTACAGCTGCTTTGATGCAAGTCTTTCATCTTAAAGAAGACAAATTAAAGTAATTATAAGTTACTTCCTACGTCTCTGTGCAGAGAAAGAAAGGTCAACTGGTACTTGCCAAAGGTGCACAGGAACCCATGGCTTTTCCTCCTCACCTACTACTACACCCTTCATGTGTCTGGAAGCTTCCACTGAGCTTTTGCTGGAGTTTTACCAGATCCATTCTCAAATTCTTACAGGTCTCTGGAAGAGAGGTTACTCCAGAGAAACCCCCTCTGATACTGCTGCACGTGAGTATCAAATTAAACAGGTGTTTCTTATAACTATAACAGCCTTTGGACAGGCATTAGACACAATGACAAATCAATATCTATCTGATTAAAACAACATATTTCCTTCTATTTAGTTAACCCTTCACCTCAGAAATAGCACCATTAAAGCCTTTTTTATATAAGCCAGCTGTTGACAATATAAATAAATATTTAATTGTACCAAACAACTCAAGGTATCAAGCGTTAATTGCCACTTAAAATTTCATTAGATAAACTCAGTAATGAAGTTTCTGGTTTTATAGCTTGGTGCATCTGTACAAGGAGTTTATGGTGTGAATAAAATTTTCACAAAGCATAAGTCTTAAAATCTTTGTGTAAATAAACCAAGCCAGTCACTAAAGCCAAGTAAACAATCCACAGAAAAATATACTGGGAAATCATTTCTCTTTATGAATCACTCAGACCTTTGGATATTTGCGAGTTTTACGGCCAGAAGTAACCTTATAAAATTTTACCATTTCCTAAAAATAATAAACACGTCTCTTACTGTCATGTCTAGGAGCTGAGGGTCTTTAGGGAAACACCAGAAATTAGTTTTATCACACAGGACTGCTTTCCAATTATTATCTTTAGGTTACTTCTCATTATTTGTAGTTGAACATGAATTACACAGACTGTACATTAGTGTTTCCCCTCCCAGCTTGGATGAGTATAATCAAAAGAGTAAATACATATTTCTGAAAGATGCTTTCCTGTCTTGCAAACAACATTAAAAAATTGCCCACAGTACAGGTATCTGTGAAGAAATGCATGAACTAGCTTGCTCATAAAATTTAGATTAAAAAATTTCAACTACATAGTCAAAAGATTTTCTTAGTTTCTTTTTTAACCCAAAATACATCAATTTGAATGTTTTATTCATGCTCTCCACAGAGCTGAAGACAACATCATGCTGAGCCTAGGAAAAAAAACAAAAAGAAACCCCAAAAAACCTCCCAACCCCTAAAAAACTCCCAGGCCCTGTCTGCAGGAGCAACCCGATGGCTTGTCAGGGCAGCTGCTGTCCTGCTGCCAGGAGTGCATACCACCAGTGACAGCTTAGGCACCAGGGGGCTGTTGGCTCTGCAGGCATCCCACCCGAGCCCAGGACTCCTCCCCAGCAGCCAGCACTTGGCTGCTGCACACACCAGTGGCTCAGCTCACCTCACACAGCCAGGAGGGAGCTCAGGGCTCCTCCTGCACTGCCCCCTCTGAGCTGCAGGGCGCTGGATATTTGCTGCACTGATGCCTCACCCTAGAAGTCTCCAACAAGTGACAGAAGGGAATCCTAAGGCACTGACTGTAGGAAAAGGTCTCAGGACCCAATGTGGCTCATGTTACCATGTCCAGCAGGACCCAAACCTTGTTCATTTCTAACAGCCCACCGGGTTGTCTCTGTACTGGAGTTTTCAGCACTTCTGGCCATAGAATCATGGAACTAGAAGGGATCTTAAAAGATCACCCAGTTCCACCCCCTGCCATGGGCAGGGACACCTTCCACTAGCCCCATCCAGCCTGGCCTTGGACACTGCCAGGGATCCAGGGACAGCCACGACTTCTCTGGGCACCCTTTGACAGGGCCTCCCTACCCTCACTGGGAACAATTCCTCCACAATAGCCATTCCTGCCTTGCCCCCGGGCAGTTTAAAACCTTTCCCTCTTGTCCCATCATTATCTGCCCATATAAAAAGTCCCTGTCCCTCGTTTGATAAGCCCCCAGTCCTAGACAGACATGCAAACAATTCTCCCCAGAGCTGCTGAGCTCAACATGCTTTTGTAGCTGCAGTTCTGCAGCAGGATCAACAGCTTCCCCCAGTGCTGTGTGTGAATTAATCATCCTTTTCAAAGCACCTCTGTGCTTAGGGCAGGGACAATGCACAGCAGGATCCATTCAGCACTGACTATAAAGTGCCTCATCTGGGTGCCTTCCCCTCCAAAAATGGCTATAGATTATTTACACTGCTACAATAGAATAGTTCAGTCATAAAGGATCTGCACCAGTAGGATTGCTTCCACATCTATTTAGGAAAGCTGGGATCATGCAGCATTACCTATATAAAGAGGTATACAACAATATTAAATACAAGATCACAGGACATTTATTGTAATACAGACTCAGCTGTATCTATGATAAATAACATAGCAAATCATTATACAACCCCCTTATATGCTACAGGAAAATCATACATGAGTTCTGCAATAATTTTACCTTAATTGTCCATGTTCCAGGCTCTGGATCTTTGACATTTACTACCTTTGCAGAGTTGTGGATATTTAGCAATTCATTCAGTCCTGATCCCTTACGGAGCTGCTTGCCTGAAAAAACAGAAAGAAGTAGTAAATACAGGATGGAATAAACTTTTTTTTTTTGGCTTAAAAAAACCCCAGAGAGTCTGGTTTTGTTGTTTTGTACCAATGTATTTCTGATACTTGACTTACTCACTACTTAGCAGTCAATGACATTTACAAGAAGTTAAAATTCACTATAATTTTTTGACAGAATACTGAAAATATTCATTTATATGTGGGAGGTTGTGTGCAGAAATTGGCTCTCTAAAGAGGGATTTTGCTCCCTCAAGGCTGACCCTGAAGAATCATCAGCCCTAAAACTCATCTGTCTCTTTCACAGCACTAAAAGGAAAGAGGAAGTGGAGACTGGGATGTCCATTTTCAAAACCTACTAGACATGCCTTGAGTAATTTCAATGAAACCCTGTGTTTTTAGATGCATGGAGCTGATCTAAGAGAAAGGCCAAAAAAAGGTGGGGTCACAGCTTCAGCGAAGCCTGACACATCCAGGACTGTATGTTGTCATGGCTTGAACACAGGCATTGAGCAAATCCCTTTCCTGTAAACAAGAAATCCTCCATGTAGGACAGACCAGACAAATTGCAGGGAACCCATCCTGGGCATAAAATATTTCCAAGCTACTCAAACCTAAGCTATATCCTTAGGCAAAAGTCATTCAGAGAATACAAAATATGATCTGAATTTATTTCTGGAATGCTGTTCCAAGTTCCTAAGGCATCAACATAATAACAAACAACAGATTTGGTCAAAATAACTTCAGTTACAAATCAGCTCCAAATCTGCCATTGCATTCCCCACCACACACTTCTCAGCTGGAGATGGGCAGGGAAGACATATTTGGTTCTGAATGTTCTCACAGTTCAAAAATGCCATACCATGGTTGAACTTTCCTCACATAAAATCCAACCATCTTGTATTACTCTTAAATATTCAGGGAATACAAAAACAAATGAAAGGTAAAAGTGTCCAGCAATCTGGAATGCAAGGACAAACAGTAACAAAGAGGAGGGAGGTGAGATGAAGTAGATAGAACAATGAAGTTTTCCAGCTTCCTTCAAGTGAAAAAATACCCATGGAATATTGGGAAAAAAATCAGAAAGGATTTTCCTTCCCTTTTTCACTATCACAAAAGAAAGTATAAAGTCTTTCACCTAAAGGATTATGAATCTCCATTGCTGGCGAAGGACCACTCAAGGACACTGTAACTTCCTTCAGACTGGGATCAAAAGGGATCTGCCAAGTATTTACAGCCATGGACAGATGGTCTGTAGATAAGAGATGCACTTTGGAGGCTTGAACTGCTTCTTCAACCCATTTTAACACCTAGAAGAAGAAAGAACAGTTGTTACTATACTGTCAGCAGTACTGGCTCTTGAAATATTTTCTGCTGAAGTGCTTTTCTCTGCTGTATTGTAGAGACTTCATATTGATTCATTTTTAAAAATGTGAATACTTAAAGGAAATGCAACTTTAATAGAAGATACTAGCAAAGCCATGGTCAGCATGGTGTTTAAAGGAGGCCACAAGCACACCTGGATACATCTCTACACAACAAACACAAGTAAATTTTAAAAGGAATTAGGGATACAAATCTTTGGGCATTTCTGGTCATCAATTGTTAGTTGCATGAAGCAACAGGGAAAATTTTTGCATCCAGATGTACTGAGTAATTGCTACCTATAGACTTCTCCAGGGTTTTTTTTTTCCCCTAAAACACCTAATACGAATTACTGTTAGGCACAGCACAGAGGTGGGACTTGAAGAGAACACAGCTTTGGCAGGTATGTCCCTGCAGGGCACAGAGGCTCCCACACCCCGACAGGACAGCAGCCCACGGGAGAGCTCACACTGAAGGAAAGGAAGGGTGTGGGGAAGAAGAGCAGCCAAGAGAAACCCATGTATACTGACCACAACCCCATTCCTGGTGGCAACTGAGGAAGGGTGAGGGAATCAGGGGAGAAGTTGAGTTGGGCAAGGATGTTCCTGTCTTTTGCTTCCCACAGCCTGAAGGAGTAATTGAATATCTGTTTTAATTTGCAACAAATTAATTTTCCTTAAGTCAAATTTGTCTTGCCCCAACAACTGGTGATTTCCCTGTCTTTATCTCAACCCAGAAGCTGCCTCGACCCATTCCTCTGCAAGGGGTGAGTGAGTGGCTAAAAGGGAGCTTGATAATCAGCCAAGGGAAACCCACCACAACTAACCCAACCTCCCCAGAAACACACCTGGTTTGTCAAACTATATGATTTTGCACCACCTCTGTACATCACAGAACTGCAGCATATTTTTTAAATCCTACTGAAGTAATATTGGGTTTACATAACAACGTGAATGTGACACTCAGTAACTCTGAACAGTGATTTTAAGCTGCAGTTGACCATGGTATCATTGAGAAACACCTTGTAAAGTAGAGACATCTTTTGATTAGGTCAGTTCAAGAGTTGGAAACCAACAACAAACTAACCTGGATGTGTTACCCCTCAGTACTGGGGATCTCCAGGGCAAGTCCCTCAACCTAGAAGCAACTGAACACATTGCCCAGAAGAACCTCATTCCCCTGGTGTACTGTGCATTACTTGCCTACTTCATTGTTTAAAAAAATGGAAATACGCCATAGGCTTGTGTGTGAGATGACTTTGTGATAGAAACTAGATTCCATCCCCCCATAAAAGTGTACTTGTTCTCGTATGTTTCAGTATGAATGCCCAGCAACCTTTGTGCAAAGATGAAATAAGTTTAAATAAGTGCAGGGCGTCATTGAAAACACATTTGAAATGGTGGTGGCAGGCTTTCATCAATGATTCCCTCTCCGCTCTTAGGCATGTCCCACCCGAGTCATGCTGAGTGCTCCCAGCACAGGGCAGACAGCACTGACCAGGTGTCCCCTTGCCAAGGGTGTGCACGAGCAAGGTGCTTGGGCATGTGCAAAACAACATATCCAAAAAATCCCAGTAAAATGGCCTGTGCTGCTCAAAGCCCTCAGTAACGTGGCCCAAGAGAGAACTGGGGTTTGTGCAACAGCTGGTGACACCAGCTAGGGAGCAACTTGTGTTTGCTTTAGACAAGCCTGGAATGGGAAATCACAAGGCTTCAAGAAGATCCAACTCATTTAAGTTCTACTTTAGAAAATATACATCTGGGTCCAAAAATGCTTCCAAAAGAAATTTGAATGTCTACTCCCAGTGAGATGAGCACAGCAGTTTTTTCTATGAAGTATATGGACAAGTTCCCATTTAATTCCAGGATTTTACCCCCACAGGTAAGTTTTTTAATGGATTGTAAAATTCAATGAACCCATATGAACTTGAGTTTCTGAGAGCTTTTCAAGATCAAAACTGAAAATGGAAGGCAACAGAACAACCCAGCTGTCTGCAGTCTGGCAGCAGCTTGCTTTTATAAGTTCCATAGGCAATTCTGGGAGATCCATTTCCCAACCCTGTCATTCCAAGGAGGTTTGCAATACTGCTGTAACACTGGTTTAGAGGCAGGTTTTTTCTCCTCTGGGACCTTTACAGAAAGCCTCCAAAACAACAGCAGCTTTTGCTGTTCTGCCAAAATGTGACGTGATGAGTATTATTAGAGGGGGAAAGGCAAATACAGCAACAATGATTTATAACATTTCCCCAGAAAATTTGCTCTTGCAACCTGCCCTCCTGTCAGGACATTTCTTGGAATGCATACTGAAACCTGGAAAATCTGTGGAGCATGGTCTCTATTTCCCATTTGTTTATTCTGGGACTCAAGAGTATTTCTCAAGCAGTCAAAGCAATGGGATTTCAGGTTAACTGTTTCATTGCTTAAGTAAATTTAGGTTCATACTTACACCCAAAGAGGAAAAATATTCTAGTAATATTTGTAAATGAACATCAAAAATATAACTGAGACAGTGCATGAGAAAATAATACTGTAAAAATAAAACATTAATTATATATATAACATGTATGAAAACCACACAACTGAAAAATTTTAATGTTGGATCTCAAGCTCTTCAAAGTTAGGAAACACATAAACTAAGCCTGTCTGCTTTCAACTGCCTTTCAGAAGCCCCTCTGCAGTTGCTTTATGACAGACCTTAGGTACACAATCATGGTTTATTTTTTCCAGAGACTCCAAATTCCATAGAAAACAGAGAAAGACCAGCTGTAACTATTTGTTTTTCCTTTCTTTGTTTGGCATTCACTGTACATTATGTATCTTCAGAATAGAAGTATTCAGCTGCTTCTCCCATGAAACCATTCCTCCTTTTTCTATGAAAATGGATAATGCCTGTTTGGAACAAGGGAGAAGAAAAGGCAAGAAACAGAGGTATGCAAGAAACCTTCATTCTCTACTGTAATTTTGAACTTTTGACTTTGTCACTTGCATTGTTTCCTTGAAAAGCAGTGGAGGGGCCTTGTACACCTTTAAGTGAGTGAAACAAGATTTCAAATTGCTTCCTCTGCAGCATGGTCCAAACACACATTGGTCACACACAGCAGAGACCTGTAACACCGACCCAAGCTGCGTTGGTGTAACCCTTGGGTTGCCATCCCCAGAGAGGACAAAGAACCAGCAGAAATGAGATGTGCTCCAGTGGGTTAAGGGCCTTCAGTTTACAGCAGAGCACTCATGAGTGAACATCACCAGACCCCATTCCCTGTGATCTTACAGATGATACCCTTCAGCACCTTCCCCACAACAACAACACTTTTTGCACCATCCCTTCTAAATCTTCTGTCACCAGTCTTGTCTTCAGTCCCCCCTCAGTCTTGTCTCCTCCACAGCATCCCTTTCATTCACAGGCTTCTCATCCAATTCCAAACTCTCTTTTTTATTTCCCATATAGGTTCATCCAGCTTTCAAGTCATTCAACAACATCCACTTCTTCCATCAAAGTCAAAGCTGTGCCCCATGTCATTCTCAGTTCTCCTCCCATCAGTGTTCTGTATACCGAAGATCCGTTTCTACTTATTTTAAAAATCAGGAAGAAAGATGTATTTTTAGGCACTCTAAGGATAGGAATTTTTCCCCTTCTTACGGAAAGGTTAGAAATAAGAAAAATCAAGTGCTTCAACACATAAAGAAATGGAAAAAGACCACTCACCAGCTCAGTCTTTGTGAACTCCCAGCCCTATCCACACTGATCAGTCCAGTTCATCAGGCACATGAATGACTCATTTCTGACATAAACAATCAAAACTACCTAGAGATATGACCTGAACTTCCAATGACTAATAAATCTCCACTATTTTCCACAGCACCATATTCACAATCTGCTGATCATCACAGCTCATCTCAACACCCCGTCTGGCATTTGCACAAACCTTTGGGCATCACAGCCATTTTCAGGAATTTCCTTACAGAAGGATAATTAGGTGTGGTGTAATGTAACTTCAGTTCAAGTCAAAATTTGTACCTTTTGGAGACTGGACACAGTTATGAAAATAGAGTCTGCTCCAAACAGAGAATTTAACCCATGCTTCATGCATATTCTCAATGCCTTGAGAACAGAATCTGAGGGAATGGCTGCAGCTGTGCCAGGGCAGGGCCAGGCTGGAGCTCAGGGAAAGGTTCTTCCCCAGAGGGTGGTGGGCACTGCCCAGGCTCCCCAGGGAATGGGCACTGCCCCAGGGCTGCCAGAGCTCCAGGAGTGTCTGGACAATGTTCCCAGGGATGCACAGGATGGGATTGCTGGGGTGTCTGAGCAGGGCCAGGGGTTGAACTCAATCCTTGCAGATTCCAAGGATCCCCTCCAGCTCAGGATATTCTATGATTCATTTAAATTTCAAGCAATTATTGCAAGTTAAGCCCTGAATCTACAAAAGCAACCAGAGAAATCTCACCCTAAAGAAACCCTTTTCAAAATCAAGACTTCAATGCTTTGATAAAGCACTTTGATAAAGGCTTTTGAAGGCACTGGGGACAATGTTTCAGAATATTATGATTCTATAATGGTTTGTCTTGGAAGGGACATTAAAGCCCCTCTTGTCTTACTCCCCCTGCCATAGGCAAGGACATCTTCCAATAGTTCAGGTTGTTCAGAGCCCCAACACAAACCTTTAACACTCCCAGGGATGGGGCCTTGATACTCTAACTAGATAAATATTCTCGTTTATCCAAGGCAAAAATCACAGTGAGTTTGTAAAAATAGGACCTTCATCCCAGACTCTTAAATGAGCTACCTTCAGCAGATAAGTGGAGATAAACATGTATTTCATGCTTTGCTGGACTGAACCCAACACACCTTTGTCAATCACTAATAATTTTGCCCAAGATAATTGTAGTATTTGAAGCCAGAACATGTTTTTCAGAAGTAAAAAAAAGGCACTAAATTTTCATAGCCTTCTCAGTACACAAGCATTGGATGTGTATCAAGTACTGTTTTGCTGTGTTTCCTTGTATCTAGCTTAGAAAATTGCTTCATTCTGCACTTAATGCTCAAAGGGCAAGAATAAGAAGAATGGTTTGAAACTTTATATACTAAAAATATCTTTGTTTGGGTTTTTGTGGGGCAGAATAATCAAAATGTTTTAACAAAACAAGTCCTTGGTTTGGCAGGGTACTCGGCAGGGACTTTGTAGCTATTCCATAATCCCCAATCCAGCATTGGCTGCTTCTGGGCCCACAACGGTGAGTGTGCTTCAGCATTTATAAACTGCATTCTTTACACATCATCGACTCCTCAGAGAAAAAGGAGGGCAAGCGTGATTGTTTGATTGCTGCTGAATCCTGCCTGAGGGCTATCCCATAAACAGCTGATGAGATCTCTGCAAGATGTCCTGTTTGTTTGCATCCAACCTCTGGTAGATGTGCTTCTTGGAATCAATGCTGATCCAGAACCGAAACCACAGAGAAGGTTTTACTGGGGATGGCAGCAATTTTGTCAACTCATTTTCACAGTCACTTGGCCCAGACACAGATTTATGTAAGGTCAATAATCATTAAAATTGCATTGTCTTTTGGTTTGGCTTTAATACAAATTGTTCAGCAGTTATCGTGGAAGACTTCTGAAAGTGATTAAGGGTTTACTTTTTTTCTCACCTTAGGCAATCTCTTACACTGTTTAAGCATCTCTTCCCAGTGGCCATAGGCTGTATTTTCCCTGTCTCTCAAAAAACTGCTGCAAAAATATCACCTACCGATTTCCCCCTCTGCTCTTTTGCAGAGGTGGTGGGGCCCTGCCAGAGGGTGCCCAGTGAGGCTGTGGTTGCCCCTGGACCCCTGAAAATGTCCAAAACCAGGTTGGATGGGGCTTGGAGCAACCTGGGATAGTGGAAGGTGTCCCTGCCCACGGCAGGTGAAAGGAGATGATCTTGAAGATACCTTGCAACCCAGACATATAAAAACTTTACAATTCTATGATTATTTACTCAAAAGAAATGTGAGATGAAACTGGAAGGGGGTGAAAGCAGCTACTGAAACCCCTGCTTAAAACCTTACCCAAAATTCCAAGACAATCTACCCTTTCAGGCAGAAGCTAGTGTTGTTAGAAACAGAGAAGTGCCAAGTTCAGAAAGCAGCAGCAGGCAGCCAGGAAAGCAGCTTGTGCCAGCTCCACTCCAGAACACAGTGCTGTCTAGCACCAACAAACGCCTTTATCTGCTCTCTTCTACCTCCCAAAAGCAGAAGAAAACAAACCCACAACAATCAAACCAAACCTTTACCCCAGAACTCCAGTCTTGGCAAGGAGCATTCCCCACTGGCAGTATCAGAGGGTCGCAGAATTGGTTGGGTTGGAAGGGCCCTTAAAGACCATCTCATGCCATGATGATCCCTTCTATACAAAGGGATTTCAGGGAGTGTCGCAGAGAAGTTTTACCCTTTATACATCATAGCAAAATGCAGGCCAGGAACAGACCAAACAGGTAATTTCTTCCAAATTTTAACCTAATTTTTGGAAGATAAATCTTCTGGGAAATTTCTCCTTTTGATCACCTTCACATCACTGCTAATAGTTTCTATCATTCCCAATGAGAACTTCAGTTTTTCTCGGCAACAGCTGTAGAAAAATGCAATTTATCTCCAACATTTATCATTGTCCAAATTTTAGGACAGAAAGAAGGGACAAACCAGAGTAAATTTTTATTAAAAAAACCTCAGCTAGTTATTGCCTACACTGGGAATTCAAAGGGGAATGTTTACAACATTTATAAACAATTCCAACTCTCCAGATAAATACCATGTGATTTCACCTCTCTCCAAACTGTTTTCTCACGCACTTCTGAAGTTGTATTTCTGTCTGAGACTCGTGGAAGTTCCCAAAGCAAATAGTCATTCATGACTGTGGGTGAGGACCCAGAGTTACCAGGAGGGCAGCATAGGTGGCAAAAGTATTGCAGTGATAACCTCAATTAAAAAGTTACTTCCAAGACTCTGTGAACAATGGAAACCTGAGAGTTCACACTATCTATCCTGTGTGGGGAACATTTTTTGCCCAGGCTAAGTAGCAGTCCTTTGCTTGCTCACAAAATGCTTGTTTAAAGCTAAACACATGCTCTTGTTTTGAGCAGAAAAGCCACTAGGCTATGCAGAGCCCAGAACCGCTCCTTTTTTCAAAGGCTCTTCTCTTGGAAGCCTTCTGGCACAGGCAGAGAGAAGTTGGGGAGGTTCTGGTGAGATGTGCCACTTCACACTTCCCTAATGTCAACAGAAGTCACAGAATTGCATCCTGATACAGAAGATGGAGAAAGGAAATGTGGAACAGAGTCCACATACTAAGACCACAACATTTAGAAGTTCCCATTCTGCTCGCTAACTCACCATCAGGTTTCTTAAAGATTTACAGTGTAACTCTTGCCTCATTTTCTTTATTGATTGCAAAATTCAAGCAAAGTTACCTCATTAACTTGTTTTTTGTCCAAGTGAAAAACTTGACCAGAACTTGTTGAGGCAATTTCTTCATAGACCTTGTAACCAATATGATCCCTGTCATCACAGTCTCCAGTCAGCACAAATACCACCTGGATTAAAGAAAAATCAGTGAATCATTGAACACATGGTGCATAGGTGAGGAAAGCATTGCCACAGCAGCATTAAGGTAGACAACAGAAGGATATGTTAGTCGAGATGGGTTTGTTACTCTGCATGGACAGAGGCATTTCACTCAGTAATGATGGAAAAAGCAACACAGAAGAAAAGGAACAGACAAAAATCAATCAGCCTTGTCATTCATATAATACTTCATTTAGAACAACGTAAGAAATCCACATAAAGTGATAAGCTGCCAGAAACACATATACTGGTAGAAGATTCAGTTCCATTATTTAACTCACAATAATAAAAAGAATATTCCACTAAGTTTTTCCTTAACCAGACCAGTTAACTCAATTTAAAAAAAAATTAAAATCCTTAGAATGCAGTATTATGGTCTGTTCTGTAAAAAGATTTCATCAAGTTTCACACAGGAGAATTCTACCCTTTGTCATTGAGAAAACAGAGCATTAAACACACAACCCAGCTGAGAATGCAAATCCCTTTGGTACCTGTGACTGTTTCTGTTGGATGAGTTGAAGCACTTCATGGGTCAGTCTGTAATCCTTGGATCGAGCATCAGTAAATACATAGATGAAAGAGCCAGGCAGGGAAATTTCTAGAGCAATCTTTATTGCCCCAATGCTCATCTCTGGACAGTCTCCACCACCCTGTTCATAAGTAGAAATGAAACATAAGGTTTTTTTCTTTTAAGAAAAAAAAAACATACAAAATAAGTTACTTTCTTTTGGGATATTGAAGACAGATACTTCCTCAGCCTCTAATAATTTATTCACCTTTTCCACCCTGAGGATTTTATGGTTTCTGCAGAGCACTGTAACATACTCACAAGAAGCAACTACAGCAATTCCAAAACGAAAATAAAGTGAAAGGAAGAGCCCTGATATTGGCTGGTGTCACGGTCACTCTTATCCATGTCATGCTCAGCTTCAGCTTTTGTGACAGTCCCGTTTCCCACACTCACATGCTCCCTTCCTGGCTGACAACTCCCCTGCTCTGGTAGCACAAAACAGTCATGGAAGGTCAGGGGCAGAGATAGATGGGAAATGGTTGCAGGCAGACAGTGCTGAGCTCCAGGAGCACCTCTGGACACCAGAGCAGCAAGGACCTGGACTCCACCCTGGGACAGGGAGCTCAGCCCAGGGCACAGATGCTGTGTTCCCACAGCTCTGCACTGCAGCAGCTGCAGAGCTTGAGGGTTTTTACATCATATGCTCAATCAAAATGCTTCCAAGTATGACTTTACAGGAAAGGATTCATTCCTCTCCCTAAATTAAGATTTTGGGAAAAATACTGTTTAAATAAAAGCTCACTAATTTACATAAAAATTAACTTGGCATATTGAAGACAGAACTTTTTAAAGAGCTGACACAAACTGTAAAACTTACCATTATCTACAAGAGATCTCTGCACATTCAATATTAAATATGCCTTGACACATATGTATATACAAATCTACACATGCTGGGAAAGAAGGTAAAAAGAGAGTAGTCCCTCATACTTTTAGAATTCTGTTTGTCCTCAGTGAAATGTTCATGTTGGGAGCAAGTTTAATCTATCAGTATTCTTAATCTGATTTCAAAGCAAGAATATCAGTAAGTTTCTCATCTATGCTAAAGAATAAATACATGGTCGCTAAGACTAAGTCACAAAGTCACTAAGCTGTATAAGAACCACTGCTCTTTTTCAAAGCCAGTTCTCCTAAATGTTGCCTTAGTTTTATTGGGAAAAGCAAGTGGTAGACTCCAGACAGCCTGAAATTCAAGAGAGAACTCTCCAAGAAGATAATTTCAACACACGTCAGACCTTTATCTTGGCAATGCCTATACAGTCCAATGGGACACATCAGAATACCCAAATTTCTTCAGCAGAAGGCTCTTCCACGTAAAGCTTTAATTTGTGGGCAAAGTCAAGTAACAGCTAATTTCTACAGACATCTACTTGGAACAGGAAAATTGCTATGCCCACTTCAAGTCTACTTGATTATCATCTCATAGTATTCTATATGGCAGCATCTGTTTTCTACGTAGACATGAAAAGCACTACTGAGCTAAATGGTTCTGAGAACAAGAATGGACTTTTTTTGTTCTCATAATGTAGAATAATACTCTTAAAAGGCAGCTAGAAGAACAACAAAACATCATCATCATGGAATGGTTTGGATTGGAAGGACCTTAAAGCTCATCCAGTGCCACTCCCCTGCCATGGACAGAGACACCTTCCACTATCCCAGCTTGTTCCAAGCCCCATCCAACCTGGCCTGGGACACTTATAGGGATCCAGGGGCAGCCACAGCTTCTCTGACCACCCTGTGCCAGGGCCTCACCACCTTCACAGGCAAAATGGCTTCCCAACATGAACAATAGTATTGCCTTTACTTAAATTAAAAAAAAAAAAAAAAGCAGAAAAATTTCCATTCAGTATTTCCTGCCTTTCTCTCCAAATTGAAATTAAATACAACTACCTCGTGAAGCTTTCTGGAAAAGCTGAGGTGAGTGAATCTCAGGAAGCTTCATCTGAACAGGCCCACAGAAGTACACAAAAAAATCTGCTGAACTAAAAAAAAAAAAAAAAAAAAAAAAAAAAAAAAAACCCAAACCAAAACCTAGATAACAAAAACCACTAAGGAGCCATTGCTGCCCAAGTACAAATTCTTATCACACTGTCCATAAGAATGGATCAAAGGTAATAACAGATGAAATATAGGTGACACCTCCTAAGCTGATCCTGTATCCAGGGAACATGTCCTTTATCACTCTGATTGTAAAAGGAACAGGCCCAGTTTCTGCAGTGAAATGCACATGGCCCAATTTTTGATGTCAAATGCTAGAAGACCCTCCAACTATTGATCAGAATGACAGGTTAATGGAAAACAAGATCTGGGCTTACCCTGATGTTCAGGGAGGACAAGTTGAGCATATTTTGATATAATATATTTTATATACAAGATGCCTTGAAATATTTATCCTCACTTTAATTTTAGCTTTGTTCATTAATGAGAATATTTGGTCCATGCCCTTTCTCAAAATGAGCCCAGTTCAAAATTTTCACTACCTCCACAACATTCACTCTTGCATCTTTTATCAGTTGTTTTGGAAAAGTACTGGTAACAAACCTGTAGAAAGTATTTACATTTCCTCTATTGCAAGATGACCTATCAGTCCTGTTCTAATCATTTTTTTGATTTCTATTTTGGCTCTTCACCAAAACAATGGATGAATATAAGTCAGTGACAGCCTTCATACAGCAGAATGAGCAAATCTTGAAAGAAATTATAAAAAATGTGATCAACCAGCATTAAAGAATGAAACCTAAATTAATTAGATACAAACTTTTAAACAACTTAATTAGAAATGAATAATTTGAAAATCCCAAACACTTCACCTAAATCATCCACCTTTTAGAAACAGATGCAATTATTGTCCAGTATAACTATTGAGGAAACAAAACATGAAAACTGGATGGAGTTTTGAAGCTTAATTTCCCCATGGAGGAGAAAACTGCAATAGCTATTGTTTTCTCAGAATTTCAAACCTTCTGCCAACATTTAAAGTAATCTTCAAGCAATCTGTTCTTCCAGGGATTACACCATGTGCCAGTTTCTGAGGGAGACCCTGTCTTGCACTACTGACTCCAGCAAGGCTTGCCACACATCAGAAGCATTTTCCTTGGTTAAAGACAGGACAATAGGAATATGTTCTGTCAGTAAGGATAACTCCAATCCAATACTTCCCCCTTTTTTTCTATCACCCAAAGGAACAGCTAGAGTTGTCAGGGAAGAGGAGGGCTGGATCTCAGGAAAAGGTTCCTCCCCCAGAGGGAAGGGCACTGCCCAGGCTCCCCAGGGAATGGGCACTGCCCCAAGACTGCCAGAGCTCCAGGAGCATTTGGACAATGCTCTCAGGGATGCATGGGGTGGGACTGTTGGGATGTCTGAGCAGGGACAGCAGTTGGACTAGATGCTTCTGTGGGTCCCTTCCCACTCAAGATATTCTGTGATTCTAAGAAGCCTTTGAATCAGTAAGTGACAAGTAATGCACAGCAGGGAAGGCAGCACCTATGGAAAACCTGATGGGCCTTACGGTTCTCTTGTTTGAATGGTGTTCATGGAATATAATTTCCAGAAAAAGTACAAGTCCATAAAAGTGTCTATGGACATGTGGCAGAACTAATGGAAATGCCAACTAAATGTTAGCACTAGCTAACTATTCCTTCTTGTGTTACCAAATCATGTCTCCCCACAATGATGTAAACTAAGACAAAGGAACGAATCATAACCGTAAATTAGCATGAGCAGGAAGATGACAGTTTGTGCAGGCAAAATGACAAAGGCAAGTGATCTGCATCCTCAGGGATGCTTGCATCAGGAATATCAGCACAAGAGAAAAGATTAGCATGAGGAAACAGTCTTTCCTTGAAAAACACAGGAAACAAGTTACTCACCTGAACATAAAGTTCCCTAAGTTCAAACTGAAATTTCTTGGGATCTGTGGTTATTGTCACTGGACCAATTTCTAGAATGAAATACAAAGAAAACAGAGTTATCCAAAAGACAGAAGTTAAAAAAAATGAAACTAAAAGCATTGAACAGAAAGAAATAGTAGAGAGTGATTTCCCAGTACTGAAACCTATGATTTCAAATCTGGTAACTTTAATATTCCAGTATTACCAACCTCTATGTGCCTTAAACATTTATAGGCAAGTAAAGCCTTTTGCCTTTGATTTTGATCAAACATTTAACCGTTCTTAGTAATAAAAAGGGAAAAGAAATTCCCAGAACAAATGTTACTGGACCAAGAAATAATGTATTTTTCCAGAAAGGGTCTTCAGACTGGAGAAAATAAGGTTTCAGTAAAACCTTATAGCAGTCTTCCAGTGCCTAAAGGGGCTCAAAGAGAGTTGGAAAGGGACTTTGGACAAGGGCCCGGAGGGACAGGACAAGCAGAAATGGCTTCAAACTTTGAGACATTAGATATTGGGGAAGCCACTCTTTCCTGTGAGGGTGGAGAGGCCCTGGCACAGAGTGCTCAGACAAGCTATGGCTGCCCCTGGATCCCTGGAAGCATTCAAGACCAGGTTGAATGGGGCATGAAGTAGGATAGTGGAAGCTGTCCCTGTCCATTGCAGAGAGTGAAATGAGATGAATTTAAGGTCCCTTCCAACCCAAATCATTCCACGATTTTGTGATTCTAGGTAAATATGAAAAGGCCTCTCCAGACAGAACAAACATACTTGGTTTTGCAATTCTACTCCTGTATTAAAAAAAAAAAGAAAGAAAAAAAAAAAAAAAAGGTGTGCCACATCTCTTCCCTGGGGAAAAAAAACGTACAGCTGGAAAAATCACAGTGCGAGCCTAATCTCCAATCCCAGCACAACTAGCAGGAGCTGCAAGAAAGAACCAGAGCAGAAACAACTTTATTCATGTCATTTGCCATGTCTTTGTCTACTGAGGAAGGGCAGGATATCCAAGTGAAGTTGCCTGGGGTGTTAACAGCAGCACATAAGTGAGCATTTCCCAATCCCATGGAGCTGTCTCTCTGCCCCTCACACAGCTGCCTTCCTGATTGGTATCAAATGTGATTCCAGCCAGCTGGTTCATATGCTGTGATTTCCTGCCTCTTCACCTCAATCTGCCTTGGCACCAGTGCTCTTCATTCTTTGCCTAGCCCGGGCAGGCATTGCTGCCCTGGCCATGGGCACTCGCCCAGCTCAGCAAGGGCAGTCAGGGTGCTGTGCCAAAAAATCAATAAATAAACACACACACACACACACACACAAATTGAAGAGATTTCTGCCAGTTGAGTGCTCCAAAGCACTCAAATAGATCAGATGAGTCCCAACAGACCAAATGGGGCACAACTCTGCTGTCAGGGTAAAAGCCAAGCATGAAACTGCAGCAGTGCCAATTTAGTACAGCTGCAGCTTTCAGGGAAGTGCTGCCTCAGCAGACCTCACAACATTTTCCAAGCTCTATAAAAGTTAATATGCCCTTATCTTCCATATAATAGAGACATTTTTATTTTTTAAACAATCCAAAGTTTTATTTCACTGGAGTTACAACAACTGCCATCACTAAGGTCTACTCTAATCACAGCAGTATTTGCTGGGCAAGCTCTATTTGTGAGTGTCTTTTGGTTTAATTTCTTTGAAAGTCACCCACGAGATCACACAAAACCTTTCCTAGAATATTAAACTGTCCTTGGGGTTTTTTTGTATGGCTGTGAGTCATTTATCTGTGAATGCTATATACTAAAATGCTGCACTATAATTAAAAGAGCTATTATAAGGACTCACTATTCCTTCCTGCTGTGCTTCCACTCCCCCTGACACTGTTCTCCTTTGGGTATCCTTTAAAGCAAACACCTGCAATAAAGCTACCTCCAAATCGTTTTGCTTCCAATCTCCCCCTTGCCAAGCACTGTTCTAAAGCACGTCACTGACTGGAGTTTATCCATACAGTAACCCCATTAGCTCCATTATTCCCATCCCTTCAGGGATTCGGTGTTTTAGTCTAGCATAGTAAATCCTTTGGAAAGGCTTTCTTATACTATAAAATAAATATCTGAAAGGCAAAACTCCTTCAGCTAAGCTAAAACAGCCCATCAGGTCAGATGGGCTGAGAACTTGGCCTTATTCCCCCCAGGCAGCACGGGCTGGCTCCAGCAGTGCTGATGCCAAGCAGAGAGCCCGGAGAGCTTCCTGCAGGATCAGGGCACCAGCCGCCCTCTGCTGAGAGCTCAGCAAAGAGCTCAGCTTGGAAATGGCACCCGGGCCACAAGAAAAAGCAGTGCAGGAGAAAAGGAACATCATCAAATGCTGAGGGCAGGACAGAGCAGAGAACCCAGCAGGAGCTGTGCAGGGACAGATGCCCTCAGCTGATTCCACCATCAAGGCCATGTCTGAAGGGTGATGGTGCTCCTCCTCACCACCTGAACACTCACCAGCTTGTCCCAAAAAAACTAGCAGCTTGTACTTCATATAATGTTGTGCCACCATCTTATATGACCTCCCTGTCAGAAAAGCTTTAATAGCCTTCACCAGCTTCAGTTTCTTTCATCCTCATTCTGTGACCTTCAAGTTTCTCCCACACAGGTAAACACAGGCCTTCAAAGTGTCCAGAATATAAAAAAGTGAAAGGGCATTATGAGAAATGATACAAGTTTACAGAGCAAGCATAGTTTAAACAGAATTTACACTCAGAAACTACACCCTGTAAACACACCAAGCAGAAGAAAATAATAAGCTTTTTAACTTCATTAATGTTTTAGGTGAAGCTTGACATACGGAATACTCTAACAGAATACAGAATCACAGAATGGTTTGGGTTGAAAGGGACCTTAAAGCTCCTCCAGTCCCACCCTCTGCCATGGTCAGGGACACCTTCCACTATCCCAGCTCTGTCCAACCTGGCCTTGAACACTTACAGCAACAGGGAAGTGTGGTATTCCATTCCCATGCTGCAATCTGAATCAATTTTTAGGGACTGATACAGGTATATTTGGAACTGGTTTGTTGTGGAGGTCTCTCCATTGATCACTACTCCAAAACGCTCATGGTCACACAGAGGGAGCTGTGCAAAGGTGAAAAATCTGACACAGCCCCTGACAGCAAGACTTTCTGAGGCATCAACTCAACCCTCTGGCCTCACAAGTACAGTGTAAATGCCAGCCCCTCCAGAGCAACTGGGGAATCCAACAGTCAGTCAATGTTGCACACACACAAACTGGTAACAGCCAAAAGGAAACATTTTAAAGGAATGGTTGCACATCCCTGAGCAAAGCCTGCACTTCCATTACTGTAATCACAAAAGTCAACGTAGCACATTGTGGCATCTGAGCTTGTACCTAAGCAATTAAACAACTATGACAATGTAAGACCAAGTACCACAGAGATCAGGGATTTTAATGCTTCCTTTCAGGGGAAAATGTAAAAACCATCTCATTGGTAAATAAGGAGAAAAGCCAGAAGGAACCTGAGAAACTAGCCAGTCCAAAAGGCCCTGCTGTTTTTCCATGGCTTTCTGCCACACCTCAAATGGCCACATGTTTATGTACAAGCTGAGCAGCAAGCACATTGGGAAAACCACAGATTTCCCCATGACACATAATCACACATAATTACCACTGACGGTGATTGCAAATTTGGCACTCCCCTAGTCCCGACTGTGGAACACATCTGCACCAAATGTCTTTGGACAGCTGGGTGCCTTAGGAGATCTAGCAAAGGAATATGGAAGTCTTTTGCCTACCTCTCATCAACTCAGAACACTGGATTTGTTTGTTCCAGAAGGAATAAAAAAGCTCTAAGTGACACATGGTAGCTGAAGGAATTTTGGCAGAGATGCTAAACCTTGGGGAGCACTCTCACCCACAGAATTCCTTCTTCTAATTCACATCAAGGATGTTTTCCTGGTGCAAAGCCATATCCAGAATTAAAACTAACTGAATAAATAAAGCAAAGATATCCCCCAAAAAAGCCTCCACACCTTTGAATACTTCCAAAGAAATAAAAATTTCAAAACTATGACGCTACAAATTAAAAAAAAATAGAAGAAAACAAAACCACAAAACCTACCACAGAATAGCAACAAATCCCTGATATTCCAATAACATTATTATTATATTATTTATAGTAATACCACAAAAATTACACTATGTTACATTATATAGCTAATTATATACTAATAAAAACTAATATTATAGTTATTAGTGTATTTAGTTATCTCTCCATAACACAGTATACACAGAAAAAAACTGGGTGACAATCATCTTACACATTCTTATTTATTTATGAAGTGGACTGATAAGTCTAGCACTGGACTGTAGCAATTCTGACAGTTCTTGAGATCAGAGGACTAATATGAGTTTCACATACCCATATATACAAATCCTCACCTGCCCATTTATATATGTGTGTGCATATATATGTGTGTGTGTGTGTGTGTGTGAGTACACATATAACAATTAATTTTCATCACAAATGAAGAGATGCTGAAGGATTAGGAGTAATCAGATGGGATAGCTGAAATGCCTAAACTAAGATCCCTGCCAAAAGAAGCTGGTGTACAATTATTGCTTAAGAGCCTTTACTAAGGGTGCTGAGCACCAAGGATTATCTGATTTAATGCTCTTCTCAGAGAAAGAAGAGGACTGTATCCAATCCATTGCAAAGCTCTGCTTATAATGTCTCTGAAGGCCTTTAGGACTAGCCACTGCCAAGAATTCAGAGAACAAGAACAATGGTAGAGCTGCTCCCAGCCAGGCTCCAGCCAGCTGTCCATCCTGAAGGCACAGAAGCAGAAACCTGCAATTTTCCAATGGCAAATTGAGTCCAGCAGGCTCTTCCCTCTAAAGAGATCCCTCAGAAGCTGACACTTTATGTGCTTCACAGGGCTTTCCTTCCCCTTAAAGGGAGGGTCATCGCACAGGTGAGACTATATAAAAGAAAACCACATGTAACTGCCATCTCAATGATAGTGAATAGTTTTGTTCTTCACACAGCTGACATATACATGCACACAGGATCAGAAGCTGTTTTACAGCATTATGTTTTAATGCATTAAAAAAATGCTGCTCCATTTTAACTGATTGCAAATTTCTGTTGTAGGTTACCAAACCAAGAAGCTGACTCCACCGTGCAGTAAAGAAAGACCAAACTTAAAGCCTTGTGCTTCGTGTTCTGAAGTAAAGGACACCCTCAACTGCCATTCAGATGATGGGAGCTGTGTGGATAGAAACTTCAATGGATTTTTCCAGGAGCACAAGGCAGCACTGGAGATGCTGCCTACAGTCATGAGCCCCCCATGGCTAACACACACTCCACTGGAAGGACCATCCCAGTGGATTCAGGGAGCACTGAGTAAGCCAAGATGCTTAGCACTAGAACATGTAAAAATCTATTCAAAGTTTCCTCCTAAATTATATTCCCCCATGACTCAGCTGTTTTCAGATTCTAACATGGCTACAATTAATTTTTTGAAGAACCCAGAAACTGCAGTGAGAAACTTCTACCAGATTCTTAACCAGAGAAAAATGAGCCAAACCAGTCCAGCAAGCTCATGTTTCCTTAACACACTCACTTCTTTATTTTTAAAATCATTTTTGAGCCTCATGACTTATGACTACTAAGTGTAACAGCAGACAGGAAGGAGTCAGACTGCTCACAGTTTTTCACCCAGTTTTTCATGAGTTGGCTGTTCACAGACAAACCAGATAGACCATCCTGGGAATTGCAGAGCTCTGCTAAGCAGCCCAACCCAGTGCCAGTGGAGCTGATAAAGCTCCATCCTCAAGGACAGCAAGGGGCCACCACCCTCATGCATCAAACTCTACCTCAGGACAGTGGCCAGAGCCTGGCTGAAACTCAGTGACCAAAGATCTAACACAAGCTTTACTAGCAATGTGCCTTAGCAAGTGCCAGATCTGTGTGGTTATTTCCCATTGTTTTAATAGTTATGAGCTCATGTTGGGTTTTTTAAGGAAACTAACAATGAAAAAAAAAAAAAAAAACATTATACATGCTTCGCTTCTTGGAAAAGAAAAGCTCACTTGGAGACGCACAGTGGATAAAACCTAATATTCTCATCTTTTGTCTACTGCAACAAGCACTAAGTTTAGCTTATGAGCCCCAAATGCAGTTGTCTAAAAAGTTATTAACCACATGCAGTAAGAAACAATAAAAATCAGGGACAGATTTTCCCAGCATACTGTTAACTCCACCTTCTGAGAACTACAGTCACAAACTACAGCATGTACAGAGTAACCTCCTCTACCCAGAGATGGTTAAGATAAATCCAGATTTGATACAAATTCTCTCTTAAATGGGTGATGCACAAAACAGTCTTGGAGCTTCTCAAGATCTTTGCACGAGAGGTATGTCACATTAACCAAGGCATCCTAATTAAATGAACTACTCCCTTAGGCTGGAAATGAGAAGATAGCTTGAATGAAATAGAAACACAGGTTGATTATTGTTCTGAGAAAGTAATTCACCTGAACATCTCCTCTAGCTCCACTGCGAGGCCTGAAGATTTTGTCTATTGCGGGTGCACAACTATGGGCAAAGAGACCAGAAAACTTGAGTCCATGTGGTTCAGATTTAAAGTAATGACTTTAGTGGCTATTAACTGTCCCAAAAAGAATGACACAAAGCAAGGTTTTTTCCTTTTTGAGGACAAGCAAACATACTGAATGCTGAAATCTGGAGCAGACCCACCTTCCTCCTCCCTGCCTCAGTCTTTTGCCCAGTGCTGGAGGTCTGTTCCCAGCAGGCCCACAGTGCCGTGTCTGAGCTGACTCTGCTGCCTCTAGCCAGCCCTTGTGGATGACTGCCCAATTCCCAACACACAGCCACGGCTGGCAACCCAGCTGACAGGCCCTGGGAGAGGCCAAGGGCTGAGCAAGCCACAGAGATTATGGGAAGCTCTTACAACTAGGTGGTCCCTGAAATACAAGCCTTGAGCTTGAGCTCCATCCCAGCACTGAGTACATCCAGGACTGCAGACTGTGCTCTCCTGAATCTGCTGCATGCCCAGAGCTTTGGGGTTTGTGCTTGCCTGTCCAGCACTGCCACTCCTGCAAGCATTCATGGGCTGCTTTGCTTTTCCAACAACAAAAGGCAAAAGCAGACACAAGGGGAAAAAGGTTTGAGCAATTTGCTTTGCTCAGCCTACAGTAAAGCACAAACAGCTGATAAGGACTGCAGACACAGCTTCCTTACTGTCCAGCCTGGGAGCAGCGCCGGATCCCGGGGCTGGACCACACTCCCAACTCCCAGCAAACATCTGAGAAGGTCATCAGCTCACTTTCTGTTTGTGTTTATTTCCCCTTGTTAACAACAGGCCGAACAGAGTAAAACTCTGTTCATAATGCTCTTTAAATTCTTTCTCCAGACTAAACTCCAGTTCAGTCCAGGTCTATTTCTGTCTCATCTTTGGGTCTGTGTGTTTTGGCACTGCTCCTCCTCCACTTGTAACGGCACTGGATAAAGAGCATGCACTGAGGAATCGGGCAGGAATGAATGCAACTGTCCATGTCACAGCACTGCTTTGTGATTAATTACCTTACCATGATGAAGACAAATCAAGAAAAATTTAAATCACAACTTTTAATTCACAATCTATACTTAACATTGCATTACAAAATGAACTTATTTACTGTGACATCTAGCATGAATGATTCTGAGCTGCTGTCCGAGTCACGGCAGGCCGAGAATATCCGAGCTCCACCATCGGAGCCTCCTGGCACTGCAGGGTACCACAGCCTCACCCGTAAAGCTCCTTCTCTGCTTCTTGGAACGCAGGCTCCCACTGCGCCCCAAATGTACCTCACCATAAGAGGGTCCAGTGGCTGACTGGCAAAAATAGCCACAGCTTCTTTTATTTGAAGGATAGATCAATTAATTGCTAATGGCTAATTAAAAGCCTCTTCTGCTTGGAAGATTATATTCCCACATTACTTCCTTCAAAGAGATTTGTAAGATCCTTGGAGAGAGCTACCTTACCGAAGCCAAGTCAACTTTTTGATCTTGAGACATCAGCAAACTGAAAAGAAATTGGCTCTTTCCTGCTAAAATGCAGCTGCATTGCTTTCCTGAAAAATATGGAACTACTAATGCACTCAGAACTCACAGCTACACAAAAGCAGTAAGCAAATAAAGTCGCCATCAGCAACCTGAGCATCCTGGGAGCAGGATAACCCAGTCCTGCTCCATTCTGAGATGAGGGGAAACATTCCACATCCCCATTATGCAGCACACACCAAAGTCCCAAGGCAGGAACGGTACTTAACGGCGGTAATTACCCCCCAGTTATTAATAAAGCAGCAGTCAGTGTATGCTTCAAGAAGCCGTTCTCCTAACGAGTTTTATGGAGACCATGGCACTAATCCATCAGTGCTTAAAACAGCCAAGAGACCATGGGAACACAAGGACTTCCCAGAGTATGTTCCCATGTTAACCCTATCATGCTCTTTAACAAGCTTATATTGTGGGTTTGCTTTCACATGGTAAAAGATAATTTTATTTTAAATCATCATAGAATCATAGACTTAGGTAGGAAGGGATCTTAAGGTTCATCTAGGTCCATCCCTTGGGCAGGGAGATTTCCACTACCCCAGCTTGTTCTAAGCCCTGTCCAACCTGGCCTTGGACATTTCCAGGGATGGGGCAGCCACAGCTTCTCTGGGCATCCTTGTGCCAGAGCCTTCCCACCCTCACAGGGAAGAATTCCTTCCTAACATTTAATCAATGCTGCCCTCTGGCAACAGGAAGCCATTGCCCCTTGTCCTGCCCCCTCCATTCCTTGTAAAAAGTCTCTCTCCATCTTTCCTGTAGGCTCCCCTCAAGTATTTCAAGGCCACAATTAGGTCACTGCAAAGCTTCTCATCTCCAGGCTGACCAACCCCAATGCTCTCAGCCTTTCCCCAAAGGAGAGGTGCTGCATCCCCCTCATCCCCTCGGCGGCTCTCTGTCTGCCCTTAGATGCACTATGGTGTAGTAGGCTTAAATGGCTCTCTGGAGGTTTCTTTGGCTGGAGGGAGTTACATGGCCTGGGACAAAACATCACTGCTGGATGCAAAGCTCAAAAGCAGTGTGTTAAGTTTTAGGCTTTTTTTCCCTAAAAGAAACACAAAAAAGTAAAGATTGAGCTAGAACTCCTTCATATGCCAGACACAATCCTTGAAACATTAATTAAATTTTGCTCAGCAAAGTATCAGCAAACCAAAAAATTATTCAAATAACTCAAAACAAAGGGAAAAGATAGACACTAAACACAGCTCCACCTATGCTTGCATAATTCAAATACTACTAAATAGAGTCTCCTCAGTTTTCACACCAAGCTACCTGTTTCTCAATGAAACACAAGGAAGAAAGGAAAAGTTTCATTTTGAAAATTCTAGGATAATAAAACCAAGGTTCTAGGAGATGACCTGTGTGTGCCTGCACACATACACCTACATGGGCATGAACATCATCATCTCAATCCTATAAAAGGCTTTAAGATATATCCAGCTACCATCCTTTGAGAATGCAGATTTGCATAACAAAAACCAAGTAATCTGAGGCCAGCTGTTGGAAGAAAGAAGAGTCACATTCAGTACAAAATTCAGATATTCTGTGTGAGGTTACTTTGTACATAAAATATTCCTTTTTCCTTTTTGCTACTAAAAATGCATCTGCCTTCTTTCCAAGTAACTGACAGAGTTTTTATTGATTTCAGTTAGAACAGACCCCAGCTCCTATCCAACTATTCCACTATAAAGTGAATTGCTAAAGGATTACCAGTGTTAAACCATTAGAAACCCCAACCCTGTCCTTTCAGGCATTACAACTGTAAATTCAAATCTCTGCATCATTCCAGCTAAGTCTCCACTTCACAGAACTAATCCATGTACAGTTGACAGAACATGGAATGTTACAGCAGGTAACATTGTCCATGTACTCCATTTATTCACTCCAGGTGGGAATATTAACTGTAGGGCTCTAACAAAGGCCCAGTGATGCCTCAAATACCACTGTGAATTAAGAGGCATCAATTAGCTGAAGTTAAAACACCCATTTAAGGATGTTCAAAGAAGGACTGTTACTGGTTCCAGGTTAACATGAACTTTAAAATATCTATTACTAACTTAAACAGTGAAGACTCTAAGTAATTAATTTTCTATTTCTACCTATCAGACACATTTCTTACTCCTGGTGAGGCACTGTTTGAGAAGTTGGATCAGGTGATTTTTTCGAGGTCCCTTCTAACATGGGCTGTGAGAAAAGGAAGCAGAAAATAAGACTGCAAAATAGCTTATCTAACAGAGCCAACCCAGGAAAAAGAGGATACTGAAACATTTTAGTTCTATTTGAAAAATACGTAGTTTGGATTGAAATGCAGATTTAAAAATAAAGATTTAGCAAGATTTTCATGGCCAGAGAGCCTCTCAAAATCTTCATTTGAGCACTGTTTACTTTGGTAACTAGTGAGTCAGCTGGAAGCAGCTCTCTCCCATCCCTTCACTTTTGCCTGTATCATTTGCAATTGTGTCATTTTCTAAAGGGCACCAAGAAAAACATTTTTAAGCGGATACCATACAAGTAAGGAAGGGATAAACTTCATGTGGAAGTACAGAGAACCAAGGCTGAGAAACTGGAATGCTCACCACAAGCCAGGGGAAGGGGAAAGTAGTCAGGCCAGGCTGAGCAGTGTCTCCACACTGCCAGAATAGCTCAATGGTGACAGTGGTCTCATGTGTCTCCTTGCTTTCCATGGGCCACAGCAGTTAGAATGCCTTGCCTCTGGCTTTTCCCAGCTCCGAGACTGGCCCAGCAGCACACACAGGGCTCCCTGGCAGCTTTCCTCCTTGAGACAGGCTGCAACCCCTGGAGCAGGGCTGCTGGGAGTCATCTACACAAGAGGCACAGAGGCTCTTCTCCCCCCTCTGCAACACTGCACTCACTTCATGGGTTTAATCTGCCATAAGAAAAAAAAACCCCAAAACTCCTGAGTAATCACACAACCCCTGAGAATGACTATTTGGTAAACAAATCCTGTTGTACAGAAGTCTCACAATCAGTGCTGCTGAGGGTCTGGCTGCAAGACACACATGTTTAGTTGTCACTTTGGAAAGGGAATCTGCACATTCACTGACTTAAGCAAACTCTGTGGGATGTAAACAATCCCCCAATCCATGTCAAAGCATAATTTCTGCCCACAGTAATTTGTCATATAAAATTGACATCTCAGTCAGATAGCAAATCACCTTATAATAGAGAATCATGGAATCATTTAGGATTGAAAAGCCCTCTAAGATCATTGAGTCAAACAATTGCCCCAGCACTGCCACGGCCACCACTAACCACATCCACAAGTGACACATCCACACATCTTTTAAAGCCCTCCAAGGATGGTGACACTTCCTTAGACAGCCTGTTCCAATGCTTGTCATCCCTTTGAGGAAAGAAACTTCCTTAATATCAATTTAAAGCTCCCTTGGAGCAACTTGAGGCTGTTTCCTCCTGTCCTATATAATAATATAGCTTTAAACGACAACTGAGAAAAGAGCAGAAAGAAGCCCAAAGCTGGGAGAGCCAGGCACTTATTCAGGAAGAATCTCAGGTTGCTTCTCCAGCTGGGAAACAGCAGCTCTGGGGGTTCATCACCAGCAGTTCAGCCAAAAACTTAGAGCATATCACTGTCACTGTGACCTGGATCCATGCAGGATTCAGAATCATAAAAAGTTCATCAGGTCCTGTCTTCAGCATCCTTCAGAGTCTACCTAAACCCTCAAGGGTATGAGAAGTTTTCAAAGCAGATGAGCTACCCTAGGAAGCTGAAGGACTTGTCCTGAGAGGCTGTGGCTGCCCCATTCCTGGAAGCATCTAAGGCCAGGTTGTACGAAAGCTTAGAGCAACATGGGATAGTGGAAGATGTCCCTGCCCATGGCAGGAGGGTGGAATGAGATGGACTTAAGATCCCTTCCAACACAAATTGTTCTGGGATTCTATGATCATTCTATGACACTTCTGATGTCTGCATAGAAAAGATACAAACAGAAGGATTTGTTAAATTGCATGGATTAAAGCTGAAGAGACCATCAGCACTTTGGATCCACAGCAAGAAACCAACCTGGATTTCAGCTGCAGCCATTACCCCATCCCTCCCTGTGAGCAGGCAGAGCAAGAGCCTTTGCTGACCATCAGCAGTAATACAGTGCCATGTCTTTACTCCCTATGGGTTTGGCTTAGGACAAACTCAAAGTTAAGCCTCTGGAAGTGTTTTACACAAAAACTAATTTCAAGGGCAAATTTGAGTTGCTGCAGCTGGCAGCCAAGCACAGTATCTGAGGATGCCACCAGTGAATACCATGGAATGCTTTGGTTTGGAAAGGACCTTAAAGAACACCTCATTCCAACACCCTGCCATGGGAGAGACACCTTCCACTAGACCAGTTCCCAAAAACAGCACAGGTACATGTGTGTCACAGGGCCCGGCCTGGCACTTGACCCACAGCCCTGCTCAGATGCCAGTGATGAGTCCCACAAATTGCATTTTTTCCCTGTGCACCAGCAGCTCCCTTACAAACACACTGCCTTTTGCCAACTCCTCTAAGCAAGCAAGAACTCTGGGCAGCTCATGACAGCAGGATCCACAAGAGCTTAACAGGGGAGCTGCTAATCTGGGCTGCAGAATCCCAGCCATGCAGATCTCTATCACTCCCCACAGGGGCCCAGTGCCCCTGCACTGACCCATGGACACAGCACAGCCCACGGGAGTGCAGGGAAACCTCAGCACAATGGGAGCTCAGTAGCTAGAAGAAAGCTGTTTCATGGCTTTGGAAGAAAAAAAAAAAAAAAAAGGAATATTTCTGCTCTTGAAGCAGGTTTCAGTGCTCAGTAGTTTTTAGGAAGCTGTGGAAGAGAGGGAAACATTAAATATTATCTGTGGGTTATAAAATTCCACGGAGTTTTACTAGTGTAAAAATGCAAGCATGCTCCAAACTAACTCGAAAAGCAGATGTGAACAGGGAGGGAGGAGGGAAAGAGGATGAGAACATTAACTTTTCTGCCCTAATCAGCTAAACAGAAATACATTAGGCAAAATTTTGTTTTACGTTCACTCATCTTGTAAAATCTGTTTGAAATAATGCCACTATTTATGTTTAGACAGAAATTAATTTAGACTAACTCATTTGTCTTGAACCTTGTATTTCCCAGTTTCACCCTCCATCTGGCCTAGCCCAAACAGACTGGAATGCACTCAGCTGACTACTGGAAAAACACGGAACTCTCACAGGCAATGAAATAATCGATCGCTAAATAATTACCAAACTTACTCTAAAAGAATGATTATAGTTTAAAAACAGAAGCACTTACCATGATGATTGTTTTCACTAAACTGTTTTTATACAACGCAGAGCACAAAGATTTCTTCTCTGGGGAATTTGGATCTGTGACCATAAAGCCATCAAGCTCCAAAAATCAATGTTGCCACCTGACTTGCACTGTTTGTGTAGGTCAATCTAAAGCATATTTTCTCAGAGTCCACATTGTGTCTGGAGGAAAACACACTCTCTGAACTGGCAAGTCCTTTCAAATAGAGTCTGACAGCTCACACTGGATATCTGAAGTGGTTGGGTCACCACTCCCCTCATGAGTCAACATGAGTGAACGGCGAGTGCAAATTCCCGAGCTGTTGCAGCACGTATAGTCACTGAGGATGCCATCAGTGAATGGCATGGAATCATGGAATGGTTTGGGTTTGGAAGGGACCTTAAAGCTCATCTCATTCCACCCCTTGCCACAGGCTGGGACACCTTCCACTAGGTTGTTCCAAAGCTCTCCAGCCTGGCCTTGGACAGTTCCAGGGATCCAGGGGCAGCCACATCTTCTCTTGGGCACCCTGTGCCAGGGCCTCTCCACCATCACAGAGAAGAACTTCTCCCCAGTATCCTATCTAACCCTGCCCTCTGGCAGTAGGAAGCCATTCCCCCTCATCCTGTTCCTCCAGGCCCTTGTCCCAAGTCCCTCTCCCAGCTCTCTTGGAGCCCCTTTGGGCACTGGAAGGGGCTCTCAGGTCTCCCCAGAAACCTCTCTTCTCCAGGTGAACACCCCCAGCTCTCCCAGCCTGTCTTCAATCCTCCCATTAGAGACTGGTCCTGTCTTTGTCCTGCTGTGCTGCTCAGTGCTCCAGCTGCAAACCCTCTCTGTGCCCCCCATCCAGTGTCTTAAAGACATTCACAAACCAACACAGAATTCCTGTGTATATTGAGAGTCAAGGCAATTTTCCTGAACATGAAGGCCAAGGAACAAAGATTGCAAGGGCATCATTAATTCTTTAAAAAACAGCCTGTTGGGCAGGCTCAAGGCACCATTTTTTTGTACCAACTGCTCACTGGAATGGTCACAGTGAAGACTGTTATTTCATGGAATTCAGGAGCTGTTCAGGTACAGACAGACAGTCAACCAGCCTCTCCTGAAGACCTTGTTCAGGTGTCTGCAGTACAAAGCAGAATCCAAACGATTAAGGCAGGATGGCTCAGGTTTACATCACCAGTTCTGCCAAACATCCCCTTTGCTGCCAGAGGCAAATCTTCAGGCCTCACTCAGGAAAACGCTTAAGGATATGTGAAAAAGGTATCAAAATCAACAGAATATATATAAAAACATTCCAGAGTGTTTTGCTTAACTACAGAGTTTGTGCCGGACATCTCCAAACTAAATGAGGTGACGCTTCCCATCTCCTATCCCTTCTTTGTCCTTACAGCTGGGGCTGGATATCCTGGGCAGGATTATTTATCATCACATGAATGTAGCAATATTTTACCAGCATAAGACCAACTGTAAAAACGTTAAGACAAATGTTAGAGATTAATTTCTGGAATGATTACAAGGCCCAAGACCCCAGTGTCCAGCTAGACTACATAAACACAGATAAAACTGTCCAAACTGCAAACCTGAATAACAAACCCTATTTAACTAACAGAATAGACTAGATGAAATTCCAGATGTCTCTCACACATGATAAATTAAAATACTCTGTAAGGAAGTTCAGTGAACACTTCTATAAAGGAAGTATCAACAAAACCAAGAAAAATTTAATTCATTTCATTCTCCGAAGTCACATCTCACATTTACTGAGCCCTTCCAAACACATTATATGTTGCTGATTAGCAGTAATGCCTTAAGGTACTCTTTTTTCCCTTCTTTCTGATCTTTGGAGTTAAAAAGTGCTTTAAAACATCACTGAGGCACATAATTCTTACTAAACAATAATGTTGGGGAGCACCCTATAATTTAAAACACCACACTTCTAATGGACAAAATTGAGTCAAGTAGGAAAAGCAGGATGGATCCAGATCCCAGCCTGAGCACAATCAGACTTCAAACAGGACTGAAAAAATGAAAACCAGCTGAGCTCATAAAAACCAGACCCTGCTTAAACAATCTTTCATCAAGTAAACTTCACCTATGTTGTTACTCTTGGAATTTGCTAAAGTAGGAGGAGACAGCAAGGTCAGAAGACAAAATGAAAAAGGATATTTGGGATGGACATAATATTTAGCAAAATAAGATGGCAGACAACCAATGAGAGACTCTGAGCTCAGTTGTACTGGTGTAAATCCAAACTAAAGTCACTGACTGTAATGGAATTACCCTGGATTTACTCCATGTTAACTGAGATCAAAACCTGATCAGAGACAGAACATCAAACTGGGAAAAAAGGCATTTATATATACACAGTGGGACATTTCATTGCAAATAACTAAGCAAGGGTTTAAAGCTACATAGCTACAACACAAGGTGAGATGGGCTTGAGTCATCCCATCAATACCCACAGCCAAAATTCTCTACAGAGTGAAAAGTTTTATGTCCTTCAAATCTACCTCTAAGCAAGATTTATGCAAATTAATGAGTCAATTCAAAACATGCTTCGCTTATTCTTATTTACTTGTTTTGTAAAAAGGACAGTTTGATATGAACCAAGACTCATTCCCACAAGGCATCTCTTCAGTTGCCTCCCTGGTGTCCTTTCCAGAAAGGAATACGTACTCTCACAATTTGCTAGGCTGCAGCTCCAGCTCCTTGCCATACCATGCACCTCTAGATCGGGGGTATTTCTGTGCCTTCCCTCTAAACAAAGTCCCAGCCATGGGTACACATCATATCAGTGGCTGTGCCAATCCACCAAGGCATTAAAAGATTTGCTTGATATGGTAAAATTGCCAATTCATCAAAATGCCATTTAGCCAACAGTCATTATTTTCATCTCCCTGTACCATGGCTCATTTGGATAAGTGAATGGCATTCAAATCAACTTTGGAAGGTAGAGAAAGGGACAATGTTTTAGAGCAATGACATGATCCCCACTTTTCACACCCTAAGCATAAGCCACAGCAGGAATATTGAGAACAAAGCTTGACACACAAAGCAGACACATTTTTCCCCCACTGTCAGCATTCACAGAGGCTGTCCAGATTGTCCCTCATACAGGGATCCTGTGTAACTCAATCCTCCCAGTTCACTACCACTCCCTCTCTGCCTGCTGCAGCTCTGCCAGCTGAGCCCACTGCCAGTCCTGCTGGCCAGAACCACCACAACACAAGCCATCACCTCCTCTGCTCAGTCCTAAGGTGGCTCATGCCCTCTAATCAAGTGTCCCAACTAAAGAGTTTCTTCAGCCTCCGATAACCTGGACTATTTGGGAATGAATCTGGCATTGCCAAGCAGCACTCATGGCTGGGGATCAGAAAAAGCCAAGACTTCAATGAAGAGGGAAGCAGGAAGCAGAGCAGAACAATAATTATTTTGTCCACTACAGTTACAACTCTAGGAAACCATAACTCAACAGATTCACAATTTCAGAAAACAAAATAGGGTCAGTCAGTCCAATTTTGACCCAGAACAAACTCTACAAAAATACTTACTCCCATGGCCAACATGTGAAGTGGGAATGTGTCCTAGCTACCAGCCTCTTTCAGGCTGAGGCAGATATCACCTGGCAAGTCGAGAGAGGGGATTCTCCCCTCGATTCTGCTGGTGAGACTCCACCCTCAGCACAAGAAGAAGGAGTCTATCACAAGTCCAGAGGAGGCCACGGAGATGCTCCCAGGGCTGGAATCCCTCTGCTCAGAAGCCAGCCTGGGAGGCCTGGGGGTGTTCACCTGGAGAAGAAGCTCAAGGGAGACCTTGAGCCCCTTCCAGTGCCTCAAAGGGCTCCAGGAGAGCTGGAGGGGGACTTGGGACAAGGGCTTGGAGTCACAGAACAAGGGATTGCTTTGAGCAATCTGAACTAGTGCAAGGTGTCCCTGCTCACAGCAGGGAGCTGGAACTAGATGGTCTCAGAAGTCCCTTCTAACCCAACCCATTCCATGATTCTGTGTTCTCCTTCACAAACCTTTTCATGGGTAACACAGCACCTCTTTCAGAGCAAGAATATATTGTCTTTTGCACCAGCCCATTTCACTACCAGGATTCAGTGTGTATATGCAAAAGATACTCCAGACTTTCAATAAATCTTGATACTGAGAAGGGACACTGAACCTCTGAGGGAAAAGGGTCAATGGAAATTTTTAGGAAGGGATGGGCTGAATGCTGAGACAAGATAAAAAGATGAGGGGTCAGACAGACTAAGAAAGAAATGGAAAGAAGGAATAAACATTTCAGAGAGAAAAAAGTGATTTGTGGGTTTGTGGTTAACACAGAGAACTGTGACTCAGGGTTAGGTCACATGAATTCCCTGTGATTTGATTCAGCTTATGCAAAATTTAAAAAGGAAAAGACATGACCAAAACAAAACAAAGAAAAAAACCCAAGACACAAAAAAAAAAAAAAAAAAACCAAAAAAACAACCCAAACAAGTAAATCAAAAAACCAAACAAAAAAAAAAAAAAAAAAAAACCACCAACAAAAAAGCCAACCACACAGACATCTGAAATGTCCTAAGACACTGAGAGGTAGGGGTTTAAAAAGTATGTTGTTAAGTCAGGAGTAAACAATCCTGGCCAAGCACCACTGCTTAAGCACCTTGTTACGTTCTCCAAATGCTGTAGGAAGAGCCAAAATGTTACCCCAGCCAGTGCACAACATGTCTTATTTCAACAAAGTACCAGGGCATCACCAGGGACTTGCCAGGCCTGTGCCACACCATGGGTTCTTGCTGTGCTTCTGGTACTCAGACTCTGGTACATGACAGCAATTAGTGTGCACAGTGATGCTACAGACCTCTAATTAAAAAAATCACACCACTACTGTATTGGTGTAAGCAACAGAAAATGGGAAAGGATCTGCCCAAAGATGGGCAGAATCATAGGCTCTCTGCCTGGGTGCTCCAGCTTTTGCTCTATTACCTAAAACTGTGTGCTTGCCTAAACATTTCCCCTATTTGAAGCCTAAAAACCTTGCTCTGACACAGTAGCTTTAAGTCACAATCTCACGAAGATTTCAGTAAGCAGAAATACAAATTAATAGGGGGGCATAATATTAATTACAGTACTCCTAGCTGTCCTAAATCTGAGCCCATCATTTCTCCTGCATAACGTTCCTCCCCTTCTGTTCCTCGCTCAAGTCCCAACAGCAAAAGCATACTACTCAAGAGAACAAAGACCTCACTAACTAAACAAAAAGCTCCATCCTTTGGAAAACAGACTCGGACATACCATTGCAGAGCTTAAGAGAACTCAGGAAATGTTTCAGAGATATTCAGCATCCCCAGAGACACTTCACTTCAGCTCATGAAAATACACTGGTGTCCAAGGCATGAAAATTACAATGGCTTCCTGCTGACCACCCCAGCCCCCGGGCTAGGAATCTAATTTAAACAAGCTGGCAGGAATCCAGCAGTAACCTACAGTCACAGCTCAGAGCTGCTATCCCGAGCAAACAGCCCAGACATTTAGCAGGGACTACGGCAACACAAGACATTCCTTCACTTTCATTCCATGCTGCAAACCCACCCCCACTCACTCCAGCAGCATTTTTCCAGGCTGAGAAGAGGGGTCCTGTTCTGCTTTGGTTACCTCTCATTGCTGAGCAAGTTCTGCTGGTTGTAATTTATCCTATAAAGTTGATATTTGACTCCACTGTGTATCAGGCTACATGAAATTGGCTTTTAAAGCTGTACAATATTCATTCACTGTACCTGTATCACACAATTACTAGCCTATTCCCGAGAGCAAATGGTCAAGAAGCCACTATTCCAGCGAGAATGGATGAGCCTGCTAACAAGGACACATCACTGAGAATAAATTCAACCCTTTCTGTTCTCTCTGGTTATTTGTGATGTTTGTCACGTGCTGGCTAGCTGTCAGGGAATATGTTATGTGCAAAAATGCATATATCTTACCAGTAATGCTTTGCAGACTGAATTCCGTGGCTAGGAATGTTTTAGGAGAAGGGCTACAACTTGGCAAAGTGTACAGTGAAGAGGAGCACCAAGGGTGCCAAAGCAAATCAAGATGGAGGAGCGCAGGGAGACAGAACAGCAAATTAACATTGCTGCATGAACACACACAGCCTGTTTACATTTGCAGTACACAGCACAAGGCACATCCCAGCCCCCACTTGGGGATTGTCCCATGGCACTATTGGCCTCAGAGCTGCCAGTGTTATTCCTGTAGCTGACACAGAAGGGGTCTCTGAACACCCAGGGTTCAAACCCTGCCAATCATCTGTGCCAAGGAGGTGCACGAGCTTCTTGAGCAGCCCCATAATCAGACATGCACCAAGGCCTTTGGCAAAGCAGGCTCACAGAACCCCCAGGGTGTGCTGGGGCTGCCCAACCAGGGACCTTCTTCAGCTGCTGGTGGGAGCCAGGGAATCACGATGTGGGAATAACCTATTCCCTCCCAGGAGCCCTTGGTATCCACGAGGTAGGATGAAAACCTAGGTGTGAAACAAATCTCAGGGACTACTATGTGGACAGTCAGCCCAGGGCATTATATTAGAAAGCAGAAAGCCTCTCAATTAACTTCATACATTCTAAATTCAGGGCTTTGACTGAACTAACCTTTGCTTCCCCTACAGTCAGCAAAAGCAAATGAGATCACCAAGGAGTATTTAAAAATTCACAGGGAATTAATTGCTCCTTAAGGTGCCAGTTTCATTTTGTGATTTACAGAAAGAGCCTCTGGGTCACCAGCCTCTCAGCTGAGAGTCTTCAGTTAAGTGCCTGAAGCAAAATGGGATTAATCCTGTCCTCAGTGCCATGGCTTTATGTATCTTGACATAACATGATCCCATTCAAGCGCTTCAGGAACATGAAGACATTGTGCTTCTCTGGCAAAACCAGTTACCAAAGAGTAGGTTGCAGACGTTCCTCAAAAGGCAACAAAAGAAGCTTAACCATAGACCACAAGGGGATATGCCTGACCTTAACCATTCTCATCCCCCTTAAAAATGCAACACTGCAAACTATCCCTTTGCAAAATGCAAATCTTGGACCCAGAGTTCACCCAACAACTGCACAGCATGAATTCACTGCCAGCATCACTGAAGGATCTCATAAGCCTGATCTCAGAGCAGCACACCTCAAACAGGAAATCCTAAACACTAGCAACCGTTATGAAGAACACATTATGTTCAACAATGTAAGTGAGGGGTAAAACATTCTCCCTGGGTGGAGTAATGAAGCACAAAAAGCAGCCAGCCCAGAGCACATTTCATTAAATTCATCCTATTCCCTCTAACAAAACTGCTGATTACCAAGGCATGGTGAGCTGATCCAGTAACACCATCGCTCTCTTTCAACAGAGAAATTGTTTTGCCATTTGCAAACTGAAAAACATATGTTCTCAATATTTCCTCTGCTGCATGTGTCTCCTTCAAAACCAAAGCCACAGTATATGCCATCAATCAAATCATTGACGGGAAAATATATACCAACTGGCATCTGAGGGCTTTCTGACTAAAGGGCTCCTCCTGCCAGACTTTGGGCCACATTCAAAGTACATTAACTAAATGAAATATCTGCTCCTTTTCTATAGTCCTTAATCTGGTTTATCCAGATCCTCCACTGAGTGGAATCCACACAAGTATGAATTCCAAGCAGCCTCTGATACACACACAAAAGATAAAGCACAAGTCAGAAAAAAGATGACAGAGACCTCAAGTCATAGAATCACAAATTAACCTGAGTTGGTAGGATACAAGGATCATCCACTCCAATCCCTGGCCCCACACAAGACACCCCAACAATCCCATCCTGTGCCTGAGAGCACTGTTCAAAAGCTCCTGGAGCTCTGGCAGCCTTTGGGTGGTCATGACCATCCCCTGTTTTCACAGTACAGTAGGAACAGCTCTAAGGTTTCTAACAAGTCGGTCCAGCAGGATGCAGAATGAACACTGCACGATGCATTGAAAAAAATCACCAACCCAATACAAACTCCTTTTGCTCCCCATTGGTTAAGAAAAGCTCAAACACAACTCGTATCAGCACAGGGAGTCCCATCACTCCATGCCCCTCTGCAGGACAGGTACTGTTCACCCTCTGCAGGTAATCACAGCACATCTCTGCATCACACAACAGTGCCCTTTCAAACGCCACCTGCGCCTGGCTCATGGCTGATCCTAATCAAGTCAGTACTACAGGATGGCAGTGCAGCACACAGAGCAAGGGCTAAGGATCAGAGTGTCAGTTTCACCAGTTTCCACAACTTAAGTGGTTCTTTTCCTTCATAATCTCCTGAGAACTCAACTTCATTCTCTTGAGTAAAAGCATTCATTCACTATTAATTCATGTCCAGAGAAGGGAACAGAGCTGGGGAAGGGGCTGGAGCCCCAGGAGCAGCTGAGGGATCTGGGGGAGCTCAGCCTGGAGAAAAGGAGGCTCAGGGGGGACCTTTTGGCTCTGCCCAATTCCCTGGCAGGTGGATGCAGCTGGGGGGAGCCAGGCTCTGCACTCAGGGAAGAGAAGAAAAAGCCTCAAGTTGCTCCTGGGGAGGTTAAGATTGGATATTGTGAAAAATTTCTTCACCAAACAGTGGTCAGGCACTGGAACAGGCTGCCCAGAGGAGTGGAGAAGTCACCATCCCAGCAGGTATCCAGAAGACATGTCAATATGGCACCTGGGGACATGCTTTAGTGGTGAACATGGCAGCACTGGACTAGTGGATGGACTCAATGACCTCAGAGGTCTCATCCAACCTCTTAACAATTAATCTCTCTTAACAATTCTATGATTCTAATTCCCCACCACGAAGACATGTTTTTTTCCTAGTTTTCCTCTAGGATTGGCACTTGAAAAGAGCAAGCTTGGCATTTCAAGAGGCAAATACTATGAATGGCCTCCTTGTCAACTTTCCTCCCATATTTCAGTGGCAATTATCTTTAAAATGAACACTATAGCCTACGTTAAAGTAAGATAAAGATGTGTACAATATTCATGGCTCTTTATTCACTTCATTAACAAGCATTCTCAGAAAATAGTTGTTTTTTCCAGATGAAAATGGGACACTGTATCACTCTCAGGGAAGGACAGCTTATTCATAGCTTAAAAGTTCTTGAGGATCTGCATCAGATATCTGGTTTTTATACAGCAGTAGGAATTCAATTTGCATGCATTTAAACCAATCCAGGAGATGCATGTGGAAGCAGAAATTGCTCTTTTCTTTCCATACTACAGAGCTCCCATCAAGACCCATAGCCAGTTCAGCCTTGCGTTAAACAATTACTGCCATGAATAGGATTAACTGGGCTTCTCCATGTGATTGTGTGACACACAAGCTGCTGTAAGTCCTGGGAGATAAATTCAGAGTGTGGGAAAAAAGAGAGGAAAGTTAATGAGGAAGTTTCTTTGTTTAAAAAGTGGTTAAGAAACTGGGAAAAGATTTCTCTGTGAATTGTCATGTATCTAAAAGTTAACACAAGGGCACTGTGACTTCTGTGTGGGACACAACAGGTGAAGTATCCTCTATGCAAACTCCAGAAGCCCTAGCAAAAAGGCACACACTGCTAACAAACAGCAAGGCTCACCTGATAAATCACATCCATAGTAATTATAGCGACAGAATAGCAGTGGAATACATTGTTAATGAGCTGCAGAGCTTTCCTTGGAATTATAACCACTTGGAGCTGAGAAGAGCAAAGCAAAATAGAACAAGTAGCTTCTAAGTTCTGTAGGCAACAATTCCAAATGTTACATGGAAAAAATAGTCTGTAATTGGAAGCAGAAAAGAATTATGTATTTGAGGCATTATCATTTTTTTTTTCCCAAGGAAAGAATCTTTATCATATATTCAAATAAAAACAGAGAGATAATCCTTCCTCTTGCCAGCATTCAACAGTCAGAAGGGAAATGCACCCTTGTGCATACCTTCTGGACTGGACATGCAGAGTTAAGACAGCAGAAAAATAAGTTGTAAGTGATGCTCTAACAGGCTTTTGGATCATGTCAAAACATTTTGGCTGCCTCAAAGATTTTGGAGCTTCTAGCACTGGTAATTCTTACTGTCTTCTGTAATCTATAAAAGCAGCAACTTTTAGAGGGAACCCAGATAAATCCCTCTAGAGGAACAAGAAAACATCCATGCAATCACATGGAATTCATTTTGTAGATACCATAATGTCTCTGTTAGTAAGGTGACAATAAGGTTTCCAACACTCATTTCCCACACGGTCAGTACAGTTATCCCAGGAACCTCAGAGATGGTAAATGTCTGTAAGTGCTTTAGACTTCATCCTTATCAGCCCAAAGGTGTTCACTTACATGGCATTGGAGACACCCACTTACCTGGTGACAGCAACAGTTAACACTTGGTAGTGATAACAACACAGAGCAGTTTTTGAGCTTTAGGAAGCTGTATTTCCCATTGAAATTGTCATCGGTGAAATATTAATAGCAATACTTCATCAGTTTTAGCACAAAAGAGCAGAATTCCCAGTTATTATGCCCAAATCTGCTTATCATTTGCCCTCAGACATACCAAAACAGCACTGAACAGTTGTATCTTTATACTGCATCTCCTAAAACACCAAGGAAAAAACTCAGAATTTGGACATGTGCTCATTATTGCTGTCATGGTGTATCTAAATCTAAATAAGCCAGCCTCCAAAAAAAACCCAAATCCTTACACATCCTTGACGTTTTAGATGGGATGTTCACAAATTCTCTAAAAAGCACTGCTCTGACCAATTGGCTGTGACAGCCTTAACCTGGTATTCTGTGATCCATCAGAAGAAGAGGGAGATGAGACTTCCTACATTAGCACATTTTTCTGCACTTTCGATTTTGGTAGCAGCATAAAAGCCACTCAACTCTCAAATAAGACAACTACTTCAGTGGAGAGCATAATTTTCTTGGCCTCTGACCTTACTCTTTCCAAAGAGAACGGAGGCAATTCTCTATCTATCTGTTGTGGTTTGATACTGGCCCAATGCCAGGCACCTACAAGAGTCACGCACTCACCCTCCCTTGCCGCAGCTGGGCAGAGAAGGGAAAAAAATTAACAAATGCTTCATAAGCTGAGATAAGGACCCAAAGAAAACACTTCAAGGGCAAAACAAGCTCAACTTAAGGATGCAAAGTGAAATTTATTACTAAAAGAGTGAGAGGAGGATAACGACAAGTAAAATCAGCCCTTAAAACACCTTTTCCCCCAGCCCTTCCCTCCTTCCCACCGACACAACAGGGAGACAGGGCGTGGGGGTTTTGGTCAGTTCATCCCGAGATTTTCTCCTGCTGCTCAGGGAGAGGAGTCCTTCCCTTGTGAGACCGTGGGGTCTCTCCCAGGGGAGACAGTTCTCTGGGAACTTCTCCGGAGCAGCAGCCCTACCACACCTGCCACAACCTGAGTCCCTGCCGCGGGCACACAGCCCTCCCAAAACCGCTGCGGCGGGGGGCTCTCTTCCCCCGGGGTGCAGCCCTCCGAGGACAGGCTGCTCCAGCCTGGCAGCAGGGCTCCCTCTCCCCCGGCTTGCCACTGGAGCACAGCCCCCTCCAGGCAGCCCCTGCTCCGGCACGGGCAACCCCCAGGGCTGCGGGTGGATCTCTGCGTCCCCGGGGATCCCCAGGGCTGCGGGTGGATCTCTGCATCCCCGGGAATCCCCAGGGGCTGCCGGTGGATCTCTGCAGTCCCCGGGATCCCCAGGGGCTGCGGTGGATCTCTGCGTCCCCGGGATCCCCAGGGGCTGCCGGTGGATCTCTGCATCCCCGGGGATCCCCAGGGGCTGCCGGTGGATCTCTGCTCCCCGGGGATCCCCAGGGGCTGCCGGTGGATCTCTGCAGTCCCCGGGGATCCCCAGGGGCTGCCGGTGGATCTCTGCATCCCCGGGGATCCCCAGGGCTGCCGGTGGATCTCTGCTCCGGTCCCAGGCTGGGTGGATCTCTGCATCCGGGATCCGGGCTGCCGGTGGATCTCTGCGTCCCCGGGGATCCCCAGGGCTGCCGGTGGATCTCTGCGTCCCCGGGGATCCCCAGGGGCTGCCGGTGGATCTCTGCGTCCCCGGGGATCCCCAGGGGCTGCCGGTGGATCTCTGCGTCCCCGGGGATCCCCAGGGGCTGCCGGTGGATCTCTGCGTCCCCGGGGATCCCCAGGGGCTGCCGGTGGATCTCTGCGTCCCCGGGGATCCCCAGGGGCTGCCGGTGGATCTCTGCGTCCCCGGGGATCCCCAGGGCTGCGGGGGCACAGCTGCTTCACCACCATCCTTACCATGGCTAACTCCATTAATAGCCTAACTTTAATTTCATAGAATTCCTCCTCTGGAAAAAACATTACTTCTTCACTATAACGTCTAAAAAAAAACCTATCAAACCTGCAAAACTCAAAGTTCCCAGACTTTTCATATGACCTCCTGAACTTGATCCAAGCCAGTATGTGGCTCAGCAGCCTAACCATGTTACAGACACAGCCCTGCCAGTCTGTTAAAGAAAGGAGACTCCAGTTAAACATAACTATGTGCTTAACTATGTGCATAGCTTCACTTCAAGATACAAAAGAGCTTTAGTCTCTCAAAACAGAGGAGTGGGATCAAGGAAAAAAATATTCCTAGTTCTCCTACACACTATGTGACTTAAGTTCAATATTATTTTCCCGCCTAAACTAAGCATTATTAATGTTTCCTCTTTTCTCACACAATGTTTTCTATTTGATTTGTAAGAAAAGGGTCAGGAGATGCCCAGAGTTATGCAGATATGCAGAGTATGAACAGGAAAACACCATCCTCTATCCTAAAAGTCCAGAGGTTATATATCCCCTTCCTTTTTGTCTTAATTAATTACTGGAATTTGGTCTATAGGATAGTCATTCACACTAATGGAATGCTTGATTAAATCACACAGAGTTATGACTGGTGTAATTCCATTAGCTTTACAGAGAAATACTAGGGATGAATTCATCCTCTCAGGCTTATTTTCCATTCCAAAATTCCTTAATGGCATAAAGAAAAAATAGCAAAGCTGGTCACAGATGTTAAAAAAAGACATTCCAAGTTCAATCCCATTTCCACAGGATACAATGGGAATTAGCAGGACATCAGGACCCACAACACGCAACTACAAAAGCATTTGCTGATCTTCAGCTTTAGCTTCAGTTCAAAATTTTCCTGTGCCAACACTTTTTAAATTTGGAACAACTTGCCACCCCCCACTCCATGCCAGTTTTTCCACCAAACACAATTCTGGCAAGAAATTTCTTAGTCAACAGCCCTTTTTGCTATCTACAAAAGTTCTGTGACCACGTTTAGGCATTAGCTCACAATAAAAAAAATCCCATTTAATCTGTTAAAGCACTGCACATACTTATTCACAAATCAGAATCCAAAGGAAAAGGTTTTTCCAAAATTGAACTCTCTGCATCCCACCAGATGGTACATGGTATAGGAATGTGAAACCCATGACAAATTTTTCCACAGGCCATAATTCTGTGTCAAAAGCCTCAGGTTTGCTACTAAAAATATACCTGTATTCCTGATTTACCAAAATCCTATTGCAGTAGGGAAAACACTGCATTTAAATCTTCCAGCACGCACCCCACTGCACTGGCACATCACATTCATGGAATCACAGAAACATTCAGGTTGGAAAAGACCTTCTACATCATCAAGTCCAACCATCAACCCAACAGCACCACCATTAAACCTTGTCCCCAAGTGTCACATGCACTTAGTTTTTGAACGCCTCCCAGGATGGGGATCCCATCACTGCCCTGGGCAGCCCGTGTGAATCCTCTACAGCCCTTTCTGTGAAAAGGTTTTCCCTAATGTCCAACCTGATCCTGCCCTGGCACAGCCTGAGGCCGTTCCCTCTCTCCTGTCCCTGTTCCCTGTTCACAGAGCCCGACCCCCCCCAGCTGTGCCCTCCTGTCAGGAGCTGTGCAGAGCCAGAAGGTTCCCCTGAGCCTCCTCTGCTCCAGGCTGAGCTCCCCCAGCTACTCCTGAGGCTCCAGCCCCTTCCCCAGCTCCATTCCCTTCCCTGGACAAGCTCCAGTGCCTCAATGCAGCACTAATAATGCAGCACTTTGAGTTATTTAAAAATCCTCCCATATTCTGCTAGACTACATTTATTCCAAATTATTTACAATCCAGCTGTACCCTGTGGGATGTCAAGTGCACTCTACAACACAGACTAGGAAAACAACAGAGTTTGAAACCAAATCCACACTCAATTTAAACTGCAATTACTATCAATAGTGTATCTGCGTCAGGGTTCTTCCTTTATTCAACGAGAAGCTCTTTGGAGCTGAGCCCAAACCATATCTGTATCCCTTGTAGAGTCCCATCTGCCCCAGGGACCACAGCACCCCAACAAAACATTCAGAAAATTTGCCTGTGGGTCAGCTACACATAAAGCTCTTTTTTTTGGAAGAAGAATTGAGTGAATAACAACACAACTTGTGAAAAATGAAAATGAGCTTCAAGCTTATTAATTCAGTTGAGCAACCTTCAGAAAGAACAACACTAGGTAAACAAATGGGATGCTGTGAAATACTTGCCAACAATATTTTTAAAAGGTTTTTGAGTAAAGCTACTTCTCTATAGATTAAAAAAAAGAGGTTCAAGTGGTCACAACAACATTTATTCCATTTTCTTTTCAAGTACCTAGGCTTGGTCACCAGCAGATGCATGGTACAGACGACCAGCAGTCATATGGACTTTACACATTCATAAAATTCAAGACATTGGCCTGTAGTGTGTCTTTCTAACTCTGAGAAAGACCAAATAAATAGTTTTCAGAAACCAGGACAAAATGAAGTTGAAAATGTCCATCCTTCACTTTGAGAGACCTCCCTGTCCTCACAAGTTATCCATCACACTAAGAAGCAAGGTCCCCTCAGGGAAGTTGGACTTCCATACAGAGAGGGGTAACAGGAAACCCTGAGGCACATTTGCCAGCAGCTCTGCACTGCACAGGTCAGTTCTCTTCAGGCTTAAGTTTCATTCACTCCACTAACATTTGCCAAGGAAAGGGATCTCCTGTGCAAAGAGAGGGAATGGGGGAGGAGGCAAGGAAGCAAGGAGTCAGTGACTGGGAAAATGTGACTCAAGCAGGGGGAGGTGGCAGTGGATTTGTTGCTGGTGAGGTTTGTACAGCGCAAGGAGGGATGGTACAGCAAAGCTGAAAAGGACTGAAAAGGTGAAAATGTGCAGAAGAAAAACTGGAAAACTGAAAACATATGTGATGAGAACGAAAACGGGCTATTGAAATAGAGGATGAGAAAGTAGTCTGATGAAAACTAAGCAAAGGACTACGATGAGAGAAAGCTGAGACCTCTTCCTACTGAGGATGCACAAGAACAAAGGACCACCACACAAACCTGCAAACTGAAAGTGCACCATACAAGATCTTCTTGCTCTTGTGGATGAAATAGTTACCCAAACGCTCTGAAAAAGAGAACTATCAACTCCTAGACTGAATCCTTTTCTGCCCACTGAAGTGACGATGTGCTATCATTGAGAGACAATCAAACCAAAACACTCCTAACCCATCCTCTTGATCTTCTGGCCATTCCATGGAAAAAGAGCTCCAAAAAGATCTACCAACTTGAATTTCCAGAATTATATGAAAGAATTCTAGGTTCTACACTTGACCCAAATCTTTCCCTTCTTGCTTATTTCTGTGGCATGATGCTTTTTAAGTCACATATAAGCTTGTTCCATAAAATTAAAAAAAAAAAAAATTAAAAAAAGAGGAGGGAATAGAGGGAACAGAGGGAAAACAAAAAGAAAATGACATCAAATGTGGAAACAGCAAGGTCCCTTTTATGATATAACACTCTGATACCACAATGAACACTTCCTAAGAAAAAAAAAGAGAACCTATACAAATATTCACTCTAATTTTCTAAGCGTTTGGTTTAAGGTATTTATACTAACAGCAAACATGTATCTTGTAAGCAGAAGTATCTGTGGCTGGAGGAAATAGAAAGGATGCCCTTTTTCTTTTTCTGACATCCTGCAAAAAATTAAACTCTTAAGCTTAGAGTTTGTGAATAACATATTCTGAGATATTCCATGGGAACTAAAGCTAAAAGGTAATTTTCAAGGGCTTTTCCCCACTTTCTGATTTTTTTTTTTTTAAGGGAGTTTTTACTCCGTAGTACAGCACACATCACCAGCCTGGGGCATCCTGTTCCTATTTCCTCTTCAAGTCAACATAAAAATTTGACAAGGAAAGAGAAAGAAAGCCAGAGAAAATGGATAGGAAGGGAACAAAAAACAGATGCTGAAAGAAAGCAATGCACGATGTACAGCAGAAGGGAGAAAAAAGGTAAGATAAGGGAAATAAATAAGACCCCAAACAAAACCAAAAAACCACACCATGTAAAGCTTCTGGATCATTTCACTGCAATGTAATGTAAACATGGGATAATAAGACAGGAGGAAGAGTGCAACTTCATTATGCATGTTCATAAGCGCGCTCCCGTAGAAGGGCACTGGAAAAAACTCAGTAGCACCGTTACTAATACACGTGTAGTACACTGACGCTACTTCAGCTCCAGAACAATTCAGCTATCAGAACAATTAAGGGGACTGCTTAATCCCCTAAACTACTCTTTGGTGCCCAGAGCGGAATTAGAGCCCGTTCCAGCCTATCCTGAAGGCTTTGGGAAGCTTTGTAGAAAGCTAGGGGAGCGACGGTCACAAAACGTTATCCGCCCTCGGCACAGGAACACATGCGGCAAGAAAGACTAGGATGGGACAGGAATACTTAGGCTCCAGTCTCTACAACCGCAGGAAACCCAGCCTTTTGCCAGCTCTCGGGAGCTCCCTGCTGCCCGCCCGGGTCCCGCTTGGCCCGCCGGGGGGAATGCCCTACCTGGGTCGTGGAACGGCACCAGCGCGAAGTTGTAGAGCGGCCGCTTGGGTCTCTTCAGCGATGTCTCCAGGATCTTGGATGCGCCCTCGATAACTTGCACCAAGTCGTCGTACATGGAACCGGTCACATCGAAGACGAAGGCCAGGGTGGAGGCTCCCTCGGGCACCGCCTCGGGCTCGGGCACGGCGCGGGCGCTCAGGGCGAGCAGCAGCAGCAGCACCGTGCCCAGCGCGCCGGGGCTGCCACCCACAGCCATCGCGCCGGCCGGGAAAGGCACCGGGGGCAGCCGGGCCGGGGGAACGGAGACAGACCGCCGAGAGCGCGGGGACAGACCCGGCACGAACCGGGGAGAGCGCGGGGATAAACCGGGACGGGGGGAAGCGCTGGGGCCGACCCAGGACGGAGCGGGGAAAGCGCGGGGATAAACTGGGGACAGACCGAGGGGAAGCGAAGACGAGAGGGGAGAGCAGCGCCCGTCGCCCACCGCCCGCTCCCCTCAGGCGGGGCGCAGGAAGCACCGCCGCTTTTGTGTGCGCGCGGCTGCGGCCCCGCTCCGCCTTCCCTACCGGGCAGGGCTCGGGCAGCGCCGCCCCGAGGGACAGGCTGAGCCCCGGCCGTGCCACGGGGCTGCTGCTGCTGGCCGGGGCTGCGGATGGAACTACGGCTGCCGCCCCGGCAGCACCGGCTGCGGATTGAGGCGGCGCCCGCCCCGGTCCCGCCTCCTGTGGCCCACCGCGGTCCCTGCCCTCACCTGGCGTCTCCCCCTCTCTTCAGGGTCGCTGTCCTTACCTCAGGGTTTCCGTCCTCACCAGCGGGCCCCCCATTCACCTCAGGGTCCCTCCCTCACCTGGGGCCGCCGTCCTTCCGCCGGTATCCGTCCCTCACCCGCGGCCCTTCCGTCCCCCGCCCCGGCCACTCAGCCGGACCTGTCCCTCGCGGCCCGGGGCTGTGCCGGCTCGTCCCAGAAGAGCAGATTAGATGGGACATTGGGAAGAAATCGTTCCCTGTGAGGGTAGAGAGGCCCTGGCACAGGGTGCCCAGAGAAGCTGTGGCTGCCCCTGGATCCCTGGCAGTGTCCAAGGCCAGGTTGGACAGGGCTTGGAGTAACCTGGGATAGTGGGAAGTGTCCCTGCCCATGCCACGGGGTGGCACTGGATGAGCTCTATGGTCTCTTCCAACCCAAACCATTCTGAGATTCTGTGATTTTTAGTGTTTTATTATTGGAAACGTGATACAAGCCCAGGAATCACTGATATGCGCTACTGCCCTGGATGTCCCTTGCCTTCAGTTACACACCCGCAACTACTACTGAAGCCCTTCTCAGTGCCCATGAGCATATCCTTAAATTTAATGGTTTAAAGGGAGTAGGAAAGACTCCAGACTGTGACCAGGGCCATGGCTCCAGGCGCTGTCGGTTCCTGGTGCAAGAAAAAGCCTGGAAAACAAAGGAAGGGAAGAGACCAGATTGGAGTTTTAACCCTGCTCAGGTGGTGGAAGAGATTAAAGGTTTCATGTTCCAGGCCTTCTTAGTTGTTTAGTGACGCAGCAATGTGCAAGCAGGCATTTTTGGAAAACTCAGTCCTGACCCAATGCCACACAAAAGGGCTCCGTAGAGAGTCGGGAGCCAAATTCCCTTTGCTCCAGCTCACCTCAATGCTTCTGTGAAAGCCTCCTTCCTATGGGCTGCATACTGCACTGTGGGGAGTAATGGGACATCATTTTAAACACCAGGTGGAGAGGAAATCCCCAGCCTTTGCAAAATGTTCAGGGCAGCTCAGAAAGATAGACTGTGAAGCAGGATTTACCTCATTAGTTTCCATCCTTATTTTACTAATCTTCAAATTGCTGCTAAAACTGTGCATTGTTGTGACTGGAAAATAAATCATGTAGAAACATTGCTTATCCTAATCAAGTTATAAGCCTGGAATTGAATTATAAAAAGCAGATGTTTACATTCTTTCTCCCCTTCAGCACTGATGTCATGAGAAGGAAGCACATAACCAGAACTGTGCGAAGCATTCGCAATAAAACCCCAAACCATGGAAAACTTGTCTCATCTGTAACTCTGCTAGCAGAAAACTAGGACCAGGTTTGTCAAAAATACTCACAAATTGTGTAAGGAGAGATGCACTCACGCCATTAAATAGGAATATGTATTTCAAACATCCTAAGGACTGGCAGCATTTGGATTTAAGGATTGCCTTCAGTCCTTTAGGAAGACAAATTCCTGTTATGTTTTGCATCATAAAAAAGCCATCTTGTTCTTTCTGGCTCAAATTATTTCCCAGTTTGCTGTGAATAAGAAAGAATAAACCAAATGGCTTTATGAAAAAATAACCCTCTGGGGTACCTTCTTCTGTGTCCCAAAAAACATGTCTCTGAACATGGCTTTTAAGGTATGACATAAAGCAAAATCTTTATTTTGTAACAGTGGAAACTGATATTTATTTTGGTTGCCTCACACTTTCCACTATAAAATAGCCTTGCATCTTGGAAGCTCTGACACTATTATTCACAGCAGGCCTTTGAAATTTGCAGGAAGAAAGTCCTGTAGCAAGAGGAACAACTTTTTTTTCTTCCTCTCCAATGAAATGTTTTTCATAGTTTGCCAAAGATTCATTGAAGAAAAAAATCCCTATGTTTCATCTGACATGCTCTACAGTAAGGTTTTGACGTGATGCCAGAATGAGAGCGGAGCACAGGCACTCCGAGGTCAGGCCATGGCACTGTGGGAGTGCTCCATGCAGGAACACCTAGGGATTATCAGGGCGGGGGCTGTGGGCAGGGCATGGAGGGGAGCGGGGTCGGGGTACCCAGAGGGAGCAGCCCTGGCTCTGCACAGAGGGTGCCACCCTCACAAGGTCCACTGGAGTCTCCTTCATATGCACAGATATTTCAATTGTATTCTCACTTTCTAATTCTGAGTGTTTCCAACTCCACCTTGATCATATTTTTGTGCCTGTTTTGGGGCAGGAATTTAATATTTTCTTTATGCAATTTGGTAGCATGCAAGTACCCAACAGAAGTAGTCTTAAATAGTGTAAACCCTTGCTACCACACTCCTGCACTGTCACACCAAGTGGGGGCAAATTGTGGGCCAGCTGCCAAACAGTCCATGAGTCTTTCCCTATGTATTTATTCTGGACAGTTGTAAAGTATTAGCTGAGGTGGAGTAAAGGATTAAGTTGTTTAATTCCTTTTTCTGGCTCATCTTAGTTAAAACGAATAAAATTCGTACACTAGTTTAGAAGACAGAGAAGGAAATACTTTTCACTCTTTGTGCTTCTGTCTGAATCTCCCCATTTTGTAATATGCAGCTGAAAATAGTTACAATCCTGTGGCTGCTAATTAGGAGAGAGATGCCTGTTTCATCCTCGATTATATTAAACAAAGCTCCAAGAACCCAAGTTTCCATCTGAAGGAGAACATCGAAATGATTGTTTTTAAAGCTGATGCTGCTCTCTAATTACAGAGCAACTGCTGGTCCCAAAACAGATGCTCCTCCTGGGATCCCATGGACCACTCGCAGCAGGCTGCATCCACCAGAGCTCTTTCTCACGACACCTCTCTCCTGGCCAGCAAGTTCTGCACGTATCCCAGATACTCTGGGCTGCCTTGTCACAGACATTTGATAATATTTTGTTTCCTCTGGAACTCCATAAAGCTTTTTATGCATTTAAAGCTTTTATTCCAACTCCTCCTAAACCCTCTTTTTTTTTTTTTTTTTTTTTTTTTTTTTTTTTTTTTTTTTTTGGCTGAACTTGATTAATTGTTGAAAAGGAGGGAACAGTTGCTGTTTGTTTTGGGAAGGTGGCTTTGGCTCTCCCTGTGAGAAGTGTGTGTATTGCAGAGTGAGATCTCTCCAGTTCACTGACCATATTTTCTTAGCCAGCCTTTAGTCCTGTCTTTGTATTTTATGTATGCAGACACTCTCATGCTGCATATGAGAGCTGCAAATTCACTGCCCTAAAACTAAAAATAGCCTTTTTTGTCTCAAATTCTTGCATGCAGGCAGAACCTATGCTGCCTTTGGCAAGGACAGGGTTAAAGTGTCATCCCAGGACAGGAATGCTACAACAGGAATTAGCAGGTATGTCAGGAGCCTGGAATCGGTAATGCAGCTCACTGGAGCTGTTGCTTAGAGATCTGCAAGGAAAGATAAGCAAGGTGCAGAAAAGAGAAAGGGCTGATAGATTAATCTGTTGTTATATTGTTATAATCTTCATATTCATCTACAGATGCCATGAAAAGACCTGCACAACTTCTGGGGTAGATTTTGTAATGTGAATGCCATTATATGATGAGAGTTCAGACTCTGAAAGGATCAAATAACCCCTGACCTTTTTCCAGCCTGCATCCTGTGGTTTTCAGCTGTGTGGCTGCTCTCACACGTGGGCAGTGTGTTTTTTCATCTCTCCACTCTGTGACCAAGGCATTTCACTGGAGATGGTTAAAAGCTGTCCTCCAGAGAGCCTCTATACTGAACAATCTCAAGGCCTTTCAATCACAGAGGATTCACAGCTTCCTGTGAATTTTATATTGCCAACAATATAAAAAATGTGATTTAATATAAAAATGGGAGGTATGAACTTTTGTTCTACTTCTGCCTTCTCACTGTTCAGAAGGGTAATACATTGTGAGTTTTTCTCCAGAATCCACATGACTAGAAACAATCTGCTCTAGTTAAGGAAACAAACCCTTGGATTCTAGCATCTGTGTAGGATTGAATGTTTTTATTACATAATCCAGATGCTGAAGAACTGAGTTTCTGATCTCCACTTTCCCAAAAGGTTTGAATCTGAAACTAAGCTACAGACTATGTTCCCTGCTCCTACCTTACAGCTATAAAGAGATAAGCTTAGAACTGAAATGTTTTGAAATGTTTGCACCTATAGTGCCTGGCTGAATTCTGGTCATCCTGTGTTTTATGGTTCCTGTTTCCCTTTTAAACTCAGTCTGCTCTAATGTTTCATGGCATTGCCAATTAATGCTTTACAGCAGAATCAGAGTAGACAGGTGAATGGTAGAAATTCCCTGTGTTCTACAAACATTTCTGATGACAGGCAGCTTTTCATGTAAAAGTTGTAAAAATTAGATATTTTAACATGCTGTGTGTTCTACATTGTGAAGAATCTAGAAGTCCTCCAGAGACACTTCTGCCATTTCAATCTTCTTTCCGTTCCACAGAGGTTTGCTTAAATATAATTGTCAGTTTGATTTACAGTTCAACACATTTTAAACTCTCACATCCCAGTGAAAAAGAGACACAGGCATAAGTAGCTGTAGCAACTGGAGTAGTTTGTTTAACAAACCCTGTGCCTGAGCCAACAGACCATTTCACCCTGCTTTAGCACTGAATCATTTCTCATCTGCAAGATGAAATCACTTTGCTTTTGGTTATAAAACATTTGTTTTATAAAACAGGCCATCCTGTGATCGTGACATAGAAGTCAAGGGTCAAAAGTTTTGTTTCTGGCTCAGAAGCAGACTTGCTGCCTTTATTAATACAATTATGGAGCAAGACCAGGACCAAGTTAGGACCTGTTCTGCTGCTTACTTAGAAAAACAAAAGAGAAGATAAACTGATGGATGGAGATTTCAAGATATTAAATATCTAATGAGAAAAGTAATGTATTAATTTATGAAAACACTGGGAACATTATCACATGCTGAAGTAAAGGAAGAACCATGCCATAAAGGTAATTTTTCAAGATCAGCTCCATGAAGTTCAATAAATCCTGAACTTAAATTTTTTAATTCTGCACATGGAGAATTCATGCTAATTATCCATTATTCCAAACTATTTTTATCCACAGCCATGTCATCTTGCAAACCTTACTTGTGGTTGTGTATTAAATACAGTGTATGAGGCAGTGTGGGCTCATTGCCCCTAAAATATCAGTATCTCCACTGACCATGGGTATCCATATCCACCCTAAACACCTGGAGCTCCTTTTCCAGTCCATGGAGATCTCCCATTCGATTTCTCCAAGAAATCCCCATGTATATGCATTAAATTGCATGCATGAATTTTACATCAAATTATATTTATAGAGAACTAGATGTATAGCTGTAACAAAACAAGGACAAGAGGAAATAGCCTCAAGATGCACCAAGGGAGATTTAGACTGGAGATTTCTGGGAAAATTTCTTCATGGAAACAGTGTTTATGTATAGAAACAGATTGCCCAGGGCAGTGGGGGAGTCCCCCTCCATGGAGGTGTTCAAATAATGTGAGGATGTGGCACTTAGGTCAGTGGGAAATGGCTGGATTCAATTGGTCTTGGATGGCTTTTCCAACCTAAACAATTCCATGATTCTACGGAAACAGATAAAATTACTACACAGTTACTGCTTTCACCACTGGAATAATTGCCTGTTGCATATAGGAATTTTTTGAAAAATAATTTTTCAAGTTGTATTAAAATTTTGTCCTTGACAAGGTTTGTATTCTGGAGAATTTCAACATATTCTATTGGCCATGTCAGGGTTATCCATACATTTACAGGTAGGCACCTAGGCTGTGTTAGGAAAGCAAGAGGGAGAACAAGAACATGATCTCCCTCTGCTGGTATGTCACAACGAAATGTTGTGAAAAGGGATTACAGAAAGGATGGATTCTTAGCCTTAATTTTAGTAAAGTTAGAGAATATAAGATGAAATTACTTTTCACATGTGGAAAAACAACCTTAAAATAGCAGCAAACACCACAGATACAGGACCATCCCTATGTCCCAATGTTTTGTACATAATATTTACACAAGTCTTTTCTACAGGAAGATTTTCTGGAAAGTAAATTAAGTTGCACAGAGAGATTCTAGTGATAGGAGAATTCAAAAAGCATTTTATATTTTGGGGAAAATGTATTTACTTAGAGTATTTTTTTTTCAAAACTATTCCAATTATGGATTTGTTTAATAATTTGACCAGAGAAAATCTAGCATTTAATACCTTTCTGTTGTATCCTTAATAGTTCTGAGTTACTTAAAATGAACTTTGATCTTCAGAAAAATCTACGAAAGTTCCATCACATGACAGTCTATAACATGTAACAGCAACTTTGGATATGCAGAACTATTCTTAATTATTTTATTACTAAATCAAGTCCTATACATTGCAAGAAGGCCTGAGGTTAGATGCTTGATGCAGTGCTAACAGAATTAGTCCAGAACATAGCTCTGCAATCCCTTATCTGTCAGGCAAGCAGCAATATTTCCTGGCTGACACACAGAAGAGGTTCTGAAAGAAGAGGAAATTACTTCAAGTATCATAATCCTGTTACAAAGGGCAGCTGCTTTGCCACTTGACTCTACAGACAAAGACTTGTTTTGGAGTCAATGACAGACACTCAAACCATAGATAAAATCACAAAGCATCCCATTCCTTCCATACCAGGAGCTATCCTCTGGAATGCAGTTGACAGATGAGCTTAATTACTGCTCCTCATGCCTTGGAATGAACTCTTCTAGTTTTAATTTCTCAGGAGGAGTGAGTTAGAGTTCAGCATCAAATCAACACCCCATGACAGAAATTAGATAGAGCTGTCCTGTGGGTATGTTCTGATAAAGCCAAAGTGAAAGAGATCTAGGCATCCTTGATCATAAAATAAAATACTTTATGGAACTAAAACTACTTCATGGAACAACAAACCATAGAATCTTAGAAAAGTTCAGGTTGGAAGGGATCTTAAAGCCCATCCTGTTCCACCCCCTGCCATGGGCAGAGACACCTTCCACTAGCCCAAGTTGCTCCAAACCCTGTCCAACCTGGCCTTGAACCCTTCCAGGAATGGGAATGAGTTTGGTGTTTGTTCCATTTGCATAGCAAAGAAGAAAATAATTGTTTAGTTCTCCAGAGTTGTAGTTTTGATCCTTTTAAGCCTATCAGGAAAGTATTTTTTTTAAACCAAACATAAGTCCAGATTCCAGGCACCTGAGATTGATGAAAATTGCTTGGCACTTCTGTCCCTGCCTATTCTCATCTGCATGAAAGTGTTAGCTCACAGTTCCAATCTCAATATTATATTTGTGTGTGTGTGTGTGTGTGTGTGTGTGTGTGTGTGTGTGTGTGTGTGTGTGTCAGCTTGGCAAATTTAAATGTTTCACATATTATTTAAAAACCTGCTTTAGATTTCTTCAGCCACAGAGCACTAAATATCTTCAGGCATGTGAGATGTGTTTTCCCGGCATTTGAAGAAACCAAGTTCACCCAATTTATGAGTTCATAATTTTTGAGGTTTATTTTAGTCTGCAGTTTCAGTTTTCACATTTAAGTCCATAAAGACCAAAGCATCCTTTAAAATCCTGCCAGACTAAGTTAGCACCTTCCCAGTAGTTAACAAGGATAACTTTCCAAGACCTCTAGGTAGTGGAGAGCTGGTTTTACTACCAGCATGGACTGTATTCTCCACAGTCACACTCTTCTTGGCATAACAGAGGTGTTTTTAAAACTTGGAATGTTTTGCATATAAATTTTTTCATTATTGTCTGTTTCTCCTTCTGCTGTGAAATGTGAGCCTTCTGTCAGGCATAGCATTTTCTAGGATTAAAGGGATGAGTTAAATAAGAGTGGACTTGAGCTTTTATTCATAATAAGAATAAAAAGCCTTTCATAGGAAAGGGTGATAAGAAAGGTTTCCCCTTACAAAACATACTTGTTAATGCACACACACATGACAGAAATGGCTAATTCATCATTTGGCATCAGGTTACCTGGCAGTTTCCATTCCAAACCTCCTTTCAGGGCCTTATTGTTTTGTTAGACTCATGGTCTGGTTTGAAATTTTCCAGATAAAAAGTCTGCTCTGGGGTGATTTTGTTGGCTTTCCACTGAAAGAACTCAGGTGTTTCCAAGAGCACTCACTGCCCCAGCCAAGACCATCTGTACCCTTCTCTGCACTGGTTTTGCAAAGCACAGTTCAGGGAGCTAAATGGTGCTTGAAGTAGGAACCTTTGATGCAGTAGGAGCGCTGCATCAAAGATGGAAGGAATCACAAAATCATGAAGATTGGAAAAGACCTCCAATATCATCAAGTTCAACTTTCAACCAAATCCCACCATGCCCAATAAAGCATATAACGAAGTGCTACGTCTACTCAGTTTTTGAACACCTGCAGGAATGGTGACTCCAGCACTGCCCTGGGCACCCTGTGACAGTGCTTCACCACTCTGTACATGAAGAAATTTTTCCTAATATCCAATCTGAATGTCCCCTGGCACTACTTGGGACCAGGCTCCTGAGTCAGCACGGTGAATCAACACCGTTCTGATTGCTGTGGCTCTTCGTTCACAGATAGTGAACCCAGCTCAGGGCAGGGCTCTGAGATGGGGCTGGGTGAGGTGCTGATGCTCTCAGCCTGGTGCTGGTAGCAACACCCAGGCTTGCAGCTATGCAGACTGGAGATCAGGAGCCACAGGTCTATGCTGCCAGGATTTCAGACTCATTTTCTGAGACTTGAAAACATCTAATTGTTTGCACAAATACCCACAGCTATGGCTGCAGCTGGTCTGCACAGCCCTAGCGGGCTGTTCAGCTTTACCCTATAGCACATACCGAAGCCAACCTGCTGGTCTGCAGCTCTAGTGGCTGTCAAATGACGGTCTGGATGAACCTCAGGAGGTTGATGCAGCAGCAGTGTGGGGTTAAAGCCAGCTGTAAGCAGCAGAGGTCATTCCCCTGTGGTCACCAAATCCCTTGGTCACAGTCTGAGCACAGCAGTGGTTCCTGTCACTACTCTAAGACTTCAGTCTAAACCAGCACCCTGTGACAGGCAGAACTTCTTTTATAAAGCCTGACTTGCAAGAGAGAAATTTGGTTTGAAGCCAAGCCACAGCAGCATGTGAGACAAGCAAGCCCATTCTGCTCCAGCGCAGTGGAGCATCAAGTGACACTCTGGTCACTGCCTATGGTTTGTCTCTGCTCCAAAAGAGTGAGCAGCAGATTCGCTTCATGAAACTTGATGCCAAGCCCTTTCCGAAGAACCACAGTGAACCTTGGTAAATTCACTTCATAAGTAATTGACATAAACTGAGCTGGGAAAACTAATTCTTCCTGCAACTGCAGTGGCTAGCCTATGCAAAGGGACAGCTTCTGTAAGGAATGATCACAGCTATGCTTAAAAAGACAAATTCCTTTTTCAGTGCTCCAGTCTTGGGTAGGTTTGCCTCCCACCTTCAGGCTCCTGGGTCTAAGAGTCTGAAAGCAAAAGGTTGTCTGTTATGCTGAAAGGTGTCAGAAATAATGTTGATTCCAGTTAAACACAAACAATAACACATTCCTGGCCTGAAGACGTGAACGGGCTCCTTCACTTCCTTTCCAGCCATCTCTGGATCAGACCATTCCTGTTTAACTAGGCAATGTGTTCAGACCCAGAATAAACTGCTCCTTCAGAATGAGAGGCCACACTCCAGGCACTGGCAGCCTGATCAACTTTCCCATTTCTCCTACCTGTGTACTTATCTGCATTGGGAGATTTTCTGAATCCACTGCTTAGGGTGCCATGTATATTGGCATGTGTAATAATTCCAGAAATGCAGTGCCTAAATTAGCAGGGCTGCTGATGAATCCCATGGGTCTGCTGGCAGAAACTCTGCGTGACTCCTTTCTACCTGTCTGTGCCCACCAATTAACATGTAACAATAGTCATAAAAAAAAATAGAGAGACCTCTCCATTCCATGGCTTGTAGATGAGCAGAAGGTGAGGGGGAAGTGCCCTTTCCATGTCTGTCAGCCACAGAACAACTCAAGAGTCTGCAAAAACACGTATTGTCTTTTCCCAGCCTTCCTGAGCTGCTGTGAAGATTTTTAAGATACTCACACTTTAATAACTTACAATATAAATTTCTGTCAGTACAATAAAATAATTTACAGGAAGGTCATGACAGCTACAGCTGGTCTGTAAGCTGCAAAGATAAAATTGGCCATGACAGACACCAACTCCATCAGCCCAGAAGTAAGCAAGTCCCTGGATAAGACAATGATAGGTTGGATTCAAACTCAAACAGGAGACCCCAGCCAACCCCATTCAAGCCTAAATGCAGACATTAAGTTGGACATTAAGCTGGGTGGTGTTGGGACCTTGACCAAACAGGTGTTCAAGCATGGGAATTTTGAACCCCCTATAAAAGGGGGCCTCCAAGAATACATGCTGTCACATGACCTTCGGTGCATTCATTTGTGTGCCTGCCTCCAAAACTATGACCAAATATAACAGAAGGAAATGCATAATATTTTTTCTGTTGCACTTCTTGAATGCAAAGATAAAATTTATCCTTGCTTAATAACATCAGTGGCAGTATTGCAGGGTTTGGGAGTGCTCTTGTGATCAAAGCATTTCTGCAGACTTCTTGGGATGCTTGTTACAGTCATTTAGTTCCTGCTGCTTGCAGTTACAGAGTTTTTATTGTTGTACTTTTTATTCTGGTTAAAGTAATTCTAAATCCACTTCTCAAAACCAGAATAAACAGAGAGAACACACAGCTGAACTGCAATATTCAGTATCCAACTAACTTTTTCTGGTAGTGCCACTCTATGATGCTCAGTGTGACTTTTCCAGCACAGGCTCAGGAACCCAAGGAGCAAGGGGTGAACTTTCTTTGCAGATCAATAAGTACTAGTAGGCAGTGTCCAAAATGTATTTTAGAAGTTCTACTGTACATGGCCTTATGAAGGGACTATTCTTAAGGGTCTTCAACTAAAAAAAAAAAAAAAAAAAACAAAACTGGAAGCAGAAGGTTTACTGTCTTTTGCAAAATAAAATATTCTAAGGTTTCAGTAATTGTTTTTAAATGTAGAAGTTTTATTTCACTGATGCCACATTTGTTCTACAGAAGGGACCTACAAGAAAGCTGGGGAAAGACTTTGTACAAGGGCATGGAGTGACAGGATAAAGGGAAATGGCTTTAAGCTGAGAGACAGTCAGTTTAGATGGGATACTCAGAAGAAACTCTTCCCTGTGAGGGTGGGGAGGCCCAGGCACAAGGGTGCCCAGAGAAGCTGTGGCTGCCCTGGATCCCTGGAAGTGTCCAAGGCTATGCTGGACAGGGCTTGGAGCAACCTGAGATCATGGAAGGTGTCCCTGCCCTTAAAGGGACCTTAAAGATGATCTGTTTCTACCCCTGCTGTGGCCAGGGATGCCACTTACTGGATCAGTTTTCTCAGGGCCCCATCCTACCTCCCATGGTTACCCTTTTGGGCTCAGAATCACCTGTTCCCTACTATTCCAATTTCAAAGTGACCCAACTATAATGATTACTGGCTCTCTAATTATTAATTTTTATTAATCAAGCAGAAGCTGCTGCACCAAATATTGCTCCCATAGCACAGTCTCAGCTCTGCTTCCAACACAAGCTTATCTCCCGGTGCCAGGCCATGGTAACAAAGGCAGAGATTAGATTTGCTATCTTGGGCAGAGACATTTCCTGGAGCTCATGGGCCAGAACAAAGCAGCATGTGCATAAACCCAAAGGCACAACTCAGTTATTAAACTGCTGGGAATTCTTCCCTGAGCTTTGAAATGGGAATGGTGGGTTAAGAATGGGATTTGACTGTCTTCAGACCAGGGCAATTTTCCCAGAGAATTAAGAAATTGGGAAGAAAAATTAGTTATCTGTACAAAAAAATGAAAGTTAGTTCAATAGCTAATATCTGGATTTGGCAGAAAGGTAATTTGGAAACAAATACTTTGACCTGCCTGAAGGATGGATAAAATCAAGAAGTGGCCCACAGTTTATTTTCAATTAGTATTAGTAATTATAGTATTTAGATTTGTCACAGCCTTTTAAATTGACCTGGCAAAGAAAGAGGATCTGTTTGGGTTTGATCTAGTTAAATCCACTTAAGAGTCTTGATGAAGCTTGTGGTTTTTCTTTTAGAGAGCAGGAAGAAGCATACAGGTGGAGAATATTCACGTGACATGAGTAGCTTGGGACTTCCAAAGATCAATTTTATTTTACTTTTAAAACAAAACTCTTTTCAGAACATATTCCAAGACCTTATTAAGTGAGAAATGAGGATTAGAAAAACCTCAACAGAACCCCAGCTCTCATGATCAAATAACGATCTCTAATCTCTGTGGAATACCATCTTTCAGGATCAAACAGCACTGTTTAAACCACAGCTGTGTACAGCCCTGGAGAAGCAGCTCCTATTTCCTTTGGGCAGAAGCCAAAGATGAGGATGTGAAAAAGAAAGAACAAGTTCTGCTTACAAGGGGTAGCCTGGTGCAACCATTCCCTCTTGGGAACAGCACATTTGGGACCCACCATCACTGCCTCAGAGGGTTGGGCTAAGCAGGGTTGGGAAAGGAAGTGGGAATTCAATCATCCTCTGCCTCAGGCTGCTCTCTATGTCACATGAGGTGGCCAGAGTATCACTGAAGTTCTGGGGAGAAGAGAGCAGAGGGCAAATCCCATCCTGGAGGCATCTCACACAGCATGGTGCCCTGATCCAGAAAGGTGATGGTACTGCTGGGATCAGTGTGAGCTCACCTGGAGCCCCATGTGCAGGGCTGGCCCCAACACTGGGGAGGTGTTGGATGGGAAGATCTTGGATGCATCCAGAGGAGAGTGACAGGGCTGAAGGCCGGTCCTGGGAGAGGCAGCTGAGGGCTCTGAGCTTGTCTAATTTGGAGAGAAGGAAATTGATGAGCCACCTGAGGAGGGAATGTGCAAAGAGAGGTGCTGAGCCCTTCTCCCTGGGATCCAGGGTCAAGATGGGTGGGAATGGTTCAAAGCTATGCCAGGGGAAGTTCATGCTGAATATTAGGAAGCATTTCTGTACTGAGCAGGTAGCCAGACATTGGAACAGGCTTCCCAGAGAGTTGGTGGATGCCCCAGGCCTGTCAGTGTTCAAGAGATATTTGGGCAATGCCCTTAACAATACACTGTAATTTATGGTCAGCCCTGAAGTGCTCAGGTAGTTGGGCTGATTATTCTTGTGGTTCATTCCAACTGAAATACTCTATTATATTCTAAAACTTCTAAACTTGGCTAGCCATATCTAGTCAAAAGGTTTCTACCAGCAGTTTTCAGTGTCTCCTCTTAGCCAACAGCCATTTACAAAACCAGCCTATATCTGAGCTCTTTGCTGCCATCTGAGGTATTTCAGCTGCTTTTCCCCTTGCCCAACCAGAAAGCCACCTGTTCCACAGCCTGATCCAGTCCTGATCTGCTCTTATGAGGTGCCTCATGGGGTGCAGAGACAGGATCACACAGCACATGGGCATGGCCAGCCCAGACTGGTATCTCTAAGGTCTGCTTAAGGTCTGCTAGAGGTTAAACAAAGTGTGTGCAGCGTGCAAAGGAATGCAAGCAGCATCTTGCTCTTTCTCTTTTCTGCTTACTTAAGAAAAATCCGGAGGAGGGACATGAAGATGGTGAAGGGTCTGGAGGGGCCATACAAGGAGCAGCTGAGGGCACTTGGTTTGTTCAGCTGGAGGCTACTAAGGGCAGAGCTCATCAGGGCTGGCTGCAGCTCTTCCCAAGGGACAGCGCAGGGACAGCTCCAATCTCTCTTTTCTGTGCCCAGGGACAGCACCCATGGAATGGCTGCAGCTGTGCCAGGGCAGGGTCAGGCTGGAGCTCAGGGAAAGGTTCTTCCCCAGAGGGTGGTGGGCACTGCCCAGGCTGCCCAGGGAATGGGCACTGCCCCAAGGCTGCCAGAGCTCCAGGAGTGTCTGGACAATGCTGCCAGGGATGCACAGGGTGGGATTGTTGGGGTGTCTGGGCAGGGCCAGGGGTCAGACTCCATGATCCCTGTGGGTCCCTTCCAGCTCAGGATACTCTGTGACTCTGTGACCAGGTCAAAGGACAGCCTGGGACACGCTGCTGTAACACCATCCCTCACATTCCTCTCACACGGTTTTAAGATTCCCAAAAGGCTCATTAGGGAAGTAAGCAAAACGTGCAAAGCGCCTAGCATGACTGGTAAGCTAAATCCCATCCGTGCCTGGTGCTGCCAGCTCATTGCACAGCACAGCCACGAGGTGGAGGCCTTTACAACGCTTAGCCCAATTACAGCAATTGGCCCCAAAGCCCATTTTACCTGCCCGAAGAGCCCCGGGCTCGCCTGGCGGTGTGAGGGACACAGCCCCAGCCCCACGCAGCACACGGGGGTGGCACAGCGGCGGCTCCGTGACCCGCGGGGCCGGGCAGCCATCCCCGGTCAGGGTCAGTGCCACAGCCATCGCACCGGCAAGGCTGAACAGTGCATTGTGCTCGCAAACACAGCTCTGCCGCTGGACACGCTTACACTTTTGTGACAGAGATTCTTACTCAGGGATTGATGTCTTGGGGCTGAAAGCTTTGCTTTTGGAAGTATAGAAAGATAAAATAGTCTGGGTTGGAAGGGATCTTAAAGCCCATCCTGTGTCTGCCATGGGCAGGGACATCTTTCACTAGACCAGGTTGCTCCAAGCCCCATCCAGCCTGGCCTTGAACACTTCCAGGGATGGGGCAGCCATAGCTTCTCTGGGCACCCTGTGCCAGTGTTCCACTATCCTAAACAGCCAAGAATTGCTTCCTAATAGGTACTTTAAACCTGCTCTGCTTCAGCTTCAGGCCAATAACAAAGCCTACGTTCCACAAACCCCCCTGACTGCATCAACTCCATCTTTAGCCTGTAAGGCTTTGCTGATGCTCTGTGCTCCCTCGGTCTGGAGCTGCCTGCCCTGGGACTCTTACCAGAACTGACACTGAGCAAACAGTCCACAAACACTCAAACACTCTGGGTCACCTTTTTATCCTTTTAAACATTTCAAGTATACGGCAAACCTCCAAACCACTGGTGTTTTCCCCATTTAAAAAGGTAAAACATACAGTTCTGAGGAATTTCAGAAGGTTGTTGATTAAATTAGAAACAGCTGAGCCAGCCCAAATTGTTTCAATTTCCCCCACATTTTTGCCTTAGCTTGAGTAACACTGTATTTTTGTCTTACATGAAGGACAGAAAATTAGATTTAATACTCTTGTGTTTGATTTTTTTGCTTTGGCATTGAAGCAGCTGTAATATCTCTAACTGGGATTATAAATAGGCTATATATAGGAAATAACAGGCCATGGATCTAATGCAGACTCAAGAATTAAGTTTATAAATGTAGTGGGAAATAGTGTTTTTTCCCAAATGCTGGAAAGGACTAAAGATCTTTGTGCCATAATCTGATTAAACACAGAAAGTCTCCTTCAAGAGGAATAATCTCTTTCAATGTATGTGGTTGACAAATTGGCAAACAAAATAGGTAACTCTTCCAAAGGCTATTAAATATATGCTATGTGTAATGCACAAGAGATTATTATTTATGCTACAACCCCCAGAAATCCTGCTGTGACTTCTTCAGGGACATCACATCCATAAAGCCAATCTCCATGCCCCATTCTTTTGGGAACAACCTACTGTCCCTCCTGACTAGCCCCCACCACCATCTGCTCCTATTTAACTCCCCTGGCAATGGCTGAGCAAACACAGACTACCCAAAGTCTCTTTATGTTTTATAACTGGTTCCACACCTCAGATTTAGTTGATCACATAACAATAAAAACTTTGATAAATAAAAAAGAGTCCAGACTGTGAAGACCTCACACCTTGAGAGCATTTGTATGCTTCCAGAAAAGCCAGGCCAACAGAAAAGGAAAAAAATGCAAAAAAAAAGCAATTTTAAAATAGTTGTAACATATCCATCACTTACTTGTTTCCTGTGTACTTCCAGTTGATAAATCATGGGATCCCAATGTAGTCACATCTCTGAGACAGTCCTTCCAGCTCCTCCTGAAGGCACCTGCAGCAGAGGGCAATAGAGAATGTTCATTTCCTCTCCCTGCCTTTGATTTCCTGAGAAGATAAAACAAAGGCTGGAATGTCCACTTTCTAATCCATACAAATATGCTGATGAAGAACAGTTTTGAGACTACAGTTTAATATTTAAAGTCTTGCCCTACTATTACACTAATACACATATAATTGAGAGAAAATCTCTTGTGTCATTTAGAGGCACAAATGTTTCTGTAATGCTGAATATTCTGATAAGAAGATATGCATAAAACAGTTACTCAGCTCCTTTCAGAAACTGGTTTGGATTTATGCCTTGTGTTTATCCAGTTTAAGTGTTTTCCAATACAAAATACTCATCCTTATAAGTCAGCTTTGTACTCACTGACCTTCAATGAAGTGCAGGTCTAGACAGGGATATGAATATAGTATTTTCACTTCAAATTCAATGCAAAAACATGAAGTCAGCAGGAAAATCAAGTCACAGTCAGATTTGTTACATTAACTTTTCCAATTAAGTGTTCTACATTGCTATGTGATGAGTATAACCATTGCAAAGCTTCAGGCTCTTCCCAGAAGTTCTATTAGACCCATATTCCTAAATGCACAAATTCTCACCTACTTGCTACAGAGAGCAAGGACTGTTCCATGACTCCTTCACTAGCAAGCAGAAAAAGGAATCCATGAAAGTCAATTTATGAACATTTATGAATAGGGGAAAAACAAGTGGCCACAAGCTGCTTGTGCTAGCAGGCACGTGGATGTCTGTGCTAAGCAAAGCGTTATTTTCCTGAGCGCTGGATGTATTTATTCAATAAACCAAAGACCAACCTTCCTCCACAAGAACTTGTCTTGCACCAGCAGCAAGGCAGAGGTTTGCACACAACCAGTTCCTCTCCTTTTGCCATCAACTTTGTGTACAAGACACGTAGGTATTCTAAGCACAGAGGGATTTTGCTCATAATCATTCATGCTCACAGCGCATACTGAAATCAGGAACTGATAAGGTGCGGAGATTTGATATGTACAAGGCTCAGAGTTTATTTAATCAAAGGAACAAAACACATGATATTGTCTGGAATCAAAAAAGAAAAGGAATGGGGATAATAAACATCTCTGAGGCCAAAGGCATAGCAAAATACACATTGCTTGTGTGAGGCTGAGTCACATTTGGTGAGTGAAGTGAAAATGCAAGATTTTAAAATAAAAGGAAAAAAAAATCAACCACTTAAAATATTGGCTAAAGGAAATACAGACCTGTTCTACCACTGTAGACTACAGGGTAGAGGCTGAAATTCAGGATTTCTGCATCCTGGCCCCTGGCAAGATGTTTTTTGGTGACCCAGGTTGCTTTGCTGGAGATGGCCAAAACCACTTAAAATGTAATTAAAATTTTTAAGGTACCTGAAAATCAAAGTCTACAGTCCTATATTTCTGAGCCAATGCCAATAAAGTGACTCAGCACTGAGTCTCCAGGCAGCACCTTCCCTTGCCCAGAACCCAAGACACTGGGGAGAGGTGGAACTGATTGGATTTGTTTGGAGAGGACAAAGGGCAGACCTACAACCACCTCAGGGGAAAGTGTAGGGAGAATCAAATCGGACTTTCTTGGAAGTGCACAGCAATAGGCAAAAGAAAAGTGGGACATGGAAAATTCCAGTTATGTACCAGTTCTGTACTGTTATTTCACCATGAAGGTTGTCAAAAACGTCCAGAGTGTGGACACTGAGATAATCAGACTTAGACTGGACAAGGCCTGTAAGAACGAGACCTAACTAAATCTTCCTTGAAGAGGTTGGACCTTGATGGTCTCCAGAGGTGCTTTCCAGTCTAAATTATTCTGAGATTCAATGACAATTTTTCCATTGTTCTTAGATTATTCCAGTACTCAGAATAGAAAACAGTCATTTATGCAAAATCCCACCTCTCTCCTTCTCCCAGGCCTTTACCCTATATTTTTGCCCAATGCCAAACTCAGCTTTCCCTGGGAACACCTTCAACTTCTCTACTTTAGCTGTGATTAATTCATTCCCTGTTGGATAACATAGTTTGTTTTCTCACTTCACCGGTGGATACTATGTTGTGGAAATACAGATTTTTTTGCAAACAGCACGAAAGTCCAGGCCCAAGGATGTTCATACTCTGCTGGTCTTCAGACCCAGCACTAAGCTCTGTGAGCTGTGTGATTTTGGATTCTATCAAAGGAATTAGGCTGCTTTTTGGCAAGAAGTCCCAACTCACCCATTCTTAGTGTATGGATTCAGGTGTTATCTAGCAGCAGAGGAGTTTCAATTACCTTTCAAATGCAGAAAATAATAATGAAAATAGGCACTGCATTAAATAGAAGATAGGCTTGTTAAATGGCTCAGATTAAGGCGTAATGGTCATTTAATATATTGTTTCACTGCTTTCAGATGATACTTTTACATTAAAACAGTCTCCATTGTCTCTCTCTTTTCAGAACTTTCATCTATGATGGAATGTTTTTCATTTAGGGAACTAATTTTTTCCATGAAGATACTGAAAAAAAATGCAGCCAAAGGGCTTGCAGGAGTCACAATTTGCAGTTCATTGTTAAAACAGAATCTGTACATCCAATTCCCTGCTCCTCAGCCCACTCCTCTTATACAGGCACTTGCCTCAACAGTCAGGAAAACTTTGGGATGGCTGTGGATGTGGAGGGTGAGAAGGGCGATAGGAGCAAACCTTCCCAGGGCACAGAGAGTCCTGCAGCTCTCCAGAAAACATTAATGTTATTCCATTAATGGAGCAGCTTTGCTCCTGCTTTGCTTCCTTAGAAGTGTTCCCGCCATCTCTGCCCACTGGGAAATGTTATGAAGTAGCAAATAGTTCTTGATCAAACAAAGAGAAGCTCAATGAAATTCAAATTATTTTCAAAACAAAGAACCCAGCAGCAGCAGCTAATAGAGATTATCTGCACTTCTATATTCAAAGCTGCATTATGAGAATTAAAGAGAAAGAACTGGGAAGGTTCCCAAAGTTCACTAAATCCTTGCATTCCAGAAAGAGATAAATTTCTCATTCAAATCTCCATCATGAGCTCCATATACAGAGAGGACACAGCTCTGCTTTCCATGAGCATCAACATGCCTCATACATTTTTTCTCCCCCACTTGTGCCAAGTCATTAAAATGTGAGACAAGAAACACTGAGCACAAAATGGTCGGGGGATTAACAGAGACATTTCCTCTCTCCAGTTTCTGTTTTGCCTCTCCTTCCTTTCAGACTCCCTCTGCTGTTGGAGTTATTTTGCCTGAGGTTCAATGATATTTGAATAATTTAGCTTAGTCTTGTAGGGAGATAGACTCAAAATTTAGTGACATTTCTTTCCCCTACTTTAATGACTCCAAAACTCCTGCTAAAAGGTAGGACCTTTCCCTTTACTGGCCCATGGAAAGCTGTACTTCCACCACTAGGAGGGAGTCAGAGTGGAACCTGGCTGCTGTGCCTCCAGCTCTTCCCCAGGTGAGGAGGTGGTAAGTGGAGGGAATGCAAGCTCTCAAAACACAGGAACAGGTCAGCCCTCAGTCCTAACAGAAAATACTTGCACCAGAGTCAAATCCCCCCATCCCCATGCCAGTGATTAATTTATCCAATTAAACAAGTCAGAAATATCTCCCTGACTCCACCTAGGGATGAGGTCGGAAGCAGAGGAATCTATAAATCTTCACTTCTTGCCAGATAACTGCACAGTAAGTTCTGGATTAGTTTCCTGCCATGTAGAAAACAATGCTCTGGCAGCAGGGATGTGTGTGAGTGCTCTGCAGGGAGAGCATTGTCTGCGTGTCAGTGTGTTTGTGTACACAAATATTAATGAAACAGAGGCCAAACAGGAACTGAACTCTCTTTGGGAACTGCTCCTCCATGGCATACCCAGGGAAGAAGGGAATGAAACATTTGGCAACTGTGCAAAAACTGCTGGAAAACAAGCACCACCGTCTTCAATTGTGTCTATCTTTTGGGGAAAATCACTCCGAGAAACTCCACAAGTATGTTTATGCTGCTTTCAAGTGGGGTTTTGAGTTGTGCTATTTTGTGTCAATGCAAACTCTAATGTGATTGAAGGCCACACAAAATGTTTTGTATTTTGCTTTGGATTATTGTTGGAGGCCCAAAGTGACTGGATTCTACATGCTGTGGGCAGCCACAGCTTCTCTGGGCAACCTGTGCCAGGCCTCAGAGGGAAGAATTTCTTTCCAATATCCCATTTAACCCTGCCTCTAGCAGCCTTTTGCCATTCCCCCTTGTCCTGTCCCTCCAGGCCCTTGTCCAAAGTCCCTCTCCATCGTTCCTGTAGGTTCCCCTCAGGCACTGGAAGGCATCCCTTCTCAAACATTTACACTAGAACATCAAACATACAGATTATGTTTTTATTTAGGAGAAACTCCATTTCCCCTCCTTAAGACAGAAAAAATATGCTTTCTAGGAATGAAAATAAGAAATTTCTATTTAAAAAAAAAAAATTCCTAAAGGGAAAGTGGGTTCCATGGTTCTTGTTTTATTATAAAACTTATCAAGTGCCAAGCACTGGTCTTGAGAAAATGGCCGATGTGTTGAATGTGAGACCCTCTTGCAGGCTTCTGGAAGAAGCTGCCTTTTAAAAATCTTACTTTAATTCTTGCAGTGATTGGAAATTCTGTAGTTATGACTGCAGTGTGCCATCTGTGTAACAGGACCTTGTTAGAGTATCCATCTGGTAAGGAAAGGATTATTTCATCAAATCTTACAGTTTAAAATCCTCACAAGTGGGCAATGTATTTACCCTGGGTGCTGTGAAGGGAGGGACATAAGGCAGCAGAAGAGCTGGAAATTTCTCTGCCCAAATGACCAAACCATCAGCATCCACTAAGGTTTTGAGGTGGTTTATATGGTTAAAAATGAGCCATTACTTCATTTTTTTATTACATTACACCTCCCTCTGGAGAGGCCCACCTCTGCCAACAGTATAATGCAAAGCTGGGGTTTTGAAGAGCTCACAGGCAACACCTAAAGGAATGACAAAGCTGCGGCAGAAAAACCTTGCTTTAAAGAGGACGTTATTTCATATTTCATATGAAATTCTGAAGCTGAACTCTGGCTTTGTCAGTTGTTTCTGTTCCCATTTATTGCTTGAAAGATCAGGCTAATACTTACACAAAGGATTCATTAGTGAATTTTACAGGAGGATGAAAACACCCAGAACAAGGAAAGGAATCTATTGTACTTTGAAAAGAAAGTCATGGGGGAAGGAAGAGAAGCAGAGAGAAAGGGAGAGTGGTGTGGCTTTAAAGAGAGAAAATCCAGTTACTTTTTGAATAATTAAAATTAATTTTTCATCTTTCTCAAAGAAAAATGAGATGGGTTCTATCCAAGCAGCAGGAAGGCTCAAATATATCCTGTATTGGACTAGTAGTTCAGCTTTAATAAGAGGGGAAAAGTGTGAACATCTCTGAAAGAGGAAAAGGCAAATAAGCCAAGAGAAAATGAAAAAAATCTGTACAAACCTTTCAGAGAACATCATAGAGAAACCATAGCACTGAACCAACACCAACACCTCCCAAGGTTTAGAGACAAGCCAGGATCAGCAAAGATCAGCTGGGGCACACAAAAGGGAAAGGGCCAAAAGCAGCCCATGACAGTGGGGTTGTCTGGAATGCTTGGTGAGCTTCCCAGCCAACTGCTTCAGGACCTCCAGTCCAAATTCACCTGAAAATTCATGTCTAGGTGAATTTAACAGGTTGATTCTACATCAAATGCAGAGGTTGAAAAAATGCATTTCTACTAGTCAAGCTACTTGAGTTGTGCTCTCAAAAGTTGGTACACACTTACCACATTGTATCCCATTACTGAATTCATTAGAAATGGTTTTTACCAAAATAAAGTATCAGAAATCTCCATTTTAATAAGAAGGAAAGAAATTTACTCCATTCATAATTAAAACATCTTTGGTACATCCTGCCTCAAAAATAATTGCTTTCAAGAGTATTATAAAAGGAACATCTTCATGCAGAAGTAGTTCTGCCCACCTGCTGTTCTTTGTAAAGTGAAGGAGAGGAATAAAAAAAAATGCCTGGCCTGTGACCACCTTTGGATAAAGCTTTCTGGCACAAAAATCATGGTACCAAAGGCAGGATTTCCACTGTTCTCTGATGCAGGAGCTAATTGGTCAGTGCCCTAGGAGCAGAAATGATGCAGTGTGACTTCCAAGACAGGCTCAGGACCCTCCTCGTGGACAAATTCTTTTCTTCAAGTACACAATTTCCCCATTTTCACACACAGATGTTAAACTGAGGGGCAAACAGGAAAAGTCAGTAAGTACAGCCTTCTCAAAATTTGCTGGCAGGAGGAATCCTGTCAGTTCTGTGGGATACAGATGTTGCAGTAATATTGAAAAATAATACCTGGGTTTCACAGAATCACAAAGGTTGGTAAAGACTCCCAAGGCCATCAAGTCCATCCTTCAAATCCCACAGTGTCCACTAAACCATATCATGAAATGCCACATCCACTCATTCCCTCAACTCTTCCAGGGAATGGTGAAAGGGAAAGGGATTTCTTTACAAGTCACTTCCTGATTATGAAAGGCATCAAAATGAGGCCTGCTTGGCATGAATTAGCCGTGGTTGATGTGCATTAAAATGTTTAATCTTGTAGACAGCATTAAAATGTTTAATCTCATACACAGACCCAGAGGTAATTCTCATCTCTGTGCTGTTGCCTCCTGCCTTCTCCCCACGTATCGCTTCCTTTCTTATCCATCCCAAACTTGAAGAGGGGATTTGTACCCAGGATTTCAGAAGGAAGGCAGTGGGAAGGGAAGGAGAGCTTCTCCCACTGCTGGACTTGGGCAATTTACTTCAGTGTCAGGGAAGGAGATAACTGTTTACATTGCCATTCCCTGGAAAGATCATGAGATTATTTAGATGACATCTGGACACTGCTCTGAACATGCAGAAGAGCCACACAAAGCTCAGCTTTATGAGGAATAGTCTCCCCCTTTTTTTTAATACTCTAATTTCCAAATACATACAGGCAGCCAAAATGCAGAGCTAAGAATGCCAGCAATGCTGGGTAAATCCCTGGCATTGCACATCAATCTGCTCTTTCATGTGAAAGTAAAGTGCCCTCTCTGACCAGAGTGGAAACAAAAGGCAAGCATGGAACAGTCAAAGGGAAAACAGAGACTGAGGAGAGAGGGATTGGAACAAATTGGGCTGAATTAACCTGTCTGCTTGATTCTAACCACAGGGCAGATAAAACCATTTGTGGCCCAGCTGCTGCCACATGAGCCACAAACATCCCAAGAGGCTCCCTAGCAGGCCCTCACCCACCACATGCCATGTCCAATGTCCTTCATTCCCTGCATGCAACTTCCATAGGGTGTCTCCCACCTAAAGAAAGGTTCTGTGGCTCGCCCTTATACAGCTGCCCTGGAGTGACCTGGGAGAAATCACCCATTTTTCTGCACCCATACACAAAGCCAGATAAAATAACAATTTACATTCTGAGCTTTGCAATATTTAAGACAGTTTGGACGGTAAAGCAGCCTGAAATGTTGAATTAAAAGGTACTACGGAAACATTATCAATTTTACAGGGAGATAATGGATTCATTATTTGGTTTAATTGACCTGAATTGTCACCATTAACATGCAAACCACATTGACTGTGGTGCTGTTTCTAATTACAACAGGTGATTTATCCAGGATGGAGGTTAGAGGCATGATAGCATTTTAACTTGGCTAAACAACCCACCCATTTCAGAAAGTCAACGAAGAGCTGCTCCTCTTCAGTTACACTCTACTTCCATAGCTGTGCTCCTGCAACTGGAGAAGGAAATTAAGAGGAAATTAAGCTGGAAATGGACCTCCCTATTCATCAAATTAATTCTCCATTTGGCACAATCAGGTTTTCTGTATCATTATTATATAATCCCTTTCTTAATGCACCAAGTTTCCCTCCTCCTCCTCCCAGGAAATCTTCTAACAATCTCATTTCTGCTTGGAAGCCTCCATGAAGTTTCCAGTTTATGCCTGGACAATTCATATCCTTTTGTCCTTATGACAACCTCACCTCCAGCTTCCCAGCTTTGCCCCTGCTGGCACAGTCCCCCAGTTCTCTTCTTAGACAGAAGGGATCCCAGGTACTCCCACAGGTCCCAGCTCCAGCTGAAAGAACCACAAAGGAAATCCAGAGACCCACCCAGGCAAGAGCAGAAAAGCCCAGTTCTGCTGGATGGGCCCCTGGGACCTGCCAGTGCCATGGCACTGAGCAAAATTCACCTGGCCCTGCTGTGTCTCCTCAGTATTGAATCTGCCTGAACCCCTCACAGCCTTTTCTCCCTTTCCTGCCAGGGTCATCCAGGCAGAAGGAAGGCCCTTCCTGCTGCTGCTGCCTGTGCCTGGGAAGGGGGTGTGCAGGGTGGCCCATGCTGTCCACAATCCAGCAGCCTTTCACCACTACGCTGATGGGTGTCTGACTGCAGCAGCAATTCTGTCCTCAAAACAGCACAGCATGTGCTCTCTGCATCTTGGGAACCTTTCTGGCAGCCTGTTGGGCCTCAAGGTGGGAAAAGGTGAACATTATCAGGACAAACAGCAACATAACTCTGTGCTGGGGCTCGGGGTAGAGGCCATTTCCCACACGTTTGAAGAGAACAATCCCAGGGGATTATTTTTCACAGCTTCTTTTTTTTTTTTTTTTTCTTTTTTTTTCCTTCAGAAAATCTACAATAAAAACAGACCATATTAAGCAGAAATGAGACTACCAGAACTTATGAATAACTTGCATTCTTCCACTGGAGCCCAGCCAGCTACCCTTGGAAAAAATCCTGTTTACTTTGTAGTGAATGTGAGAGACATGCAGTCTGCCAGAAGCTGCTATGACAGTAAAAACACAGCCAGGGGCTGTCACAAATGGGGAAATCACAGAGAAAGTTAACTTTTAAACTTCAAGGACTAGATTAAAATAATATCTATTTGGTTTAAAGTTATTTACTTTATCACACAGAAGACCTAAGTTGCCTTTACATGAAAGCTGTTCTAGTTCAAAGGCAAATTTTAGCTGCTTCTTCAATAGTTTAGCTTGGGTTTTAACATTTTTATTAGATTTACAAAGGAAATGTATTCTCCTGTTGTTGTCAGTTGGGCTGAGATTAATATTTTGACCCACAACTGCATCTGTCTTTCCCCAAGCCTCAGGCAGGATGGTTGCACTAGGAATTCTTGCCAGTGTCCTCGCTCAAGGCTCTTCTTAAATCCTTGGGGGATGATTAGACATGCTTGACCTTGTGGCTCCTCAACAGTTTTATGCTAGGGTGATTCCTACATAAATCCTTCCCCAAACTGTAGGTCTGTGGTTCCAGAAATTGCAGAAAACATATTCCCAGTGCCTTCAAGCCTGAATACTGAGGTCTGATTAAGTGACAAGCTCTTTGAGAGGAAAAAGAGGGTAATAGGTAGCCTTAGAGCTCCTGTGTTTTGTGCTGTAAGTTGGGATTTCTTCCTGCCTGACCTTCAACACAAGTGCATTGATTTTTTTTATTGTTTCCACTCATTTGTGTACATTATTTGTAATCCTTCTGTCTTGGCAAAGCTAAATGTAACCCTAAATTGAACATGAAGGCACTTTCTCCTGTTCATTTATGTTCTTAATTCATCTTTTTATTTATTTTATCTTTCATAAGCAACTTTCCTTTTGTCCCACAAAGCAGTCAAAGGCCCATGATTTGCAGATGTCTGTTCTCCCACAACAGCCCCTGCACCCCTGCTGTCACAATCCCTCGCTGTCTTTTTATAAATTTTTCCCATTGTTCCTCTCATCCCTTTAAAGCCCATTTTCTAGGCTTTGTTGTTTTGCTTTATACTTGAGACCAAGAACATGTTGAAGTCTCTTCCTGCACCTGAATCCAAGAATGGTTGACCTGATATCCCCACAGCACCAGTGAAAACAGGAGACAAATGTCACCTCAAAGGGACACTTGAGCATATCTGGCCCTGTCAGGAGCAGGAAATACCAGGAGTCTTACGTCAAAGATTTCTAACCTAAATCTGCAGACCCAAGGGGGCTGGAATGGCTTGAATACAGTTCAGATAAACATCCAGACTTTGTGATGATTATCCAAACTCTTTGGGAATGTGGAAGTTGTGAGGTTCACCCGTCAGCAGTACCTTGAGCGCATCCTGCACCTTGAGGCCGGCCCTGATAAGGCTGTTTGTCGGAAGCCAACAGCAGCAGTGGTAATCAGTCATGTTGGTAAGAAGCTGTGAACCAGGGGATGCTGGAGACATTGCCAAGTGTCTCAGGAGAAATAAATCAGAGTTGTCCAAAACACAGCCCCATACCAGCCACTGGGAAGAAAATTAACTCTGCCCTGGCCAAAGCCAGCACAAGAGACTATAAATATCTTCAGAGTAAGAATAGTGGTAATTATTCACTGTCCTAGAAAAGCAGAATCTTCAAGACAAAAGAGAAAACATTTTGAGCACCTCCTCACAGAAATTCAGGAGTCAAGTAACTTTAATTTGACCTTGGAAATTAAGTCAGCTATATCAAATTAAGGCCAGATTAATTCTGATTATGATTTACCACGCAGAGGCTAATACATGTTAAAATCACATTTTTAGTTAATTTAAATTATTGTTTGAGTGTTCCTGCAAAGGTGAGTCCTAAATCTCAACAATATTAATCAGACAAAAGAAAGGAGGCCTTGCATTTAACTGGTCTATTTGTTTCATAACATCTTCATTGTGAAATTTGCTCAGCATAGTGCAATAAAAAACCTGTTGGGCTGCAATGGGCAAAAACCTGTTAGTTTGATTAAATTACTCAAGAGAATAAAAAGGACAGGTATTTTCAGAGCTGGTTGGTAAACACACCTGGCTCAAGGATTTCTGCAGGTGGCCTGAGAATTCAGTTGGAGTTACACACAAATGGACTAATTCAGAGAATCTTAGGATGGTCTGGGTGAAAAGGGGACCTTGGGCCTAAACTAGTTCCAACCCCCAATTAATTATTAGTTACAATTTGCAATAACAGTGTGAAGGAAAATTCACTGTCTCCATCGTCTTAAAGAAAAGGAAAAAACCCCTGAATTTCCATTGTGTCTCTACAGACAATTTCCATAGACTTGGGTATTATCTTTAGTGGGCAAAAGTTTAGACAGATACAAACTCCAGTCTCCCTCAGGCTGACTCTGTTAGCAAGGGACTCACACATTGTCTGAGAAGCTGCTTTTCCCTTCCAGCTTCCCAGCAGCAACTCCTGACCCTGATGTACTACCACCCACAGACACAGCAACCTATCAACTCATTCCCCTTATTCCCTGGCCTTTTGCATCTCCCAGGTATTGTTTACAGGTGTAAATTGTCCAACATAAATAAAAATTGCTCTTTCTGGAGCACCTCTGGCCAGTTAATGCTTTTAAGGAGCTAAAACCCATGAGCAGAGTTGCCTCCTGTGTTAGTTTGACCAGCCCACAGAAGTGAGCTGCTGGTTTTGAGACTGGCATTTTATTGGACCAATGGGAAAGCATTTTCATTTTCTAGTTCTTCTTTCTTTTGGAAGGAAACAGAGCCCAGGAACTCCTTTTCGTTCCGTCTGTCGGAGAGAGAACACCTTCCCCCCTTGGCCCTGGGCTCAGTGGGGGGACAGGGGGAGCCACGTGGGGCTCAGCTGCTTTTGGGAACATCTGCTGGCACAGAGTTCTGCTCTGCTGCTGGCTGCGCCGGGCTCTGCCTCTGTTTAACTCTGGGCAGAGAGGGGCAGAATCGGTGCTGTGAGTCCAGGACACCCTGATGAGACCGAGGGGTGGAAAAGGGATCCGGGATCTGTCCAACTTCCCCTTCCAGCTGCAGGGCACCAGCGAGCGGCTGCCTTTGGGCACAGGCCCCTGAGATCTGCCCCCAGCACTGAAATGTGGCACCATGGACTGCCACAGCCTGCCTGAGATCCTGGCACAGCTCCAGCACAGCCACAACCCCTCAGGTGAATGCCTGGGCTGGACTCTGCCTTTGTTAACCCTTTCAATGCATCAGGGCACAGATGGGACCTGGAAAACCCTCCCTCCTCTCTCCAGGGAGAGAAACATTGAGTGCAGAAGTATAAAGACAACATGAAGTATCAAAGCCAGTCAAGAAGGATTAAAGATCCAGATGGAAGGACTATGGGAAGCTGCTTTCAAGCTATAAAAGACTCTCATAAGTTATGGTGGATGGCTATAATCTATTGAAATATTTCCTTTAAACCATAGAGAAGTATGGGGAAAATAGAAAGTTCAAATTTTAAACCTGAGCAAAGGAATGAAATGTTGACAAAGATGGTGATTTCATGGGAAGTTCAATAGAGAGATGAAGTGATAAAGACTCTGATCTCAAAAGAAGAAGTAAATCTCTGTTCACTGAGGTGCAGGTGATCCCAAAAATAAATAAAGAGAACCTTTGTTTTGAACAGTTATCTTTAAAATAAAACGCCATACATAGATGTGGCACAGAGGCACAACTGTGAACATGGGAGGAGTTTCATGAACACAGATCCTCTGGGTGGCTGTTGTTCATGAAGATTGGATCCACGAGAGAACTGTTTCCTTGTGGGGGAATTTTCCATAACAAATGAGAGGTCCTTCTCTCCCTAAGTGAACTAAAGAAAGACTGGTTTAGAGGTAGAAAACCAACTAAGATTTGTAATTGTTGTTTTCTTTACGTTGTTGGTTGGGAGAAAAGAAGGGTTGGGGAGGGAGGAAGACAGTTTTCAAAGTTTCATTCTCATTCCTGTTGAGTTTTTTCCCTTTTAGTATTAGTTTAAGTCTCATTACTTTTAAGCTTAAGCCAGCTTTGCTCCTAATTGGATAATTTCAAATTGGTAAACCCAAACCAGAACACGAATTGGTGTTTCTGCCTGGTTTCAAATAAAAACCACAACACTTCATCACACCTCCAAGAAGGGCCTGGCTGACCAAACCTTTGGCTAATATTTGCCAGTTACAGTAATTGGTGTCCTAGAGGATATCGACCCTCTCTTCATACCTTGCTTGCTCTTCCTGGCAGGCAGCTCTGCTCCTAAATCAAGAACACAGACAGCAGTTGCCAAAGGGCTGGTGCTCCCCTTCCTCCTGCTGGGGTTCTCACAGCTATTCAAAAAACATACAACTGTCCATCACAACACAACACCTCTCACATCCCACAGAGCAGTGACCACCCTAAATAACCCTAATTACTGATTATGCCCATTCCTGGAAAGAAACAGGATTCTATTTATCATAGAATCCCAGAATGGCTTGGGTTGGAAGAGACCTGAAAGCCCATCTTGTTCCATCCTTGCCATGGGCAGGGACACCTTCCACTATCCCAACTTGCTCCAAGCCCTGTCCAACCTGGCCTTGGACATTTCCAGGGATAGGGCAGCCACAGTTTCTCTAGAGCCAGGGCCTCACCTCCTTCTCAGGGATTCCTTCCTCATATCCCATCTGACCCTGGCAATGGGAAGCCATTTCCTGTGTCCTGTCCCTCCATCCCTTGTCTCAGGTTCCTCTCCAGCTCTCCTGGAGCCCCTTTGGGCACTGAAAGGGGCTCTGAGCCCTCTGGAGCCTTCTCTTCTCCAGGTGAATACCCCCAGCTCTCCCAGGCTGGCTTCAAAGCAGAGGGGCTCCAGCCCTCAGAGCATCTATATTTACCATCATCATTTATAGTTCTCACCAGTCAGGATTTTATATACCAGCCCTGCTGGATTTTATATTTTTGTAGAGATGATTGAGAGAAATAAGACACTATTTATAGACAAATTCCCAACAGGGTCCTAAAAGGCTCTCATGAAAAGCCATTGTTTTGCTTTCTTATTTGCTGTGGAACTGTAACCCACTGCTCCAGATTATTCACCCCTATCTATTCCTATGCAGCAATGAATTTGAAGACACCCCAGGCTAGCTGCTGGTGCCAAAAATGCTGTAAGGACATTTACTGCCATTTGGAATATTTTTACTTCAAAGGAAAGGATTAATGAAGATTATGGAAATGATCCTCAATCTCTGTGATTCCACTGACCTGCTTTTCCCCAGATACCACTTAAGGATTTGTTAAGCTGTGTGTCAGCCATATGAGAGAAATGTTAAGTGCAATGCAGAGTGGGAAGTGCAATATTAAATATGTGCACACCACTTCCAAGGTAAAAATACTTTTGAAGCACAGCCAAACACCGCTGGCACTCAAAGCCAGTGTCTGGAGTGGTGTAGCATTGTCTGAGGCAATCTAAGCTCCCCCATCCCCAATAAATGTGTATCAGCTCCAACACAGTGCCAACGCTGCAGCTGCACCACTTGAGCCTTGCGCTCTTCTCACTCCTGGCTGCTCCCTAAGCTTCAGATACACCATGAATTTGTCCTGTGAGTGCTTTGTATAACCAGGGGATAGCAGGAAAGTAAGAGAAAAACAAGACAAGGGTATTATGATAACATGTGAGAGACAATTTATCAGATCAAAGACAATATTACAATATGCAATTTTTTAATCTTATTTCAATTCTTAAGAGTTGAGTTGGAGTTTTGTGCCACATTATCTATATTGATGCTACCACTCTGCCTATCCATACTAATCCCACCATGACCTATATTACCACAATTTTTGTTTAAAGACATGAAGAAAGCGTAAAATCCTAATTACTTGCAGAGTCTTGTCACTCTTGAGAGTAGTCAAATGGTGGCACAAGTCACCTGGAGAGGTTGTGGAGTCTCCATGCTTGCATATACTAAGAACTCAGCTGAACTTTAGTTAATGTATCCTGATGACCTCCAGAAATCGTTCCAATTTCTAATTTTCATAGAATCATTCATGTTGGAAGGGATCTCAGAATGTCTCTGGTCCAAGTTCCCATTCAGGATCAGCTCTGAGGCCAAACCAGGCAGGTCTTGGAAACGTCAAAGGGGAGAGATTGCACAACCCTCCAAGGTCTGATTTTCCTCATGTGGGAAAAGTCTCTTCATGTATCCAGTCTGATCCTCTCAGGTTTAAGTTCTGCTCCTCCCACTGTGCACTACAGTGAGGAACTCCAGCTTCTCAGAACCCCCTCACAGGTCCTGGAGGCTGCTGTGATCTTCCCCCAAAGCAGACTCTTCTGCAGGCTGAGCAACCTCTCTCTCCTCAGCTTCCAACAGAGCAAGTGCCCCAGCCCTGAGCACCTTGCTGTTCTCCACTGAACTCCCTTCAGTTTAGCCTTTCCTGTACCAGAAGCCCCAAGCCTGTCACAGATTTGGGATGTGATCTCCTGGGTGCTGAGCACAGCAGATACCCCCAGTGCATGGCCCTACCCGTGCTGGTGCTGCCCAGGATGCTTCCAGGACACTGTGGACTCCCTCACTTGGTGCCCCAGCCTGGCCCTTTCCTGGAGCTGTCTCCAGGCAGGCAGGCTCGGGCTGGGTCTCTGGCAGGCTTTCCCAGGGCAGGGCTTTGCCCTGAGCTCAATTCCCTAAGCTTCACCTCACCACACCCCTCCAGGCCGTGTAGCTGGCTCCCATGGCAGCACTGCCTTCAGTTCAATGCCATTTGCAAACATGATGAAGCTTTTCTTTTTATCTTCCTCCAGGACTCTGATAAAGATGTTGAGCAGAACAAGTATCTGTGGTACTCCATTTTTATCAGCCTCCAGTAGACAACCAGCTCTGAACCTTGTTTCTATGAGCATGATTACTGAAGTAGTTTTTCAGAAGATAGACAACCTCAAAGGTTGTCTTGGGTTGCAGTGCAAGATGTGACCAGAAGCATGCATTCTATCACCATCTCTTGGAACTGGGAGGGGGGTGGGGGTAGGGTAATCCTCTGTTAGTGGGGCAGCTGTTAAAAAACAGCTGGGGCAGTTTTCTTTATCTCTTCCACGATCCATCCTCCCTCCAGGGAGATCTCTTCTGCTAATTGCCCATTGGGTCTCACTACATGATGATAAATTTACATCATCCCACTGGGAGATGCTCCACCCAGGGAAAGGAGCCAAGCATTCCTACCTGGATATAATCTGAGATTTGGAACACCATGGCACCCTTTTCCACTGGATTCCCAGAGGAAGACCAGGCCCATCTACACCGCCACTGGACCTTCAGAGGAAATCTACACCTTTCTACAGGATCATTGCTTCAACAGACCCACATCTGCCACTCCAGGAGGGCTGCAGTCACCATTTAATGGGACTGCTACACTGACCCATAGAGGGTCAGGTTGTATTCTGACTCTCTCAGTGGGTTTGAGGGTTTTTTGAATTACTGCATTTTTATTTTAATTCTCCTAATAAAGAATTGTTATTCCTATTCCCATATCTTTGCCTGAGAGCCCCTTAATTTCAAAATTATAATAATTTGGAGGGAGGAGAGTTACATTTTCCATTCCAAGGGAGGCTCCTGCCTTCCTTAGCAGACACCTGTTATTCAAACCAAGACAAAGGTAGATGTAACTCCTGTACTGTGTTTAAATGAACAATTTACTCCTTTGTGTAACACAAAACCCAAGCTTAATTTCCTTTTTCAGTGTATTCTGGAAGACAAAGCATGTCACAGGAAGTTGGAACCATTCAGATGTGCAAATGTCCTCAATATGCCCATTCACTGAAGTCTCAGTACTGATTTCAACATAGTATTTAACACAATTAATGCAGCTGATTTTATCACTGTGCTGATATGGAAGACTTCAAGACATTATGATGAAAAATCATTTGCCTGGGAAAGTAATTCATAACTAGGATTCAAAGGAAGTTTTTATTTGTTTGATGGATTGGTTGTGTTATGAATGTTATACATGGGTAATATAATTGGCTCTAGCAATTAAGGGATGAATATTGTGTGTATGTCAAAAGGAGTTTTATTGATACACGGTTATATTATTGTAGTTTGTTGTTTGAACATCCTCTGTTCTCCCCATTGTCCCCTTTGCCCCCTCAGTATTGTTGCCACCAGCTAGCCTTGGTTGTGAAAGACTCGTGGAGGGAGGGTGTGCACATGTGCCTCTTGCATGGGATGAGAAGAGCTTGTTGCTGGGAGGGCACAGCCTGACAACACCTGACCTCCAGTCAGGGTGCAAGAACGTGATCCCCACCGATGGACGGTGCAGAAGAGTGGAGGGGCAGCCTTTGGGAGGGGCCAGGGTTGGCTGATGCAACCCCAGGGCTATAAAAGGGGGAGCAGACACTTTGTAAACGAGTACATGGTGGCTTAGTCTTATGCTTCCAGCCCTGCTCTTTCTTCTTATTCAGTCCTCTGTCGTATTTTGTCATAGTTTAATAAGCCTTCAAAATGTTTTAAAAGTGAGTGTTGTTTCTCACATGAATAAGGTGTAAGGGTTGGCTCAAGCAATTGAGAAGGAGTTGTTAAGCATGGTGGGAAGGAGTTCTCTTGAGGTTTATAGTTCTTTTGACATGTACTCTTGTCATTCCAGTTTGATTTCAAACCCTTTCCTGTTCTCCCTTCGATCCTCCTCTGTCCCTGGGTGGTTGCTGCCTCGCAGCTCTGGCAGACAGAGCTGTCAAACCCTGGGGAAGGGTGGGTGCCTGCCCCTGGCAAGAGGCAGCAGGGGTGGGGAACGCTTGTGCTGGGAGCCCTGGCACAGGAACATCTCACCAGCAATCAGGATGGGAGAGGGGCTGCACCAAGGAAAGGCAGGAGGACTGACTAGCAGACCTTGGCAGGAGCCAGATCTACATAAGATCTACAGAAGGATAAAGGCAGGAAGCCTAGGAGGAGCCAAGTATACAAATATATATACATATATGGGTAAAGCCACAGACTGTGGGAGGCGCTGAGTAGACATATAAGGACTGCTCATGAATGTTAATGATTCTGATGCAAGCTCGGGCATGTAAAATGCGAAAACGCCATTTTGTGAGCTGAGCGAGTCTCTGCTGAGCAGAAAGTCTCACTATGCTGCCAGTGCTGCAATTTTAATGGGTTCTAATTGTAATTTTATTTACTCACTCCCGCCCAGGGTCTGAGTTGTTTATAACCGCTGGTTTTGGAGCTTTCTTTTTTGTTACTTTTCTTTTTTTTTTTAAGATCAGCTGCAAATAGAGCAAGCAGTGCCAGTGCAATTCGTAGAAACCTAAAGGACAAAGTTTTGGGAAAATCTGTCAGGGCTGCCACATACTTTGGTGGATAACCAGTCCCTCAGATATGGTAAGCTGTGAAGGAAAAGGGTAGAAAATATTCCATCAGTCATTTCCCTCCAAGGCCTGTTTATTTCCCTCACAACACCAGATTTGACACACCAGCCCGTTTGGCAGCCCCTATCAGAGACAGCCCTGGGCACACACTGTGCAGAGGGAAATGCCCCTTTCCCACAGGGATAGCCCTGGGCACACACTGTGCAGAGGGAAATGCCCCTTTCCCACAGGGATAGCCCTGGCACACACTGTGCAGAGGGAAATGCCCCTTTCCCACAGGGACAGCCCTGGCACACACTGTGCAGAGGGAAATGCCCCTTTCCCTCGATCCTTTAGGAATATCTTCCGTGAGACAAACACAGCAGGGCTTATCCCAACACTTTTGATGTAACCCTGTGAGAAATACGACTAATGCAGCTCACTTCCAAGGGAGCAGAACTGGGGTGTTGTGCAAGTTCCTGGTGCACTTTGTGAAGAAGATATGTTTACCTTCCTTAAGCAAACCAACAATCTTTAGGAACCTTAGTTAGGTACAAGCCATCTCATCCTTAAACCCAAAGTTTCTAACTTAGTAAATGGGGTTTTACAGATGTTGCTGGGGGGACACTTGGGCTCTGTTCTGTTTAAATGGAGATTTATTTGCATTTTAAAACAAGAAAAAAGACCCATCTGTAGGAGTCTGTGAATAGCTGTATGGCTAGTTTGGGGCTCAGTTATTGCAAGGTGAGGATTCCATCAGCTGCATCATCAGAGCTCCTTGGGAGGGCTCTGTGCCAGCTGAGGGACTCAGAGCTTGGTGCTGCCCAGAGTTGTGCCATCACAAATGTCATACACAAAGGCAAGCTGGCTTTTAATTTCTGATAAATAAGAAATGGAATGAGCAGCTTTTTTTTGCCCCTGCTAATCAAGCTTTATGTGCCCTGCAATTACCATTGACAGCAGATGGAAAATTGCAGTGACTAAACCCCAGAAGCTGGTGTTTTTTTACTTCTAAATTAGTAGTTTAGTGGATTGAGGTAAAATATTTGCCTATTTCTCTATCACCCTGAAAGTATGTTAAATACTGGGTATGGGAACAATGCTGTGAGTAGCCAAGGAAACACAAAATCAGGAACTAAACCTCTATTTGTAGGTACCAAGAGATCAGAGAGACACAAACAAAGCTGCTACACCCACAGAGAAGCTGCTCTGTGTTTTGTTAGAAATACCACGTGAGAATATGCAAAATAAAGTGCTAGTGAATAATTTGCACATGCAAATCCTGCTCAAGCTGAAGGGCTGACTTTTGATCTCCAGGAGCAGAGTTCTGTGCATGCCCATACCTCCAGGCCTTTGAGCCACACTGCCAGAGTTGCCTCAGTTCCTGATGGGGGTCCATTGTGCTTCCTTTTCTGGAAGCCTTTCTTTCCACCACAGAAGCTTAATAGGAAACTGTACTTTGGTATTTAATGGCTGAGTAATGGCACTGTTTTCACCATAAGATGGGAGGAGGGAGGTGGCATGGAAAACCAAAAGGAAACACTTAGACCTGGACTGCAGATCCTGCTGCCAGGAATAGTTATAAAAGAAGAGGCAGATCCTGCCCTACACACTCCACTCCTTTCCTTCCACTGTAGCAGCAAAATAACCCAGCAAGGCCACAGCAATCCTGCTGCTGCCTTAAACCATTAAGTGCTTTTCTAGGGGTAGTTTTCTGTGGGGAGACAAAAGCCACACAGTTTGAAAGGTTGTCTTATGTTCCATGTTCTTTGGTTTGACATTTCCTGCGGCCTTCAGGAGGAAGGCATCCAATCCAAAGCCCTTCCTCAGCCCACTGGCAGCCACCACATGCCATGGGCAGCAAACATCCTCAGTTCCATAGCACCAGGATTAAGAGCAAGCACAGTTCAGAGAACACCTTTCCATTTGCACTGTAAATCTATTCCTTTCCAATATGTTGAAGCTGTCAATACTGCAATTAACATATCAATACTCCAACTAATATTTTCTCTGCCCCCTGTTCACCCCACTCTGCTAGGGCAGAGCAGAATCCATGGCTGTTTAAACCAAGGAGACTTGCAGGAAAAGCTGCCAGGAGCTGCAGCAGGACTGAGCAGCAGGAGAACACCTGCTGCCTTGAGAACAGAGGGAAAGAGGAAACTCTTTGGGTCAGGTTGGAGAGAGAACTGAGGCTGTAGGAGCCAGAGGAAGCAACAAAGCATGACACAGGTAATGCAAGTCTAAACCTTTGAGTTCAGGGGCTTTCGTAATTCATATCATCATGAATTCTTCTGTCTTGCATGACTCTTAGCTGGATTTACAGGATCCAAGAGTGAAGTGTTGGGGAGGGGACAACCCAAGCTATAAATAACTGAAGAGAAAAGCAACAGGAGATTTCAAGGCTTTGCTGATTCAACAAGAAGGCATGAAATTCCTCTCTTTCACTATTTAAACAGTTACTCCAAATAGAACTCTTAAAAGGAAGGATATTCGAATATTATTATCAGCAGGATATGCTGACAGCCCTCATACTCTCCTTTAGTCCTTATAAAGTGTAGGAACAGGAATGTGCAAACCATAAATTGCAAAGACAGCATCTGCAAGCCTTCATTCAAGGTTCCTAATTGCTCTGTGATTCAGCCAGACATGTGGCTCTTTTTGTTTATTATTTGTGCATATTCAGGCAAGCTGGCTGGTATTAGCACTTGCCTGGGGAATGGCCTTTTTCAGGGAGGTGTTGGCATATTTCTGTTTTGTTTCTAGGAGGTCAGTGGTTTGGGACTGGACTGAAACATTACAAAGCCAGCATAAACATTCCTTTTTTTCAGATTATCCTCAGGGAAAAATAACAGTCTGGCCATTGCAGCTTTGAGAGTTACAGCCTTACTCCTGCCAGTGCTTTCATCCCTGGCTTACACCAACACCAGTATAATTTCCCAGCCCTCCAGGTGCACTTCACCCCTCAAAAAGAATGGAGATTAATTTGGAGCTCCAAGACCAGAGGCAGATGCTGTTTGAGAGCATGTAATACAAGGAGGATGATAAATGCTTCAGAAATAGTCCTCAGAGACTGTTGATTCATTTTCAAGAGTACGGTGATGCTCCAGGTCACTGGCTTTATATCCAAAGATGGACTGTGTTTTAAACCCACAGTTTGTGATAAACACCTACCCAATACTCCCTGGGAAGACACTGCAAGCACCAAAATGGGGTGAATCCTGGTTTCAGTTCTCTCCTAATCCAAAGAGATATACATTGTCATGAAAAGATGCACTAAATGGCCTAGACCATCCAAAAGTACATATCCAGGTATCCACCTCAAGAAAACAATACCCTAAAACTTGAAAAATGGGACTCATTTACCCTCAGTAGGCAACATACACCTCTCTGGTGGATGATGTCCCTGCCCATGGCAGGCAGTTGGAAGGAGATGATCTTTAGGGCTCCCTACAGCTCAGAGCAGTCTCTGATTCTGTGATTTTATTAACCTTGAGGGACACTGAGCTCAGGGACCCTGGGACAGCTCTGACTTAGACTGCCTCCTTCCATTTCTGCTAGAAGGCTTTGTTATGAGCACCGGGCCAATAAAATCCTTTTAAGTGACCTCAGAAAAATCTCCTAATTTGTTATTAGGTCACTGTCTTGCTTTGAAAGACAGGTGTCTGCCAAGGAAGGTGGGAACCTCCCTTGGAATGGACCCCTCTCCCTCTGAATTATTATAACTTTGAAATTAAGGGGCTTTCAGGCAAAGATATGGGAATAGGAATAACAGTTATTTACTAGTGTGTATGTGCACAGCAAGGCAAACAAACAGCAACAAACAAACGAAAGAATAAACCAGAAAACCCTATGAACAGCCTCTTCGGCTCCCAGCAATCCCCTGGGTGCAGTTGCGGGCGCGGCCGCCAGGGGCGCTGGGGGCTGCCGGCGGGCAGGGCGGGGGCGGGCATTGCCCGCGCCTGCAGGGGGCGCTGTGGCGCGGGCAGGGCCAGCAGAGGCTGCGCCTCACACACCCCGGGCAGCCGGGCAGGGGCCCCGCGGGGCTCTGGGCAGCGCCCAGCAAAATCCCGGGGTGGTGCGCGAGATGGATCAGGAGCCATCCCGGCGGGCAGGGGATGCATGGCTCCAGTGTCGTGACAGACTCGAGGAACGACGCGGCGGGGCTGGGCAGCAACAGCCTGGCTCAGATCAGGGCCGAGAGAGAGGGAGAGAGAGAGAGGGGGAGAGAGAGAGCCTCCCTGGGAGGGGACGGGGCTCGGGATGCTGGGGTTTCGCCCGAGCCGCCTGGCAGATGGTGACGGACTCTTTGTTAGGTGAGGTAGGGGGTTTATAACAAGCTCCCAGTGCAAAGGCTGCTCTGACAAGCCGAGCTCCATTCTCGGCAGAAGGCAGCAGAAGACAGAACCCCGCAGTGGTGGTGAATCCTTCTCACAGCGACCACAGCCTCTTTCCCCTCCCAATGCCGAGAGCACAAGAGAAAGCCAGCAGGCTAAGTCCCTCTTTTCCCAGCCCAATTCCTGCAGTATCTCTGCCCTCACACTGAGAGAAACCCTCAGATAAAAGAAGTGAAGCCAGATGCCCTCCTCCCCTGAGCTGGGCAACTTCTTTTTGTCTCTCTTAAGTATATGGTCGTTATTGTCTTCTAGCAACATACGGGAGAAAATTCTCTAGGAGAAAGAAACAAAAGGAAGAATCTTAAACCCCAACAGTCACTAAAAAGAGAGAATTAGACCACTGGGATCCTACTTACCTTAACTGATATCCAAAATAACTCAAAGAGACAAGCAAATAACTCAAGAGACAGATTATTTCATATCTGGGTGGAGAATAGCTTTAGGTCATCTGAAAGCCAAGTTTGCAAATTGTCCTGCACTCCCCCGCACTGATATCATACCAACAAGAGCTCAAAGCTGTGCCTTAAGCTATCCTTACTCTGCCCTTGGCTCAGGAGACAGTGGCAGAACAGAGGGAATTTCCCCAGACAAGGACTGGGGATGTAGTACCCAAGGGCAGCTCCCAGGGGTTTCTATATGTCCCACAAGCAGCAGTTTTTGCAGTTACTATTTTGTAAAGGTATTCAGGTTTTTCACTTGAGTGCTGAGCTCTTTATCTAACATCATTGCTACCACCAGAATACAAAGAGTCACAGAGCTTTTTTACTCTGGCAGGGCTGCTCAGCAGTGCTAGCTGTACCACACACCAGGCTCTCTGTCTGTTGCTCTCAGCAAGATCAAGTCTGTCTCTTCCCCTTAAATGTCTCAACATCCTCCCCTCACATGCTGCAAACAGTATTACAACACCCCAGTGTTACACACCTTCCAGCTGCTGCAGATTTTCTTGCCTTTCACTTATTCCCAGCTTTTTGAACACAGAATCTCTTTTAATTAAAAAAAAAACCCACACACACAAAAAAAACCCAAAAAAACAAAAAACAAACAAAAACAAAAAAAAAAAAAAAAAAAAAAAAAAAAAAAAAAACAGACCAAATACAACTGTTGCCACATTGTTGAAGACCTGAGCTTGAAAATAAGATACAGGACTTACACTGATGTTGACAGCAGCCAGCTCCTATTAACCATCAGCAATGGGCTGCAGAAGTCCTTGTCCTCCATGCAGGGAATTGGTGATTGCACCTGCAAGAAGACATTTTTCTCTGGTCATCCTTTAAAAAGAGTGAAAGTGAGAATAGGTGAGATAATTATTAATGGCTTAAGCCACTTTCAGTTCTGGGCTGCAGAAAAAGGCATGTACCCACTTATGCCAATTCTTGCCCACAGAGCAGGCCCAAGTCAGTAGATCCACCTGTCAACTACCAGAGAAACAATAGTTTTCCAGCCAGATAAACTCCCTCACCTGGCTGGCAGTGAAAGCACATAACAGTGCTGCTGACTCAAGGAGAGGCATGACCAGCAACTTTAGACAGAGTAGATCTAGTAAGGTAATTGAAGGTGCTTGAAGGTGCTTATTGTGCTTGAGCTTTGCTTGAAGAGTCCAGAAAGAAACCCCTGATCTCCCTCCCTTGAAAAGAAACCCAGAAAATCATGATATATATTACCAGCATTGATGTTTAGGTATTCTGTGTCACTTGGAGATACAGAGCCAGGGAGTAGCTGGAAATAAGAAACTAAATATGACATGAACTAGAGAGAGGAGTAGGAGGAGAGGCCTTTGACTAGAGCCACAAAAGACCAATAAAGAGTATGCCAAGAGAGAAAAACATCTGAAAATGGGCCCAGCAAAGACACTGGATAGAAAAGTGCTGTCTATGTAAGAGTATACTCCACCTTTCCTAATTCGTTTACTCGCTGCTTGAGAACAACTTATTCAATCTGAAACTAGCCTTTACCTGTCTTGGACTGAAATTATCCACTCAAGCAACCAAAACATTTTATATCCTGTACAATTCTATTCTATTTGTTTTCTAGAACATGTCATGGGCCTCTCATAGAAGCCCAGATTTCAGAAATATGCAAGCACAGCCTGAATCCTGAGAAAACAAATGATAGTATTTTCCAGTATATTCAGTAAATATTATTGCCAGCCCTGCAAAGCCTGCTTTCTGCAACTTAAAAAAAAAACAAAACAAAACAAAACAACAGGCACAACACAAAATAGGAAAAAACAGAGGAAACCATAACTGCACATAAACAGCCTGAACTTCCTCCTCCTTCCTCAGCAAGAGGACTTTGTTTTTCCTCACAGCTGTTCAGACATTAGGAGAGGTCACTTGAGTACTCAGGCAGCCAAGGGTGATGAAACTCACTGCTCTTCTCTGTCTTAGGGAGCAGGGAACTCCCTCTTTTTCAAGCTGAGTTTCACAGACCACAAAAATTAGGAGCTGAGAGCCTGAATAGCTCTGGACATGGTCCTGTAGGTTTCAGGAGAAAACCTGCGGCTAGTTTCCCTGGAGAAAGGCTGTACCCAGAACAGAGTTCCATATTTGCACCAGCCTTTCCTTGCACTAGGGATGGTTTGGATCAAAGCTGCCTCATCCTCAGAAAGCAGGGCAGAGCCATGGGCAGAGCTGAGTGAAGAAAACAGAAATCCTTGGGGGTGAGCAGGAAGGGGAGAAACAATTAATTTCAAGTCACAGAATAGACAGGGAGAAAGAAGTCCAGTGTATGATGTGTGCATCCATAACCACGTCCTGTGTGATTGCTAGCACAGACCCCACATTTGACTGACAGCAGCTGTGATTGTTCTCCTTCCCTTTTGTTACCTGTGCACACAGTAAATCTAGCTCAGGAGCAAAAATAAAAAAGAGTGCTACTGTTTCAAAATAGTTTAATAAGAGGCAACACCATAAGCAAGATATAGCAGTAAATCTGGAACAAATCCAGCTCTCTGTTGGAAAAGATTCCAAGACCTTTCAAGCCTGGCACATGTAACACTTGTTCTTGTCTTACCATTGGAACAAGATACCCATAAACACTTCTGCAGGAGTAGCTGGGAGAAATAAATGTCAGAAAGCCCTGCAGGACTCTGTGAGTCTCCTTGCGAACATGAAGCTTGAGGATGAGCTTTGTTGGGGACATGGATACAGGTGTGCATATCCAGAACTATGTCACATACCTGTTGTGTGCAAGGCTGGGACGTACATGACAGAGGGAAGGAGCTGGAGAAGAAAAGCCTCAGGAGTGAGGAGCTGAAGCCTTACACAGCCACAGGACTGCCTGCAGTGTGACCTGAACTAGTGACTGAATGGTGAGTTAGGGATCAGTAAGACCAGCTGAAACAACAAGCGAAGAAAGTGATCCTTCAGCACTTTGGAATATGAGGTTTTTATAACCTGGAAGCAGCCTTGCTAGTGCATAATATAGGAATACAAAATACATGAGACTTGCTGGTCCATAGTATGTGATTTTGTCACAAATCTCTCTAGACACATCAGCTAATCTGCAGGACCCCAAGTTCTGTCACTCACACACCCTCCACTGTATCAATCCTTTCTGTAGGACATAAAGCATTGCAAACACAGTGTAGGTGCACTGATATGGGTAGAAACAGTTAGCTGATTCTTCAGAGCCTGGTGCTTTCACTGCTTGTAGAAGTTCTTACCATGCTAAAAATACTGAATGCTTCACCTGCTTGTACAGAAACACTGCAGGTAAATTAATCAGCAGCAGGTGAGCAACAGTTTGATTTCATCAACATCACCCTTACCAAATCATTGATTTCTTGACCTGGGAAGCTGTATGGGCTTAGCTAGGCCTGACACCCAGCTGCAGAGGATGGATATATATATCCCAGTAAAATCCAAGCCCACGTGTTAGATGATTCTATCATTTTTTCAGGATGCACAGAAACCTTTCAACACATTGTGAACCAATATTTCTAATTTTGCATCAGAACAATGGGGGACTGAATTTGCCTACAGCAACTGATGATCCCCAGAGATTCCTGTGTGTGCAGAGCCTGTTCTTGCATTGTCCAAACACAGAGGGAAAACAGCCTGATGCGATTCCAGCCCCCTGCCCCTTTCATCCCCAACCTAGAGCACACAACGTGCACTCAACCAGACAGAGCTGAACTGCCTGCAGCCAAAATACAAAAGATTGGATATCTGATTTCTTTTTTTTTTTTTTTTTCTGGTAATATAATCATTCTGTCATGTATAATGGATGCACAGGCAGAGTTTGGGCTTTTGAAAACCTAGAGCAAAGCTGTACTTTATTCCTGTAAATCTCGTGGGCATCAAATTGAAGCATTCTCTTCTGTCAGCAGCACAATGCTTAGCAGTGAAATTCCGTGGCTCCAATAGGACAGTGAGGATTTAATTACACTTGGAAAATAGAGTGCTACCAATGGGTTTGCTATTTTGAGGGCATATGACATTCATGAGCCTTAATATAGCTGTGAACCCACCATAAAGGGTACGGGAAGGACAGATTACCCCAAAATTTTGTTTCCTTAATTTAAGACTGAAGATTCCTGGAGGTCTGAGAATGGAGGAAGCTAAAGGGTTTGGGGGTGTGGGGGGAGGGTCCAAACTATCTGGATGACGAAGAAATTGGTGGGTATATTCTCCAGCCCTAAGGAATTAGTTAGGCAATCCTTATCGGTCTGCTCCAGGGGAGAAGCAGTGAAAGGATAGAGAGTTGGGGCTTTTTGCTTTGTAGAGGTCGGAGAGGTGGGGGGACAGCAAGAACGGATACTGTGAACCCTCCCTAACCAGAGCAAACAAAATAAATTAAGGTAACAAATATTTTATATGGAATTTTGTCATCTGACAAAGCTGTTAAAAGCTCATAATGCCAGATATCAAATTATCCCAGCTATGTTGCTCCATCTCTGGAAGTGTCCAAGGCTGGGTTAGATGGGGCTTGGAGCAACCTGGGATAGGGGAAGGTGTCCCTGCCCATGGCCGGGGATGGAAAGGGAAGGGCTTTAAGGTCACACCCAAACCATTCCATGATTCTATGATTTTATGTGGTTTCATTTTCCTCCCAGGATATCAGAAATGTCATCAGCCTTGTTTTACAGAAGGAGAGATGATATGCCTGGGGTCAGACAGGGGCACAGGTGGGAACAGGGGTGTGTCCCATTTTTTTAAGTGACCTAACTGCAAGGTCTCAGCTGCTTTCCTAAATGAAAATCAGATTTCCATAGTGATGAGTCCAAGCTGCAGAGCCCAAATTGTGGTCAAAAGTTTGGATGCCTGGCATGTAGGGCATTCAAGCCATTATTGCAGTGTGACTCGTGGCACTGGAAGAGGCTGGCCACAGCGGTCAGATCCAGATTTTCCAGTCTTGATGTGGTCAGCACTGAAATGCTGGTTCTGAAAACCCCTGCTCAGGCTTGGTCATGTGCACTTTGTGTTACCATAACCTCCACACTACTGATAACATCCCACATGCTCGTGGCTGCGTCAGAACCCCAGGAGCCCCCAGAGCCCCTGTTGCTCACTGTGCCACCCTGCTCCTGGTCGAGGCACCGCAATCCAGGAGCAGCACTGTACCTTGAGCCCTGCCGAGCGAGCTTTTAGGACCAGGGAGGAAACTGCACAAGCACTCCTAGCTATCCAGAAGAGGGAGTGCACAGCAAGCACACACGGACACCAGGGGCTGCTGTGCTGTGTCCTCCCCGCCCAGCACAGGGGCTCTGTGAACGTCCTGCCCCGCAGAGACAGCCATCCACTCAGGCGCCCCCCGCACAGCTCATGCACAAACAGTGCTCGTCCTGGACGTGTGTCTGCTTGAGATTTTTCCCGGGGAAGTTGTGGTGGGGCTGTATAAGAAGTGTATTTTTGCTCTGTGATAAGCTTGCTTAACATATCAGCTCCCTAGTCAAAATTAATTAAGTGCATTTGGTTCCAAGTCCCTTGCTCCCTGATTTGATAAGTAACTTGTAGGCAATGCTGCAGAATGCAAACTCAGAGCTAATTTCTCAGACTTAGTCAAGAGTGAAGTTTAAAAATTCCCTTTCCGTGAGCAACAGAGTTTTTCCAAGTGGAACTTTTGCTTGTGTTTATCTGGGTTTGCAGCAACAGCCCAAAATGGTGCCTGGATACTGCTGTAGGTGCCCTTGACAATTAAAAATGCAGTCAAGTACAGGAACAAAGCCACAGGCAACCACCATGTGCAGTGATTAACCAGTCAGACCCACATTATGAAAAGGAAAAAATAAGTGGGCAGTAAGTTTATAAACAAAACAATTCTGATAATGTTTCCATGTTTTTCCTCCTTTCTCCACTGACACATCCTCTTCCACCCCCAGCACATGCTCTTCACTCTCCTGCTGAATTACCTTCTTTATATTGGTCTGAATCACTACCTTAGTTTGACTTTTTTCAACTTTGCTTATCTTTGTCCTTCAGTCTAGTTAAGAAAAACCCCACAAGACTTAGCTTTGAAAGGTTTGAAAGGCAATATTAACTCTGTTTAGCTCCAGGTAATAGCGTAAGCAGCAATAACACAATTCTTTAATTATTATTACCTGATTTTATGTTCCTTCCTTACCTAACCTTTCTCTCCTCTTTTTCGATGTCTCTTACAGATTATCAAGAGCTGGTATTCTGTTGACTTTTGTTATTCATTAAAAATGAAGTTCAAGGTCAACTGGTAAGTACATGTTGCTGTTACAGTTTTAAAACAAATAACTTCCATTGCAGTGCAGTGAGAAAGATTTTGAAAAGAAAAAATAAAAAGGAAAGAAACTTCCTGTCTGTGCTGTATTATTACGCAATTCTAAGTGGGTTAAAAAAGAAATGCACTGCTGTAATTTGAATTATCAATACAATGCCCTGTTTTATCTTGCTCAGCTTTCTGCACCATCTTCTTTCTTTGCAGAAAAGTCAAAATAACAAGTTCAGGTTATCTGCAGCAAGGTAAATACCTGGGAAAGTAATTGGCATTAACTTGCAGTTTCTTAACCATGGTTCAGCTCTGTTATCAAGCCTGAAGAGGTTAAGGTCCAAGTGCAGCCCAGATTCTCCTGATCCCTGACTGAGTGAGGAGCAAAGGCAGCCTGAGGCAGGTGCAGTCTGGGCAGCTGCACAGCAGAGGCACCTCCTGTAATGGTCCTCAGTGCAGGAGGCCAGGCTGGACAGAGTTTACAGCACCCTGGTTCAGTGGAAGGTGTCCCTGCCCATGGCAGGGGTGGCGCTGCATGGGCTTGAAGTTCTCTCCCATTCGTGGGCAGAGACAGCAATGGTTTCCCCTCTCCCCCACACCATGTGCACTGGGAGGGATGCTGGCTGCACAGGCTGCCACCCCTGGGCACAGGACAGGGAGGTGCCTGCCAGCTGGGAACCTTGAAGGTGCTCTGGCTGCCAGGGGCTGCAGGGCAATGGTCACACCCCAACACAGGTGAGCACCAAGGGATAAGGGATTGAACACCACACTGGGGTTATTTCACAGCTCAGGCCCTGCAGGGACCAGCAAAGTGTCCATGGACACCTGGAGAGCAGGAGATAAATGCCACTGTGTGCTCGTGTCCTTGCCCTTTAACAGGCCCAAGGCAGGGGCTGTGGTCCTTTAGGAGCCGGACTGCAGCCATTCTGCTTGCTGCTACAATGGGCATTCTGCCTTCTTTCCACAAAACTCCCAAGGCTTTTCCAGCATAAGGATGTCTGGGCACACACGACAACTTGCACTACAAGGCTTGGCAAAGACACCAGCTTTTGTTTAGCAGGGTGCAGAGGACTAATAAACCACTTAATGATTTGTGTTCAAACACGTGAGCGCAGTCACTGACAGCAGCAATCAGGGCTGGGGCTGGGGCAGTGGCTCAGCCCTTGGCTGTGCCAGGAGTTCAAAGCCTGGCCTCCAGCAAGGGCTGGAAAAGATCTAATCCTCCTTTATGTCCATGTATAGTTATTAGAACAAAGGAAGGAATGGCAGCAAATGACAACAGTGAACAACCAGGATCAATAAGAACAGTCACAGAGTGGAAAGTTATGTCAGAGCTTAACCTGAGTGGAACAGAGTGCAATGGATTACCCTCACCTGACTTTGGTTCCTTCCAACCGTGAGGGTATGTTGTTCCTTTCACACCCTGCCCCAAGAATTGGTTGGTTGATTTTCTAGCAGCTGAACCTGTTTCCAAAAAGAAACAGTCGTTATTTTTATTTTACTTAGTGGTTGAGCTAAGGTTCAGCTAGAAAAAAACACTCCAAACATAAAATCTATGCCATTGTGGAATCCAGTGCAAGCTTTTCTACAGAAGTAGAAAAATTAGGAGAAAACAAATCCCTATTTATTGATCACATTTCTAGACTGAAGCATAGGAATAACAAAAACCCACAGAACATGTGTTGGACAAACCAGCCATTCTTAGCTTAACACAGGAGCTTCAGCTCTCTGTATTCCAGGCTTCTGAGTTACCCAAAGCATCAACTTAGAGACTTCTCTCCTTCTACGGAGCCCAAAGGGTGTCTTTGCTCACAAGTTGCAGGAATACCTTCCACGGATACTTATAATTATTTAGAACACCCTGCCGTTCTGACCTTTAGTTCCTTTACTCCTTGAGTTTTTGCAGGGATTTGCATAACCATGGTAGAAGCAGGACTATTCACCTGTCTGATCTGATAAGAAAACTCATTTCCTGCTAGAGTAGGAACTTTATTTTTTAAATACAAATGCATGTTGCTAGCAGAGTAGCTATCAAAGATAAGGAAGTATCTAGAAGTTCTGAGCCTCTGACTTTAATGTTAGAAAACACTAAAACTGACAGTATCTGTTGTTTTCTAAGTTGTCTAATAAACTTCATGCTTTCAAGGAGTTTAACAGCATATCTGATGTCCTACAGGTTGTTTGAAAACAAAATTTCAATTTTTTTCCCTTTATACCTTTTTTTTTTTCCTTTATAGTTTCCAAATAAGCACTATGCAGAGAAGTTAAACCATGACAGGGAACAAAGCAAATAAACAGAAATTCACATCATTTGCACAACTGCCATCCCACATGTTTGGGAAGATCACAAATACTGGGTCAGATGGAGACAACAGGAAGCACTGCAAACTCTGGCAGCTTAAACGCAAAACACAAATTAAAAATAAAACATTAAGGCAGGCCACAAGAAAGGTTTTGAAAAACAGTTTGCAAAGGGCAAAGAAACAGTTACTGACACAGACAAGAATGAACTGTGACATGACACAAGTATCATGTTCATCCACAGCTTGGGGGAGATTCTGAAGGATTTTGGTGATCAATCCAGAGGACTTGAAGTCTGTTAGAAGTCAGTGTAAGGCACAAGGTTCCTGTGGTCACACTGCTCTTGTGGTTCCCCTCCAACATGGATAAATGAACTGGAACAGACAGGTTTGGTGTTATTTTCCACGGGTTGCTATCCTCTGCAACAGTTTTACAGTACAATCTTGATGTAACAAAGGCATAAATTACTCTGAGTAGCTTGCTGGTCTCTGAAATAAAGAGTAATTTATTTCTCTCCTTTCACTCATCCTGGCAGTGTTACAGGTATTGACTTCAGTGTTTGAATTTGGTAGCTTTAAGGTGACCACATATCAGAGCCATTCAGAGGGTTCACGTTTCTTCAGTTACTTTTGAATATGTATGTTATGGGTTTGTTCTCTTCTTTCAAGAATTAAGCTCCTTCAGTACTGACACATGCATTCTGCCTCAGATCATTATTCAGAACTAGTTCTTCAAACTAGTTCTTCATGATTTGTGATATGTAGAGCAGCTAAATACCATTAAAGAACCAGTATATTTCCCCTCCAATTTATTCTGGTTGGAGTCTGTCTCCCACAAGTTATAAGAAAGCATGGGGTCTTGTTCTGCCCTTTCTTCCAGCCAGGGTGACTGTAATGACCCAGAGAAACAGCCCAAATCAGCTCATACTGTTCCAATGAAAGTATCCATCTGAATGTTACAAGCACAGCCTTAGACCGTGTCCCAAAGGGATAAAGAATTCCCTGGACCAAGGCCACTCAATAGTTATGTTGCAAATGCAGATGTGCCCCCAGGCTGACAGAGGCTCAGTCTGTAAACCAGACTCTTGCACAACAGAGACTGATCCTACTTTAGTGAGGATCTGGTCCCTGATTTAGAATTCACACCAAAACTGGTCCACAAAGGTCCGTTTGTAATTTTCTCCTCCTTATTAGTAGATTTTAGATGTCAAGATGAGATCACTCTCATTTATTTTGTCTAGCTACACTTGAGTTCTCTTGATTTCATATGGATGAACTGCTATTAAGTTTGAGATGGGGAAAAAAGGGTATAAACTTATTCAACAGAAGTTCAGTTTTGCTCCATCCAGGATGTTGATAGCACTTGGGCCATTGTCCCTGAAACTATGTGCTTTTATGGAATGGTTTTAACAGCTGTTAGAATTACACAGAATATAAATGCACCATAAAGTTGTATGCCACTGTATGTATTTCACCTGCCATGTTGACCAAAATGGGTGTGGAAGCAGAAATACAGGAGAAGTTACACTTAATATATGAAAACAATTTTTTAAAAAACACACAAAAAAAAACCCAAAAAAAACAAAACAGAGAGACACTAATTAAAGTAATTGTACAAACCCTCAGTCCTGTGAGTAATCCTTTCCCCTGCAGATCATTCACTGACGTCAGGTGACGTTCGGTATGTGAGGCAGGATTATTTACTTGCCCAAGTGCTTGTGAGATTTGGTCTGAATGCTATTCCAGAAAGAGTCCAGAGAGGTCTCAAATATTATCTTCATTATTCTGCCCTCTGTAAAGCAGCCATTCCACTGAAATCCCTCTAATAAATTCAATTTCTTCTCTTGGCTTTCTGTTACCTTTGTGATGGGTTTTAGTTGTTTTCCTGCAGTCACAGTGACTGGAACAGTGACTTAAGGCTGAATTCAGCAATGTAAGGTAACGCTGCTGCAGGAATAGCTTAGGCTGGACTTCGAGTATAAAGTCTGGTTTTAGCTCATCACTACAAAGAGTCAGTGTTCATACACTGATACATAAATATAATAGATACTGATGCATACCCAGTCTTTCACTGAGTTCAAGCAATGCCAGTACATCACTGTTTCCTTTGAGCTGCTTGATACAAGATTCCAGTGTCAAATTATCTCATCATAGATGTAGAAACCTGGCTGGTACAAAGCTTTTACTGTACAAATGACAAAAAAGTCACCTTTTGTCATTTCTTTTCAATTGTGTGACTCCACAGTAAAAAGATGGTCTATATTGTAATACATATCAGTAATGTATCGTCATAATAAAGTCACATATCAGATTCATACTTTTTCTAATGAATTTTTAGCCTTGCTCCAATATAACACTGTTTTATTGGGTTATATAGCATAATATACAGTATATTAGTATATTACAGTGTATATATATATTATAATATGTCTAGTATATTTGGAAAATCACTGCCACAATCTAAGCTCATTAGTGTCTATGGTTTTTATTATGCACCATGAAAAAGAGACAAGAGATTTCAGTTCAGAAGCCATCTTTTTTGACACTTGTTGAAATTGAATTTGCCCTTAAAATTCCCTGTATTAAAATACTCATTTTACATACTCAGAATACTATAAGGGAGTGGATGATGTTGTTTCTCTTGTGGCACTCTGAATGCCTTCTCTTAAGCAACACAGGGAGCTGGACATGTCTCTGTGTTCCCATGTGGACCTGGACATGGAACACTTGGATAAGCACATTTCTACCCAGTGCTGAGTGCTCAGATGCACAAGTTTTCCCAGAACTGGGGCAGTTTTCAGTTCTTCTGCCTCCTGCTGTAGTCCCAGCACTCAGTCGAGTTCCCTACTGCTGGGTTTAGGATGAAGAGAAAACAGGAGCTCCTGCTCTGTGAGAGAGAAGTGTGAAATGTTCCCCGAGCCAGCTTGAAAGTATGGAAACAGGAAGTTCTGCTGGGGTGGACCTTTAGAACACGCCTCATGTGGCCTCAAAACAGAGAAGGCAGCAGAAGGTGGCCTTTAAGGGCCATTTTGGTTTAGCTTTGATACAGAAGTGTGCTCTGACATGTCTTACCAATTAAGTTATCATCTGCTGTCCATTATCATTCAGGGCCACACAAAAACTGTGGATCAAGTTTAAGATAAACACAGCCCTGCCTGATTTCCAGAACAGCACCAATGGCAGGACTGATACAATTTAGGGTTGCAAGAGAGAAACTCAGACCAATCTGTGGGGTAGATCTGAGGCCCAGATTTGCAGCTGGAAGTAATGTTGGTTATTAGGCCATACCTAACACTGTTTCTAGATTCAGCATGCACACAGAGGTTCAGGAAAACCTACTGCTGTAGAAGTAGTATACTGAGGAGGACTCAGCCTCCAGAATTTTGTGTTCTCCACTTCAAAGGGACAGAATGTGATCTGTGGTTTTGGCCAATGACCCATCAATCATTCCCACAAGGACTAAGAAAACAGTTGATTCTGCACAGTGCTACCCAAGGGCAAAAAGGGATGAGCAAGAAGGAATGTAACATCATTTTTTTCTGCAGAATTTGAATCTAGAAGGAATTCATCTGGCACAAATCCTCACCACTACAACAGGATTATAAATGGCAAGTTTCCACTATGGCAACACTGGGTCATAGCCTCAGCACAAGCAGCAAAAAATCCCTTCTCAATTCAGAGTCCATTCCCATATCAGCAGGATTCCCTGCAGTTCCAGGTTTGCTTGTTGTCCTTAAACCAGATGGGGTCCATAGCTTGATGCACCAGCTAGTTACCATTGTGTTGTGATGCTCAGATCCTGATTCTAAGGATTTTTTCACAAAGATTCCCTTTCTAGAGAATGATTAGACTCAATAACGGAGTTTCATGCACCCACAGCCTATCCATTTGTGACTGGTGAAACACTGGCCTTAGTACTGAAACATTTGCCTTAGTAGTAAAACGAAGATGTAGATGTCCAGGTGAGGAAGATGCCCCTGAAAAAACAGGGCTTTATAATGGTTTAGAGGGGGAAGAGAAATTTCATCTTGCCCAGAATGCATCATGAAGGATGATGGCACAATTCATGGGCAGATGATGGGGAGCAGGTGCAGAAGTCCCGCCCAACAAGCCCCTCTGCCCAGCCCAGTCACTCTGCTGCAGGATGAATTTCTCCTGAGAACAGCAAAGCACCAGTACTGACACTTTCCCCTGGTGGGCTTCCCCTGAGAAACGGGGTGGAAGTGAAAGCTGCACTCCTACTGAAGCATCCGGAGGCACCTGCTTACCAGGAAGTGCTTTTTTCTCTTTGATTCCTGTCACTCCCCTCTTCTCCAAAGGTGGATTTTAGTGGTAAGACCATAAGCCATGACTCACATTTATACAAACCACTGTGAACCCTAAAGGGAACACAGCCCTTTTGGAAATTTGATCAATGTCACAGAATAAGCCTGCAAAGAAGCCAAAATTCAGTGGTATCACTTCCAATCCTTGTGGGATTTTATTTAGTTTTTTAGAGAATCATAGAATTATAGAATTGTTAATGTTGAAAAACACCTTTAAGATCACCAAGCCCAAGCACCAGGCAGTACCACCACCATGTCCAACACTAAACCTTGTCCCCAGCTGCCACATGCACATGGTTTATGAACACCTCCAGGAATGGGGACTCCACCACTGCCCTGAGCAGCTGTGCTGGGCTTTATGATGGGGTTTTGATTTTGTCTTGGTTTTAAAGTACTAAAAGCTGTAATTCTGATCCAAATCACAACGCTCTAGACATGGATGAGAGGGGGGAAAATACCACAATGGTTTAGGGACACTCACATCCATTCTGTAACACTGCTAGAGCAGCTGGCCAAATAATTGAGCTATTGCATTTTAGCATGAGTCATTTGTTTGTTGTCAGCTTTAGTAGATGAATCAGTGACCCTGTGTGTCAAAGTCTCTAATGTTGATTTGTTTTGATATTTTCCTAAAATGTTAAATTGAACCATCTATTCCATTTGCCAGGTAATCTTGCAAATTATTAACGCTGCAATCCATAATAAAATAAATCATCAACAGCAAACCAGAAAGGTTTTACCAGGACAAAAACAATCACTTAATAAAGCCCCAGGCTCTACACATTAAATTATTTCTCTCTAATTTGAGTTGCTTGTATTTCTAGTTAGGAAAACGCAATGCTAAATGAAAAGCTCTCCCAGAAAAGATCAGCAGCAGCCCACTCTCTAGCCAGCATCTTTAAAGTCTGAGCTTCTCTGGAAACTGCAAACTCCTACTGCAGGAAGAGAAGAGAAGAACAGGACAACAAATCACCCCCAAGTCTGTGCTGTATATATCCTCCCAGCTCAAAGTAACTGATAGACAATGAATCAAAATGTTCTTTGCCTTCCTCAGTAACAGTGTTTAAATTCAACTAACATCAGTTCAGAAAAACTGTTCACAGACAATTTTTCTGGACCTATGCTTTAACTGCTCTAACAATTGATCCCCAAAGCCAGCCTGGCTTATCAGGAGAGTAACCCCTTGAGAGACTGAAATGCACTGTTCTAAGAGAAACTATCAGACTCTGAAAATACTTTCATTCTGGGACCAACACAGTCATTTATATCAATACAACAAAGAAAACATTTACTGTGAGAAAAAACCTTCTGTATATTATGAACATAATAAATCAGGGCCAGTTGCTTGGAGTTCTAGTTTCATTTAGGCCACTAAAATAAATCTGTAAACATTTGTCTGAGCTCTGTTTGTTCTTCCTTTGAGGACATTAGTGCTGTAAGAGCTAAAACTCCCACACATACCTCTCTTTCTTTCTATTTACCCTTTAAAAGTAGAAAAGGTCTGATCAAGAATGCCCTGTGCTTGCCTTCCTCACTTTATCAAGCTCCTTAGGGACAGACAAAAATCCCAAGAATTTAAGATAAGGCTGCACACAGGATTTAAGTTCATGGTGGTTTTGATACTGACTTCGAATCAAACACATCAAACAGATACTCTCAGTATCAAACAGATTCTGACATCCAAGTCTCTTCTACCCTGATTTTAAAAAGTGTAGTCTTTCTAAATGATATTTTTGTCTGCCTCTTCTCAAAGTAGATACACAAATGCCACACTGTGCCATTTCAGGGGCACTGCTGTCAAGCTTAGACTGAATTTTCAGGCTCAAGGAATGCAGGAGTGGACACCAAAACACTTCCTTGTGTTCTGTGAGGATTCACTTCCAGTGTGGCCATTTCTATCCTGAGCACCTGGTCTGCAGGAGAAATCCATTGGAATTGTCAGTGCCTTGACTCAAAGTGAGCTCCCAGCAGGGGCCTGCCTGATCCTCACTCCAGCCCCAGCCTAGGGTTCATTACCAGCATCTCTGCAGGCTTAGAGCTAGTAAATAGGAAATAGATGGTACTGAGAACGAGTAGGAGTCTTGGCAACAGGTCCCAAGGCTTTTCGGCCATCCTGCCTTACAAACCCTAAGGAAACATACACCAAGGCTGCTTTTCCATTTGTAGGCCCACTGGCTATCAGTGCCCACTGCCATGGGTTTGAACTCATGTCCAGCTGTGTCTCAGAAAGGGGAACAGTGAAGAAAACATTTCATTAGGTGCTGTTAATATTGATTTACTATTAATGGAGATTTACTATCAATGTATTTCCATAACAGCTAAAACCAGCACCATGGTAAAGGCTTTATCTGCCAATTATGGGATTTCCTCTGTAAGGCTTAGAGTACTTTACATTTGTACTTATGTAGTAAAAGGAATGTCTTTATGTAACTAATTACATTTATATTTTTGCAACGGTTCACTTCCCCTCACAAAAATGAAAAACCTTCTGAGTTGCTTTTCTTTAACACAACAAATATTGCTGTATTTCATGAGACTGAAAGTCTCGTGTATTTTGTCCTCCTGCCTTATCGGACTTGTACATGTGGCTGATATAATGTGTCATGCCTTTTACAAAAGTAAATTTTTAATCCACTGCAGTCTTGGTGACCTCCTTTGAAGCATTCAAAGTACAATTCAGGCCTGGTTTACATATTGATAGCCACTCCAGAACATGATCAGTGAGCCATGGAGGTGTTTCCACGTGAACTATGCTGCCAGCAGTTGGTCACACTAAAAGCCACCCTGAGTGTGCCTGATAGCAACTCCCTGTCCCGGAGGAGCCTGGCAGAGACCCCTCTGGTGCTGGCAGAGCCAGCTGTGCCTCACATGATTTTCTCTGTATCCAGGCTGACTCCGGTCCCTGTTCCTCCTCAGAGGATTTTCAGGCATGCCTAAACACAGGCCTCTTGTCCAGGAGTGTTCTATAGGTTATGTACCTATAATCAATGTTGACTCCCAAGAAACAGGGGCTGAAACACCTCCACGGTACAGTAACAGACAAAAAAGTGCCACTGAGCTCTCAGGCATCTGGCAGCAGGTGGGATCTTTGATCTCAGTGGAATTACTTTGTCATAGTAGATTTACTGATGTACATGAGAGACAGGTGAAAATGTTGGTGGAGAGGCTGCCTCACCTCCTGCCATCCCAAGAGCTGGGAAACACCAAGGAAAGGCAGTCAGGCTGTGGAATTGAAGGGAAGGAGGACAGGCAGAGCACATTCCAGGCAGCAGTGACACACAGCCCCATTTCCCAGCCCAGAGCAACAGGAGGTTTCCAGGATAGCTGGAAATTGTTTCTTTTTGACAGCCTGGAAGCCAGAACTGAGAGGCCCTAAGGATGCCCTCTCAGTGGGGAAAGGCTGCCTGGTTTGTCCTTAGGGAGTTGTACCCTGGGGAGAAATGGAGAAGAAGCCACACATATGAAAAGCATATAATAAACCTCATAAAAACACCTACATATTATAGCATGCAGTGCTATGAAATCAAGTGAGTAAGCATAAACAGATCTTGACAAAGACAGGGGGAAATATGAGCACAGACTCCTCAGAGGAAATCAGAAATTTTCTGAGCAAATAGATGATCCCTGTTGGAATACTTTGGTCTTGAATGCAGACTGAGCAGAAATATGGTTTCTCCTGTTTATAGGAAGAACTTCCCCAGATCACTAGCAAATTTATTTTATTTTATAGAAGTTTTATAAAGTGCTCTCCAGCTAGGTAGAGAGACGGATGGAAATCTTGCATTTCCATGTTTTTAGACAGTTTGTTGTTAGCTACTTGCAAAGTGTCCTGAACATCTGATGAATGGGAAAAATCTGGAGTATTAAATAAAACTGGATCTGTTTCAATGCCATTGCCCTGTGCTACCTACCCCCCGTTGTTTTGTATACAGTAGATAAATAGTACCAAGAGTTTAGGGGTGTTACTAAGGGCTTGTTTTTGTGACCCTTCTCAAGGCTACACAGAGCGTTCCCTCAGCCCCACACTTCACCTGCTCCTTGTACTAATATTGTGTTGATGTTTTTAACCACCTGAAATCGACCTGTTTGAATGACCCACATCCTGATGTCAACCTAGCCACAATATCAGCAAGTCCATAGGAAACTACTTGAACAGAGAAGGTAGGAGTCCACAGACATGAATTTCTGTCTCATTGGCAGGTTTCCAGGGAGAGGTGGCTGTGTCTTGTTGACACGGGCTGAGCAGATGTCAACTACCAAGGGGGACACCAGGCAGGCAGAGACCTGTCCTCTGGAACATAGTCAGGAGGACACCCAAACACTACTCTTCCTCGTGACTTGTTTTCAGTCTGAATCAGGATTGCACCCAAATGCACTCCTAGCACATGAAAACACTCATATTTCCTTTTCAATATTTACAGCAGAACAGAAAACACGAGTTTTACTGCCCTGTGGTGTGCACAACCACCGTGCAGTTACAACATTAGTGCAGACTTGGATTCAGCTCCTTCCCATCCAGGACCTTTCTAAATCATTCCTTTATTTCACACAGCTCACTCGATGGGCCCTCTCCAGTCCAGCCCAGTACAGCATGTGTTGTGTCCCTTCAGGGATATGAGCTGTTTACCTAAGCTTGATAAAACAGGATTTGACCTGCAGCATGTTGAGGAAATACACCACTGTCTTTAAAAAGAAAAGGTAAAAGGAAATCTGAGGTAACTTATCCCTCAGTCAGCCTTTAATCCTTTGGAAGCTCATGCACAAACAAATATGAGACAAGAAGGCAGCAAGTTATGTCAAAGCCACACATGTTCCTGATGGGGCGAGTGGCCCAGTGGAGGAGGGGAAGCCACAGAGGTTTCTTCCCTTCCCTTGGTGAGACACATTGCCACAGGACATTCTGAGAAGGAGCTACCTGGAGGGTAGCTACCAAATCACAGATGTGCAATGCACTGAAAGACCTCCTCTCCAAATGTAGCCATCAGGAGAAGATTTACTGTCAGACCCCAAGGGTGTTGAAAGTGGGACTGTATCATTTAGGGTGAGCCTAAAAGTTACAATTTAATGCAGTGACTGCATTGAGAACAGAGAAACTTCATTTACAAAATTTGCAAAGCAATTGTAGATGCTCTGGAAGCCAGGATCAAAACTCAAAGCTGTCTTGACAAAATTAGGTCAAAAAGCAAAGAAACAGGACCCTTGAGAGACTATCTTATCTACTCTCTGACCATAGGATCAGTTCTGTCAATACAATTCCTTCCACTAGTCAAACTTACTCTTAAAATCCTCTAGTGCTATTCCATGTGTTCCCTCTGTGTTTCGGGTTTGTTTCTAAGGTATAAGTACACTTAATGCTTTTCCAAAATCAATCCAAATCTCCCTTAATGTAATTAGTCTTTTTTCTTTTTTTTTTTTTTTTCTTGTCCACACTGGACATAGAAGACATACCATACCGTTTTCTTTCTTTTTGCAACAGCTCTTTAAGGCCTTCAGAATAATGTCGCACTCTCCTTCTTTCAGATGCTTTTAAACTGAGAGAAGCGGGATTGTTTCAACCTTTCCCTGAGAACCGTATTTCTTAGATCTCTGAGCACCTTCAGTGCTTCCCTCCTGGTGCTATCCAGTCAGCCCATGTCTCTCCTGAAATGTAGCATCCAAAGCTGGCCCAGTGTGGCTACTGGCCCGGGTGGCCCGGCTAGCCTTGTCCCCAGCTGCACAGCCAGGGGCTGCCGTTCTCAGGCTGCAGTCAGCCCTTGAATCGGCACAAAGCAGAGAGGCGCTCTGCTCTCCAGGCTCCTGACCCCCTGAGTCAAGGTTTGAAATAAAGGTCCAAAAAGGCACATTTGCAGAGATGTTTATTCTTCTCAAGGGGGTGCAAAAGAGAGCGCAGGACCCAAATTTCCAAGCTTTTAAACGGAATCAGTCCAGGGGTGTTCCCATCGGGGGGAATAGGTACAATGGGACAGGGAGTGGCAAGCCAGGGACAGAACAAACCCATTGAGGTGGGTAACAGGAATAGACCACTTGAGAAAAACCAAATTTAACATCCACCACCACAGACCAGGTCCTACAAATGCTGACTAGAGCAGACACATTACACTGTTTCAAATAATGCTCCTTCCTGCACACCCTCAGGTGGTATTTACCCTCTCAACCCCAGCAGACCATTATTGATCAGCACTAAACTAAAGCTCTTGGAATCAAACCAGAACCTGAGGGCTCCAAAGCCTGATATCCATGTCTCCATTTTTCCAGGGAAAGGCCAAATGACAGGGAAATTATGAGCATGGTTGGTGGCACAGTTTGGATGTTTTACAGGATTGGCAAATACTGTTGGGTTTTGGATATCAGTAGGCAGAACAAGTTTTCTGTTTTACACACATAGATCCATCACTGTGACACGGAGTTGATTTCCAAGAATATAGACAGTGCAAGACCAGCAAGATGACCCCTCTCAGCATCTTCTTGTGTATCCTTTTAGCACCTGCACAAACGTGACTGATCCTGATCCTTTTGGAACCAAAGTGACAAGTGACACCCTGCTTCCCAAGGAACTCAATTCAATCCCAACATGTCACCTCACTGTAGTCCACAACCTGTCCCCTGGGGTCCTGCAGGGAGACCTTTGTGTAGGCAGTGCCTCCTTTGATCCCTGAGCTCTGGGCTCTGGCAAACCAGCTGCATCACTGGGTCAGCTGAGGTGATCTGAACATTTAGATCTGTTCCTCTGATGCTGTTTCCAAGAGCATTGTTTGGGAGGCTCCTTCCAGGCACTGCATTGCTGGCTGGAGTATTTCCTCCCTTTGCCCAGGCCCTGAGCAAGCAAGGGAATGCATAAGATGTTTCTCCTTGCTTTGTCTTCCTTTCCTGTACTTCAGTTCCTCTTTTTTCCCCCCCTCTACTCATCTCTTTCACTTTCTTCCTCTTTCTCTCTTCCTTCCTATATACAAAATAATAGAATGTTTTGGGTTGGAAGGGACCTTAAAGATAATCTCATTCCACCCCCTGCCATGGGCAGGGACATCTTCCACTGTCCCAGGTTACTCCAAACCCTGTCCAGCCTGGTCTTGGACACATCCAGGGATCCAGGGACAGCCACAGCTTCTCTGGGAACCCGTGGCCTCCCCACCATCACTGGGAACAGTCCCTTCCTGTACAGCCTGCCATTTCCAGCATGCATCCCAGCTACAGCTATGTATCCTAAGCCCAGCCCATTAAAGACTCAATTATTCAGGTATTCTCCATGCACCACAGCAAGCCAGCATCCCATTCCCCATTTTCAGTGATGTCAGGAAATCAATGCTTTAAAAGCCCACAGGCACTCTCAGCCAATACCATTACAGATGGTATTTCTATTTAATTGGAAATAAATAAGCAGGCAGAACAGCCTAACAGCCCTCCCCTACCCCAAAGCCACACTGTCACCCTCCACTATTCCAGTTTAAAATCCATATCCATTATTCAAAACACTTGGCAAGTGTGACCACGCAAGGCTCCAATCCTACATTTATCCATGGACAGGTGACGTGTAGGAACAAAAGCTTTTCCTCATTGCTCTGCTATAGTTACAGGTAGAGGAGCAAGTCAACCCCTGTCAGCTGGAGGTGATTGATTAGACAGGGAGAGCACTAAAGGCAGTGCCAATCCTGCTGGAGAAGGAAGGCTGGTATCAGTCACTCCCAGTAATCCCCACTGAGCTCCACCAGTCTGACATCTGTCACACCAAGTCACTGATGGCTGAGGAGATGGAAATCATGCTGAAGCACCCATGGATGGGAACTCTGTTCAGCTGCCAAAATGGAGAGAAAATAGGTGATCTAAAAAGAAAATAGGTGATGTAAAAAGAAAGAGCTGCTTCAGCTGGAAGCTTTCCAACAGAAAAGCAGGATTCCAGATATTTTGAAATACACCGAGTTTTGCATCAAATAAGATGTTAGCAAATTTTCTATTTAAATCTTTTCTTGCCCTCAAAGATAATAAAAATGTCAGTTTGCCACTATTTTATTTTCCTCTCTTTTCCTAAAAAGTCCTTTTCCTACTGTCTTTCCAGTACTTCCTGTAAAAGTAACGATGTCAAAAGGAAAATACGCAAAGGAAAATATTTAAGAGATCTAAACATCATCCTGAAAAGCCTCATACAAAACAAAACAAATAAAAAGTAGAGGGAAGGCAAGGAAAAATGCAAATATGCAAGAAATATAATATTTTAAAAGTCAGAAATATTTTAAAAGTATATGCATATAAGACACATAAGACAATCCAGTTCACTTTCAAACAGTTATTTTATCATAAAAAGCTACACAGGAGAGTAAAAGATTCCACCAGGAACATTTCATCCACGCTTTTGCAGAAGATTTTTCAGGGACTCTTAGCCACAAACTGCAATGCCCAAGATGAGAGTACATATAATAAATCCTCTCATCTTACTCCATCAGACACAATAAAGGTTTGAATTTGCTGCTTGGAAGCTTCCAAATCATGCAGCACTGCCATTGCTCGGGTTGGGTTACATAATCTGAAATCAACAGCAGACAGCCAGAAACACTATTGGATTTCTTTATCTTCCTCTTAATTGTAAGAAATCAGACATTAAATAGAGCCTATGAAAGTCGAGCCAGGAGAAATCTGCAGTTCTGTTTCACCTGAAGCAAGTCAGGGCATTGACTCACAGAGCATCTCAGAAAACTAAGGGAGAGTTCAGAGAGTAGTCAGAAAGCACAAATTGAGAAGCAGTTCTATAGCAACCTCCTTGCCAAATCTTTCATGTCTCCTTAAGTCTTTAGGCACTGGATCCTGTTTTCATCTATTTTATCTATCTCTTTTGGAACAGACCTTCTCTTTTTTCATTTATCTCTTTTGGAACAGACCTACTTTATTTAAGGAAAATGGGGACAGAAGCTGATTTTAGTCTAGAAACAGTCATCAAAATGACTAAAAATACTCTAGGAAAGGTTAAAAACAAACCAAAGGTTAAAATCAAACAAACAAAAACCATGAGATTATCTTAAAGTACAGATCAGCAAGGGCTTGCCAGTGGTTAAATGTTTACAGGAGCTCCACTGAAAGAGCAACATTTCTAGAAGCTTTTGTTATTTCTACTAACTGACCAGGATTTGCAAATATATTAAAGTTGTATAAAACTCCACACATTTACACGTACATGTATGAAAACAAAGTAGGACCCTAAGCAAGACCCTTATTACTGAGATGAGGAATAAGCAACAACAAAAAGATCCTCTTCCCCAACATTTCAGTATTGCTTGTTTTTATTAGATCCTAAAATACGTGAACCTGTCAAAAAGACAAATATTTTGGGCAGACATTTGAATTGCCTATCTATAATAAGAATGCACTTGAGCAACAGAACTTGCATTCTGCTGAGTGCATCTAAATTCCCATGAGGACTCAGCCCTTGTTCAGGATAAATACAAGACACCTTCCTCTGGGCTAGAATCAAACTACCTAAGGAGTGGTTAAGGGTGTCCACATGGTAAATTATTTGTCTTACTTCAGAGTTAACTTTCCCACCTCAGCTTTACTAGGTTTATTCTTCTCTGTGTGAGTGGTTTCTGTGGGGTCTGAAAAGATAACTGCAATTAAAAACTGTTTTGTTTTATTTTATTGCTTGAGAATCGTTTAGATTTTGCTACAGCAATTTTCCCCTCGAATACAACAAACTCATTTTCTAAGCACAGCTCCTTTCCTTATCTGTGTTGCCTTGGAAACACAGGAAAAGGTTAATTTTCTTAAGCAGGCCATTGATTTCCTCTCCTGTCTATACTTCCACTACATCACAGCTGCAAGAGTTATGCTCCAGTGAAACTGAAAGCTTGCCTCAATGTCATCAAAACACTTGGTAGCAGTAGGTACTACTGGTAGGATTCTTCCCTTCCTATTCTTCATCCATGCCTGGAATATTAGAACAGAAAAAAGACCAATATACACATCCAAATCTTCACAAATTTGGGGAAGGAATGCAGCTGAAAGAATTAAACTGCTTGATCCAGCCAGCATTTGCTGTTCCATTTGCCTTTTGCACTGTCCTCTCCTTCCTCTAAATAATACTAAAACATAAAAATAGAACAATCCAACATTTAAGAATAAACTCCACAGATTTTCACGCTGAGTTGACTGAATTGGATACTGAATCTGACCCAGCACAAGGAAACAATTTGTGGATGACACTGACTGTATTTCTGTTTGCAGCAGAAAGAGTGAAAGGCCTGGAAAAGGCCAATATTTCTAGTTTCTCAAGTACATGCAAACAAAAGGCTCTTGTACATTACCAGGTCAGCAAACATGACTGAGCAACAGCATTTCAGAAAACCTGATATCTGTTGTCTGACTGCTGACAGTTGGCCTGCAAAGGATTCCCAGGTTGTCTGCTCAGTGCAGGAGGGCTACAGAGGAAAAGCTCTGGGAATTAGTATCTATATAAAACATCTGAACAACATCAACATTTGTTCCTCCTCAGCCTTAGCACAGTCAAGCTAGCAGAGTTAACCACGAATTTGCATCACTACTTTTATCCAATTCTTCGTGTGTCTCTGTACACCTCTCAGGGGTTCCTGGGCTCAGACACTTTCTGGACTGCAGCTGGGCTCTCCCAGCACGGGGGGGTGGGGGCAGGAGCTGGGGGTTCCTCTGGTCCAGGGGTTTTCCAGACAATTTACCATCCCAGCTGGGTCTCCAGAACTGATGCCTAGAAGGCTGACCTGGAACAGAGACTAGGCAGAGCAAAAGGAATAAGATAGGTATTTATTGAAAGGCCAAAAAGAATACACCTTCGGCAGTGCAAGAGCCCGACCAGGCTACAGCCAAGAGTCCAAGATGGATCCTGGTCACAAGTTTGTACACTTGTATAAGTTTTGGTTCATCTACATATTGGGGACAATTGTCCAACCACAGCTTCAGGTTATGAAGCCTCAACCCCCTGGCTTGCCCCCTTCCCTTGGCTGTTGTTGGCGCTTTTGGGTAACAGTTGTCCTTGATTCTGTAGCTGGGAAGGGATTGTTTTGTCCAACTACCCTGTGAGGAGAACTTAGTGACACCTAATATGAAGTTTCAGAGTTACACACCAAGCAGTAGAGAATCTGAAGAATATAAAAACTAAAACCCAAGGCATCAGAAAAGTTCCCAAAGATCACATCTTTAGTTTCAGAGGACTTGCAGCAGAGAATCACCAAATGTACTAATTGTATGGTCATAGTAATACTGGGGACTAAAGAGGAAAAAAAGGCTCTAGGAAAATGACTGAGGTTTAGCCCCTTGGGGGCCACAGAACACATGGGGTGCACAGAATCAAAACACAAACACTTTGCTACTGATTTAGAGAGAGTAATGTATAGATGAGCATTTACGCCAAGTCCTGTGGGCAGCCTATCTCTGGTCATGGATGCCTGCAAGAATGAAGAAAAGCAAGGCAAACAAACAAACCCCACTTGAAATCTAGGCCTATAATCTTGTAAAATGCAGGTTTAAGCCCATCAGTGGAGCTCAGGAAGTTCTAATTCAGCTCGCTATTTTTAACCATCCAACATTAAACAGTAATAAGAGACAGCATTCCCAGGAAAAGTTTATTCATGCTAATCACTTCTTATGGAACCACTGAATTTAGTAGGAGATAGCAGTGCAATCGATACCCACCTGTTCATTCATTGCTCATCAGTCTTGTATCTTAAGAGCCTTTAAGAAGGGACTCTAAGGAAAGCAAAGCAACTGGGAAGTTGTTTAATCTGTCACTAAGAAATATTAATTTACCAATAAATAAAAAATTGAAAATCATTGTGACATTATTAAATGGAATCAATGATTCTGTGATTTTTAAAACATATTGAACTCTATGATTTTTGTGGGTCCCTTCCAACTCAGGATATTCTGTGATTTTGTGATTATAAAATCCTTATATTAAAGTGATACTCACTCAATGGTGACTGGTATTTAACTGTAATGGCACACAGGGAAACAGTGCTGTATTTTGGGCAAATAGGACTTCAGTCCTCCAAGAGTTTTTCATGAATGGTGTTAGGTGCTTCGAGAATTAATCTACTCCGGGTCGCTGCTCATCCCCTGAACATGCCCCGTGCTCTGTACCAGCTCCCAGTTTAGTTCCTGACGTGACAGGATCTCTAAGCCCTGCAATGCCCCAGGGAACAGGGACACGGAAAATACCAGCGTGTTTTTATTGATTTAGAGTCAGCAGTGGCAAACCAGCATTGACAGCTGGAGATAAATGTAACCTACATCTGGCGAGGGACACATGGAGAAAACAGGAGAAGTGGGGCAACAAAAGGCTAATCTAAATTAGCTTTTATTGACCTGTTTGCATAAACAGGCCAGACAGCAGCCGCAGTGCAGAGGTCTAGATGCATTTTTCCCCTTCGGTTGTTTTCCAAAAGATCCAAGGATATTCCATCCTAAACTACATGTGGAGGACAGTACGAAGCCAACCTTAACACACTTGAACACAGAGCAGCCCAGAAAGTAGCTGAGTAATAGTCTGACAACAGGGTTGGGCAACTTCTGGGGAAAAACAACTACATATTCACAAATTAATCTCAGGAGAAAAGCTTTCATCAGTTCCAAAATATTTAAAATGCAAATTCTGTTTTTACCATGTGTTCCCTTACTCTGCTTACCACAGTGAGAATCCACTACCAATTCTGCTGACAACAGAAATGGCATTTCTAAGCAGTTATGGGTGCTATAGGAGGTATTTTCTTTCAGAAGTGATTTGAAAAAAAAATGTTGAAAAAGGCACATAGAATCATAGAATCCTGGAATTATGGAATGGTTTGGGTTGGAAGAAACCGCTTCATTCCACCCCCTGCCATGGGCAGAGACACTACCCCAGGTTGCTCCAAGCCCTGTCCAACCTGGCCTTGGACACTGCCAGGGATCCAGGGGCAGCCACAGCTTCTCTGGGCACCCTGTGCCAAGGCCTCCCCACCCTCGTATTCTTCCCAATATCCAATCTAGCCCTGCCTTCTGGCATGGGAAGCCATTCCCCCTTGTCCTGGCCCTCTGGGCCCTTGTCCCAAGTTCCTTTCCAGCTCTCCTGGAGCCCCTTTAGGTACTGGAAGGTTGCTAATTAAAAATAGCCCAAGAGGAGATGAAAACAGTGATTGGATGCTAAACTTATCATTATATAAGGAACAAACCTCATGACCAGCACAGAGACATCATCAATTAATTTTATCTAGCGAGGGAATATTTATTAGTCAAAATTCATGCCAAACTGTCATTGAGACCCTCTGGGCAGATGTTAGTGAAAAGCCAAGAGGAGAAGGGGTGATGGTATTTTACTGTTCTAAATAGTGTCTGTAACAGATACTAAATAATAAATCTTAACATGGAGGCCAGCAAGTAGAGCAGGGAAGAATCACTGCCCTGCCTTACAGACTTTCTGTTCCACATCTGGAGAGAACAGCACACTTCACCTTGTTCACAAATTCTTTGAGGAAGCTGATTTTTGCTTTTTAATTTTTTTAAGCATTCTTTTCCTGACCTTTCTCTCATCTTTCACAGTGTTTTCATCCTGCTGGTAGGAGGTGCCTTTCTGCTGACGTCCATTCTGACTCATGCAACCCTGACTGTTACAGCACTGGCCACGTTTCAGCTCAGGCACAAAGCTTAAGGTGAGGTGTGTCAAGTGTGCTGCAGCCTTTCCCAAGGAGAAACAGCCATCCTTGACGTGCATTATAAAGGGCACCTCTTTTTCCAGCCTGGAAAGGAATATTCTTGGAAGCAAAGTTTTAAAAGAAACAAAGGTAGATTTTATCCACATGACTATGGAAAATAAACATCTTTAGTAAACACACCTCACTGTTCTGAGTGTGTTAAACAACCGGCCTTTAATGGAGCTGCAGCACTGTCAGAACTTTGCCTCAGACAAAGCTGGCCAGTTCTAATTCCTTAATCATCTTAACTGAGATACTTTAAGCCCAAAGCACTGATTTCGTGGCAATATTAGAATTTCCAGGTAATTACAGTAATGGGTATTCAGAAATCAAATACAGACTCACACTATATAGGAGGCAATTCCAGAGCCTGATTCTGATGTTGAACCAATAAAAATTACTCTGATAATAGCTCTTTAATGCTATTGACTGCTGGAGAATTGTAAATGACTTGCACAAAGGACAAGATCAGAATTTGGATCAATTTCCTGACCAGTTGTAACAATATCACTTATATGTAGCAGGCACATGATGTTTTGACTCCCCAAAGTGCTTGACATACACATTAGATAACAAATACCATCATCCTGTAATCAGTAGGAGCATTTTCCATCATATATTTCAAGTGTAGAAAACAAATGCAGCAGTAGAACCAAAGTTTACCCCAACTGAAGCACCACAGACAAGGCATAGTTCAGTCCTCACCCTCTGCAAACCAATCACTTTAACTGCCCTCAACTGACAAATTCAGACAAGTTTAGGCCAGCATGGGTAGGAAAACTCAGCATTTTTCTAGTTTTAGGTCCTATTATCAGGAAACAAAACCATATAATTATTGCCACTGAATATCAGGCACTGATTCTTAATATAGAAAGAAAAGGTAAAACCACAAAAAGCAAAATTAGGACAGGAGAAGGGAATCCAGTATTGGATATCTGTGATTATCTAACTCTGGAAGACACAGCTTTTCCAAATAAGAGCTATAGAAACTAAAAGGTAAAACAAGTATTAATAAAAGAGAGGGTTCCTCACAAGTACCGTGGCCATTATGCGCCCACTTCCAGATTGGGAAATGTCTTTCTGGCTACCCTAGCTGCACAAACCCCAGAATGATCCCAGGAAGAACTCTGTGGAACATCCAGAGATTCTTACAGAATTTTTTCTCAGTATGCATTTCAGAAAAGGTTGTAGTAAGATTTGTATTTTTGCATCCAGTGCAGCAGGACACCAAATTAAGCTGTGCATGAGCTTGTGCATTGTTATAGCCAAACAGGAAGTGAGATTTGCTCCATCTGTGTGTCGCATTTTCTGCTGTCTCAGCCAAAGCATTAGAGGGGTTCATTAAGAGCCCATTTAAAAGCACATCACTTTCCATTAAACTCCTTGATTCTCACAGAAACTCAATTGTTTCATCCTTATTAAATTCTTGAGAACTTCTCCGTGAGAGTATTCTAACAGAGGCTGACAAACTGCGAAGATTTCAAAGATATTCTAAGCATTAGATTATTTACATCCTTAAGAACACTCTGCTCCAGACAGTGAAATTAATTTGAGCTGGCTTGCCCTAAATTTTTTTCCAGCTCCTCAAGAGATTTTGCTACTGAGTTTAATAATATCAAGCTAGTAAAGAACAAAGTACCACAAGATTTACAGAATCTGTAAATCACATCTAGAATAAAAGTTCATGGAATTAGATCTTTTTGAAATAAAGGAATGATAATTCAAAGAATAAAGTGGGAAAAAAGAGTGATGTTCCTCCCACACAGTAAGTCCAGATATGTAATTGGTTTTTTTCTCTACAAAATATCTTTGGAAAGTATTATTTGACTACTTTTGCCAGCACAGGTAGGGCTGGGAAAGAATATGAAAAAGAACACTCATATTCAAAATTGAATCAGCTTCACCCAGAATTTGCTAGTGAAAGCCTGCAGAAGGGTGCCACAATATCAAATACATTTTAAACTTGCTCCTTTTTCACTAGGAAGAGCATATCAAAACTCTTTGAGAGCTTCTCTTGGAGCAGCAGCAGTAGTCCTGGAGCCATCATTGCCATGGCAAAGATCAACAGGGTGTCAGTTCCATTTCTGGGAGGCATGGGTATTCCAGGTGTGCTGAGGTTCTTACTGTACTTCTAACTCTCCAGCTGATGCCTGGCCTCATAACAGGAATAACAAGGAATAACAGACCTTTCTTTCCAGACCTCTGTGGCGAAGACATGGCAGTTGCCCAGAAAATCTGCTGCAAACTCATTTTATCATGAAATGCACTACAGATTTCATAGACAGGGAAAACAAGGTCATATCTTTGCCCTTACCACAGGTATTTTGTCCTTGAAAACTAAGGTCCTTCTTTGGTCTCCTTTTCCTTAAGCAACAGAGCTCTCATGACTTTTCTTCACAGAAAGGGTTGTAAAACATGGGCACAGCTGCCCTGGGCAATGGTGGAGTCCCCATCCCTGGAGGTGTTCAAAAACCAGTAGGTATGGCACCTAGAGACAAGGTTTAGTGGTGGACATGGTGGTGGCACTGGGCTGATGGCTGACTTGGTGATCTTAAAGGTCTTTTCCACCCTTAACGATTCCCTGATGCCTCAGACACCTTGTTTGCCATATCCCTGATGCTCTCACCACTCAGCGGGGGACTGCTGGCATCAGTCCACCTCCATCTCATTCATGCAAGACACATTTCAAACACTGGAAATTGAGTAACTCCCTTGACTGAAGGCCTTGCCAAAGGCAAAAGCTCCTTCCCTGAGACCAGTAAGAAAGATTTTGTTATGGTAAAGAGACCCTGACCTTGGGTTAGTGAGGCTGAAGTAAAGAAATTATGGTCAATTCTATAGTGAGAGAATGTAAAAAAAAAAAAAAAAGAAATGTTAATATTGCTTTTCAGCTTCAGGTTTTGAGGATTAGTTGTAAGTGTATGAAGATGTTTTCAGTACTTGAAGGCACCTCATTGATTATCCATTACAAAGCATATGGAAGTGCAGATGGCATGGCTCTGTTTCACGTACTGTTACACATCTATGACTAGAGTGACCCTAAACTGCCACAACAAGACATTTAACCCTCATTTCAGACCAAATGTAAAAAATATATTCAGATGCCTAAAGAGGCAGATTGGAATAACTCAAAATGATTAAAGCTAATTAAATTCAGCATGCAGATACAAGTATGATCTTGTAAATAGTTGTAATGGAAATAGTGTTCAGTAGTTTGGGAATTATTTTGGGAATTATTAAATCAACATTTTGAACAGCTTCAGGAAAACAGGCATGGCAAGAACTGGGTTTAGATGATGATTTACATAAAATCATACAACTCAGTGGTTAGCAGCTGTCAAAAAGTAAAGACTCGGGAATTACAAAAGCAATACAGCATGAAACAGGCAAGATTATGCCATTACATACATCCATGGATCTTTCATACTGAGTACTCTGGGAAGCTTTGATGAAACATAAAACATTCAAAGTGGAAAAGGGCCAAAAGAGAGCAGAGACAATGATGAAATGTATGGACCAACTTCCACATGAGGATTGACTGAGTGGAAACCCTGCAGCACAGGAAAGGTTTGATTTACAGAGGATATTTTAGAAGGTTATGAATTCTTGAATAGCCTGGAGGAGGTGAGTAAAAATCAACTATCCCTCTCATGCACCAGTTGTTGTGCTGGAAGAGGAAGGGAAGTTAGCAGAAGTCAGGTTCTGAACAAACCAAGGCTGTTGGTCTTTCCAAAGCAGTTGTTCAGCTCTTTCAAAGTAAATTTTGTGCATCTACATCATCCTTTGGTGAAAAGATGTACAGGTCAACACAAGCTACAGCAATCTGTCTCCCTTTGTGTGGAGTTCTGCCCAATCAAACCTCACATGGATGTTATTCTGCACCTTTGTTGTCATTTCCATTTGCTGCCTTTTCCATTTTTAATAAGCAAAGAGCTTACACAAGCTCCCAAAGCAACTGGATAAATGCTTAGCAAGAGCTGTAGTGAAATTATAAAAGTGACAAATCCCATCAGCCCTGCCTAAAAAACTGTCTGGGAGATCACATGGGATTAGTCAGAGAGAAGAAAGGGAGAGGGAAAGGTATGATACACACCCTATTTTTACTTTTTTCTTGGCATCATCCCTTTCTGGCCACTTGGGTCAGAGTCAAACTTGGTCCCAGTCAGCATACGTGTTCCTATGTTAGCTAAAATCAGAGTGAAATCTAAAAAACAAAATAATTTAATGTTCTTTTATCCAATAAAAAACTAAACAGTATTTGTTGTTCTGCCTTGAGCTGTTATTTTCCATTAGCTAGGAATTAATTAGTAGTAATTGGTAAACCCTTACTGTGAATCTTGCTGTAGAGTTTATGGTTTATCAAGATGCTTTGTGAAGATGCTCATGACTCAGGTATGAGGATAATATTTTCCTTCAGGACTCCTGCAGGTTCCCTGCCATGACTCAGTGCTGTTATTTATTCTCCATGCTAAGGGCATAGCTGGTTTGTGAGAACAAGTGACCAGACTGATGGATTCTCATCCCAGCCAAAACCAGAGGGAGGGATGGCTTCAACCTCTCACACAATTTTAATGCTATCACACAAACTGCCCATAAACTGAGCTGAAAGACACAAACAAGTCACTCCAGATTTTGGAGTATGTCCAATATTCTGACATACGGATGTTGTGAAAACATCTTACTCTTCATCTTTGATAGGGCAGATGCCAGAAACCTGTGATTTTGTGTTGTAAAAAGCTGATAAGCACACACAGATGCTTCCTGCTTGATACTGTAGAGTTCAGCAGAGCCCTCAGTATCAGCAGACATTGGCAAACAAACACTTTTAGCTTTGTTGGTATTTTGAGCCTTTTGATCCTCTTTTTTCAAATCTGGATCCAAAAATTCCCAATTTATCTTTATTTTAGGCTCCTGAGAGAGAAAACAATCCTTTAAAATCCCTGAAACTCCTCAGTAGTGATGAAACCGTGTATTTTGAAAACATTTTTCAATCCCAGCAGCATTCTGAGGGTAAGGCTGGGCTCAAGAATAGGACTACTGTTTCTGAAGAAGAGGTGGTTCTCTCTTGTATCAATACAGGCTTAAAGATTGTTGACCTTTTTTACCTTCTTCCCTGTATAGTAAAGGTTCACTTCAAGCACCAGGCAAGCCTTGGGGCTCCTCTGTTCACATTTAGTCTGCCATTTACATGCCAAAAATATCCACCTTCAAAAGAGGAGTATGAACTAGTGCTTTGGTGTTTTTCTATCAGAAACACAAATAAAAGACATCAGGGCTTATATTTGCAAAGCCATTTGCTACATGAGATTACAGGCCAACATGCTGCTTTATAAATTCCTTTGCCTGGCAATATCTGGGGAGCACCAGGAAGAAAACTTTCAGTAGACAAACAAGCTCTGTGTAATCAGGAAGTTAGTAAACCCTGTTGTGAAACAGCAGCATAAGCTGCATGACACTACACTTCATGACTGACAAACAAATGAGAATTCCTAGATTTAAAAAGGGAACAACTAACAGATCAAAGTGAATGACAAATGCATTTGCTGCCTGACCTTTGGAAGTTCCCTGCCTGTGAGCCTGCAGGCACAGCCAGCAGTGATCACACACAGGTGCCACTACGGACCAGGCAACGGCAGCAATTCAGAAAAAAGTCATTAAAATCTTACAAGGCTTCAGAGATCCTTTTATTCAAAAAGAGACTAAAAGAACTGAACCAAGCCTTAAACCCATCAGCAGCAAGACCTTATTTCGTGTATAAACACCAGCGAGTGACATCACGGAGGAGAGACTTCACCTCCAATCCAATTGTCTGATCTGCTCCAGAGACAAATGCTCTTAATTCCTGCAGGGGTAACCTCGGAGCAGTTTCCCAGGCTGATCAGCTTGCCTTTGTAGGCCAGGCCAGCTCTGCTAGCCCCAGAGCTGTGATACTGACCTTAGCTGGGCATTTGGGTTACTCCTGGTTGGCCTTGCTGATTCCACACACAGGAGCCCCACAGCAGCTCTCTCACAGGAGGGGAGGAGCTGTAAAGCCTCTGTGGAGAGCACTGAGCATTGAAGCTAGAGAACAACTTAGGCTGGCAACAGAACAGGCCTTAGCAGCAAAATACATTGGATGGGTTGAGATTTTTTTCGCAGAATGCATGACTAGTCTTTTTTTTTGTTTGTTTTTTTGTTTTGGCAAGTGTCATGTGCTACTATAGAAACGTTAAAGTTTAAATCTGATTTTTTCCTGAGCTGCAAACACAATATTTTCCCACCCTCTTTATTCAAACCACTCTAATAAAAACTGTCACTTGCTGTGGTCAGACACTTAGGAAACACGGCAATTCCCAAAAGTCTGTGGAAAAGTATATTTTTTCTTTGCCTATTCAGACAGTATTTTCTTTCAGCCCTGTCATACCGCTCTTTCCACCAGATGGTTTGCTGGTTCCTATTCTAGCTAAAAGGATTGAATTAATCCTTACAGTTGTCATCGACTAAGTGTTAAGGCTCTGACACTGCTTTAATCCTTAGGGATTTCTTTCCCCCCTGCCCCCACCCTGCCAGTGGAAGAGGAGAGAGGAAGGAGGGCACTCGGGATGTTGAGCTGACAGAACAACCCTGTGCTCCAGTTCAGCAGCAAGGTTACAGGCACTCACCTGGATAATCTGTCCCAGGACATTCATATGGGAGATAAACGAGCGCCAAGAGCTTCTAATACCACAGGAAAACTCTGTAATTTCAGTGATTATATGTGAGGCAGGAGCACATGTACACATGTAAGATATGGCTTGTCAGTTTTTAGCTTACTCGGGGTATTTCGTGTCTTCCGCACTGACCAATTGTTTTAATTTTCCGCTTTAATGTATTTTCTGTTTTCTGAAAAGTAGAATCTGATAAAAAGTAGCTTTCACCCTGACGGGGGGGGGGGGGCGGGTTCCTTCTAGAGTCCATATTTCCTGTTGTGCTGCTGGGCTCATGAGCCCGGCGCACCTGCATGCCCTCCGTGTGCATTAGGAACACCTCCTGGCATTTGGGGCATTAGCATATCCTAATCTCCACACTCATTATTATGCACACAGCCGATCCACACTGACCTTTTCACTCAGCTGCACCACTGACAGACTCCCAGCTTCCCTTTCCCACTGTCCCTCAGGAAAGCATGGATTACTGGGTGTTCCCAGGAGGTGCAGGGATCGCCTGGCAGGCATTTACCATTCTAAAAGAGATGGTAACGTTTGTCACTTGTTTAGCAACAGAACCAAATGTTCAGGGGGAAAATTAATTCAATTAGAATTTAAGAAGCCTCTTTGCTACTGATGGAGCTCCTCTATGGCAAAACTTGCCTCCAGAAAACATCTGAGCTCCTTCTGCAGGGCTACAGACAGCAATTTGGGAAGCATCCACTGCAAGCTGGGTGGTTATTCAGGGGGCACTGTTCCCACTGTCTTTGTGGGAAAGCTACACCTAACAAATTATTTGGACTATTACATCAGAAACCATTTACTAGAAGAGTGATTTTAAACACCAGAAGCACCAGATCTGTTTAATTGTGGCAAAACACACAGTCAGCCTGCCACCCCTAGATTTCAAAGCAGCTGTATTTTAATTCTTTTGAAAAATGCTTTGATTGAGAGGGTTATAAATTGTCTCTGCAGCAACCAGACAGCCCTAGACATGCTACCTTGAGTAAACTAAACATGAAGTAATTCAGCAGAACTTAGACCATGACCTCACATCCATTGAACTTAATAACCATTCACAAGTATGAAATTAATATCTTTAGATGTTTGCAGGGAAAAGGTTTTAAATAAACATTTCCAGGTAGTGAATGAACAATTTCAAAAGAAAATACAAGCCTTCCCTGGTTATGGCTGGGATCCCAAAGGGATCATTCACAGTTCCAATTTTATCTTTTCTGTCAGCTGGTTTTCTACTTTTTGCATTAGCATTTTAAGGAGCATAATCAAAGTGTTTTTACAATAGAAGTGTATATTTATTCTGTTTTATTCTAGTTTTCTGCAGTGCTTTCAAGAAGCAGCAAAGGAATTTTTGCTCAGGTTTTCTAACCTTATTCTTCAAGCAGCAACAGGGTGTGCAGGAGTTCTACCCCAAAATGAAGCAGGTGGAAACATGTTGGTCTAATGGAAACCGTATCAAGGCTGCAGCTGGCATCACCAGCCTCCAGTGCTAGAGTTTGGCTTATATTTATATTTCCCTGTGTATATCATCTCCAAAGTGCTTTCATACCCCTCCACATGTTTATACATTTTGTGCATTCCCTTTTTTCTGTATGCCAAACTTTACCTGGGCCACTTTTCTTCCCCACTGCACACCTGGCCTCTCAATCCTTCCACAGAGGAGAAGATGTACAAACACAACTTTTCAGTCCACTTCTGTGAATTATGGCTCCAGAAGTTATACTTCATGTTAATTTTAAGTAAACTCTTGAACAGGAATACTGAAAGACAAATTAATTTGTAAAATGCAGTTAGAAATGGGGGAAAGGTTTAGTGTGCTAGGACGGCTTTTTATCCATTTTCACACTACACCAAAGCTTGTTTGTACTTTTAATTGACGGACTTTTTTTTTCCTCCTGCTTCTCTGTTCCACATAACGATAGGAACATGAATTATAGAAAGGTTTGGGTTGGAAGGGGCCTTAAAGCTCATCTCTTTCCATGCCCCTGCCATGGGCAGGGACATCTTCCACTATCCCAGCTTGCTCCAAGCCCTGTCCAACCTGGCCTTGGACACTTCCAGGGATGGGACAGCCACAGCTTCTCTGGGCACCCTGTGCCAGTGTCCCACCATAATATATAATTATATATGCAAATATTTACAAAAGTGCAAGGGTCCCAGCACAGCAAAACAGGGCTGATGACTGATGTTAGTGTCTCAGAAGGCCCAGTTTAAGCTGATTCACAGCACTGTGGGATGTCTGTGGTGTCTGCATGAGGCATAGAAATCATGAGTCACCACCACTGCCTCTCCTCCCATCTTACTGATCCCTGTTTTCTAAAACTGAAAGTATAAATTGAAACATTCAAGGGAAAACTGGGGTTTCAGTCTGCCCTCCAACCTACACACAGACAGTCTCCACTGTCCTGGGGGCAGCAGTGGCACTACAGCACTGCCTGTCCTCACCCACCTGAAGCAAGAAGCCTGGTTTGACTCCAGCTATTGCAAACTGATCCCAAGAAGGAGTCATATCCCGGGTATCAGGGCAGCCAGGCAAAGGATTCCCACTTTGGATCAGTTTAAAAGCACTGACATTTTCTTGGATAAAGACACAGGGCCATGTAGGAATGTGAGTTTCACAGATATTCACTGTACCTCCTGCCACTGAATTCCCCATGACCATTAAATACTGTAAGACTCTAAATAAAAACTGAACAGTAGCAAATAATCACATGGTAAATAATCACAAGAATTGGTGCTCCAAAAGTTATCATTTCTACATGAAACCCTTTTTAGAGGTCCTCAGCCAGCCACAAGAGTCACAGGTAAATTAAAATGTGTGGTTATTCTATATCCCACTGCAGAAAGCCAGCTCAAGTCTTGGTGGCAGCAGTTGTGTCTGATAAAAGTGTTGATTTATAGGGATCTAACATTTAGGATTTCTCCAAAGTGGTGATGGGAAGACCTCCCCTTTAGGAGGATTATCCTTTTCTAAAAATGACCCATCTCCTCAGGCTGAGTTCCTGACCCTTGTTCTTCTCTGCAGTGCTCCAGAGGTTGAGCAGGTTTATTTTGATTATGTATAATACCTTTACTTGCTTTCAAAATTATGGCCATGAGTCTAATACCCTAAAGACAGTTAATTAAAACACCCATTCATGGCAGCATTATTTTGCATGATGTCAGTGATTACCTCTGCTCTTACTCAGGACAACATCTTGTGCAACCCTGTGCCCCACAATTAGTAACAGTAAAACAATTAATCCTGGTCCAAAAAAAAAAAAGGAGGCAGCAATTGTTTTAATCACATCCTTCAGTGAATTTAAGCCCTGACATGTACACCTGCCCATGCTAAATACCTCTGGTTATTGTCTCTTCGTCAGTTTAAGTATGAATGTTCTATTACTCTAACCAAACATAAAGCTCTGTGTAGAACATGTAGCAACTAAGATTCTTGGTCGTGCTGCGACCTGTAATGATCGCCATACTTTCCACCAGTATGGTTTGATGTTTGCTTTGATGAGGATTTTCCCCTCTGCTCACCAGTTCAAACAGCAGGAGAATTCCCCTGGCCCGGCGGGTGCATGTGGTCTGCACACTGCCTGTCTTCCATGGAGAGGCAAGGACAGGGACAAAGGAGCACACAGCAGGGTTGTTCCACAAAGAAAAGCTACTCCCCGAGCTGCAGCCTCCCCATCCAGCAGCCTCTGACAGAAAGGAGGAGGAAAGGCTTCACAGAGCAGTTCCCTCCCCTGCAGAGACGACAGGGATAAAGAAAAAGCAGCAGCAGAGCTATTCTTGCACTGAGGGGACTTAAAGCTTCTTTCTCTCAGCTGGACCTGGTAATTGGAAGTCTGGAGAAGATAAGGGACAGCTGATGTCTTCTCCACTAAACCCACCAGCCTGACCTTTACATATTGATTTAATGGATGCTAGCAGAAAGAAAACAGGAATTCTGCACTCACTCAATACTGTAAGCCCCTGTCTGGGAAATCCCTGTGCCTGGAGTAGCTGGCAGAGCTCCAGGGCAGCCCAATACACCATCCCCTTCTGCTCAAAAAATTCCAGTGGACTCAGCCAACACTGTTTGATCCAAACTCTTCCCCAGACCTCTGTCCTTTCTCACCCCATAAAGTTTCAAAGTCTCAGCCCCAGTGTCTGTTTAGGCTGGCAAGTCCCATGTGGCCCTGGAGTAACCAGCTACTCACAACTGCCTAGAGCCCCTTTATAGAGGTCCCCAGAAAAAAAAAATCCCAGGTAAATTAAAATGTATGGTTATTCTATATCCCACTGCAGATACTGATGGAGAACTGCAGATTTAATCTGGTGAAATGTGCTGTGATTAAACTGTGCCAGAGTCCTTGTTCTGTCAAATTAACAACAGGCCTTTCCATCCATGGCTTTATTGCAGGAATTCAGAGACCTGCTTTCAAAGGAAATAGCTTTAGGCTGCATCACATGTTCTACTTCCATATGAGGAATAGACATAAAACTGTTTTTTTCCAACATATCCAGGAAAACTGAGTTGCTGTCAAGGCTGACATAACAGTCTGCTTCATCTCCTCAGTGGATGAGCAGATGAAAATAGCCTTTTCCTCACAGAATGCTAACACAGTTCTGTTTCTATATATAAACCCATGGTTTTATTGCAAATCTACTGATAAAACTAGCACCACATTAACTTATGCAGACTACTTGGGGATTTCTTCCTCTTTAGAAAATTTGAATATACTAGTATTTTTTCATTTTAAATCTTTTTAAAAGTTGCTTTAGGAAGACAACTTTATTTCAGTTCATTTCCTAATTTGACAAGCACCTCAGAAAGCAAACATGAACCAAACAATTTGGGCTGCCTCTGTCAGCTTGAAAGGGACCTTGAAGCTAATCTCATTCCACCCCCTTTATCACACCTTCCACCAGAGCAGGTGAAATTAAATATATGCTTTCACTTTTCAAATGTCCATCTAACAATATTGTGGTCAGGTGAATTCCAGCTTTGTTGGCAGTGGTAATGTCTGACCCTGCCTGCTCAGATTTGACCTGGTGGCCAGTTTTTGGGAGGCTGCATTCCACTGCCAGTCACATGCACCTTGCCAGCTCCCAAACACCTTCCTGTCCATTATGGCTTTGCCTGAAGCATTAGGAATTCTTCCTTTTAGGCACATGTTCTGTATACTGTTAGTAGCTGCTACGCCAGCCCCCTTCTTCTCACCTATTTCCAGTTCTCCAAACAAACATTTATGCAAATCTTTTATAGTAGTCTAAAAATGACCTTAAAGGTGTTTTCCAGCCTAAATGAGTATATGAAAAAAAGAAAGCAAAATTGATTATTTAGGGTAAGCGCTCAGCAGTTTTTCTTACACTTCTGAACTTTCTTCTCTCTGCTGTAGTTACTGGCAGGTTCCAACAACTTGTGGATTCAAGTTCAAGACCTGATGTAATTCTGACAACAATAGACCACACCCTTTTAAGGTTTCTAAGAAAGGTGTGGTCTAGACAGTTTCTAAGTTGTGGTAACTATTTGTGTGTCCTGTGCTCAGAGGAGTGGGTAAAGGGGTGAAAGGCAGCTGCACTGGAAAGTGCTATTATATAATGCACCCAGCTTGAGCTCCAATTATCCAGTAATACAGTAATTTTTTTGTTTTCTTAAAGTTCCTCTCTTTTTCTGCTGTTAAATCAACATGGGCTTTAAATGTGAGAATTTTTCTTTAACACTTTTCAGCAACCGGTTTCCATTTCCTGGTAATTAGTAAGTGCTGGCCTAGATATGCCAGAGCTATAGGAGAACAAAGGAGAGAGAATCCTTGGATGAAGCCAGAGGGGAGGAGGGACTGGGTCTTGTATTCTAACTCAACAGCTTGTTCATGGTGCTCCCTTCTTTGCAGTTTCTAAAGGGGATTTAAGGCTTGTATTTTTTTTTTCTTTTAATGATTTGTTTTTCCCTACATGCAGATCATGCAATGATATCCCATTCACAGGCAGCTATGCCAGCCATCAGCTCTCCATGCTCACAGCCTGCACAGAAAGCCCGGGTGACCCAGACATCTGAGGCAGATGGAAATTCAGGGGGAGGTGGGGTAGGCGGGGTCAGATGTGATACCGTGAGGATTGCATCCTCGAGGCTTTATTACTCACGCACTGACTGCCTAGAAATCCTTTGTAAATGGGATAATTATACTGCTCTTCAGCTCTGGTGTTTTCATTTAAATGCTCCTATGTCTTGCTCACCTCCATTTACCGAGATATCACTGTTTTTTCAAGGGAAGTTAAAAAGCTGCCACAGAAACTGAAGCTAAGGTACCCAGGAAAGTTCAAGATATTCCATCCCTGGTAAACATGAAACAAAACAAAAATGAAGAACAGATCTTGCAGCACAGTTTGTATTTCCCATTATTATTACGTGCACTCTCTGCATGTTGGGTATTGCAAGGGAAAATAAACAGCTCTGAAACCTCTCTTCATTGCTACTGAACAGTCTAGTTAGTCTCATTAGTCAGCCAGACACTCCTACTATTTTCACCTCCTTGCTTTGTTTACCCATGATAGCATGATTGAATAAATTTCTCCCTTACCATGCAAGTAGGTGTTATAATTTATGCTTTGTTTTCTTAAATAACCTCCTACAACAGACTCCTTCCTCTTCAAAATACGATCTCCACTGCACTTCTATTTTTTCATAGACACCAGCTGAGATACCACTCACGTTGTCATTGCTGTAACCCCTGAAGTCTAATCCCAGCACAAGAAAGATGTGGACCTGTTGAAATGAGTCCAAAGGAGGCCACAAAGCTGATCCCAGGGCTGAAGCTCCTCTGCTCTGGAGCCAGCCTGGGAGAGCTGGGGGTGTTCACCTGAAGAAAAGGCTCCAGGGAGAACTCAGAGCCTCTTCCAGTGCCTAAAGCTCCAGGAGAGCTGGAGGGGGACTTGGGACAAGGGATAGAGGGACAGGACACAGGGAATGGCTTTCCACTGCCAGAAGGCAGGGCTAGATAGGATTTTGGGAAGGAATTGTTCCTGTGAGTAGTGAGAAGCTCAAGGCACAGTGTGCCCAGAGCAGCTGTGGCTGCCCCTGGATCCCTGGCAGTGTCCAAGGCCAGGCTGGATGGGGCTTGGAGCAGCCTGGGACAGTAGAAGGTGTCCCTGCCCATGGCTTTAATGTCCCTTCAATCCCAAACCATCTTATGACTCTGTGACTCTATAAGCAAGGCAGCCTTGCTGGAACTGGGCAGGACTTTCTCAAGACTCACTCAGAGCTGCCTGTCAGCCACAACCTTGATGTAAGAAGCAGATTCAGTGGCTGTGGGGAGACAGGAAGAGTTCAGACTTCAAACTTCTTCAACCCTGATCTTTCTTATTGAACCTTTTGGGAGAAGCAAGGTTCCTTGTCTGTCTGGAACAGAACAGAAATCACATCTATCTGCCAGCCCGAATTGTACAGTTTTTAGCCCATTCCAAACTCGAGTGTGCACTGACAAGTTTATAGATAAAAATTAAAAAATTTCATCCTTCAAACCAATGATTCTTTACCACTGAATGCTACATAGAATTAAATCATTGTGTTCTGTATGGGTCTGCCCACAGCAACTTCAGGTTGTAGCACTGATTTGTGATCTGTGATTCTACTTTTTTCAAGACAATATTACAAACATCTTCATGATACAGTACGAGAATTTCCAAACCAGCTAAAAATTATGGACCTTTGTAGAAGAAAAAATGTTACTTCAGAAAAAAAATTTCTTACTTGACAATTACTGCTGAATAAAGCTGAGTAAATAGAGGAGGCCTAGTACACTGTACTCACTATTGCATACACACTTCTCAATCAGGTCAGCTATTTCCCAAATATATGGATAGTATTTACATTACAGATTAACTATCCCTGGAGTGAAAACGTTACCAAACCTTGTCACTAGGTAAATATCTTCAAGCTAAATGTTCAAATTAAATTTCAAACTTCTTTGTCCAGTTCATTATGTCCTACTGGGCAATGTTGTTCTGTTAAATATCTTTCTGAATGGGTTTTGCTGTGGTTCATTATTCCTAAACAGCCTCTTGGGAAAGTTCACAGGATAAGAATTTAGCATGTCTTTCCAAATACAAATGCCTCTCTTAAACTGTGCTGTCATAAGTCATGAGGTCTCCCAGCCCTGTTAGTGTGCATGTGGTGAGAAACAAGAAAAATACTGTACTTACAAGTTTTGGAGCTTAAAAATAGAAGCACAGCTGGTCACAGGCTCTCTTAATTCAATTACCCCACACATCCATGCCTAGAAACGACCTGCTCTGCCACAGGAAAGTGCAGAGACCTAGGTCAGAAGCAGACAAGTACCTTCAGGTGGAGTCACTTGACCTCCTCAAGAGGCCACTTAATACTCCTTGTATATAAAATATGATCAGATTTACCAGAGTTTGTTGTCTTGTAACCTCCTCAATACATTCAAAGAATGAAAAAAAAAAAAAAAAAAAAAAAAAAAAAAAAAAAAAAAAAGTTGCCATTATAAGGCAGAATCCTTTTTCTCTGATAGAAAGACCTAGCAAGTTTATATTGTTTCATCAATATAAGACAGCCTGGACTCAACTAAAACTTTTGTAACCCAATCTACTTTAATGGGGTTTGTTTTCCTGGAATCTGACCCCTTCAGCCTGTCATAGATCTGTTTTATCAACATAAAATGCCATTAATAGTTAGATACCTCATTCCTCTGACCACGGGAACTAAATTATGTGTACCACATAAAATCCTTCTTGCTTCAGAAATTTTTTCATCTCTGTATTAGTTATCTTTTCATCAGTGTCATTATAAAAATGGATATGGATTTGAAAATGGGTCATGCAAAAAGAGACTATTTCAGAAATTATGCCCCAAGACATAATCAGAACCCTTACATCTTTATATTTCACTGGGTTCAGTGGAGCTATAGTGACTTAAGTAATTCTTTTCATGGTAGTCAGTGATCAGAAAATACTTCTGCACATTCAGCAATGCTTCATCACTCATTGTTTACACACTATAGTAGTTTATTTTTCAATTTATACTTACGAGTTTGGTCTCAGGAGGTTACTCACACTTTCACATATTCATATAAGCTCTTGGTTTCATAAATGTAGTGTCATGAATAATTGTCATCACCCAAGAGGGATGTAAAGCCTACCAAGATTTTTTTAAAAAATTGAATAACCCTTATCTCACACCAGGGATTTCTTGGGTTTATGTGTCTCCAATTAATTACTGCTGCCTCATAGATTAATAAGCTATAATATTTCCTGGAGAGACTTAGAGGCAGAATTCCTTCAGAAAAGCACATCCAGAAAATATCACTTGCTCACTAAAGAGAATGCTCCCAACTGACTGTGCTAATGTTTCTTACATCTTCAACAGCTACAGTCTTGAAAATATTTACAACTTTTTTATCTTCCCTTTCTCATAGTGTCATATGAGATCTGACTGTGTATCATTACCTTTTCAAAATGTCCTGGATATCATTTGGAGCTGGGCTGTTCTCATGTGAAATCATTTTAATTGAATTTGAATAAGCTCTTACTCCATCTACTAAATCTGATTCCTTTTAGCTTCAGCTTTCAAACTGCCCAAATGCATGATGTCTCCCAGAAACTTACAGTGTATATAATATGAGGTGATACCCAACTTAGTTTGTGCTATGGAAGTCTGTTCAGTTCCCATAGAAATAAATCTAAAACATTGTGTTGACTTAGTGAAAACCGAATTTGGCCCTAGAAGAGTGAGACTCTGCTTATATGAACAGAGAGAATAAGGTATTTCTACCACTCTTTAAAGAGGGAATGAAAATTCAGGAATCGCTATTAGAGAGAAGGAAAGAGATAAAGACATAATTCCAGTGAAGTCAGCAGAGATAAACTGATAAAACTTCTTTCAGATGAAATCTGAAGAATGATGCAAAACCAGAGTAGCTGTTACAGCCTCAGGTTAAAACAAAGACACAAAATAGAGCTGTTTCACAAGATAAAGACACTGCTGTGTTTATGAACATAAGGACATATATTCAGCTCAGCATTTTAATCTTTTTCCTTTCATATTTGCATTTATGATCTCATCTGGGTTTCCTGCCCTTGATTTCTTAGCAGTCATAACCTGCAGTACTCTGAGCTTAGGGACTCTGTGAGTTGCCCTGCATTGTGTTTGGAGAGAACATCTTTCAGCACCTGTGGAGCACTGCAGCAGCACTGTCACCTGGACTTTTTAAACTCTTATGCTACAGCTTTCATATTTTGCAAACCGTACTTCACATAGGGCTAAAGAGTTCCCTGAAAAACAAGCTTGCCACCTCAGACAAACTTCAGAGGTCTTCCTGTGCTCTACATAGTCTTCCTGAAGTTTCTGATGTGCTTTGGCTCCCTTGGATCTTCCAGAGGGAAGAAAAGCAGCTGAAAAAGCTGAATTAGTCTGTGTGTGACTGGGCATTTTGGGGTTCCTGCAATGAGCTCTGAAACCCTTTCTGGAGGCTTCCGCACAGCAGAGACCAGGCTGAAGCTGTTACCACCTGGGTGTGAAGTGCAGGTGTTCACACCACCTGGTGTGAACCCACTGCTTCCCTCCTTATCTAAAACTTGTCAGCATTCCTCTCTAGTAGGATAATTCCTGTGTATCTACATCAACCCTGGAACAGAGCTTGGCCTTCAGATATGACCAGTCATCACTGATGAAACGCCCAAGTAGCATTTCTAAAAGCTTTAACTTCTTTTATACTTAAAAAAGAGCTGTAAACTCACGCAGAATATGGATTTTTGGAAAATCATAGAGTCATAGACTGGTTTGTGTTGGAAGGTCATGTCATTCCACCCCCTACCATGGGCAGGGACACCTTCCAGTATCCAAGGTTGCTCCAAGCCCTGTCTAACCTGGCCTTGGACACTTCTAGGATCAAGGGGCAGCCACAGCTTCTCTGGACAACCTGTAATTGTGCTTAAAGATGAGTAATCTCCACTACTGAAAATAAAGTTGCTGGGCCTCCAGACAGGTTAAATGCTTTGTCTGTTTAATTGATCTGGGTTTGCAAGTGAAAAAAGCCCAGCTGCTTTTTTGGTGGGATAGTTTCAATAACTACAAAGAGAGAAAAAAAAATACCATGTTCATTTCAACACTGAAGTTCTTCATTAAAACAAAAAATACATTAAACATGGAATATAAATATTAATTTTAGAAGAAAGCGCAAATGAGGAACTGTTAGTAAAGACAATGAGTCTTTACAGGGAGTGTAATTGCTGTCTGGTCTGTCTGCTACGCATTGAAACAGTGCATTTACCACTTGCTCTAGGTGAGTGAGTACCAAAATTATGACTCAAGGTCTCTACTGGGTTTTATAGCTGTATGTATTTTTATATATGAACTTTTATCTGCATTTTCCAGGGGCAGGTAGTGATAGAATGAGGGATAATGACTTAAAACTGAACGAGGTAGATTTAGATTGGATATTAGGAAGGAATTCTTCCCTCTGAATTTGGTGAGACCGTGGCACAGAGGAGCTGTGGTTGCCCATTCCCTGGAAGTGTCCCAGGCCAGGTTGGATGGAGATTCGAGCAACCTGGGATAGTGGAAGGTGTCTTCCTTACCCATGGCTGTGGTGGGACTGGATGGGCTTTAAGGTCCCTTCCCACCCAAACTTCTCTGGGATTCTGTGCCATTGCCGGGAGGTTGTGGAGAGCAGCAGTGACGAGGGAAGATTTGCTGCTGCCCGACCCTCATCAGCCACACCTGAGGCAAGGGCAAAGTGTTCTGAAATCCCCCCCTTGCCTATGGCTGGCAAAGGTTTTTGTGCCCAAGGATGTCGTGTGCAGAGGAGCCAAAGGCTGCACTGGTGCTCCCCAGCTGTGCTGTGTCTTTTCCCCTTTCCCAGGAGAAGAGCGGCCAGCCCAACACTGCTGTCAGAGCTTCTGCCATGGCTCTTTAGACACAACCTGCTGCCAGGTGGCCAAAGACCCCAGATGAACTCTGAAAGGGTAAAGGAAGAGTTAACATAAAACATCTGAAAACACACTTCCTTATTTTCAAATTCTCCATATATTTTTCTCAATGTAAATTATCTGTAGAAGGAAAGAGAACGGCTGTTTATAGAAGTGCTGCTATTAGTTATCACTATGAAATAAGAGCAAATTCTGAAAAAAGTAAAATAATCTAAATTATGAGAGAGGTAGTTAAACCTCACAGTGGTGACATTTTAAACTGTAAATATTGGAATGAAGCAAGCAAGTGAATAATCCCTTTCCATAAAGCATTGCTCATAATAGTTGACATTTTCCAGGCCCTATTTTAGCACCTTGCTGTATGTCAAATACTACTGCCACATTAAAATATAAATTTCAACTTTGAAATATTACAGAAATAACTCCTCACTAACCTGAGGAAAGATGTCACTGTCAAATCAAACCAAACTAATTCACTAGCATAAACTAGGCTTGTCTTCTGGTATGAATGGACTGCAAAGAAATAAGATGACATTTGTACAGACAAACAGAATTGGAATAGGGGACCAGAGTACCTTTCTGGAGGAATCTGATGGATTATTATTTTACAATACATTTTGTCTGTGTTGTATTGAGCCCATCAACTGCTATGCATCCAGTTTTGGGCAGGAAACATCTGAGTTTTATTCACTAGAAGCACTTTTAATATTTACTCTGCTACAACCAAAAGCAGTTTTACATTTCAAAGGATTCCTTGTATTTATTCCCTCATTAAACAATCTAATTTTCAGCTAGGGACAGATTTCATATAATTAAGTGTTAATATTTAATGTTTTCTTATGTTGAAAACATTACCTACTGATTAAACCGGGGATTCAGCTCAGCTGGGCAAGTTGCTTCACATCTCTGGGATGTCAGCACTCATGAGATCAGATTGATAGCCATCTCCTCCATGGAAAGATTGGGCAACGTTTATTAGCACTTCGTAAAGTTTAAATGGAGGATATTGGTCCTGAGATGTGAGGAAGATCTTGCTTTTCTTCCCAACCCAGCATAAAATTTAGATTTCACAGTCTGAGCCTGGGGTGGCTGGGCTGTGGCCTATTGGCCCACTGATAAGCAGCAAGTAGGTGAGCATTTAAACCTAAAAGCCCTGACTGGGAAGGGTGATATGGTGCAGGTTAAACAGCTGCCATGAAGTTTAGCTTTCAGGCTGCACAATGCCCCTTACATACAAGGCAGAGCAGCTCAGCTGGAATTTCACAGTCAAGGAGGCCTCCCCTCAGTCTGTCACCATGCTGAAGGTCAAGACCCTGATGCTCTGATGCTTTTAGGGCTTAGGATAATATTTTATTTTTGCATATGTTCTCAGGAAGTATTTGCACAAGAGTTTGTAAGCATGGAAGTGTAAAAAAAAAATGTCTGGATGTTGCACTCAGTGCTCTGGGCTGAGTGACATGGTGGGGGATCAGTCACAGATTGGACTCAATTACTTTGAAGGCCTTGTCAAACCTGAATGATTCTGGGATTTTGTGCTGTTTTCCACAGACAAGGTGTGTGAATTTATTCTTACTTTGCTTTTGAACCTAGGAGACCTTTTCCTGCTCACCAGTTATGTCTGAGCTATATTCCTGATCCCAAGCTCAAGCAGAACAAGTTAATTGCTGAGACTTGCTGTACAGAGACCTACTAATAGCAATGAGAGTATAACACACAAGAAGGCTGGCATTAAGTTTTGCCATCTGGCCTCCATCAGCTCATGTGGACTGGGATTGTACACTTCATTTCCCATCACATGACTTCCCTGTGTATTCCATGGTAGTCAGCCTTGAAAGACACCAGTTATAATTTACAAGCCCCATTAAATTTTCATAAATATTCAGCTTTGGTGGTGATCTCCTGAACACCCTGTACTTGATGTTGTCTTTTACCAGGGAATAATTTCCCTTGATAAACATTGATGAAAATGCAGTTAATAGACACAGTTTCTATTTTTCACTCTGAGCTTAGTTACTCTTGGGTTAGCTCTGTTTGTGCATGCTGAGGATCAGTAACGAGATCACTTAGTTACTATGCCTGAGTGACTACAGCATCTTCCCAGAGGCATTTGTGTGACAGTCTTCTCCAGCCAGCCAGAAGTCTTTTGCCAGCCATTTTCAGACTCAAGGATAGCATCAATCTAGTGCTGGGAAACCTTATAAAACTGAAAGTTGCTGTCACCATCAGCAATCCAGACACCCTCCCTCCCTTTCACACACAACAGTGTGATATCTCCCTGAAGAGATGTTTCCCAGAAAACAGATGTTTCTGTTTGAAGCAAGAATTATTTTTAAAAGGTACTTTTTAGAAGTTTAATTTATCTTTTAGGGGCAGTGGTATCAGGAGCATCATCACGAAGTTTGGCAGTGTTCCAGATCTCCTAAAGAGAACTGACAGCACTGAACTGCATCTAATCAAAGCCCACTTGATAGTTACAAAACCACCTTAACTTGCTTAAAAAGAACAACACAAATTCGTCAAGGTTTTTACAACACTTGATATCATTAGTTCAAAACAGGAAGATAAACAGCAAATATAGATGTGTTTTTATATTACTTATTTATTCCAATGGCATCATGTCAGCAGACTGCTTTCTGCAGACATGCCTCCACGTTACAGATTATTTCCTTGCTCAAAGCTCTCCAAAGATTAGTGACTATGTCAACATGGGTTTGTACAAGAGCAGCCCTCAGGGCCAGAGCAGGGCAGCTGCAAAGTTGGAAATGCTACAGCAAAAATGCCTTAAACATATGAATGTGTCACTCTGTTCTTAGTGGAAGTTAAAAAGCCACCATCATTATATTAAGAATTCCAAATGTTTTCTGTTTCCTGCTCTTTTACAGGAAAATTATCCCCCAGCTCCTAAAGAATCAGCAATTTCAAAAACCTTCTCTGCAAAATTTCCCGTTTTGTTTTTGTCCACTTGCCAGGCACCTTTGCTGTTTCCTTTTTCCTGTTCTAGCTGGAAGAGCCAACCTGGTTGCATTTACTGTACATGAACAAGACTGTGCAGAGGTAATCAGACACACAAACCTGCTGGGAATGGGCAGAGGCAGAGAAATCCAAAAATCTGAGGATTCAGTTACCTGATCTCATCTTCCAGGCTCATGGATCACTGCAAGGCAGACCAGCCCTGCTGAGCTGCTCCTGCTTTGGGAATTAGGATGTCTGGGCACCTCACAACACTGGGCTCATCATGTGTAGGTTACCTGTGATCAAACCATAAAGGACATCATCCCTGAGCCACATAAAAGACAATTTATCTTTTCATTCCTGTTACTGGAATTGTACAGCAAACTAATCTATTCCCTATTCTCTACTATGAGGGTGGGCAGGCCCTGGCACAGAGTGCCCAGAGAAGTTGTGGCTGCCCCTGGATCCCTGGAATTGTCCAAGACCAGACTGGATGGGGCTTGGAGCACCCTGAGATAGTGGAACATGTCCCTGCCCATGGCAGGGGAGTTGAGTGAGGTGATCTTTAAGATCCCTTCCAACCTAAACTAGTTTGGGATTCTGTGATCCTATTGATGGGGTTTTCAAAGCAAAGCCACAATTTTTGTATCCAAAGTTGATTTATGTACAATTAAATTCTTAATATCAGGTGTATGGAAGTATTTAAGCCTTGAACTAAAGGAAAAGCTTCAGGTGTTTATGAAAGGGATCTATTTTTCACAAGTTATCCATCTGGAAAAGGCACAGAGTTCAGTCTCTTTGCCCTAAAATTTCCAGATCAGGATATGCAAATAGTAGGTCTTGGCTGTCTTGTTAATCATTTGGGGAGAATTTATGCTACTTTACATGGAAACTGGGCCATGATGAGGTATATGGCACTCAAAAAATACAGAGAGATGCATAGAGAGAGATCAGTCCCTAGGGGTTTACCCCGCAAACAGACTGGGATGTCAGTTATATACCTAATGGGATTTTCAAAAGTACCTTCATAGATTCAGCATCCACTTGCACTGAGATTTAGGCACCTCATTTTCTTTTCATTAGATTTCCTTTGAAAATATGATATCTGAATGCCAACTGCATTTCTAGGGATACAACAATCTCTGGAAATTGAGCTTTAAGCAATTTGCCAGGCAGCATATGGTATGTCAGTGAGCAAGTGCAAGAGCTCTCCAGGCAGCTAGTTGTGGCTCTGTTTGAAGCTCATCCTTGGGCATGTAAGGCATTTCAGTATGTGAGAACACTGACATGAACAAAAATACCTGTAAATAAAGATATAGAAAATACCATTAATAGAGATATATTATGAAATAAATGTATATATATATTATTGATATATTGAAAAATATATCCTTGGCCTCTCCATTTCACTTTGAGTTTTATGGAAGAAATAACACATATTTGTAATTTCACTCATGAAGGAAAAAAAGGAAAATTTTAAATCAACTTATATTTTTTCCTCTAAAAGACTGAATTAAATTATTTTTATCTCCTCTGCAGATCTTATTTGTTTCCTATAATGGTTGAACTCTTCCTGCTCATCATATTTCCTATTTATTTCTTTTTAAGTCCCTCCTTTAGGGTTCTGCCTCCTACAGTCCCTCTTATTTTTCATGGAAATCTTTACCATGAAAAAAGAGGAGCAGATAGAGTTAGGGTAAAGAATACTTTATTTAACTTGGCCTCTTCCTGGACTTACATATTTATTTATGATATGCAAGGTTCCTGCTTTCATCCAGACAGAAAATAGTTGCTAAGCAGCAGCACTGCTTTATAAAAGGCAAAGCCAGTGTTTGATCCTGCCCTGACTTTTGCTTGTGGCTACTCCCTCCCTAAGGGAGGGAACTTGGGTATACCTCCCACCTATGCACTATTCTATGTTTCTGTACAGCTCGCAGTGTCCTGGTTCAAGTTCGGATAAAATTTGGGCACATGGGTATATATGTGTAAATATATCTATATATACACATATATAGATATATATACAGGGATAAAAGAAATTTTATTTTTGTTCTTGTGTATATTTCTGGGCGCACTGGTACAAATCAACTTAAAACTTAGTGTCTGCCTCTTAAATGCATGAATTTACTTAAACTGTGCTGGTGGTATGAAGCTGGCCCACTGATTTTTTCTTTGGAAAAATCCATCTGAAAGGCCTTGCATCAGATTTTTGAGTTTCTTGACAGATTTGAAGCAAAGCAGAGAGGTTTGTAATATATAGAAAAACTGTCAAGTCATGTCTCAGCCTTTCTTGCATTGTCATGCTTCTGCCGTTATTTTTACTAAAAAGAACTCTTTTGTTGAAATTTATGCAAGTGTGTGAGGTGCATAAAACTCTATTTTAGAAATATTTGGAGGTTTTGTTCATTATCTCTCAATATATTTGATCTTAGACACAGCAGCCAGTAGGTTGCTTGTTGTTTCTCAGCTCATAAAACAGACCAAAAGCCTTAGAGGAGAGGAGTACAAATATATGGAGTTTATAAATTTATCATACTACTGTAATAGATATGAAATAGATATGAAATGTGTATATCATGTAATCAGTGATGTGACTTCAGCAAATCCAATCCAAACTGCTATAAAGCTACCATCCCACAGAGACCCAGAACTTAGACTCAGAGAATCCTTCAGGCTGAAAAATCCTTTTAAGATCATCATTTCCCCAGCACAAGACCATCACTAACCCATGTCCCCAAGTGCCACACGTGTTCTGAACTCTCCCAGGAACAGTGACTCCACCACTTCCCTGGGCAGCCCGTTCCAGTGCTTGATCAGCCTTTCCATGAAGGAATTTTTCCTAAACTGGGGTGATCTTACTCTTCAGAGTGCTTTATACATGTTACCTGATTCCCAGTAGTATAGCTCCTGAAACAATTCCAGTACTTGGGCGCTTGAACCACTTGTGGGAAGCCACCCAAAACACTGCAGTGGCTTCTTTAAATCCATAAGAGTGAGTTTGATTGAGGAGAGGTGCCATAAATTCCTGACTTGATAAGCCTGACAGTAAATAGGCCAGACTTCAACCCCTAAAACTAACCTCTGGAATTCCTAGGCGTGGCAGGGATTGCCAGGTGACTTGGGGCAATTCACAGGAATTCTCCACACTGTGTAATGCAGAGGTCTGGCTCAGCTGGGAAGTGTTGTGATCGAAAATTGGGACAATACACACGTGCCCGACGGCTCCTCCTTGGGATCACAGCAGAGACCCAGGAGAGGAATGCAAGGATGCTACTTTAGGAGGGCAGAGTTCCCTTTGGAGGCACAGCCAGCCCAGTCTAGATCCCTGGCACAGAAGTCGGAGTGAAACAAATCAAGGTTCAAAAGCAAGCACACGGGGACCAGGTTGTCACAGTTCTGAAACACCAAAGAGAGGAAAAGCTGAGCTTAGTCATCAGTGGTTGTTTTGCTGATCCAGTTCAGATTACACAGGGTACTTCAATGAGAATTTCAGTTGCACCCTCTACCTCTGTGTTTATTATTTTTTGCTTACCCACTTTCATAGACCTTAAAATTTAATTGACTATAAATGAACACAATTCACAAAAAGTGAGATTGTAGCCTGCATTTTTCATTTTTTCCCACTGCTGCTAACATTAATTTGGTTTGCTATTGCGTAAATAAGACAATTCTAGTACCTTCAACATGAATTATATACAATTATGTATATAATCAGATATACATCTCCCGTATTCTATAACATCATTTCAATACCAGAGTTTAACACAACTTCTCAGCAACACAAATTTCTTAGCATATGAAGATTTAATGTTTTCCCCAAATCTCCAGTTCTCAGGAAAACTTACTGCTTTTTCTCCTTGGTGTTGAAAAGCAAAACTGATTGAAGGTGTATTTTTAAAAAGCCAGCATGAAGTTAAAAAGAGAAGGCGGTCCTGGAAACAACTGTGCTGCTTTTGGTGACAAAGGGCTGGTCTTAGGCCTTATATAACTCCAGAAAAATCAATATGCAGCAAACATACTGAGCCAGAAAGGAATCTGAGCCTAAATTTTAAAAATCATACAGATTATCTCCTCTCAGATCTTTAAATGGGGTTTCTTTGTCTCCCAAATACCTTATTTGTTCTCATGAGTGATGTGTTGGCAGTAGATTGGGTCACTTGTAGGTGACAAGTTCAACATTAATCACTGCTTATCTTGAGTGCTTAACACAATGAGGAGTATGTTGATCCCTAAAGCATTGCCAAAATCCAAGCTGCACTCTGCTGAAATGCAGGCATCTTCAGAAGAGATAAAAAAGGCTGCATGGTACAGCTGTACCATTCCCCTGGAAAGTCAGTCTACAGAGATCTCTGCAAGTCCTCACAAAACTGTTCCTTTCCACACCTTGAAAATACCCAGGAAACCAGGGCAGAAATGCTGGGTGTCTCTTTAAGGCACAAATTCTATTTGATACTAAAAATGCTGGACCTTGAAAGAGCAAACTCCTCCTCAGCACATACTTGATATGGATACTGCTGCGCCTGGCCGTTTGTTTCCCAATATTCCTAACAATGTTTTATCTGGTGTTTATGTTCACAGTAGTCTGTTCACAGGTTTTTGGGTACTTACTACTCAAAGGTAAAGTAAATCCAAATATCTGGGATACATATTTAGCAACGCCAGGCCTATTTATATAGTGCCCTTAGGGCACTGGTCCATCTCACAGACAACTGAGAACAGAAAATGCTGTCTCAGGCAAGCCCACCAGTGCTTCCTGTGGTTTCTCCTAATGCCTCCAAGTGAGAGGATTCATCTTTGTATCACTGCACTTAGCACTGGGATCATCACCCCATGGCCCATTGTCTGTCGGCTGTAGCAGCAACAGGAGGTGCAAGAATCACCAGCCCCTGCCCATTCCCATGCACAATCAGCCTGATGAATGATTCCGGTTGAAAACAAGAAAAAACTCCTCAGAAAGTTGATTCCTAGGTTAGGTGATTGCATTAGAGTATGTTCCAGCACAAATTGCAGTGGTGCCAGGGGTGAAAAAAGGCACAGTGGGACTGTAGGGGCTGCTTTTCCCAACCTTTCGTTTCTTCAGCTGGATTTGCAGAAATACAGAAACAATGTTAACATGTAATGTCTGACATATTTCTATTTTCATAGAAACATATCTAGATCCTCCTTAAAAATTCTCTCTTTGTTATGAACAGAATTACAGGTGACTGTAGAATACATCCACTTTTCTCCCTTTTTACCCTAATTCACAGAGCTCTGTAAATCTCTGTCTAACTGAGGTGTGAGTTGAAGCGCTTATCCCATGAACCTTCCAAAGTTACTGCAGGTTTTGAATTTTTTTTCTTTGGTTTTGCTTGGCTTTGCTTTTTAATTCTGAACTTCAAAATCCTGGAAAGCTTGGGAATGTTTCCTTCTTTCATTTGCTTCACTAAACTTTTCACTACGACCATGTATTACCTATTCTTTCCCCAAATATACAGTTTCCTAGTCCCAACATTTAATTTTTCAAAGAGGTAGCCAGGAAGATACCTGCAGCCAGCCAGTTATTTTGGCCATCAGCCTCTATTGGTGACTTTAAAAAGTTCAAGATTTTAATCTTATCTAAATTATAATAATATTTCTGGATTTTTTCTCCCTAAGATCAAATCATAGATCATATGGTTAACCATATTCATAAGATGATCCTCTTCTAAATGGTCACACAGAAAAGACGTTACATGCATGAGTCGTATTGCTCTTTCCTTCACAACAGAAAAGCTTTAGGGTGACAGTGTTAATACAGGACTTGGATGATCCCAATTTAATTCACAGTTTTGCTCCATTCTTCCTATGTAACAAATCAATGATGTGGCCTTCTTGAGCCTCAGCTTCTTAAGCTGCAAAATGAAGCCTATAAATCTCCCCAAGTTGCTGTGAGACTATAATCATTCATCTTAGTGATGGGATCAGAGATTACAGTGAAAAAACTTAAAGAAAAGTAACTATGATACAATTACAAAAAAACAACAGGGCATAATCCTGATTCACTCATAAAAAGGCAAGGATCACAAACCCAAGAGGGATTCAGGTCTTACAGATTTTAAATTGGAGTTTATAAATGGCTCTGCCATTTCCCCTTTCCCATCAAATACGTACAGATACCCTTCATGTATATGCAAAAGGAAAGATAAGGCATCCCACAAAAGCATCACAAGGTAAAGACACTGGAGATTGTTCTCTCCAGTGAAGAACTGGTAATTTATCACCTTGGGATTTTCCCAGTGGCATGAAAGCAGGCAATGGAAATTACCAAAGACAGGACATTGAGAAGACAAACCATAAATGAACAAGAGGCAAAAATTCAAGAGATTAACTCTTCATCCTGTGAATTTTCTCTCTTCATCTTCATGAGAAGAAGAGAGATTATCAGTTTGGGGAAAAAGCAAGTTTCTCAGCTTCTTTTTAGAACTTTGGGCAATACAAAGTGGACTGATATTAAATGAACATCTGTTTTGTTTGCTCTAGTGCCTACCAGAATTTACAAAAGCTGAATACATACTATATTTTTTGGATTGGCTCTGTGACTTTTTGGGTCTGTGTGTATTATCTGAACACAGTTGGTAGAAAACCACTAATGCCTTTTTCTCTTTTCCCCAAATACATATAATTCCGAAAATTGGAGACTCACATGGTAATTAAGATTGTAAAACTGTAAGTAAAATGTACTGCAATGACATGAGTAATTTGGTTCAGATCAATTCAAAGATGAATGAAGTAAATGCTTCTGCAGTCAATTATTTCCCACAGCTCCACACTGGGCCAGTTCTTGTTCCAACCAAGTTCAAAGGTAAAACATGCCTTTAAATCTGACAGGAGTAGGAACTTGCTGCTACTGGTAGGGATGGATGGCTGCAGATGTTTGAAGCTGGAAGAAAACACACAAGGCTATCACACACCAGTAATTTTCTTGGCACCACAAATATTTACATATCAGCATGTTACACGCTCTTCATTTTATGCAAGACAGTAAAATAACTGAGACCTTCATGTGAGGGTCAACATAGAGTATTTTATCTTAACAAAAACGGAGTTTATTGTTTAACTTCCTCTCCTGACTATCCTGGTATGTACAACATGCAAGAAGAGCACAATGAAATGCACAGATACATAAATGTATGTTTAATGAAATAAGCTGGATATTTCTCTACAGTGTTAGGGCAGCTAACAGCACTATTAATACTCCAGTGTAACATGAGGCAGCCTGGCATGGATCTCCCTCTCTGTGCTAAAAGGATGGAGCCAGAAAGTGAGATGCGTGACCTTATGGTAGAATTTGCAGTCATCAGAGCAGATGACATTGCATGTGTGTCAAATACTCTTGTTGCATCTAGTCCATCCCCACTGGCAGCCATCATGATGAAATTCTAAATCTCTCCAGCCTTTTTGTCCCCCCTCAAGGCTCAGCAATAATTCATGTTCTGGAAAGGACACTGTTGCTGCAGGAAAAGTATTTCCCACTCCAAATGTGTTCCTTTACACTTTCCCCCTGTGCTGCTCTACCTTCCATAACCCTTCCAGTGCTCATCCCGTTTGCACTCATGTGCATATCTTCCAAGTGCACTGCATTTTCATTATGAAGTTGTTCTGTGACTGCATTACAAGGTATTGCAACTTGAGGTGCTTCTGTGCAATTACTGATTCCTGATGATATAAAAATATGCACTGACTGGCTCTAAAATAAGACCACTTTGTTCCTGTTTACTTGTATTCAAATTGAATATTCTTGTTAAGGAGAAACTTGCAATTACTCGTATCCTTTTGTTTTAATGACGATGATTTCCTTAGTAAAAACAGGTAATACCTCAGATATATACCCGAACCTCTCCCACTTAAATTGTCAGAGATTTGCTCGAATTAGCACTGCAACCAGAAGTTCCCAGCAGAATATGAAACAGGAGCTGGAAGCAGTGACGTGCTCTGTTTTCAAAGGCAGCATGCACACAGAGCGGCCTCAGCTGCCCCGGCTCTCCTTTTACCCAACAATTAAAGCGAATCCTGCTGCAATAGGGAGTAAAATAAAGTTCTGCTCACATTCCTTCCACAGCCCCTGTCCCCCATATACCTCCTGGTGAGCCCTAGCCTCTTCCAGGCTCCAAGGAGAGGAGGCACAGGCACCGAGGGGGAGAGGTAGGCACTGAAGATCTAGCCCCCACAGTGATCTCATGAGGGAGCACTTGGGTTGAAGCAGTTCAGCTAAAAATGACAGGTAATTCTGTAACCCGCCCTTAAACAGCATTTGCATTATCAGCTTTCTGCCGCAGCTCCCTCTCTTTACTCCCTCCCAGCCATTGTGGATCATCCCACACATCAGACACACACCATTATGCTGCACTTGCAGAAGTCCCCCAAAAATTCTGATGAGTGCAGGCTGCCCTGATCTTCCTTTCACCGTACTCTCTCTAGATTCAAGAGCTAGAAAACTTCATTTCTCTCAGCAATGCCAGTCCTTGCACTTTGGTGGTGTTGGCCAGCTCAGACAGCTCTCTTCATGCAGTTCACTCAGCTGTGGAAACAAACACTGAGAAGCGAAACATAAATATGAAATAGTTACCTTCTTCTATGCATTTCTATGCTGCAGAATTAATTTACATATAGCTGAGGTCTTCAAACAGAAAGTGTTACAGAAATGCAATGTATTGTGAGTTATGTGAAAGAAGTAATTTCAACTCACACTCTACCTTCAGTTGAAAGATTTCATTTCCATGGAAGCTTTCCTCAGCCCTATCAAAACCTACAACCTACGACAGGCTGGGTGCAGCACTCACCAATGCTTCTGGAAACAAATCACACCAGTTAAAGACCCCTGTCCCAAATGCTAAACATAAAACCCCCACCAGTGCTGAATGTCCTCCTGGTATTGGTGAAATCAAAGAGGATCAATGTATCTGAAGGTTATTTTTTCAGATAGTGTCAAGATGCAGCATAATACAGAGTGAGCACACATTTACAAAAAATTTCTGTTTCTTTGGAACAAATTATGAGGCTGAAGATGAATTATTGCTCTTGATCAAGAAACAGCACAGTTCATCTTCAGCTTGATCCTGCACTCATCAGAAAACCAACCCCCAAGGCAGGGTTCTCATTAACCTCCTGCCTTTGTGCTAGCAGGCATATACAGTGGGAACAGCTTTTGTTTCATGGGATATAAAGATTCTTCTACATTTTTCTTCCTTTTTAAAAATTAAATTACTCATAACATTACTATGGCTGGAACATATAAACAGAGTTAAAGTGACATCAAATCTATTCTTCTGCTTGTGCAGAGATTACAAATGCACAGTCCAACTCTTAAATAATTTTGTACTCATAGATTATGATGTTAGTACTAATTTAAAAAGCAAAATTGAAGGATGCTGGGTCCTTATGTAAAAGCAGAAATAAGAGTTTTGCTTGAAAAGAAAGCCCCGCCACAGGAGGTATGGACCTCTCAGTATAAATTTTCAGTCATTTTCTGGAACACTTTCTGAGCTGATGATAGAACAGGATGCCTCATTCCCTTTTACTTTCCCAGCAGAGCAGCTAAATCTCTACGTGGTCACCCTTTATGTTATTTTAAAAGCTCACCTGCCTTGCAGCAGGGAGGACAGGCAGTGTATCCCTCACAGCCACGGGATGTGTGGGAACAGGTCTGTCCCCCAGCCCACAGACTGCTGCTGATGCTGTGTTCTGGTGTTTCTAATTCTTAATGACCACAGCAGGGATGAAGGAGGCTGAAGAACACACTGTTGGCAAGGAGCAGCCTCTTCCAGCTGTGGTGGCCTAACTGCAATCCCTGATACTTCATCACAAGAGGCTGGACTTACATGTCTCCCTTTCCTTCTCTGGCATGACCCAGCACAGCTCTTCTTTGGGATAGAGGCAGTCAGGTCTCTGTCTCCCAGAGATTTCCCACTGTTACCATGCTTAATTAACATTCTGATTTTTCTAGCACCATGAATGAAGGTAATGATGCAGCTTCAGAGGGGGAGAGAACTAAAAAGAAGAAAAAGCAAACTGGGAACTACCAGGATCCAGTACAGCCAGCAAACACTTAGTGAATGCAGCCCCAAGGACAAATAGTACAAAGCTCTTACTTGCATGCACTGTCAGAAACTGGCAGAAAGCTGAGGGTCAGGAAGGCAAACAATTCAAGTGCAAAGTGTTTTATTGTAACCCTCTGAACAGGATGTTTCAGCCAAAGAAACTATTGTCCTTATGGAAGCAAGACATACAGGTATATGAAATGAGTCAGCGTTTCTGTAATGTACAACTAGAATATATTTGCAAATATCACCACCCAGCAACCATAAATTAATATAGCTGAAAAGCTTTTAATTATAACTAGTCTTCCTAAGGACTAATCAGTCCTAAGGAACCAATAACAAAACTTCAAGCTCTATAGGAAAGCCACAAACTAGAGAATTTTTAAAGGCTTATTCCTGATCAGTAGCTCTTGACCATGCATGTAAAGTCAAAAAGATCAGATTTTAGTTCAGTCTCCTTAAAACCAAAGAATCCCAGAATGGTTTAGGTTGGAAGGGACCTCATCTTGTTTTAACCCCTACCATGGGCAGGGACACTTTCCACTATCCCAGGTTGCTCCAAGCCCTGTCCAACTGGGCCTTGGACACATCCAGAGATGGGGCATTCACAAATGTGCCACCACAAACATTTTGAATCAGATCTGAATATCAAATATTTGGATTTGTTTGCTCCAAGAATGACAATGGGGCAGGAACTGCTTTGTGAACACATCCATACTTCTGAACTGATGTTACATCTGGGTTAAATACTATTCCAGGCCAAGGAAAAAAAACTTGTAATATAAATAAAGGTAGTATCTCCATGCCCAGAATGGATCTGCTGACAGTTGCCTGGGGAGAATTGTCTTGAAAGAGTTATAAAAGCTGTAATTTTTCTAAAATGGTAACTATTTTCTCTGTGGAAGATATATCTCCAGCTGGGAGTTCACATGAGGCTTTATCCTAAAAGCTGTGTCTTTGAGATGGAAAGATTGATCCTTCAAGGACAGGCACTCAGAAGAAGGGTTTTTTTTATGACCTTAACTAGTGGCTCTATCAGAATCCTCTCAACATTTCCTATGGATTTCATCCAATGGAATTAATTAATTAAGGAGACTTCTGTTTGCTTAATGGAAATAAGACATAATTTATAGCCTTTGTGGGGCAGACAGTCTCTGGATTTCTGTCCAACACAAATCAAGGAAGGTAACTGTGGTGGAAGAATGGTGTCCCCTGAAATGAAGGAGGGAAGCTGTTTACATTGTTCAATAAAGATGAACAGAGACTTGATAGAGAACCTGTCACTAAAATGTAAGGTCATGGCTGTTAAGCCTCTGTCTTTCAATATTCCTTCATTGCGCTTGTAAATGTTCTTTGCTCCTATGTAAAGAATTTATACAAAACCATCCCTGCTTTGCCACGGGGAAGGAAAGACGAACTGCCCTGCTCAGAGTAGCTCTTATCAGCCAGCCAGATGGCAAATGACATGCCAGAATGTATAGAGAAGAGTCCAGCATGGACCATTAATCCCTTCCCAGCCCAAACACAATTAAAATGTCACTGCTAAGGACTCTGAGAGCCAAGGCACTGACAAAACATGTTCTATGCAAGTACTTCTGCAACTGGAATGAATTATTGAAAACCCTTCCAAAGTGCAGGAAGGAAAAGTTATGGAATGAGTAGATTGGTGTAAGTGATAATTACACAGAACACAAACAAACTTCAATTGCAATACATCTCTCTCTCTCTCTCTCTCTCTCTCTCTCTCTCTCTCTCTCTCTATATATATATATATATATATATATATACATATTTCAAATATATACATGATAAAGGATATTGAATTAAATTGTATTCAGTTTCACAAAACATTCTTTTCATTCACAGAAACATTTTTCTATTTAAAAGAAGAGCAGGGACTGGATTCTCTGGCTGGTGGTGCTGCACTGCACTGAGCTGTGCTAGTCTGTATCCACAGAGAAACACTACGTGACTCTGAATTTAAAGGCATTTTGAAGAGCAGCTTATGAAGAAAAAAGGCCTTATTCTCACTTCTTGGAGTGACATATTTTTCTATACTTCCTCCATTTTTAGTGCAGAAACCCAAGCAACATATTTTGCTCTACCCAAATGCAGTATTTCCCCCTCCCAGGTAGTTTTAATGGCAAAGCTCTATAGGAAGCAGAGTTTTGTCACTGATATTGGAGACGAAAATGCGACACGGACACACCGAGTTCATGCAGCAGCAGCCGAGGTTATTGAAGAGCGCACTGGTTTATTGGGGCTTCGAATTTCCCTCGCTTACACACGCGATTGGTTGGGCTCTTAGCTCCGCCCAGCCCGCTGGCCAATGAGGTGGGTGCACCCGTGGCTCAAAGGGATTGCTTGTCATCCACAGTTTGAGCTTAACTCTGATCTATCCAGACTGTGTCCAGGCTCTTGTCTGCTTCCGCTCACTGACGAGCTAGTCTGTCATGGCCAAATTATTTGTGCAGCTGTTGACCAGCTATAGCTGTCACAGAGTTTGATGTTATAATATTAAGCCTTTGCAATACCCCGAGGCATCAGATTTTTGGATGAGACGTGGTGGAGCCCAGCAGAAGAGCCACATCAGGGACACCTACAAACACCTGACTTTGGGGGAACACGCCATTTGGATGACAAGCAAGAGGGCTTTCCAGGCATTAGACTGTATTTTCCATGGCAGGAGACAGCAAGTATGTAGAACATCCAGATCCTCTAAAAGCACAACAATTATTTCTGGGTCAGTGCCTGGTAACTAAATCACTTGGTATCAACTCAATCTACCAGTCCCTTTCCATAATGTGTTCTTCTTTACAAATCAATTAAGATTTAGCACAAGATGCGTTGAGAAGTGTTTCAACGTTTCTAGCCATTTGAAATGAAGGTATATGCATGTCATAGAAGTACCTTCCATCATCATAGGATCTCATCCAGAGTAAGGGTGTTTTAATGATTTAAAATAGTTTTCTGTTGATTACACAGCAAGGAGCAGAAGAAAAAAAAAAAACAAAACACCTTTTTTTTTCAGTGGGAGTGAATTTGGGTGATCAGAACAAATTTGGGCCAAAGGAGAGCTGAGTTCCTGGCCTAGCCCTGCTCTGCAAAATCCCAAGTGTTCCCATCACGGGGGTCCAAAGGAGAAAAATTAGGAACACTCATCTGCTAACTGCTGTAGGGAAGCTGCTGCTCCTGCTCTCTGATGTCACATGTGGTGCCTGACAATGAAAATTGATGGTGATTCATAAAGACATCTCCATCCCTAAGAAAACTGGAAGAGCGGCTTGCGTAATCTTGAGATTTACTTACTTAAGTAACATCCCAGCACTTTTCTATTTGATCATCATTCCTTTAACTCCCTCTCCCTCCCAGCTTTGCCTTTGATTAACATAGCCCTGATAAGAAACTTCATTCAAAAAGAAAGCAGAGAGTGGGAAGGCAGCCCTGAGGTGTGGCTGGTGATTTAAAAACTGAAAAGAGGCTGTAAGAATGTCTCAGAGAGGTGGGAAACTGGGATTGCCCTTTGCTGCAGGCAAGGTGAGAAGCTGGAGAGGGCTCAGCTGCAGCTGAGATACATGCAGGTGAGGAATACCTACAGCCTATTGCCTCTGCCTGCTTCTGATGAGACAAGATCATTATTTTCAGTATTTTAAAGCACTTTCTGTGTGGAACCTTAGAATGGCTTAACTTCAGTGTTTTGAAACATGCTTCTCATGAGATTCTTGAAGAGTATTGGAGAAATGGGTAAATTTTATAATATATGACAAAATATCATGTGCATTGCACAGCTGAGACACTGAAGGCGAATCTAACATAATCTACAGGTTTCCTATTTCCTGACTCTGAATCCAGAGGAAACACTGAGGGAAGTTGCATGAGGAAGTGTATGCTGCCTTCCAGGTGACCTTGGCACTTTAAATCAGGAAGCAAACATGGATCCTCAGACTTCACCCAGCCCATGGATTATTTATGATGATCTTGCAGCAACTCTCAGGCCCAGCCATGAATCAGGAGCTTGCATGCAAACACATAACATACAGACAGGGCTTCAAATACCCCTCGTTTATCATCAAGGATGTTTTAAAAATTAATTTCCCTGGAAAGATGGAATTTATCATGAAGGGTGTATGGGCATATTTCTCATACAGCTGGGAAAATGCCGTTCCCAGAGGGGTTCCAGGGTGATGGGGTGAGGTGGGATGGAACTATGGCCTCTCACAGAGGGCAAGCTGCCAGGGAGAGTTCCCAACACTAAACACGGTATTTTTTGGTCACACAGATATGATGCCTTGAACTACAGCCCAGACTGATGAGGAGTCATGGGCTGAGGGAGTGTTGTGACTGAGGGGTTGTTACGGCTGAGGAAGTGTTGTGGCCGAGGGGGAGCAATGGCCGAGGGGGAGCAACGGCTGAGGAAGTGAAACGGCTGAGGGAGAGTCGTGGCTGAGAGGGTGTTATGGCTGAGGGGGTGTGTTATGGCTGAGGAGATAGTAATGACCGAGGGAGACCTGTGGCTGAGGTGCTGACATGGCTAAGGGAAAGTCACGGCTGAGGGAGTCTCACGGCAGGGCGGATCTCATTGCTGAGGGGGTGTCATGGCTGAGGAGAACAGGCAGCACCAGATCTGAAAAACAAAGGTTACCGAACCAGTTGTGCTCGTAGCTCAGCGTTGCGACCACCGCTCGCGGCGACTGCCGGTACCGGGAGAAACGGGCCCGGTGGCCCCGCCCCGGCCACCTCCTGCCCTCAGCCCCGCGGGCCTGCGCCTCTTCCCGCCGGCCTGAGGCGGAGGGGCCGCGAGGGCGGGGCGGCCGGACTCGATTCGCGGCCGAGCGGAGCCGAGCAGGGCCGATCGCGGCCGCCCGGCACCGCCTCCTCCCCGCCCCGCTCTTCTCCTCGCGGAGGCGGAGGGTCTGGCTGCAGCGCTCTGCGTGTGTCCGCCGCTCTCGTGGCCGCGCTTCCTCGCTCCGCTCCCGCCGCCTTCCCCCGGCAGCGCCTCGCCCTCCGCTTTCTCCGCTCTCTCTTTTCCTCCGCTCCTCCGCTGCCCCTTCCCGGCCAGCCGAGGCTGCGCCCGCGAGTCTTCTTCCCCCGCATTCTGGAGGCTCCCAATATGTTCAGCGCCGTCCGCGCTCAGAGGCACCAGGTACGGCGGGCGGGGACCGGGCAGGGGCCGTGCGGCCGCGCTTTGTTTGGCGCCGGGGAGCGGGAGGAGGCGGCGGCTCGGGCGGGCGCCCCGCGCTCGGGGAACCGGAACCCCTGCGGCCCCGCGGCGCTTTGTTGCTCCTTCGGGGCCCGTTTTCTTGGGCCGCGGAGTTTCCCGCATGGCCTGAAGGGCGTGAGGGCGCTCCCTCCGTGCGGGGGAACGGGCGGGCCCCGGCGGCCGGGGGTGCGGTGTAGCCCCCGGCCGGGAATTCCCGGGTTCCCCACGCGTTCGGGTGCGGTGCCAAGGTCAGGCACTGCCTCTCCAAGCGCCACGCTGCAGCCGCGGAGTGGCATCTTCCGAAAGCCCTTCCGTGAGGGGGGGAAGAGGATCGCGGGAATCCTGCACTTTGAAGGAAATAGCCGCTCCGGGATGAACAACGTGTGCTGACACCTGGTTGCCAATGTTATGACCCTCCCTGTCATCTAGACCAGTTCTAGGAAGCGGGAGATAATAAAGTAAAAGCAGTGGCTGTCAGCCCACATTAGTGCTTCTGGGGAAAGCTGATGAGGGTGATTGACCGGAGCGGTTTCTTTTTGGGGTTTTAGGGTTCTTTGGAGGTGGTTGGGGAGGTACACACCATTTTCTGCCTGCATGCACCAATTTCCAGAACGTTTTAGAATTTTCAGAGGCGCTTCAAGGTAGAAAATGCCTTTGCATTGACGCTTTTGCTGTTCCTTCACCCAGCATTCCCACAGACAATAAAACCTTAATTGGCTATAATTTCATGCAGGGTAGAAAAATACAGTGAGAGGCGAAGTATCCGAGTTATTTCCTAAGGAGATGGGTGGTGATAGATGAATGGAAATACAGTCTTATGTCACTCCTTACTTGTGTGGTTAGAGAAGGGAGGACTTTTGTTGTTTGCAGTGATGGGTGTGTAGACACCACATTTATTCTCTTCTTTTCAGCGAGCTAGAAAATAAGAAAGCAAGCAGGATGTGGTGCTTTGATGGTGAGATTGGTTTAATTTTAGAAAGCAGATTTTGCATGACTCCTGGAGCTCAGGATGCAACAGTCAGGGAATACTTTCCAGTCAGAAGTCGTGTGTTAGCTGCTGAAATTAAGTCTATTTTTTTTTCTTCAGCTTAATTTCTTAAGGAGGAGGAGATGGTAAGAAAGGCAAAAACTGTCCAGAATGGGGGTGGAAGACAAGGAGGACATTCAAACAAAAATAATTGATTTTGTTGTGTGACATGTTTGGAGAAGTGTGGAAAGTGTGTGTTAGTAGGAAAAACTAAACCCAGGGAGTGGGAAAGGGGAGGAAAGAACTCAGATTTTAGTAGAGTGGATGTGAGGATGTTATCTACATGTCTTTTTCAATCTTCAGTGTGAAGATTGAAAAAGAGATGTAGGTAAAGACTGTGAAAACAACAGCAAAAGTATAAAGTGGGAAAGGGGAGGAAAGGCAGAAGCAGTGAGAAAAGGGAACTAATGACCCGAGCTAGGGCTTAGAGGAGTGGGAGGTCAGTCCTGGAAGCCAGTGCTGAATGGGCAGCTGGAGTGTTACAGCCGAGGATTGTCACTGGAACAGCTATAACATTCAAGCATGAAGCCTGCTGCTAATAAATTTTTTAAGTCTGCATTCATAAGTGTGTTTGGAAGAGCTCTCTGGGCTTGCTGTCTATAGAGGGCAGTTCAGTCCTTGTGTCTTCCGGGGCTGCATGGAAGAGATTTAAAAAACCGTCCACAGTACTGTCCTTCCTCTTCAGTTCCTAACCAGTGATAGCAAATATTTCGTCTTCCCTCTCTCTCCTCACTGTTGACTGAGTTTGATGTGCAATGAAATGGAACAATTTTGTCTACAAGTCATAGTTATCAATGAGACTAAATCTTTAGTGGAAAGCAACTGAAAAGTGAATAAGCAAAACAAAATTGTTGTAAATTCTGAGTCTTGCTTTAGATTTCTGGTTTAAAGAGGTTGAGCCTATTTAGTGGTTTAAAGTATGTCGATAAATGTGTTGATCTTTGGTGTTTTGCCCAAGTGCAGGCTCAGACATGGAAAGATGATGTGTTTTTACCATAAATAAATGCTAATATATGAAAGAAATGTTTTGAGGACGTTAGGTTTTATCTTCTATCATTTATCACAGATAATGGACTCTGAGCAGTCGTAGGTGTGACCTACATTTCTTCTGAGCTGGGCTGTCACAAGGCAGAAAGCTCTGACTGGGTGTTAAATTCCATTTTTGTTTCACAAGTGTCAGTCAAGTGTCTGTCATTACATCAGCAAGTATTGACTTCAAATCAAAAGATTATCAAGTATCTCCCCCAAAGTAGTGCTTTATATGTGTGTTGAAGAAGTAATACCTTAATTTAACTAAAAGGTTTGTGCAGAATTGGCACAGCAAATACTGCACATGGAAAATGGGCTGTATTAAACATGAATGGTAAAATAGATGGTCCATTTGTTAAGTCATGGGCAAGGTGACTTCTCCCTGTGGGGCTTGTTGTCTTGTTGGTCACCTGAGACCAGAGCTCCTGCAAGAGGCTCTGTCGGGGAGAGGCCTAGGACAGCACTGAGGATCACTGTGTCTCAGTATCCTTCCTGTTTAGGTGAGTTTTCTTAAGTGTACCTTTAAATGGGCATACGGTGAAATAGAGGAGTTTAAAAGGAGGGACTCTCCCTTCTGGAAATCAGGATGTGCAGCCAGTTTATCTCTGAGTGCATTGTGAGCTGTGTCTCACTCATAGTCCAGTGGTACACATACATGGCCAAGAAATATCTCAGTCTGTGCACAACATGAGGTGTTCAGGAAAAGCAATTACTGCAACAAGGTTGTGTTTAAAATTGAGCAGCTGGGCAGGCATTCGAGTCCTGGCATTCCTGTACCTGGGAACAGCTGGTGTGCTGCAACACAGCGTGTAGGTGTTCTGCGACTTCAGGCCTGCCTGAGCCCAGTGTGATTTGCTCGTGATCCAAGGGGTCTCCAGCCCCAACACAGTACCAGTCTTTACTGCTAGAACTACAACAAAATTCCAGAGTTTACGAATTACTCTTTATTTTTTTGCATAATTTTAAAAGTAAGTGCAGGGAATAGCTGCTCTCAAGTACGAGTTTTCTCCAATGGAATGTGTTGTTCCTGTTCTGGGTGGTAATTCTGTAGCTTTCATGTTTTTAAAGAAGTGCATCTGAATGGAGCTTGGAACAGTGGGGTCAGAGGCAACAGGCTTTACCTGGCTGACAGTCATCTGAGAACATCTTACTTGGCTTAAAAAAATTTTAAATCCTGGATAATTATTTAAAAAGCCACAGAGTTCTTGATGTGCTGAGCTAAAAGGGAATATAAGCAAGGAGGGGAAGGTAATGACAAGTGATTTTGATTTTTAAAAATAATTTTAAGGAGTTTGTTTGCAGTGCCTGTTTATAACCTTTAATGCAGAATAGGCAGTGTTCTTGACTTTGCAGTGAATTTAGCCTGATCGTTTGGGTTGTGTTCTAGGAGTAGCACTCCAAACCAAAATATGGAAAGTTGTAAATCTGCTTGTGCTATTTAATGCTATTTTGAGTAATAATATTAGCCATGATCCACAACAGCGTTGAAACTCTGTGGCAGTAATTAAGAAGTTCAAATATCAAGATATTGAAATTCCTAGATACTCAGATTGGACAGTACCATTAGGGACATAAATGCATCTCCATGGGATTGGTGTGTAGCATAAAGGAGCCTTTAAGAAACAAATCTTCCATTTCAATCCAGAACTACTTTGGATGACCTTCTTAGGTCTTCAAGGTCCCAAGCAAGTACGTGTGGCAGAGTTAATACATTGGAAATAAAACTGATGAGTTACAGCAGTGTGACAACACATGCCCAGAGGTGTAAACTGAGCGAGGCTGATTGTGGGATTTAGTTAGAATAGTTTGACTGGCTGTCCTGTGACTTGAAATGTTTTGGTTGTGCTGCATCTTTGGGGAAGGTGTGGACATCAGGCTGCTTGAGAAGTTTGCTTGCTTTAGAAATTGCAGTGATTATGCCAGTTTTACCAATGGGGTAAGTGTTGACTGTCAAATGCCTAATTAAACAATATTTGCTAAACAGAGCTTGGTGTCAGCTTCTTAACTTGCCTGTAGGATTACAAAAAGAATGCACCTTAATTTATTATTATTTAATCTCGCCTCTATGTGAGATTTCTTCTCGCAGCAGAGCAGACCAGCATTGCAGTGAGTTGAAGGCAGTCGTGTCCAGGGGTTCTGCTCCTGCAGCACCCCGCATTCCGGGGTGCTGCATTCCCAGCGGCCGGTGCTGTGCTCGCTGTTCCCTTCTCCGGGTGAGTGCCCGTGCCTGCTCCAGCAGCCCGGCTCAGCGAGGGCTCGCTCTGCCTGCGCGCCTCTCCGCTGGCTGGCACGTTCTGTGTGCCCGGCTCTGGAATGGAGGCAGAGTCCTTGGAGCCGGTGTGTGGTGGGATAATGCCCTCTGCCGCTCCTGGGGATCAGCCTCCCGCTGGAGCTGCTGGGCAGGTACCGCTCCTGCCAAAGTCACCCCGGGCTGAGTGCTGGCCACGCACCAGGGTCACAAGGTTCTCTTCCCTGCAGCGCAGGGCGCTTTTCATTTTTGACAGGGGAAGTGAACTACACCTATTTTTAGGAAACCCAGTTCCCAGTGTGGCATTTATTCTGTAGATACAAATATAGTGTTGGAACTGAAGTAATTGATGCTTTCCTGAGGTGGCACCAGGGTCATGGAAAGTTCCAGAGGGAGTGTTTGTTGCCTGTTCCTCCCTGTTACTAAGGCTCCTCCTCCTCTTCTTCCTCCCCTCAAAAGCCCCAGCATAAAGAGCCCCCCGGCATGTGAATTCCCAGCACAGCCACTCCAGCGTGCAGTGCCAGTGCAGAGCTCAAACAGAACCCAACAGATTCTGTTCCCAGTGTGGCAGAGAGACTTTTTACCAAAGAAAGCTGTCATACAGATAGTGATTCCTGACTTCATAAATCTTTCTGGAGACTGGAGACATGCCCAGTCATTTCAGACACGTCCTTAATCCATCGTCAGACAATTTTAGGCATTCGGTAGAAGAAGGCTATAAGTAGATGAGCACAAGAAGAGCCAAAGGTAGGAGGCTTGTGGATTGGGTGCTTTTAGAAAATGGAGTAATTTCTGTTCTGTTATGTGTGAGTTAGCTATTTGTGGAAGCAATAATGATAATAGGACATGCTGAAGGGCAGAGTTGATAAGGGATTGGCTAAAAATTGGATTCAGCTCTTCTAACCTTTTCTCTAAACACTAACTTAGCCGTTTTCTTGTCTCCAGGGGTATAACAATGATGTGGTTCATCTCTTATTAGGCGTGGGGACATATTGGTGTCAATGTGGAATTTTTCAGGCTGCTTGCTTTTTGTGAGAACAAAAAACAAACAAAAACCAAAAAACCCAACTTGTTTGTGAGGAAAAAACTTGTTTGTTTGTGTCAGGACCATGAATTCAGTTTTACGTGAAATACGTGGCAGCACTATCTGTTGTCCTTACTTGATACCTTCTCCTTTATTGCAGGTTATGATGCATGATTACCACAGAAGAAATTCATGTCTATAGCTCATAAGGACTATATTACATCATCTTCAAGCCTGATAGTTTTGGAATCCATATTGCAGCTGCAAACACACGTCTGCTTTTGCATCTTCCCTGTCAGGAGACCCTGAAAGTCAAGTGTTCTGTTCTAACACAGTTATACCATTGGGCTATTTTAAATTTACAGTCATATATTTGTTTGGTAAGTTGTACCATGAATTGTGTATGCAACAGTTAATTCTTTTGCTGAAATTATGTAAATTTAAAATCATGCTGTCTTTAATACAACACAACAAATGGATGTTTGTAAGTAGATAATTGTTGCCAGTTTAGGGTTTAATACTTGCAGTAGTAAGTGAATTTAAAATGGAGTAACACTAGAAGTATTTTGATGGAGTCTTGATATTTTTGTTACTGATTTTTACAATCCATTTTTTCTGGTTCAGATTTTTCTTATTTAGTGTGATATTCAGAATTCTCTTGAGATGGAAATACAAATTGTTGCTGGTAACAATAATAGAATCCCACGTATACCCTAAGATTTTTAAGGTAACTGTACTTCTGTGTATGGTAGCAGGTCAAACTTAAAAATCTGAATTTTTTTTTTTTTTTTTAAATTGCTATGTCAGATCCATTAGGTAACCTAAGGGTAGTAGTTTAGTATTCTTAATTAGCTTCTTATTTGGAAAATGGTTAACTAAAAAAGAATCAATTAAAGGAGCTATAGAATAGCTTCCAGATAAAAAAATTAAGAGTTTCTGGAAGTTATTTTTCCAGTCTCGGACTGATTTCCCTGAGGTGGTATCTTTGTATATGGCTGAGGTCTTCAGAGGAAGTTGTTCTAGCTTTGAGATGACTTCAAATACATGATTGTTGTTCAGAATTTATTAAATTCTGTCTGTTTTGTTGGTCATAATGTTCTTTCATGACTTCCAGCTGCTCTAAAATACTGAGTCATTACTCATAAAATTAAACAGAAAGTGTTTCTCTATCTGTTTTACTTCACAAGCTACTTCAAATTCTCAGTTCTTATTTTTCAGTGTAGCTGGGTTTTTTGTCTGCAAAAAATGCAGCTGAACCAGGGTGGTAGGGAGCAGAAAGTGGTGATGAATAATGTTAGCTGGGGTTAGATCTACCAAAAAAGATCTTTAGGGAGGCAAATCCATGTAATCCAGTAGCTCCCAGCTTGCTCCCACTGAGCTGGCACAGATTCAGCCTGTGGTTTTGAACCCAGTACCTACTGAAGTGATGTGGATGCATTAAAAGTTGTGGCCTCAATCCCTGAAAATCATTAATCCATTGGTGCCCCCTACATGTTTGTTTGCAAACGTTGTGTTGCTAGTACTGCTGTACTGGAGCAAAATGCTGTCTGTGTAACCTTTGCCCATTGCATTTACAGCCAGACCAACACCAAAATGATTCCCAACGGATATTTGATGTTTGAGGATGAGAACTTCATCGAGTCATCTGTTGCCAAACTCAATGCCTTACGGAAGAGCGGTCAGTTCTGCGATGTCCGCCTCCAGGTACCTGTGCCCTGCCCCAGTGGGCTGCCTGGGGGGTGTGGGTCTTACACCATGTGAAGCTGCTCCCTCACAGACTGGGAGATGTGAGATTTTAGAGGCCCGTTTTTCTGAAAAACGCGTATTAAAAAAACCATGGGATGCACTTTGAGAGAGAAGTGAAGCTAACTTTCAGCTGGAGACGATTTGAAAAATTGATTTGAACTGTGGCACTCACTTGACTATGCCTTCATATTGTGAAAATACAAAGGTAATTACAAAAAATCCTCACCAGCACATGGGCTTGTTGTTTGTGTTTGACATAAAGGTGTGTGGACATGAGATGCTGGCGCACCGAGCCGTGCTGGCATGCTGCAGTCCCTACCTGTTTGAAATCTTCAACACTGACAGTGACTGCCATGGGGTGTCCCATGTGAAATTCGATGATCTCAACCCAGAAGCTGTTGAAGTTCTGTTGAATTATGCCTATACTGCTCAGTAAGTAGTTCTCACAGTAAACAGAGAGAGGATAAGCTTCGATTTGAAAAATCAGAATAATAGAGGTCAGTTTTTCTCCTTAATAGGTTAAAAGCTGATAAAGAGCTGGTGAAAGATGTATACTCTGCAGCAAAGAAGTTGAAGATGGAGAGAGTCAAGCAGGTACAGTTCTCAGCTCTTCTGAAAGTCCGTTCTGCCTTCCCGGGCTGGCAGCATTGCACCTTTGGGTGTTAGTGAGTCAAAACCTGATGCTTCTCTGGAAGAAGTGCTCAGCACAAAGGTGTCGTAGGTGTTCCTCGGCACTGTATTGATTTGGTGCTAGCTGGATGTGTTGCTTCCACTTGAACTGTCTTGGTGCCAGGGCACCAAGGCGTATTTGTGCACCTGTGTAAGAAAAATAGCTTTGAATCTTGGCTGATTCCTTACCTTGAGATCTGTGGCAGCAGTGCTGTGCTTGTGTTGGGAGCATGAACAAACCTGTAAATCTGTCAGAGAAAGAATAATCCACACATTTATCCAAACATAAATTTGGTAGCGCTTGACTTGGAAATACCCTTAGCTGCAGATAGGGGTACCCTTTACAAGGGAATTGGGATTATTAGCTCACCTGACTGAGAAGTAGTTTTGAATAGTGTTCAGTAGAAAAGCATGGGGTCAGTGTAGATGTCATTAGCTTCCAAATTTGTCTGACTTTTTCATTTAATAATTTCATATTTCTGTGGAAGGCAACATTCCCTTTACTGCACTGGTATGTGGATGACAGCAGTGTTACTACTCTGCAGTTAGAAAACAGCTGCTGCTGTATGTTGGGATAGATGATTTAAATGTACCAAAACTGTCTGCTTGTACACTGAGCTGCAGCTCTTCCATTGCCAGGTTTGTGGTGACTATTTGCTCTCCAAGATGGACGTGCAGAGCTGCATCTCGTACCGGAACTTTGCCAGCTGCATGGGAGACTCTCGGTTGTTGAACAAGATTGATGGCTACATTCAGGAACACCTTGTAGAGATTTCAGAACAGGAGGAATTTCTCAAGCTGCCACGGTTAAAGGTTAGCTGAAGTTCACAGAATTCCTTCTACAAAGATTTCCAAAAAGTAACCTGAGGAGCAAATAGGATTTCCTTCCCTTTTGGGGGCAGGAAAGCTTGCTGTACTGAGTGCTGCCAACAGTCTGGTAATTCTGCATCTATGTTCTATTCGTACTGCTGTGAACCTTAACTGTAGAGAACACATGCTGTCACCCTTTCCAGGTGTAAAAGGTGGTTGTATTTAATTGTGCTTCATAGATCCATAGGCTGAAAACTTGTGGTGTTTTCTGGCTCTGTGGTAAAGTGAGAGTTGTACTCACTGTGTCAAGTACAGCATGCTACGGGGTAATTCCTAGAGAGTAAATAATCTTTTCTCTTCTTCACTCAAGCTTGAAATAATGCTGGAAGACAATGTTGGCCTACCCAGCAATGGCAAATTGTACACAAAGGTAATCAACTGGGTACAGCGCAGCATCTGGGAGAATGGAGGCAGCCTGGAAGATCTAATGGAAGAGGTTAGTCTTTAAGAAAATGGGATTTTGGGATTAAACATTAAAAAAAACCCAAAAAGCCAATATGAAGGATGATCCCTATTTTTTTTTTTTTTTTATTCCTTCTTTTTTTTTTTTTTCTTTCACTTTTTTAACTATGACCCTAAAGAATTTAAATTTTGCTGTAGGTACCCCTAAGCTGAGAAACTGGGGGGGTGTTCAGGTGAGCTGAATGCACTGTTCAGTCTGGTCTTCACTTTCCTTTTTGCTCCCTGTTGCTGTATAGTAGCCTCAGAGTGGCCTGTATCTGCTTTAGTTTGGGGAGGTGGTACTGAGACTTGCCGTAGATTGGTGATGTTTTCCTTTGCAGGTTTTGCTTGTAAATGCACAGTAGGTAAAAGCTTCTAATGGTTGTTCCTCCCCGTTGGTTTATCTCCCCATAGGTTTATTAACAAAACTAGGATACCAAGGCTGAAGAACAAGAAGAGCCTCAAGTGTATTGACACGTACAGAAGCAGCAGTCCTGCCCCAGTGCTCCTAAGAAAATCCGCTGTGGGCAGAGAACGATCATGATGATTTAATGGTGTTTACTTACTCCTTTACAGGATGCATTATTTTAAAACTTGTGTGTTGTTAAATGGCTTTTCTCATGAATACTAATGGTAGATGTAGCCTGGGCAGTGTTTAATGGCAGAATTAATGGGGAGACAAAATTTTTAATTGGCTTCAGCAAACAGACTTCACCAAATCTTGTGAAATTTTTCACAATTTTCTGAGTCTGCTATTACAAGCATGAAAGATCCCCAAAAACACTTGTCTAGGCAAAAGTACATGTTGATGCTGTCGTATAATCTCAAGTGTGTATTTCCTCTTGGAGAAACTCATTTAAAATCTTTGATCATATTGAAATTAAGATGCATTTCATTGAAACAGCTGCATCTAATTTCAGTGATGGACAACAGTTTCTTCCAGAACTTAAATTTGTGTTGTCTTCCCTCATTCCCATACCTTTCTTTTAGAGTCCACTGTTGGCTTCTCTTGGCCTTTTTTGATGGAGATAAATATGTGTATTTTTCATAGCAGAAAAGTTGTGTGCAGGGATAAGGAAAATGCTTGCATGAGACTGTGAATTTGTGTAACTCTGCAAATTAATGTGCCTTTTGCTTGTCTAATGTTTCTGTGCTGGGAAAACAGCAGAAGCCCATGGAAAATGAAGATTTCTCTCAAGCTGAGAAAGTAAGGAACCTTCACCCCCTGTTTGAAGATTGCCACCATGACATCTGCTTCCTTTTAGTTTTGCCACTGTGCGAGCTTGAGATGAGCTGACGAGCAGTGTGGTGCCTGGGGTAATGTGCCTGTAGCTGAGGAGCCCAGAGACAGCAGCCACATGGGTGTTCTGTTGTTGTTTTTGCAGGTGCAAACGCTGTACTACTCAGCTGATCACAAGCTGCTTGATGGAAATCTGCTAGATGGACAGGCTGAGGTGTATGGCAGTGATGATGACCACATTCAGTTTGTGCAGGTACAAATTGCAGACAGTCTCAGGTAACCCCAGGTAGACTGGAGCAGTTTACAGCACACCTGGAGTCCTGTGTTCTGCTGGCAGAGGAGGCAGCAGGTGCTGTAGTGGAGAAATGCACCACGAGGAGGTGTCTGGCCAGGAGCTGCTGCAGGCCATGATGTGCTCTCTTTGGCAGGCTGGGCTGACTCTCAGCCTTTGCAAAACAGAGTGCTCTGATTCTGACTTCAAAATCAATCCTGGCTGTTAGAAGAAAGAAGAGGCAGACAAGCACTCAGCTGTAGGAAGTCAGCTGAGACCTTGTAGAGTTCCCAGAGACTGTAGAGAAACACGGACTGCTTGGCTTGCAGTGGGGAATGTGATTGGTAAATTTGGGCCCAGAAAATGATTCCAGATCCAAGTTCTAATCCTTCAGCTGCCAGCATTGGTTTCTTTTGTTCAGCTGCACTGGTGGTGTAGCTGCCAGATCTCCCTGATGCTTTGAGTGCAAATCACTCCTGTGCTTTTTGAGAGGCCTTTTTTTATGATTTTTTTTATTTCTTACCAGGTGTAATCTTTCTGAATGCCAGAAAACCACATGGCTTAGTACAAATGCAGGCTAAGATAGAAAGAAGAAAAAAGGACTAACAGTTGTAAATTTAACAGCTGTAAATTACCAGCTGCTTTATACAAATGAACTTGGTTTAAATCTATGATTTTGAACCAAATACATTGTAATGTTTTATAACAGTGAAACATGTTCATACAAAACATTTTCTTCTTGACATTTTTAGCTAATGTGTAAAACACTGTCCATCCCAGAACGTGGATTTTAGAAGTGAAATGAGAGGAAAAGAAAAAGCCATCTGATTTTCCAGTTTCTTAATTGTTTTTAGAAAGCCTTCACAGGGTTCTCCACCTCTGGATGCCATTTGTAATGCTTAGAAGCAGAAACATGAATGTTAAGAAAGTTTATTTTCAGAAATAAGACCAGGACTTCTCAATGTTTTTCTACAAGTCCTTTATGACAAGAAAAATCACCAACTTCAAGACATGCTAAACAGTTGAGAGAACTAACACTAAAAAACCCCTAGATGTCAGTCCTGGAAAAATTGTAACTTTTATATTTTTAAATTACAAAACTTAGTATTTTCTGTTGCTATCGAGGCAATTTAAAGATAAGAGCATAAGTGGTTAATTGTATGAAGGTTCAGAAATAACCAAAATGCTCTCTACAAGTGTGCTGGTTGTCACCGTGAGCTGAGCTTAGCAATCCAGCTCCTCTGAGGTTATCTGAGTTAGGTGATGTGTTTCAGAAGTCTTGTGACAGTTTCCATGGAGATCAGACTCCAGGGAACTGTGCAAGCATCGCAGCCTTGGGACTGTGGTCATAAACTCTGCTGCTGAACAGAATAGACAGCACAGTAACTTCCTGTGCTTCAGGAAGAGTCTCAACAACCCAGCCAACTGTGCTGAAACTGGAAATTTTGAGTTTCTTCTTAATAGAGTAAGATAATATAAGCTACAGTATAAATTTAATTGGAGATGAAAAGAAAGCAGAAATCTCTTGTTGACGGGGAGTAAAATCCAAGAAACAGCTAATCTGCGCACACAGAGGAACTGAGGTGAAATTAGTTTGTCTTCAGGGAATGAAGAGAATAGTTAATTCACTTCCAAACAGCATTATATAATTAACTCGAGTTCCAGAAGCAGAGCTTGGGAGTGAGGCTCCTGTGTGGTAGCTCAGTTCTCTCCAGCTGCATGTAGCTCTTTCCTTATATTTGTAAATCCTGCTAGAAATGCACGCTCACTTCAGGCATTTGCAGTCACAGGATAAAGTGAGTTCCAGGAGAAAAGTGTAGGGTGGATTTTGGCCACTGTTGCTGGGCAGGCAGGATGTTCTGCTGATGAAAATATAGGTGTGCTATAAATGCTCTGCGGAGGTGGTAGACGAGTGTGCTCTGGAGTAGCTACGCAGTATCACAGAGAAGCAGAGGTAGAAGGAGCTGTAGTCTCTGGCTAGGTTTCTGTAGCTGCCTTTTGATTTTGCAGAAGAGGCCACCACGTGAGAATGATCACAAGCAGATCAGTAGCAGCTCCTCTGGAAGTCTTTCTCCAAATGCTACTGTTCAGAGTCCTAAACACGAGTGGAAAATCATTGCGTCAGAGAAGACTTCGAGTGAGTAACAGGGGCAGGGGTAATCTTAACAGGTGTGTCTGGTCTTGGGTACCTGCCACCTTCTGCTCCCTGGAGATTTCCTTCATATCTCTGAGGAATGCTGAGGTGGTTTTTCTTACTGATGATACGAGTCAAGTCATTTGTAGGGTGCTTCTGGTGCACCTGGGCCAAACTGGGATCACATACATCTCAGTTCCTTATCAACTAAATCCATGGTTTGTCATCACTTTCCCAGAAAATCCTAAGGAGACAGGCAGTCCATAGTTAATTAACAGAGCTGTTTGCTCTGTGGATGCAAGGGGACTCCCAGCACATTTAAGCTGCTGTTGTATGTCCTTCGAGCACTCTTTTAGTATATAAAGCATAGTCATTAATAACTAACGCTTTTTCTAACACTTGGAACCAGTAACCTGAAAAAAAAAGAAGTTTCCATGCTGCCAAGGGGAGTGGCACAAGCAGCAGAGCCCATTTGGCATCCAGCTCAGTCCCCCTCACGTGGCACCCTGCTTACTGTGGCGGTGTGCTGTCCCCACAGGTAACACGTACCTGTGCCTGGCCGTGCTGGACGGGGTGCTGTGCGTGATCTTCCTTCACGGCCGCAACAGCCCCCAGAGCTCCCCCTCGAGCACCCCGCGGCTGCTGAAGAGCCTGAGCTTCGAGCTGCAGCCCAGCGACCTCATCGAGAGGCCCATGTCCCCCATGCAGTACGCGCGCTCGGGGCTGGGCACGGCCGAGCTGCACGGCAAGCTCATCGCTGCGGGTGAGCCGGGGCACGGGCACCGGGCTGGGGGCTGTGCTGGTGCCTCGGAATGTGGGGCCAGTAACCTCTCACTTGCAGGGGGCTACAACAGGGAGGAGTGCCTGCGCACTGTGGAGTGCTACGACCCCGAGAAGGACACCTGGACGTTCATCGCACCCATGAGGACGCCGAGGGCCCGGTTCCAGATGGCAGTGCTGATGGTGTGTGGGGGTGGGGAACAAGCATGTGGGACCCCACCTGGGCTGAGCCAAACAGGGCACACTGGACAGGATGGCTCTAGAAATTGTTTCTCTATAGTTCCATGGTTACCCAAGCACTCACAAGCTGACTGGCGTGCTGAGAGGTGACAGGTGTTGGTTTGTTCCTCTCAGGGGCAGCTGTACGTCGTGGGTGGGTCAAACGGCCACTCGGATGACTTGAGCTGTGGAGAGATGTATGAGCCTGAGATTGACGACTGGACCCCTGTTCCGGAGCTGCGGACCAACCGCTGCAACGCAGGTGAGGCCTCTGCAGCACCTGGACTGGGGGCTGGAAACTCAGCCAGTTCTTACTCACTTGCCATCCTTTGCTGTCGCAACAGGAGTATGTGCCCTGAATGGAAAGCTGTACATTGTGGGTGGTTCTGATCCCTATGGCCAGAAGGGTCTGAAGAACTGTGATGTGTTTGATCCTATAACAAAGGCTTGGACGAGCTGTGCTCCCCTTAACATCCGTAAGTTTGCTGGGGAGCTGGGCAGGGATAGGGAGAAAAGGGCAACTGCAAAACTGCACCAAACCAAAAACTAAGATTAAAGCCCCCTGAGTTGCTGCTGCTGTGGGCTGCTGCTGCTGGCTGACTGCTGGCTCTGGTTGCAGGGAGGCACCAGTCGGCTGTGTGTGAGCTGGGGGGGTACCTGTACATCATCGGCGGGGCCGAGTCGTGGAACTGCCTCAACAGCGTGGAGCGCTACAACCCCGAGAACAACACCTGGACCCTGATGGCACCCATGAACGTGGCACGGCGTGGCGCCGGCGTGGCTGTCCGTGATGGTAGGGCTGGGGCTGCTGCTGCTGCTGCCTCAGGGCCTTTCATGTTTGCTCTGATGCCAGTAGAAGACAAAGCTGTGCTCCTTTTTGGGCAATCACACAGTAGGAGCCTGGCTAAATGGCCAGTTTTAATTAAAAATCAAAAACCTTTTGGTTGTGGGGCATTCAACCCACCTCTTTCTTCTGAAAGTGTGACTGTGCAGCTCCTAGAGCTGCACCTGTTTGAATGTGGATTTTGCCCTTACTCTGAACCAAAGTCCCGTCAGTTGTGGGCCAGAGACCCAAAGCACATCACTCCTGTAAGTGCAGACCTTGACCAGGCCAAGGTCTGCAACAACACCTGGGGTTCCCCTGGGCTTTGTCCAGCCCTCCGGTGGGAACACAGGGCCAGCTAGTGCTGAGCAGTGAGTGTGGCTCCCTTTCCTCACACAGGGAAGCTCTTTGTAGCTGGAGGATTTGATGGCACGCACGCGGTGAACTGCGTGGAGATGTACGACCCTGCTAGGAACGAGTGGAAAATGATGGGCAGCATGACTACACCCAGGAGCAACGCTGGCATCACCACCGTGGCCAACACCATTTATGCAGTGGGGGGCTTTGATGGCAATGAGTTCTTGAACACACTTGAGGTCTACAATCCAGAGTCAAATGAGTGGAGCCCCTACACCAAAATTTACAAGTTTTAAGTGAATTAAATTCCCTTTTCAAACTAACAGGCTTAGTGATGTAATTGTGTTTCAGTAGAGGTACACCTGTGAATAGGGGTGGGGAGGGCATAGATGTTGCCAACAGCAACACAGAGCTTTTGCATATTGCATATTAATGTGCTGTATATATTTGTTTTGGAAAGAATATTGAGATGAAGGTTTTTTTGTGTATTTTAGAACTTTAAAGGTTTTGGTTTTGTTTTAAGATTTTGATGATAACACAAGAGAAACTAGACTGGGCATATCATTTCAGGAGCTTCCCCCAGTGTTTGTCACTTTGCACATCGGATGACTTCCTGGAGGTGTGTTCTTGGTGCAGGAAGGGTAATGTTTGTGGGGGATAATGTTTTTTTCTTTCATCAGGCCTTGGTTTCCTTCAGTAACTGGAACAATCTGTAACAAGAAGCCTTATTTAAATAGATATAATGGCTATTTTTTTTATTAAAAAAAGCTGACATGCCTCTGCTAATACCTTATCTTTTACAATTGCCTTTTTATAACAGTTTTTATATACTCAGCAGAGTATTTTGTCTGTTGAAATGCAAATGGAAGATAAATGGCTATTGGGACAAAGAGACAGCCTTGGAGTTTCTAGAGCCCGAGTGGGACAGTGGATTGCCCCCACAGGTGAGCTGCTGCCTCTGCTGCAATAGTGTGAGTTAGTCTGCACCACCTTCCTTAGAGCTGCACAGGGTTTCTGGACATGACCCAGAATTTCTAGGGTGGGAAAAGGATTCTGGCTCCAAGTGTTTTGAGGAGAAGGCAGAGTGCACTTTCTGTACAGCAGTTTTGTTACTCTGGGTGAGCTGATCTTTGAACAACAACAGTTTGGGGAGGGGGGTTCTCATGGGTTTTAAACTCTTGCCAGCTGGCAAAGAAAATGTGTTGTAGTACCTGTCGTAAGTTTATTTTTCTAATATTACCAGCTGGAAGTGTGATAGAACACGATAACTTGATTTTGTATGTGCTCATAGTTCTGTTTTAGTTCACTTTATTCCTATGGATCAAACATTGGGGTGGGATGACTTGGTGTCTAATGTGTAGTGCTGCACATCTAACTCTGGGTGCCAAAATTAGCACTGACTGCTTGCTGCTGCTGCAAACACATTAAAGGTACCTTCTGGGAAATCCTTGCACCACAGGCGTGCCCTGACCTGGCTCTGTGTCCTTTTCTTCAAGGAGTCTGTGATACAAAAGGTGACATTTCAGATGGGTTGTAGGCACAGGCCAGGGGCAGGGGCTGGAGTGTCTCCTGTCCCTCATGCCTGCAGTGGAGAGTAAGGCTCGCTGCTGGAGGGACTGGTGGCTCAGAGCACCACAACCCCTGGCGCTTGTCTGGGCCAGGGCTTTCCCTGCTCAGCGGCTGTAGGCAAGAACTGCTGCAGGGTTGGGTGGTGCCCTACAGGTCTAGGGGGGCAGGGGCTACACAAACTTGGAAATGCACAACACAGGTCCAAAAGCTGCAGCTGAAGCTGCTCCTTCACTTGGACAGCTTTAGGGATGAGCTACTCCGGTGCTGGCACTAGGCAGGTCCTGTGCAGTGGGGCAGGGGCTGGCTCCTCCAGCTTCCCAGGGGAGTGGAAAAACATACCAGGCCCAGGAAATTCACTAACCCCTGCAGGCCGTGAAGCTGGTCCAGCTGAGCAGGGAGAGCCGAAATGAGAGAGTGGGAACAAGAACAAGCCTTGTCTTCCTCACTAGCCCCTCCCAGCCAGCTGCCTAGAGAGCACGGTCAGCATGTGCTACAAGCTGGGCCAGGGTCGGCACACAACGGCCCCAGCCTGCTCCCGGGGCTGGAGAACCCCCATGGAAACAGCCCTGCACAGCCACTGTGCTTCAACGGGAATTCCAGCCCGGGCAGGGCTGCACTGCCCTTGAATCCACAGGGAGCACCAGAGAGGCGCTCAGAATTAACCACTGTTTAATGGAACAATAAATTACATTTTTATAATCAAGAATTTACAAATGCATCCAAAAGTTAATATCAAAATAGACACTTCAGAACTTTGCCAGTCAGTTCATCTCTGTACAAATACATACAAGAAGAGGTAGCATTAAAGGCCCTAGAAAATGGCTTTTGGAAAGTTTCATGGACTTAATGCAGTTCTGGAAAGCAACCAACAGTGCAGCCAAAGACAGATGTCACCTGGAGAGCAGGGAGGATCAGGTCCACCTTCCAGGGATGTGGCAAGAGCAGGATCAGGAGTTTCCCCAAGAGCAGGATTCCACTCCCTGAAGGTAAAATCTGAAAGAAGAAACACCCTTTTCCTCTGAAATGGGGTTTGGGACAAACACCTGCATGAGGGTGGGGTGTCTGTTCTGTCTTTAAGGAAAAACTAGCATCAACCTGTTTCTTTGCCCATTCTACATCCTCTCTTAAGCCTTCACTGCACAGGACACATACATGCTGTGTCTTTGGTCAGTCCTTCATTCCTGGCCTTGCACTCATCTACTTCCTGCCCTCTTCGTCCCTTCGTGCCACAAAAGAATCCTTTCTCTCACTTGTGACTTGTAAAGTACCAGCAAAACAAACAGAGGAGTTTTCCTATCTAACCATTAACAGCTCAGCTCCTCAGGAGTGATGGATGCTCAGAGCAGAACAGCACAGCTGCTCAATCCCAAACCTGGTTATCCATGGCTATCCAGCGGCACCCTCACTCAAGAAAGAACATTCTAGTAGTGAACAGAATCCTCAGCAGAAATCCTGACATTTAATGTCCACATGGAACTGTGTTTTCCCTTCAACTCCAACCCAAACCAGCGCCTTTTAGAAAGAAAAGCCGGCAGGTTTTTGGCTCCTCCAGCACTTCCCTCTCCTCCCCCTGAGGAGGCGGAGCTCACGCGTCTGAGCCCGGGTCAGAGCCAGCCCCGACTCTCGGCTTCCCTGTGCACGGATGCCTGGCACTGCTCCAGCGTCTGCTCCAGCTGTGCCAGCTGGCAGCAGCCCACTTCCAGCCTCTCCCTGGGAGACAGGAGAGAAAGGTTAGCAGGACACAGCAGAACAGGAATCTTTACAAATACTCCTTAAATTTTCAAGGACATTTCCATCAAACTCAAGCAGCAGCAGCGACTTGCACTACAGCTGCTAAATCTGAGGATTTCACCTGAATTCCTTACAATAGCCAACACATAGCTGCCACAGGCAGAGCTCCTGCTCCCTTCTAAGGCAGGTAAAGTGGAACAGTTGGCAGGAGAGGTCACTGACATCCACCTTCTGGAGGGATTTGGGATTCTAGAAGGTTCAGTTCAAAACATCCTTCATACAACTGACATATCCTGTATTCACGCTCAAAATAAGGATCTGAATACATCCCCTTATTACTTAGATCCTTTCAAAAGAATAATCTCAACCTGATCACATATAAACACATCCTAACTAAGATTTCCAAAAGATTATTTCTAAAAAAAATCATTTAAAAGCTGCTCCTCAAAAAAGGAAGAGCACCCCAATCACAGAGTTCCCCAAGCACAGCCTAAGAGCTACCAGGGCAGTCTCTAAAGTACTTGTTTTACTCTGCTGAGCACAAATTTCCACACGTTGTTTTCTTAATGCCTGTATCAATACAGGTCTAGAGCCATCAGCTTGTGGGAGTGAAGCTTTCAAACTGTTTTTCATTACTGATACAAATACTGAACGTGTCTCTCCCTGAGTAACTTTGTTCCCTGATCTTGCAATCTGCACATTGAACTTCAGGGAAGATTCAGAGACCCAGAATCAATCCACGCGAAGGGAAGCTTTTTAGAGTAATTTACCCTCCAGCCTTTCACTCAGCTGATCCTGGCCAGTGACAGCTCATTCATATTCATATCCACACGACAGCAAAAAACAGTTATGTGTCCTTTATTAGCCAGCTCAGAATTATTAAAAATCCATGATGGAATTTTAGAAACCTCCCAGAGCCTGGATTCAGAAACCTTCAGTGACACAAATTCATAAAGAAATGAGCAAGAAACCACTGGCAGAGGAAAGAGGGCTCAACACCTCACCTCCAACAGCTGAAAATCACCTGATGAGGCACTGATGCCTCATCTCCAATTTAACTTCTGTCCTCTCCTGCTCTTTGTTAACTGGGCATTAAAATGGGAACTTAAAAAAATCCCCCGTTTACTTTCCCTACACTGTTCCTATAAAGGGGGATTTTTATTGACCCAGATGATTCCTCTCATTGTACCTTGGTTAATACAGGTGAAAAAGCTGCCTCCACCCCCCCCCAAGGTCAGTAACTGGCTCACCTGTACAACTCCTGTGAAACACACTCATACAGCTCCTCAGCAGTGAATTTCAGACTGTTACTGATCTAAAACAAAGAAGAAAGAATTAATATAATCATTTATCAATTATCACATCTGCTACAATATATAGTAGGATTAGCAGATACAGCTCATGTATTCCCTAACAGCCTCTCAAGTTGAGACAGTACATTAAAAAAGTCATAATAAAATCTAGTATTAGAAATTCCAGCTCCGTTTTCTAACTTCTGCACAAATCTAAAAGACCTTCAATAATTCTTCCTTCCCTCTTAAGTTACCCTATAGTTTTACTTCGATATAGATATACATATATATAAATAGATAGATGTGTGTGTATCTCAAATGAAATAAGCTCTGATTTGCATCAATTCCAAAAATATATGTGAAGGCCCAAACATATTTCCCTGCAGAGCACTGCAAGCCTGAAATATGTAATATATTAAACAGAAATATTCTGCTAAAAACATGAATTTCAAGGCTTTTTACTCTCAACAGCAAGTCATTCACACTGAGTGCTCAGCAAATCACACAAACAACTCAAATACCTGTTGAAATCCAACCAAAATCTATCTTCATGTTCAGTAATAACAGCAAAGAATCAAAATTCTTAATGGAAATACAGTGATCTCAGAGCTACTTGAAATAATGTAAGTGAAGTGATCAAGCACCAAAGAAAATGTCATACCTCATGTCTTCTGAGGAAGCTATAGAGGGTCCAAATATCTTGGAAACTGCTGGTTGGGTCAAAATTCTGAAAAAGAAAAGTTTGGGGATGCTTTAAAGAAAGTTGAAAAGGAGTCTATGAAAGAGTTAAAAACGAAGTCAGAAATCTTCAAGGGGAAAAAAATTACTTGAACAAAAAGAAAATTCTTAACTTTGAAGAATTTTCCCTTCCACTACTCTAGCAGAATTAAAGAGCTTATTATTTCTGTGAGGACTTTCCTGGAGGCTTTTTCTAATTAAAAATTCTGTCCATGTTTTTGTGAGCCACTTCTGTAGGAGGAGGGAGGAAACCCAGCACTAATTGAAAGCCCTCTGGTGCCCACCAGCAAGGCCTATGGGCTCACACAGAACCACAGCAAAGCTTCTCAGGATACACAACATTCCCACCCCAGCTTTAACTCATCCCCTCCAGACTCCCATGTGCAGTCCAAATGCTGCAACTCACTTCTCGTTTTTGCAACTTCTAATAACCCAATTCCCACCCAATACTGCTAAGGGCCAAGGGGATGTGGCAGCTGAAAAGAGGTTGCTTCAATGAAGCACCTTGATGGACACCCTTTTCCACAAGGCTCCAAGCTCCAAGCCCAATTCAGTAAAGAAGCTGTTTTTTAACAAAATTAGTTATCCTCATCTATTTAGGCAGATACGATTCAGTTCCACCTCAGTGTAACTTCATTTGCATTCACCAGAAAAAGCAGAGCCCTCCTAAATGTTGCAAAATGTACTTTAAAATCAACATTAAACCACAACACCTTATATATATTAAGAAATACTGATAAAATTCTGATTTTGAAGTCTTACATAGTTAAATCATGATTAATGACTGGACTTGGAAAAGAAAAAATCTTTTGGGGAAAGCTCTATTTACTTTCCCATGGGAAAGTGCCCAAATTCTCCTCTCCCTCCTCTTGCAAGCTGTAAGCTTCATTTATAAATGAATTAATTAGGAATTGAAAAAAACAGGACAATAACAGAATAAGTTTAAAAATCCCAATTAAATGACCCTGTGTTTGAAGCAGGCTGGAAGACCATGATGCAGCACAGAATTTATTGTAACTGGAGCATCTACTGCTTTTTCTCATCATTTTTCATAGGAATTATCACCAAAAATTAGTCATGCATTCTTCCCCTCCTTCCTAAGAAGCAGAACCCAAAATGTTTGCCTTAAACCTGCCAACTACGAGTCAGGAAGGGAACCAACTGGCTGCTCTGCCTAAAAGCACCTCAGAGCCTTCCCTGGGCACCTCAGTGACAATCAGCCTTGGCAGCACAAAACCCTGGCAGGGAGAAGCTGCCAGCAACCCTCCATGGAAACGCTGGGAATCCTGGCAGCTGGAACTGCACAGCAGCTCCCATTCCCCCCGGCAGCTCCAGGCTATCCAGCCCTGCCTATCACACCCAGCACCTGCAGCAGCGGGAGTGGAGCATCCCCAGCCTGGGAGAGGCTGATTCCTCATGGAATCATTCCTCCAGTCCAGGCAGAAACTGCCTGACGGCTGCCATCAGCCTGGATGCAAAAGTGGAAACAACATAAAAGCCAAGGTGTTATGAATAACCTCATCCCAAGGCCATCACATAATGCTGGGGCAAAATCTGCCCATCCCTGTTCTTCTTTCTGTGCCAAGGACACACAGGGAGCTGCCAGTGGAAAACCTGGCCGTGGGAGCTCTCCAGAGGAAGGATGGAGGGAACACACTCAAATGTTTCCCTGCAAGACCTCAGGTGGATGGACAAACCCACTGTGGCTCCAGCTCTTTGGGGAGAAAAAACCCAGATTGTGTAATTAATCATGTGAGTAACTTAATGTTAAATCCTGTAACCTAATGTTAAATCTTCATTTTATGGCCTTTGATTGGAAGATGCCAACGGTTTCTGACTTTGTACCATGGAACAAGAAGTCTGACATTTGGCTCCAAGTTTTACAGCAGCTCCAAATAAAAGAGATTTGTTGTTTTGAGGGGAGAGCCCTTGCTGCACACAGAGCTCTGAGAAGCTGCTGAGGGAAGAGCCTGCACTGTAACTTCCCCCACAAATTCCCAACAGGTCAGCATTCATGAAACAGCCTGGTGCTGTCTGCAGCTAAACAGGGGCTGCAATACCAGCTCCAGTCTGGGAATATATTCTTCTCTACAAAACTGACACATTCCTGTCTGCAGAGCAGTGATTGCTCAGCACCACTGCTTTCAATCACTTAGTGTGCCTTTCATTGCCTGTAGCCACCACCCGGTGCTATGGAAGATGGAGTTTAAGGGAAGGTGTACACTGGGAAATCTGGACCTGTCTGTATGAGCATTGACTCTGCCTCTATTACTTCATTAAATCAAGTTGCCCTCGTTTTCATTAAAGTTTCTCAGTGATAAAATGTCTGCCTCGACTACAGAACTATGTCTAGAGAAATTCCTTTAAATCTGTAATCCACGAAGCAAAGGCTTTTACATCGAACTGTTCTAAGAAGCCACGTGAACTTCAGTATTGTGACCACTATGACACTAACCACTGCTGCTGCTCCTCTCCACACTGGTTCAGAAGAGAGAGTGGAAATCCATGGAATCACTTGGCCTTTCTATCAGCATAGCCTTGCAGAACCACACCCCCCATTCTGTACTTCAGCTTCAACCTAAGAACTCCAGTGTGGTTCTACAGTTTTCTGAAAATACTGAGGGAATGTCATAAGAAATTACTATGGATACCTGCCACCACTTGGAGGTCAAATGCTATCTTGGGGGCAGGAGGGAGAAAGGAGACAGTCAGATTTGGTGATTTTATCTCAAGTGCTTCCCAAACCACTCCCAATGTTTGTTTATCTCCTGTCCTGTCACTCATCTGACGCCAAACACAAGGTGTAGGATACAATAATAAATAGAAATGGATTGGAAATAGCTCAAAATGTGGTTCCTTACTTGTGCACAGAGAAGATCTGGGAGAAAGCAAAGCCTGTTTGGAAAGGACCAGAACTGAACTTATCAAGTAGAGGTGAAAAAGCCCAGCCCACAACCCAAGTGGCAGTGAAAGGCCAGCCTCCCAGCTGCTCCAAGCCCCCCTGAGGGCAGGGACAAGGGAGGTGTGTCGGGTGGGAGTGTGTGCATCAGCCCCTGCCACAGCCCGGGGAAGCTCTGCCCTCAGGGCCTGTCCCACTCAGCCGTCCCTGCCACAGCTCAGGCTGGCAGTGCTGGCACAACGCATTACCCAGTTAACGAATCCAGAGATCCATCTAAAAGGCTGGGATCTGATGGGAGAAAAGGCAGCCTCACCCATTAACAGCCCCTTTTAACCTCATTGCCTGAAAAGCAAGGAAGCAAAGGAGCTGGGGAATGGAAGCCCCAAAGTGGCTCATTACCAATTAGTCACTGTGTTGCACGGAGGGGCTCCAGTGGGTTACAGCCACCAACACAGGCCAGGGTTTGTTTCCACAGCAGCCAGCTGGGAAAATCACCAAAGCCAAGCTCGTGCTTTCTGTCACTGCAGAAGTGTCTCAGCTGTCAGCCCCTGCTGGCACCCCTAGCTCTACAGGCTCAAAGCACCGTGGCTTTTACAACGCTCTGTCTGAAATCCTTCGGCTTCTCAGACTCTCTAATGGCACCTCGGTGTGAGCAGCTGCACAGCACCACCTCTGCCCTGCCCCTTGGGGAGCACTGCCCACGTCCAGCTCTGCTGGAACTTTATTCCTTACAGCTGTCATTAAAACAGGCACAACAGAACACTGCCATTTGGGCCTGGCAGCAGAGAACACTGCAGGTAAGTTCAGTTTCAGGTTTCACCTAAATGCATAAAGCCATAAAGATCAAACAAGTAGTGACTGGAATGTCTGATACTTTTTGAACACGGAGGAGCCATTTTATTTCCAGAAAGAGACTCTGTGCAGGGCAAGATTAATGGCAGAGCTCTTCATCTAGAGACTTAACTGGGATATCATTATTAACAGCCACAGGAACCTAAAGGAATGAAGACAATTCTCTAATGAGACACCAAGGAAAAGAAACCTCAATGCCTTCACTGACTAGCTGAAAAAATAAAGAGGACACAGTTTCTCTACATCTGTGGAATTCTGTACTAAAACTAGTAAAACTGCAGAATTGTTTTTTAATTATTTAAATTCAGTGATCAGTTCTGATATAGTAACACTCTCCTGCACTACTGAAATCTTAAGAAATTACACTTTTAATTTACAAATGTTTATGGAGCCCTTGACTAAACCACATTTTTCCAAACCATTGGGAGTGTGAGAGAAATTCCATTTAGATAAAACATTAGAAAAGCAGAATACAGGCTCCTTATGCAGTCAGTAACAGACAAATATTTTTACAGGTGACAGCATATGAGTATAAATATTTAGGAGGCCTGTATCTAAGTGTATATGCTATAAACTGTGAGTGATTTTAAAGTTGGCATATGAACAAAAAATTATTTTTTAGCCAACAGATGAAAAGAAAAGATCCAAATTGAAATAGCTGTATCAATTCACCAAGACTGAATTTTATTTCTTTTCTATGAACAAGGATTTCTTATCTAAAAGAAACTTGGCAGGAAACATGAAGACAACGTCCAATTCCCTAGGGCTGCATATAAAAGCTTGGAATCACAAGTTCTATTCAGCTGAGGGCAAACATCAGCTAATCTAAACCCCTATTTTATATTAAAGAGTTAATTAAAAAGACCTTAAATAAGGTGTCTCAATTAACTAGTTCCAAATAATACCCAACCCAAATACAAATATAGACCACCAGTGAGAACACTCACAAATCCTCAATCAAAAATTATTTAAAATCATGTAATGGTTCTACAATTTTACTGAATGCTTTAATTTCAGAGGTTTCATACCCTTTTCTCATTACCAATAGTAAAGGTATATAGATAATGCTAACCATACTGATTATTCTTAATTTCAGAGCTGGAGGCTGTCATTGCTGGCATACAGAATTGTGCAATACAAACACCACTCTGCTACCAGTGCTGTTAAAGGAAGAAGCCAAGATAAAATAAAAAACTTGCACAAGTAACAAAACTTACCAGAATAGGATAACGTGTCAAAAGCTGTTACTGACACATCTTCAATGAAACAGCCTTTTTTTTTTTTTTTTTTTTTTTTTTTCTTTTTCTGTGTCTGTATTTGTCATTAACATGTTCTGGCCATCATGCCTCAATAGCTGGGGTAATGCCACTGGTGTAGTATTTTTTTTTTTATGACTAAGGGTATCATTACATTTATCTCAAAAAGCATCATGATGCTTTTCCAATTGTTTTTAACAATCTAAAAATCTAAACTTTTAATGCAGTTGAACTTTCAATATAATTTACTGGTAAAGCTTCCACTCTTTCACAAGATATTTTCTCTTTTCTTTGTTCTGGACAGAAAGGACCAGAAGGTACCACAGAATCAGTTGTATTTTATCACTAAAAGCTGTATTACCTCCAAATATTCAAGACAGAACTTTCTCACTGTTTTTTCTCCAGTGTCTTCTTTTCTAGAATCATGCCATTAGATTAAGACATAGAGAGGAATTTTTTCAAAAGTCGAGAAAAATAAATATGCTGCAAGGTGAGTTTTAGAGCAAAATGAAAGTGAGGTGTCTCTGCCCATGGCAGGGGGTGGAACAAGATGAGCTTTAAGGTCCCTTCCAACTCCAACCATTCTGATTTCTATGAAAACTTCTGAATTTTTGCTTTAATACTCTGTAATATTCGTAAAACTGCAATGAGACATTAACCTGGCTCCTGGCTCTTTGGAAAAGCTCCTCAGAACTCTCAAACTCAAACCCCTCCACTCAAGGCCAGAGCAGGGGATGCCTGGTGCAAATTCTCCCCATTTCTTGCTCCACGATGCCACCTACTGCAAACCTGCACATCAGAGCAGGCATTTCCAAAGTGTCCAGGAAAACTACTCCATTCCAACAATCAGCCTGTGTATTTCAGCTTACATATATATATATTAATATATATATATTATAAGAAGCTTGAGCTTCTTATTTTTACAGAGCACTCGCACAAAGAAAACCAAGAGTTTTCAATGAAACACCTCTGCAACACAAAAATAACCATTCTGAATATTCCATAGTCCCTTTTAAGTCCACCACATCTATAAATGGATACCACAGGATCTGTTGCAAAAACTTTAGCATGGGAATGAAGACAGCAAAGTTTAACAGTAACCTGCTTTACTGAAACAATTTCCTTAGAGGGACAGAACCCACCAGCAATGAATTGAATCCATCAGCACTCAGCTGCTCAAGCTCACGTTTCTACCCATATTTTTCTGCTTCTAATTTTGTAATTTTTGACCATTTATATTTGAAAGAGAGACTGTAATTCTTTGAGTGGATCTGTATTTCACTGCCATAAAAAAAGGACTAAGCTGAGACAACACAGGAGATTCCTTATTCTTCCTGAAACTTGCACATTTTTGTGCTGTAAAAAAAATGGTGGAGGGATGAGGCTCCCCTGCCAGAGGGGAGGGTTAGATGGGATACTGGGAAACAGTTGTTCCCTCTGAGGGTGAGAAGGCCCTGGAACAAGGTGCCCAGAGAAGCTGTGGATGTCCCAGGATCCCTGGAAGTGTCCAAGGCCAGGTTGAATGGGGCTTGGAGAAACCTGGGCTACAGGAAAAGTGTTCCTGCCGGTGCCAGGGGTGGCAGTGGATGGGGTTTAAAGTCCCTCCCAACTCAAACCATTCTGGGATTCTGTGATTCTAGGAAGACAGAGGGAATATTATCCTGCCTAAAGAGAGAAAGCAGCTGATTGTCGTTGTTATGGCTGGCATGAAGAACAATCGAACTGGGAACAGCAAAGCCCCAAAACTTTATACCCTTCACTCTACTGGAACTTTGACCCCATCTGAGTGGGCCTCACTTTTGAAACACAAATGTGCTGAATTATCCAAAATTCCTGCCATCAGAACTGATGTATTAATCATAATCATTAATAGCTCCAGTTACACCTGAGCAGAGGCGACTTGCTGGTTAAACACTGGAAAACAAGTCCCAGACACAGAAGGCAATTCCCTACAAGAGATCTCCATGTCTGCCACACTTTGATGATCTTTATGTTACCCATGGTTCAAGACAGCCTTGACAGCAGGATTTTTACTGCAAATCATGTCACCAAGCACACAGAATAAAGAGTGGTTTGGTGCTGAAACATTTCAGACCTCTGTGACTTCAGGTGCCTGCCACACGTTTTGTGCCCAGCTGCAGTGCTCACCTGCCAATGCCCTCACGGATGTCCTTCACTGCTGCCAACAGCTTCTGCAGACCCAGAAAAGCCTCCTCAAATGAGGCCTTGGCAGCCATGGTCACTGCACTGGGGTCCAGCTTCTGGAATAGCTCAATACTGAAATTCAGAAGAAATAAAGAAGAGACAGAAAAGCAGTTAAATAACAAAGCTCAGAATCTAGAGAAACTGTGTCTGTTTCTTTCTTGTATTTTGTCTATTAAAACAAAAAGGGTAAATATAAATCACACTATCTAAAACAGTCTCAGAATAAATGGCAGTGCAGAAATGGAGTCATCACTGCTCATTAGCTGAGTCCTTACAGGCCACCAGAAATGGAGTTCCTTTGTGCTTGGCTGGCTCAGAGCCCCACCTTGGAAAAGATTCTACACTAAGACAATGAAAACACAGTACCTATTCGTATTTGATCAAAAGACACAGCATTGCAATGAGTTTCCAGCAGATTTTTCAAAAATAATCAAGACAAAAGTAATGGTAAAACATCTAGATGGAAGAGGAGGTAATTTCCTGCAATTCTGAGTTTACATGAGAAAGTAAATTCACTAGGTTCTGCATTTAAGAAAGTGAAGAATTTTGCTTAACAAAATGTTTTCTATTTTCAAGTTTTAAATTAGGATATAGATTTTTGCATAAGCCAGTAGACCTCCACTGGGTTTGGAAAGAACCACAAGAAAATTAAGATCTCAGATGGTATTTTATGGATAAATACAAGATTTTCATGGATGTCTCACACTTGTGGGGTTTTCAACTTTATTTTCCAGGGCAACTCATTTCAGCTTCTGCACAGAGAAAGAGCAGCAGACTGAGACCACAATTTGCATGCTCCCATCTTTTGTGTGACAGGTTGTGTGAATTTTTTTTTTTTTCTGGTTCAATTTATATTAATTACAAGGCAAAAAAGCACAGTTTCTAAAGTTATCTAAGGTCACGTGTTATTTCTGAGCCCCTTTAGCAAGCTGTACCTGTACAAGTTCATGGTGTTCCACACACCTTCCAGGACCGACCAGATTTCCTGGTGCCTGTTTTCCTGAGCCACATGAAAGCTGGGATGTAGCTCTTTTTCCTCAGTGCTTTGCAGATTGGGCATTGTGGCTTCCATTTTTTCACACGCAGCATTTTCTGAAAGAACCATGATGTCTTCTGATAAATCCTGCTCACTGTCTGCCCTCACCTTATAAAACAGTTCAGCAAACAAATAATCAATGTATTTGGTTCCTAACTTCAGAAAACCAGAATCTACACGCTTCTACAGATTTTTTTTAAAGCAATGCTCAAGAAATGAAGGCTGAACTCTTTGAGTCACCTTGGTTACAGTCTCTGCATCCAAAGCTTCTCTTGATGTTTTGGGACGGAAGGGACCTTAAAGCCCATCCTGTCCCACACCCTGCCAAGGCCAGCAACACCTTCCACTATCCCAGGTTGCTCCAAGCTCCATCCAACCTGACCTTGGACACTTCCAGGGATCCAGGGGCAGCCAAAGTTATTCTGTGCACCGTGTGCCAGGGCCTCCCCACCCTGACAGGGAGGAATTTCCTTCCTCACAAGTTTTCAAACAGAACCTGATTCTTGTGACAGCAGAATGTCAGGTTCAGGGCTGACTGCATCACACAGAGGTCCCAGCACAGGTGACTCTTGACCTTCCTTCTTTCCCCTTTAGCCTTTTCCAAAGGCACCAAGAAGTTTTTACAACTGTTCTGATCTAACTCCTTTCCCATAAATCCAAATACTTTCATCCATGCTCGTGACTCCAGTCTTTATACCATTACGTAAAGAACTGACAGTAACCATAAACCTAGATGACTGGAATTTCCTCCACAGCAAGTCAGACCTGAGCTGGGAGTGAAGACCAACTTCTGAGAACATAAAAGGTGTCAGGACAACCCCCAATAACCATCACAAACCACATGATACAAGGGAGTCCCCTCTTCAGCTACAAAGACAATGAAAGCTGAAATAACACACTTAAGAACAGCAGTATTGGACTCATGTCAGAAGGAAAACCAGCAAGTTTAATCTCTAAGGCCCATCAAATACAAATGCAATAGAAAACCAAGACAAAATAATGGTTTTCAGTTACCCTTCCAAAACTAACACATTTATATTAGGGAAAAAAATGTATCAGCAGATATTCACTGCATGAAAACAAAAGCTAAAGTCAGGGTCTCTTCATTTAGAAAACACCCCAGCAACATTTCCTGGTATAACCAGTGGAAATGATTGGAATAATTAAAAAATCTAAGCCAGGTTTGGAACTTGGAACAACTCGAGGATGGGATGAGGTGGGCAAACACCAAAGCTGCTCTTACCTCTCCAAGGGTCTCACACAGTTTTGTCACTTCAGCATAAGCCTGGGGCAGGACACCATTGTAGTCGGACCTGCAGCTGAAAGCATGGAGTAATTTTTTGGATTCCTGGAGCAGGATATGTACTGTTGAGGAGTCGAATGGTTTATCTGATGTTTAGACATGTAAGAGAGAGAGAAAAAAATTAGTATTTAATAGTCTTGGCAGGCAAATTTAATACTTAAATACCTAGATTAACAGAAGCACATGTGTTGTGTCTGAACATCTATCCCCACACACGTGAAAAGCCTAGGAAAATGGTTCAGAAGCATCAGGAACAACAATCTCAGAGAAACATGCATGAGACTGCTCACTCCCTAACCAAGTCTTCCAAATTCATCCTGGGACTAACTGGCATATCTAAAATAATTCTGCAGAACAGCAATATCCCAAAGAGGTAGAACTAAGAAATCACAGGGTATCCTGAGTAGGAAGAGACCCACCAGGATCACGGAGTCCATGCCCTGTCCCTGCCCAGACACCCCAGCAATCCCACCCTGTGCATCCCTGGGAGCATTGTCCAGACACTCCTGGAGCTCTGGCAGCCTTGGGGCAGTGCCCACCACCCTCTGGGGAAGTTCACCAGGTTTGTTTGTCAAAATCAAATTTTCAAAGACTCTTTAAACAAATGGAAGGTTTGTGGGGTTTTTTTTTTTGGTTGGCTTCTTTTTAAAAGCCCCTACCATCACATTAAATCTCCTTTGCGCCTCCATAATGGTTTTTTTTTTTTTGCAAATGCAGATCATTTGTTCACACATAATAAGGGGACGAAGGAGGGAAAAGAATTATTTGCTTTTAAAAAATAATTCAGAGACTTTGGTGACCACTAATACACACAGTCAGTTCTATAACTCAAACCACAACAGGGAGGCTTTTTACAAGTTCACGATTAACTTTCTCAGGGAGTGTTACCTGCATAAAGGTGTTTAGAAAGACATTCAATGGTTGAAAGTAAACTCCTTGGCACCACAACACCAAAAACAGCCACCCAGTGTTTTTTATAACATTTCAGTAGGTTTGCTAAGGTCCATGGTGGCTTCAGATACAGGATCTGGAGGAGAGTATGTTATAAATTCAAAGGCTGGTTTCCACTTAGACATATTCCTATACATTCCACAACTGCTCTGTTCTTCAAGAATGTGATGATTTGCAACTGCTGAAGGAGAATTTTAATGATTCCTCAGAAATAAGACCATGTTCACATTTAAACAAGTTTGTCTATTAATAAAGATTTGATTCAGCAGCACCACGGGATAAAACTGTGATGCTCATTCAGAAGCAATGCACAATCAATCAGTCTCGTGATATGTGGTTCCCCATTCCTCAGACACTCTTAATACTTTTGATTTATTTCAAAACTGATCTAATGAGTTACTTGTGCACAAAAGCCAGCAGTAACAAGAACAAAAAACAACAACAAATATCTCTTTGATTTCCCAGTACTGTTACATCATAAAAAGAAACACTTTGACTATTTATACATGAAATAAAATACATGCATTGCAAAAAAAAAAAAAATTGAGAATACACTACTATCAAGTGAAACCAGTTTTTGAAGATACATTAAAAGACATTAGCTAAGTGAATAGAGAAGTGATTAAAAGCTTAACAGCTAATCAGGGCAGCTTGAGAAACAAGTCACCCCCTGACTTTGGGGGATTTTTAAATCCACAGAGGCTTATCTGCAATAAATTTAAACTTCTAACAACTCCCCATCTGTAACTGTTTCGATAATACACGACATAGATTTTTGTGAGATTTTTTTAAAGGTTGTGTGAAGAAGAATTTTCATTTTCAGAACTCGTTCCTTTATATATATTTTTCACAGGCTACTGTGACTGGTGAATGAGAGACAGAATTCTTCACTCACATTGGTTAAACTAGAGGGATATTAAGAGAAAATTTCTTTTACAGAAAGAATGAACAACATGAGTACTGTTACAAAACCAATGTTTTGTTGTTTATGTTCTTTTTGGGAAAGGAATTTCAGCAAACTAAAATATAGTTTTAGAAACTCAGAAATTTCAGGCCTGAAACCCAGACTACACCCACCAGCTATAAAATGGAATATAAAGTAAAGCATGGACAATTTGAAAGTGCCTTGTACATGGGTATTTATCTTCTGCAAAGAGTACTTTTGCAAGCATGTTTAGAGGTTCTCAATAGTATCCTTGTGATTCTCTATCTGCACTGGAATTAAATTAGCTGTGACCAGTTTTATCCATATCTGTTCTGGTGGGGAAGAAATGCTTGCAACAAATGCCCTGATATTATACAGAACATGAAAGAATGATTTACAGTATGTAAATGTAAATACAGCAGGATGTATTTACAGTGCAGGAATATACTTGACTAGAAAAGCTGTAATAGAATTTTAATGCCACTAATGAAAAGAGTTCTGAAACTTCACACTGAGAAACCAGCACTCCTGTTACTGTGTCATTAAAATTATATTAAAATACTGCACATGTTGCATAGTAGTGGTCAAACAGGACAATCTTGATATAAAATGAAATATTACATCACCGAGCTGTTCCCTGTCAGTGGTATCAGGGACCTGGATGATTTGGGTTTGGCTTGGCACAGCTATTGACAGCAATAAAATACCAAGGACATTCAAACATCTCAATAACCAAAATATCAAGCAAGATGATGTAAGAAACCACCTCCATCCACAGGTTTCCAAATGCAAGTTTCATTTCAGTCTCCAAAATACAAGACAAAGCTTCTCCTAAGTTCCTTTCAAGGTCTGGAAGCACATTTGGGAATTGTGCAGTAAAACCAGCATTGCCTCTTGCCTTCCCAAATTCTGTATCTGTCAAACCAATGACACAAAAGGTATTTACTGAAACTGGGTTTATATCTAATTCATGTTGATGGTACATGAAAACTTGTCCACAAAAATAAAGACAGACTGCACTTCAGTTTATAACACAGATGTGCTACACCTAATTAAGTTTCAAGTATTTCCAGTTATACCCACTTGTACTGTATTTTTAATTAAGAGCTACTAACCAAGAAGGTTAATTTCCGCAGAGTATTACTCATTACCTTACTCCACATTTCTCTTTTCCTTAAATAACTTAGATCATGTACAGCAAGCAGTGTTATCAGCAAACACAAGAGGATCACTTCTGAGCTCTGTAAGCTGTACATGTATCTTTGGAAAATAAAAAAAAAAAAAAAAACAACTCCTTCCATCCCAAAAAGTTCAGGACACTTTTAAAATTACTCTAAAAACAGGAAATTAATGCAGTATTTTTTCTATAAAATAAAAATACATCATACTTGAATTTCCTAGAACTCTGAGACAGAGTTTAATTAACACCTCAAACTTTCAGAAAACCCTTGAAAAAACCTTTCCCAAACAAAAAACATTCCTATGGATTCAAAGCATAGAAAAACTGAAGGTGTAGTAGCAACTGTTCTTCCTCTACCCCATTGATTTTTACACCCTCACAAACCAGCATATTCCACAGACTCACCCTGCTTTGGCTGCTGCAGCTCCTCAGAGTTCTGGGGCCTGTTTGCATTCACATTCTGCAGAGCAGTGACCAGATCAGCTTTGCAGAATGCCTTGACCTCACTCACAATGGCTTTATTACACAAATTTTTATCGTCCCTAGAAAATAATTAATTGTTGTCAAAAAAAGAATAAAAGCAGCACGCTAAAAAAAAAATGTATTTGGAAAACTTATTTTGTGAACTTCATTATAAAAAATGAAGTTCTCTTTCTCTAGCAACTAGAAACAGTTCAAAAAATTAAACTGGAAAATTAAGTAAAAATGAGAAACACTGAAAAGTGTTTCAGGGTCTAGGATGAGAAAACAATAGCTATAATTAGTACAGCGGTGATGCTTAGTTGATCTCATAAAGCAAACCAGGCAACAATTCTAAGGTAGTACTATCTTATTTGATTACTACAGTTAATTCTCCTTGTTGAGATACTTTTTGACTATTCTGATGGCAAAATCATTCTCCCTGGTACCACTCTTAGGTTCTGCTCCAGCAGAACTACTTTAAAAACACAGGACAAAGTTGCATCCCAGTACTTTCTCAAAAGTTCCCATTGATTATACTGGTAGAGGATAAAAGGATTTTTGGATGGAAAGCAGTTCTAAAGTCACCTTCTGTTTTTTGATCAGTGAAACCTGAAATCACCATCACTACCCTATGAATACTGTGACTGAAATGGCATTTTCAGCCACCTGTGTCAACTTGAACAACCCAAATGGTGCCCAGAGTTTTAATCCCACTCACTGAACTGTGCAGGAACTGGTTCTAGCCAAGACCAGAGCAAGTAGAGCCAAGGAGTATTAGTCCTTCAAGCTGGCTTCACCTGCTCCTATCAAATTCAGAATCAATACCCAGAGGTCAGCTATTATCCTCACAAATATGAAGAGCAGCAAATCCATCCCAGCTTCCCTCTTTCTAAGATTAACCCTTGTTTGCTTCCGCTCACCTGGCTAGGAACAGGGTTAAAGTCTCTAACTGCATCTCAATCCTTAATTCACATTATTTTTTTCTGGTTTGTAACTTCAGTAATATTTTTATGAGAAACCAGAATACAATCTGAAAAACCTATGTTTTAAAATTGAATATTGAGTAAGCTGAATTATATTTCAGGCCTCAAGCTCATGAAGGTGATTCCATCTCCAATTGCAATGGTTTATTATATCCTTCTATTCTAGCTTTTAAGAGGGTGATTGCCCTTACAAGAGCTAACTTCAGAAACTGCTATTTAACCCTGATTTGAAAGCAGCATGGCAGGAGAGCTAAAGGCACTCAGGAACTCACGTGCAGAGGACAACAAGAGCTTGTGGGAACAACTTCTGGTACTGCAGGCAGCACTGCAGGACGCGGTCATCGTTGTTCTCGTCACTCAGCCCATCTGCAAAGGCAGTGCAGACACAGCTGAGGGATGTGGGCACAACTCAGCCTCACAAACACCTCAGTGCACTCATGGTGCTCTTTGTACATTTAACACTTCCCACACAAGGACACAAGTGTAAGGTGAAAGTGAGAAACAACTGGTAAAACAATAGATGGTGAAGACACATGCACACATGCCACGCATGTTCACATGCCACAGCCTTGGATACACTCTGAAGGCTGCTGTGAGAAATTAGCTCATTTTAATTAGCAAACAGCAGACTGAAGAAGTCCTCCATTAAACTCAGAATTCTAAGGTTGCCACTAGGTGAAGTGCAAGGATGAAGTACCCAGCATAAATGCATTGCACATGTATTACACATTTTTTGAGAAGCCAGCTGCATGGATTGCCCCCACAGTCTGGAATCCTGGTTCTTGAGACACTTATAGATGAACTGCACTGCAGGAATAGCCTTGTCCCGAACATGCTGCAACATTTTCCCTTTCTTCAAGTTGTCCAGCTCTTGTAGGACAACCCAGGGAATTATTAATGCAAGTCTATCGACTCCTGGAAGGAAAAGAACCACCACTAATAAACAAAGATATTTATTTGCAGGAGCAACACAAACTACTACAGAGAACTTTCAATTCAAGCATCATATTTATGCATGTGTACACCTTTTTGCCAATAGTTTTCATAGTCCTTGCTCGAGAGAACCTAGCATTCGAAAAAGAGCTCAAAAAAGGCTGACTTCCCTCTTTCTAATCTAACCTCAATCTGGCACTACTCTGATTACATAGTAAAGTGACAATACTAAGCAAACAAAAGGGAGACACAATTTTAATCAGCAATATACTTTGACAACATTATAACACATATTTGCAGCAATTAGCTTGGTGCACACCTGCTGTAAGATGTTGCAGCAAGATGAAACAGCAGCTGGAATACCAGGCTGCACACACCTGAGTGACCACAGCAGTCACTGTGCCAAAACAAGTGGCAAAAAAAACCAAGCCAGAGCTTGTGTTCATTGCCAACCAGCAATCCTAAACCAGGAACAGGAAGTGTGGTTATTGAACCATGGATTTATTTGTACATAAGTATGAGCTGTACTTTAAAGCTTTTATATGAAACACAGGGTAAATCAGAAGTTTGATGACTGTTCTGTTGGTCCACCCATGACAAATACTTCAATCTTCAACTTCATTTTCTTTCTCATTCATGTTAGGAGAATAGAATTTTGAAAAAATGCATTAATAACCATCTGCTTTGCAATAAATAGGCTGGGAATCAGCAGCCTTCTCAATATAGTGAGTCTGGTGCAGGACCAGAAACTGGGAGTCACAGTATTCCAAAAAGGCATCTCTGTAAGTAAGACAACAGCATTCCTAACCTGGGAGAAGAAATACAGTCTGACACACTCCTGAAAATCACTCAGGCCCTATGGACAGGTATTTTCCAGGTGACTAGAATAAGTGTATTCATTAGCTGAAAGCATCAAAGCACCCTAAGCATTCTGACAGATTCCAGATATGCCTACCAAGAACTGACATGCACAATCCTAATCCTCCAAATAGTAAATAGCCAACAGCTTCCCAGCATATTAGAGGCAGATATTAAAGCCAGGGTCTACATTTTGAATTCCTGAGAAATTGCTCAGTTCTGACACCTTTACCAAGACAGAAACAAAGCACTGACAGACTGCTCAACACTTGTTAGATTGTTTTATATTTCTAGAAAAAGAAATGCTAAAAGGACAGTAGAACACAAGAGTTCTCACTAGTAAGGGGTTAAATGCTTAAATTATGTTCTTAGAAAGGGTTAAGACTTATTTAGCACTAAGAATTCAAGCATATTCCTCAGAATATCTGCCATGATTCTCTGCAGGTACATGGGCTATAAGCACAGTAGGTTCGGCTTCCACAGCGAGGTTTCCCTAGGATGCAGCTTGTTTGGGTTTACAGAACCAGGCTCTCAAGTGTATGCATTCTGCCTCTGCATGAAACCTTTTTAAGGAGCCCAAGGCTTGGTTTCCTTTAGGTAGCCTGAAGCTCTTACAGCATCTGTTTTTCTTACAATGTCTTATTGATCAGAACATATTTACATACCTGGTATAGCCTCAGATTTCAGGGATCTCACAAACTCAAGGTGACTAATCATTATATTTGTGTCAATCACCACTAGGATGTTCAGACCAGAAGTAAATGCCCCTAGGGGAAAAGAGGAAAAAGAGAAAACAGCAGAAATAGTAAGTTGTGTGCTCAGACCATCAATAACTGTAATTAATTGTTGCAACTAGAGAGCAAAGCAGATCCAATCATAACATACCAGCAGAAGTATTTAAATCCTGTTCTGGCAGATCTATCTCCATGCTTGTAAGTTCTCCACAAGTCTGTACTACAGACAGGGCCATCCTCTTCTCCACCCGAGCAACGTGCAAGTCTTCAACTATCTGCATCTACAGTGAGAAAATGTGCATGTATGCAATCCATTGGAAGGAATCACTTCATAATTATTTCCCAAAAAGATACTTTTGCATTAAAGCTGTTAAAATTGCCACAAAATGATGTCTGAAAAGTTTTAAGTCGGTACAGGGAATGTAAATCCACGAGAACTTCTGCATATGCTTCACTAAAGACATCCAAAATATGGCCTAGAAAGATTTATGACATTTCTACATGTTATTAAAAAACTCTGCTGTATTTTTTTGCTGCACGAACTGCAAGTTTCCTAACCATTATTTCTTAAAAATATGTCTCTCTTCCAACTAAAAAGTTAAGAGGATGAAAAATGAGATACCTGGAGCATGTGAGAAACCATCAAGGCCCTTTAATTACCCCATGGTAACAAAAAGACACTCTTTATCTCTCAAAGTTCCTGATTAGCAGCACTTACAGCAAGTTTGCTTAGTTTTTTAGATATATGCTCCACATTTGAGTGTAGACCATGAGTCAACAATGCCAAACACTAGGAAAGGTCATGGAATTGTCCAGTTACACAACCTCAATGCCCTTGGTCTTTAAGACAACAGTGTTAAATGAAAGCATTACCAACCTCTTGGTCTGTTTCTGCATTCTGACTGTCTTGAAGGGGTGGAAAGTCTTCAGAGCTCTGTAGGTAGAATTAAAAACACACCCTACCAACATCACAAAATATCAAGGAATACAGAGGTACAAGGGATCCCCATGTCCGGAGTTTTGGAATACAGCCCTACAGTGGTAAACAAATCCCTCACTCACCTTTGGGACAGGCACAGGCTTTCTGACCTCACCTCTCTGGTAGGTGTCAGATGTGCATGGGACCCCAGCATTCTAGAAACAAGCAGGAACAGAAGAACAACACGTCTTAGAGGGTTTTTTAGAGAACATAGGGTATTCCCAAGTGAACAGGGAACAAAAACTACAGTTATTAGCATCTATAGTATCATTTTCATAGGGCTTAGATGTGTGGCTTTCTTTTAAATACATATCAATGGATTACACAGCAAATTCCATCTGAACATGAACCCCCCACCTTTTCTTACACTGAACGTGCTTGACCAAGCTGCCCAGAGAGGTTGTGAAGTCTCTATCCTTTGTCCTGAGCAAACAGCTCTGGCTGACCCTGCTTGTGCAAGGGGGACTGGACAGGGTGATCTGAAGAAGGGCCTTCCAACCTCAATGACTCTCCAGCTTTGCATGTAATAACTCTTAGCATACACACAAAATGCTCATACTACAAACTGGAATCTCCAAAGATGCTGGGCATTTACACCAGAACAACAGCAAAAAACGCCATACTCAAACTCCAGCTTGTGTTTGGCTCTGCACTTCAACCTGAGCTTAGAAACAAACCTGTCACAGATAAAAGGGAAGTTCTGCAGTATACATACCAATTTAGTCCCACATCTACCCCAAGTTCTCCTGGCATCACTCCACTAGCAATGCTCTGTCTGGCAGCAAGTTTTTATTGGTGCAATTTATTAATTCAAAAAATGAAATAACCATATCAGCTCAAAACAAAAATTCACCTGAATTACACTTAAACTGAAGTATTCCACACCCCCAGCAGCAAAACAAAGCCATGGAAGCATCTGTGCACACACAGTCCCAACATACAAGACCTTTACTCTTCTGGTCTGTTTAACATTTAGCTCAGGAACATGATCACAAGGTTTACGCTGGGATCAGAAAAATCCACCTAGTTAGCTATGAAACCTCGCTGGATTCTGCAAGAAGACAGCCTGCTCATATAAATCTCTCTGCCATTAAGAAACCATCCTGAAATTTCTACATAATGCACAGGACAGGGTTCTCATTACCTGCTTAAAAGACAGTGCCGTGGCTTCCAAGTCTCCTTCTTTAGTTCCTGAGTGCTCAGGAGCTTTAGGACAACCAGAGCCGAGTACTTTGTGCTTCCGAGAGTCCCGTCGTGGCGGACTTTCAGATGAGGAGTGTGATGATCTGTGTTTACTCGTGTACCTCTTCTTCACAGCAACATCCTTATATTCTTCTTCTTCCTCCTCTTCTTCCCAGGAGAAAGATAGTGCACTTGGCTTCTTATTGGCCGGCCTACCACTATGCCCAGTCCCTGCAGAGCTGTCGGGTGGCTTTTTGGGAATTCTGACATCTTCGCTCCGCTTTTTTGAGCTCTCTGCCTTTTTATGTGGTACCTCATACACAGAGGACTTAAATTTTTCTATCATAGCTTGTTCTGCTTTTAGCTTGAGTTTACAGAGTTCAGCTTTCTCTTTCTTTTTCTTCAGTGCCTTGTCCCTCTGAAGTTCAAAGCTATGCCAGAGCCTTTTTCCTTCTTTTCTATCATAGTGACTTCTTTCCTTGCTGGCAGTCACCACATCAGGAGTGCGGGTGGTTTTGCCATGTTTTATTTCTTTGGCTTTAAACTGGATCACTATTTTCTTCTGCTTTTCAGTTTGAATTGAAGAACCATCCTGGGTTTTGCTTCTCCTTGGAGATTTTTCCTGGGATCTTCCATCTGCATCGTGAAAAGCACGAGAACTTTGGTGTCTTTTCTTCTCTTGCCTATCTTTCTCTGGCTTGGATCTACAGAAACATTATGAAGAAAGTAATGTCATTTAGCTCAGTTAATGGAAAAAAACAACAAAAAAGGCACCTGTATTTGACTGAGACAGAGTTAAGGATCTATGAGCACCATATTTTTAAACATGAACTTGAAGCAATAGTTGTCCCTCAAATGAGTTTGATAATGGCATTTTTTGGATTTACCTTTCCCTACTGCACAGCCATTTCAGCTTTAAGAAAATGGAGAAAAAGCTTTTTCTGCATTCACTATCGGTTTGAGAAACACCCTACACCTTCGAGTTTCTTCTTATCACACAGAGTTTAATAGCAGTTCAGTGATAAAGGAGGTGTGTCACCTAAAAGGTCAGCTTGGTCACACACTGTCAAAATACACACAGCTTTCAAACTGTTTATCCTGCACTGACTGGGGAACTTGGAAAAGGAACAACGGAGGGGAATATAGTAACATTCTACAGAAATCATGAATTATATGAAAAATTATTAAGAAACTTTCTTATAAGAACAGAGAAAACTACTCAGGTGTTATATTTATTGTACACTAGGTTTAAAATATCCAAAGAAAGACTGGTTAAAACACTGTATTTTACTTGGTGAAAAGGCTGAAAAAAGTCTTCAGTTCAGTATTAAATGGCCTTTGATTGTTATATTTTTAATTAGTTCTATTTAATGACAGATTGAGAATTTACCTCTGAAGTTCTGTTCCTTCTTTCACAGTGTGTTTGTAAGATCTTGTGTCTTCAGAGTTCTGAAAGAAAAAAAATCGGGCTTACAGAGGAAACTGCATAAGTATTCATAAGACAATGTCAAAACTGGGTGGTTTGGCTGCTTAAGAGAAACACTGTCAAAGGGTGCCAAGGATGTGCATGCAAAGACAAGGGTGCAAAGGGTTTAGAAGTACATGATGATTTAATCATGGGGCACTTTAACGCTTACAAAGTGATTCCACAGGGTGAATCTACTGTAGTGTCACTACAACAGCAACAACTACAGATCTGAGACAGTAACATTCCTACCATGATCAAATCACAGGCACTCAGGTAAAAGCAGTTTTTATACACTTCTGGGTTATACAACTCACTTTTCCCAAAACCACAGCAGGGTGTAGCAAGTAACTACAGAGACTGGTAACACATGGATTATTTTGGATAAGGAAGCTCCAGTCAGTTTGTCCTTTCACAATTCACTCCTTCAATAACTGGGGTGTGCTAACTCAGTGAGGCCATTAGGTCACTGCCACAGCGATTTTTCCTACCTAGAGAGGCCTTAGCTGCTTTGCTTCCACACTAGGGAGCACTTAATACAAAAATCAAAGGCTTGCAGAAACTAGAGGAGTCCTAAATTAAGGCAGTTCTGAGAACTTCTGCCTGTGGTTAGTTCTGGAGCTGCAGGACCAATACCAGCAATGCAACAGACAAAACCAGAATGCCAGACAATTCCAAAGGCTTCCCCTGGGGTCACATGCACTCCCTGAAAAACAGTGAAGGAGCTCCCTTGGGGGAGGTGGAGCTCATGATGCTGCTGGGACAACTTCTGGTGATAACAAACCCATTTCCAGCTGTCAGGTATTCACTTCTCTCTTCAAGGCCTATTCTCCGACAACCATGAGTTTTCATGACATGTTTAATATTTTTTTTTTCAACCTACTTCCTCCTTTTCTCAGAAGTTTTCACTTAATTTAATCATCATAAGCAAATTTTCTTACTGTTCCTCTCCTGCCAGCACTATCAGTTTGGGATATAAGACACCTCCCCCCCCCATGCTGGGATCACACTGCAGGACCCTTGCTCCTATTAGAGATTTTCTTATCTTCTTGCTGTTAAAGCTGTATACTTCAAACTGGTGAGGCATTAGCAATGGCAATAAGCTACAGTATGAGGTTTTAAGCCAAGTGTTTACCCTCTGTATTACAGAAGTAAAAAAACCCAAAACAATAAAGCACCTTAGGAAAAGTTAGTTTTAGAAGACAAATTGAATAACAGTGAGGAATTCAAGAGAAGAAACAGTAGTTACAAACATTTGACTTTGAACATTTTCTCTATGATCAGAAAACTTCTAACATGAATAATTCAGTTTACAAGGCCACAATCATGCTCATTTATTAACACTTGCAAAAAATTTTTCAAAGACACGTAAAAGCTCTCTTACTTACATATTCCCTGCAAAGTTCAACAGGAAAAAAATCTAGCAAATTTAAGTGTGGATTTATTAAACTACTGATTTATCAACTACATATTGCACTTCTGAGAGTAAATAACTTGTCAGAAGTGGACATAAACAATACAAAATAATAGGAAGCTACACACAAGTATGACCAGAAAGATGACAATCCTGTAGCACCTGCATTTTACAAGTGATTCAGTGAAAGCTGACTCACTAGATACAAGTATGTACCAGAATATGCTGATAATTTTGGTCAATAATTTATGTCTCAGCGGCCAGAAGGAAATATTTGAGAGTTGCTCACCAAAATGCTGTGAAGTACAACTTGTGGTTAATCAGAAAATTAGGATATATGACCCAAAATACAGAACAGTCCAAGAAACAGCACTGGTTTCAGTACCAGTATTAAAGCCAACTTTCCTCAAACAGAAAGATACACTAAAATAAAAATGTTTCTTATTTTCTGAAATACTTACACTTACTCACAGGCTCTGAAGAAAAACACATTTATCTGCCTAACTCAACCCTCCTGCTGGTCTTTATGACCATGTCTTGAAATTGGATTCATCCTTCTACCACAAGGCTGCTAAACAATTCATGTTCTCTTGGATGTAGGAGTTTGAATTAAGATAATAACAGTAATAATATTTCTGCTCCTACTTTGTCATCCTGCCCATCCAAAGAGACTTCCTTTCCAGCTAGTTTCTTCTGCTTCTTTTTAGACATCTTCAAATCCTATGAAAAAAAGGATGTTTTCTTTATTACTTGTGTCAAGTTTTTAGGTCCAGATGAGATAAAAAAAAGCTTTAACTGCACAGACGAAAATACTTTAATAGTCTTCTTTTGTTTTCTCATTACAGAGCCACAGCAGATCTCAAGAGGGTTAATTATTCACATCTGAGGAAACGCCAGAGTAGAAAGGACAGCGATTACATCTCCCCAGAGACGCCAAACAAACACCCAAACCAGCATCCCTTAACCCTGAGTCGCATAACCAAGCTTTGAGGCCACCGGACACTGGCAGGGGCTGCCCAGGGAGGGGTTGGAGTGCCCATCCCTGGAGGTGTCCAAGGAAGGGCTGGGCTGGCACTGAGTGCTCTGGGCTGGGCACACGCTGGGGATCGGGCACACATGGGACTCGGTGGGACGTGGGGGCTTTTCCAAGCCAGCTGAGGGTGTGACCCTGCGAGGCAGCCCCGACTGTCTGAGTGTCGCCTCCGGCCGCTCCCGAGGATGGGGGAATTACGGCGACATCCCGCAGCAACCCCGCCACCCTCCACACCAACAGCGCACGCCAACACGAAGTTCAGGGGAGCTGTGGAAAGCTCCACCCGCAGCTCCCGGCGAGGCGATTCCCCGACCCCAGACCCGCGCAGGGGAGCCCGGCACCGGCTCCGCCCTGAGGCGCGGGCAGTACCGGGCTCTGAGGAGCCTCTCCGCGAGCGGCAGCCTCCTGCCTCACTGCCTCCGAGCGCAGAGCCGGCGGCCCGCGAGGCACCCGGGGCGCTTCCAGCACGGCTCCCCTGCCCTTCCTTCCGCCAGTCCCCTTCCCGTGCTCCCTCCTCACAGGGCGCCGTGCGGCGTCGCCTCAGCCCGCTCGGCCGCTCCCCGGCAGGCCCCGCGGAGGCCCTCGGGGCCGCTCGGGCCGCGCCCGGTGCGGCTCCTCCTCCGCCGCGGTGCGCGCCGGGCCGGCCCGGGCGGGGCTGGGAAGTGTAGGCGGAGCGGGCCGACCTCATCGTGCGGCTCCGCGGCGGGAACATGGCAGCGCTAGAGGCGGCAGGGGCAGCGCTAGAGGTGGCGGAGGCCGCGCTGGGGCGGCGGCAGGAGGAGGAGGAGGAGGAGGAAAAACACGATCATGACCGTAAAGGCGGCGGCGAGCCGGCGGCGCTCAGTGAGATCGGGCGGGGATCGGGCGGGGATCGGGCGGGCGGGGGGAGCTGGGCCCTCCGTGCCGGGGCTGAGGGCAGCAGGGCGCCATGCGGAGCCCGGGCGGGTTTGAATTTACATCCCGAAAGGGGTTGTATTTTTCGCCCCGGGGCCGCTTCCCGCCTCCGTCCGTCCGCGCCGCGCAGGCTCCCGGCTCTCCCGTTTTCCCAGCGCGGTGCGGGGCCACACGTGTTCCCGCCGGGCCTCGCTAGGCATGAACCCGCCGTCCTGTCGCTTTTTTCTTCCCCGACCCTAACGATACTTTGTCTTTGATCATCTGTTGGTCCCGAGGTCCCGTGGGGAGCCTGAAGTGCGGCGTGGGCCGCGCGCGCTCAGCCGCGCATCTTTCCTTTTTTAAACCCGAACGTGTTTGTGCCATGTGCTCGAGGGCGAGCCTGCGGCAGCAGGGGAGCTGGATCGCCGTGGTCCTTGCGACCGAACCCGCTCTGTGATTCTGTTAGCGGGTTTTGCTGCACTCCCAGCTCCCCAAGTGAGCCCTTGCTGCCAGCCCTTTGGTGCTGCTGCCTTACTGTTCGAGTGAACTGACTCTTCTAATTAATTGTTTTTCTCGTGTGAGTATACTTTAGGCTCTGTCACGGTCCGCTCATACAGGTGGGGAGTCGTGATGGCTCGTTTATGGATCGCAGAGTGCAAAAAGGCAAACAGCAGGGGACAGTTCAGTCACAACAGTGCACTTTTATTGAGTGCTATCAACACAGTTATGCGATAGATAGGAGAGAGAGAGAGAAAGAAGGTGAGGGTGGGATATAGCTACCAAAGGATGAGACGAAGTCCTCGTGGTCCTCGGCCAACAGACAAGTCTTCCTTCCGTGGGGAGATCTTTCTCTCAAAGACAGTTAATTTAGAAAGTCCCTTTATAGTCCTTTTCAGAACGAGAGGCAACTGGCCAAAAGGTAGGGAAATCTCACAGCCATTGTTTTGAGGCCCGTTGTTCTGTGAAACGGGACAGATGCACAAGAACGAAGTATAGGACAGGTCATTCCTTTTCAGTTCATAGCAGTAATTGCCTGGCATAATCAGCCGTGAACCTGTGCTATCAGTTCTTCAGCAGGCACACACTTGGACACTTAGCAAAGCATCCCACCTCAGCCAGGCCAGAAGTTCTGTGCAAAAGTCCCTTGGGGGTTTCGGGGTCTTAGTTTCTGTTCTTGCGATGGTCGTGAGGCAGATGAGGGATCTTCAGACCGACTCTCACAGGCTTTCTTAATTCTGTTTGTGCATAATCAGTGATTTCTGATGGGCATTTAAAAAAATCCTGAGGTCTTGGTTAGGTAGCAGCCTGCTTTTCATCATTCAGTGTGAAAGTTTACCTCACTCCTTGTACATTTATACATTACCTAGATTTTTTTCCATATATACATATTATCCTTTGCAACCACTTTAACCTCTCCACGTGCTCTGAGGAGGCTGATTGTCCAACTCTGCTGTTTTTTGTCACTGCTGTGCTCTCACTATGCTTTTTTATAACTATTTCCACTTTTCCTGCAACTAATCAATAGCTGTTAGGAATTTCTTACCAAACATGCTTTTACTTACTCGTTTTCTTTCTATCTTTATGTTAATAAAGCATGTAGAAACTACCACCAGGAATCCTGCAACTTTTTAATGGAGCAGTAGGCTCCATGCAAATATTTCTTATGTGAGTTGTCAGCTTAAAACAGGTCTGTGAGGAACACAACAACAATCTCTGCATATCAATGCACCTCCTGATAGATTCTAAGGTAGGCAGAATAATTTTACTGTGTGCTTCTGTTTTTTCAGTTTCTTGAGCTCCTGTCTTGAGGTATTCCTTCTATTTTCTCTTTCTGTTAGTTTTCATAATAACAGATATTTGTACCCGACAGCAGTGTTTAAAAGAAAACAAAAGGTAGCCCAGGGGAATCTGAAGAACTGCTGTAAGATCCTTCCAGCCTGTTGTAAGTTGTGGTCAGGAATAGGTGGATAGGGAAGACCAGCAAAATTAGAGGATCATGAAATGGTTTGGGTTGCAAGGAACCTTAAAGCCCATCCTGTTCCAGGCCCTGCTATAGGCAGGGTCACCTTCCACTATCCCAGGTTGCTCCCTGCCGAATCCAGAGAACAACCGTACATTCCTGCATCCTCTGGAAATAACTTCCAACACAAACCAATTGGTAGGTCCATATTTATTCGGTGAGGTGCATCCCAGTTTCTGTGCTGGGATAGACAGTGCTTAGGTTGCCTTTTGTGCTTTCTCTGCACCTCCTATTTTTTTGTCCCATCCAAAAAGCCTTGGCCTGCTCTGTGGCTTCTCAGTAGTTGCAGAGCAGTGCCAGAGCTTTCTTGTTACCCATAGTTGAAACTTTACTAGTTGCATCTGTCCCATGGAATCTTGCTGGGAGCAGGACAATATTTATAGATTGAGGTAGCTTTCTGAATCCTTTCCTAGTGCTTCCTTTTGTTCCTTGGAGACGGGTCAGACCACACCTTCTGGGGATTTCTACCTCTTCTTTCAGTTATTTTCCCCGGGTTTGACTGTTCTCATCATTTTGTTGCCTCATCTCTCAGCCTCAGGCAGAGAATTTCAGTGCTTAAAATTCTTTACCAGGCCCATCTCCTACTGCCCCAGGAAATGATTGATTTGCAAATGCTGATGGTGCCAGTACTTAACCTCATCATTGTCTCTGCTGATAGTAAATTCCTGCCTTGCCCCTTCTTTCATACCAATCACCTAACACTGAAACCTTACAGTATTATGTTCTAAAACCTCCTGTTTACCTTTGTAACTATTTCTGTTTAGTTTATAACCTTTAAGCTCTAAAACTAAACTTTCCTCTTCTCAACACACTCTGCTTTAAGTTCTAAATCTACATTCTTACTTCTGGCACCTAAACTTGGAAGCTTTTCCAAGGTTTCGTGTCAAACCCTGTCTGTAATTCTAGGTTTTGGCTTACTGACCACTATTCTAAGATTTCTCAGCACTTTGGATTCCAACATTGTTTGAATCATGAACTAAACTGTTACCAAACGTTTTTAGCCTATAGCAGATTGTCAGGAGAATTCGGAGCTCCTCCTTGACTGCTTTGCCTTGCTTCACTGCATCCTGCCAGAAAATAACATGTAAATGTTATTTTGTTCACCTTAAACATCTGATACTGGTGTGTGGAAAGTCGTTTCAGCTATCCAGGATGACATTATTCCACAGTGGTTTCACACTATTCTGCTACATAATTTTTTTCCTCCTTCATGCTTGTAGTCAGCTAAGATTATTGGAAACAAATGAACACGTTTGTGTAGTTCAGTCACATCTTTTACTGGGTTTTTGTTTGGTTTTAAGATGGTTTGGTGGTCTCTGAAAAAGTGAAAAGCAACAACGTTGATGTGAAAATTCCCGAGTCAGAACTGGAAGCTGAAGAAAAAGGAGCAGAGGAGGAACGCCCGAGGGAATCTGATAGCAACATTTTGGATGTATCATCTGACTACCCAAGAGGTTTGCTGATAAACCCTTAATATTTTTGTAATATGCTGGAGAAAAGGTAGAAATACTAGGGAGGAAAGGTAAAGGGAAAGTATGAAATCTCATTTTAAAACTCACCTCTGTTTCCTGATCGCATGAATCAGTTGCTTTGTCTGGCATAAGAAAACCTGAAGATTTACTCTGTAAAAACATTGTAAAGCTTAAAGTTGCTACAGAATCTGTGTTACAGTGCACTGGGGTGTTCTGTGTGCTGGAATCGATAAAGCAGATTTCAACCTAATTTTCTTGGTGTTGGCAAATTCTGACTGATAAGTTGAAAAATCAGGTGGTAGATTTAAGGTTTAAACTGATAACTAAGGTAAAGAAAAAAAGTGGCAGAATTTAATGTATCCTGGCTCCACAGTGAATAATTGTTCTTAAATTTGGTCCACTTATAGTTGATATTTAGTGATGCCAGTCATTTCAGATGATGGTTTCGTACTGCTTTTGTGCATGATTAGCATTCACTAACAATGCTGAGCAGTAAAACCAGGTGTAAAGGGAATGTCTTAATCTTTTCAGCTTGTTTTTTTCAAATGAGGGTCTTTCTGCCTTACAAAGTTTGTGCGTCAGTATTAAAAGGAAGTAGAAATATATGAAAATATGTGGATCTTATTAAACAGCTATTCTGGGGATAGTTTTTGCAGTCATTCCTGGTGTCATGGAAGTAAAAAGACAAAATCAAGTATTCCAATTGCTACTACAGTCATTCTCTAACAGTGCTAGGTTTGAAATATTGTATAGAAAAGAAGCAGGAAATGAAAAGCATTTTTAAAATTAAGATTGTTTAACTTCTAAATATTTATGTGGGTTTTTTTTTAGACAAGCATATTTCAATTCAAAGACACCTTGCTGATCTAGAGAAACTGGCTGACCTGAGAGAAGGTGAGTTTTCCACAGCAGTGTCCCAGAACACAGATCTTTGTGTACAGGTATTTGCATTTTTCTTTAAATTTCATCTTTAACATGCTACATATATTTATGATATTTAAAGATAAGGGGTTTTGTAAAAAAGAGCTTTATGATTTATCCTCTTGTTCTGCTAAATTCTGCTGAGAGGTTGTTTGATATTCAGCTAGTTTTTATTTAGGTGAGTACTTCAAGTGCTTCGACACCTTCATTTCACGGCCTTGCCTTTGCTTTTTGTGTCTCACATGCAGGATTTTCAAGAATTACTTTATATTTCTCAAAATTATTTTATAGAGGATACATTGCCTTTGTTTTTGCAGCTTAAATAGATATCAGCTGCTTGTTTTGTCCAAAAGATCCAGGAGTTGGAACAATGAAGTCTTATTCTAACCTCCTGATTTGTTGGGGGTTTTGGCTTGGTGGTTTTTTAAAACATTTCAAGTCTTTGCATGTCATCCGTTGTGTTGTTCCTCAGTGCTTTTCAGAAGTTTCATTAGCCTTGTGTTGCTGGAGTAAAAAATACTAGAAACCAAAACCCAAAGGTTGTAGAAGTTAATGATTTTTAAAGTTGTAGTGATTTTGGTCTATATTCTATGGAGCAGAAAGAAGCAACCCGTAAATTTGAAGTTTGTGCATGAAATAGAATGTTCCCTGAGGATTTTGTCTCTTAACTCCTGTTGATTTTACCTTCAGCCTTTTTTCTCTTGGCCTGCATCTCAGCTAACACAAGTAGTAACTGCATTTCATGTTTCTCATAGTTTTTAATTGTATTTTCAGATGAAAGGAAGCCTTGTCCATTGTGTCCTGAGGAGAAATTCAAAGCTTGCTATAGCCACAAACTCCATCGTCACTTGCAGAATTTGCACTGGAAGGTTTCTGTTGAATTTGAAGGTAATGGCAATTTGGTTTGAATAGTAAATACTAGAAGAAATATGTTCTGTGTTTTATCTTTCAAAATTCCTCTTGACTTTGTTACCAGCTCTAATTTAGTACCATATTTTGACAGAATGAATTTTGAGATGGGGTGTAAAATGTGAATGTGAAGTAACTGTATTCTTCTCCAGCCAAAATGGTTACAATTATGCATTTTTTCTGTAGAAGAACACCAGTAATTTTTTTTTGCATGTCATGAAAATTACCATAAAATTTAAAATATGTGTGTAATGAAAACTACTTCAATAAAAGTTTTAGTTATATATTAATGATAAGTAGATACACATGGATGGTTAGTTTTGGTGGATCATAAAGATTCCGTGGTTACCAATAAACACTTGAAATCTTATGTAGTATCAGTATTTAGTAGCTTTAATTGGTTTTTAATAAACTCTGTGACCTGCTTGTAAGAGGCATTAAAATCACTGCAAAAAGTTTAGGAAGGAAAATAAAGTGAGCAGTGTGGGGTTTTAAAAATCCAGGTGTATGGGTTTATGTGAAATAAAGTGACTATTTAGAGGATGGGCAAGATAAAGCTGAGCTATAAATGTTCCAACTGGAGTGTCAGGTATCTCATTTTGTCTTTTTTTAATTGTGGAACATATGTTTATAGGAGTCTTCACACAAGTCTTTTAGTCAGGTAATAATATTTTTGTGAAAGACTCAAGGTACTTTTGAAGTGGAGACTTGGTGTAGCTTTGTAAGATGCTCAGAGACCTACTGTAATAAATTTTAAATTCTTTGCATTTTAAAATTTAAAATGTATAATTAACTGATAAATTTCCTGTGCAGAGAGTGAATGTACCAGATAATTGGTGATGTTCTCTTGTTGCTGTCTTGTAAAATCTGAAGTGAGAGTACGTGGTACAGGCCACAGACATGCTGTTCATTTACTGTTCTGAGATGGTATTTGTTTTCCAGGGTACAGAATGTGCATCTGTCACTTATCCTGTCGACCAGTAAAACCCAACCTTGTTGGAGACCAGGTAAAAATGCTGAATCACAGAAATTCTTGTTACTGTACCAAGTGGGGGAATTGGGTGACTGAGGGGAACTTTTGAGATCTGTTTACTCACCGAGCACATCTTGCTCCTCTGTGATGCCAAATGTTTGTAGGACCAGGATGTGTGGTACCCTTGGGTAGCTGCATGTGGTTGTACCCCTCTCATTGTAGGGGGCAGCTGCCTAGATGAGCTCTGGCTGTAGATTCCAGATGTTTTGAATGCTCTAGAAGCAACAGACAGATGACTCCTCATGTTCTACCTCAGCCGTGTTTAATGTATTGTGAAACTATGTGAAAGACTCTGTTTTACAGACACTGTCAAAGATGGGAGCTCATTACCACTGTATTATCTGCTCAGCAACCATAGTACGAAGGACTGACATGATAGGTCACATTAATCGTCACGTGAATAAAGGAGAGACTGAGTCAAGGTTTATCACAGGTGAGCTCTGACAGGAAACATTCATGTGCCATGTGCAGTAACTGTGATAAGGCGTGGGAGACACAGGAAAAATTCAGAAACAGAGTTAGCCTTTCTAATGAAAAATCTGCCCTTAATATTTCAGAACTTTTGTTTCGTCTGAGGCGTAGCACAGTTGTGATTTAGTCTTGTATTGATTGACCAGTCCCTGTGTTCCTATTGAGATAACTAGTACTCTCCTCACCTTTAATGTCATAAGTACCAGCTTGTGTGTCTCCAGAAGAGTGAGGGACATGCCATCCACAGGAAAAAAAAGATTTGAAGTAAATCTTTCTGCAATGCAAAAAGTCTTTTGCTTTTTATCCAGACTGTACCGGCCTGGGTTCCCAAAAGAAGGTGATGTTTTTTCAGTCCCAGAGAATCTTAATAGAGGTGTCAGTAGTTCTTTGGTAAATTACTATCCTACCTGACTTTGTCCAGGATGAGACTTTGGTTTCTAAACTTGAATAAACTCAGTTAAAAACATTTAAAATAATTGAAATGCCAGTAGTTTGATGCCTGGGCATCAGTTTGCCTGTCTGAAAAGGGATAGTAGTACCATATTCTGAATCTTTGTAGATTTTTTGCTGTGAAATACATTGATCTCTGTGTGCTTCCCTTCAGAGCTGTGAGTAAAGAACGGCCCCTTTAGCATTTTTTAACAAAATGCACAAGGCGGTTTTTCCTCACAGGAGGACAAATCCAGAGGTTTTGTGATGTGTAGGCACTTGGCAGTTCTTGGGGCCCCTGAAGTGGATCAGATACACCATGTGTGTGTTTGAAAGCCCTGAGAGAGCAGGGTGAGCACTGGAAGGTATCCAGCTGATAAAAATTTTTACTGGTTGTTCCTGGGTATGTTTTAGACTGGGGATGAATTGCTCAGAGGAATGGTGGCCTCTGTTTACAGCTCTCAGATCTGAAAGCTTGTTTTGCCACAGACTCTTGTTTACACAGAGCTCTGGTGGAATTGTCCATGTGCTTGTGCTGTTTATGCACGTTTCATGGGACTGTTCAATAACTTAAAATAGATAAAGAATTTTCAGGGATTTTTGCAGTTCATTGGGATACATTAACTATGTTAACAGGGTTTTAATTAATAAGCAATGTATTATGTTTAAGCATGCAAAACAAATGTGCTAAGCCTCAAGCTCAGGGGCTGGCTTTCTTAAACTGGAGTGGATACATAAGAGCCCAACTGAGAATTTCTGAGATGTTTTATGAGAAGAAGATTGTTGTACCACTTTTGAGATCAGAAAATAAATTGTTGCCTGCTTCACCCCTCATCCTTGTAAGCTGCTCCCTGTGCTGGTTGGATTGCAGCATAACCCAGCCTTCCTGCTCTATGGGAGCAGTTTTTCAGTGTAATTTACCAACCGTGTTAATGCTAATTTCAGTTCTCACTGATTCTTTCCTTCTGCCTCAATTACTTGTTCCAGTTCGTGCTCCCAAGTCATCTTACAAAGTGGTGAAAGAGTCAGCCACAGATGTGCAGGTTCTTCCCAACCACTCCACGCCCAGAAAACAGATTCCTATTTTAATCCTAAAATGAAGCTCAACAGGTGAGAGTGCAGGGAGTGGGAGGATGCATCAGAGGGGTGGGGAGTTTGTAGTGAAAAATAGGTGTTTTGAAAAGCAACCCTGCAAAACTTCTGTTCAGAGGGCAGGAGAAAGGAGTTTCTCATCAGAAAACTCTTCTTGACAAATAATATTTATACCCAAGAACACTATAATGTGAAGTAGTGTCATTTGTGAAGTAATAAAGTATTTTCTGTTATTATTAGATCTGACCTTAAGAATACTCAGCTGTAAAATTCAACTTTTCAGCATAGCAGAGGTTTTTGATTTACTGTTCTTCCCTGTAAAAGGTGGAGTTTAGCTTAAATATTCCACTTTTTAAGTTAAAGGGAAATAAATAAGGGAAAGGAAGTAAAAATGTTCTCTCAACTTAGACTGTGGTCACTTTGTATCTTCCAGGCAGTTGATATTCTGTGCACTGGCCGTGCTTGCTGGGGAGCGCAAACCCATTGAATGTTTGGATGCTTTTGGTGCCACTGGTAAAGTCCATTTCTTTAATATTATGGTTAATAGCCAATAAGAGGAAGCAGCAGAAATTCATAACTGACATCACATACTCAAAAATAACGTGAGGTACACAATAATTTTCTTCCTAAGGCAGGGAATCATGAGCTTCCATAGAAGACAGCTGTCAAAAGATGTATTAAGGCTTTTAAAAAGGCTGTAAATAAAGTTCTGTGATCTTCTTAAAATCAGTTGGTTTTAGTGTCTTTAAATTTTGTTTTTCCTCAGGTATCATGGGATTGCAGTGGGCAAAGCACCTCAGAAGTTCTGTGAAAGTTACAATTAATGATTGTAATGAAAATTCTGTGACAATGATTAAGGAAAATTGTCATTTAAACAAAATGAAGGTGAAACTGAACATTAAGGAAGAAGATGATGAAACTGTGGGAAATGGAGAAGAAAATAGTGACACCATTGAGGTGACAAAAATGGATGCCAATGTTGTCATGCATTTGAGATCATTTGATTTTATGTAAGTGTTGAATGTTTCTGTCAGTTTTCTGGTTTGGTAATGACACACCCCACCCCACTTCCCAGTATATGATTATTTGGAGAAATTGGAATGGTAAAAGAATGAAACAACAGTCACTTGAAATGTAATTTTGTTGTCTCAGAAATGTGTGGGGACAGAACTTTAATCTTAAATGTTTTAGAAAGTGCTGGAAGATATTAGCCTTTCTGACATTCAGAATGGATTATAAAGATACATGAAAATTTTAACTGAGGCTGGGTTTTTTTTATAGTTTCATCATCTCTTTGCTGAAGGGAAATACCAAATTAGTTTTGGGGTTTTTTTTAAACTTCTTTCAGTTTAAAATGCTGTTTGTTGCATCTCTTGTTTTTATTCATTTTGCAGCATATTAACTTTGAATTAAACAGGCCGATTCTTCCAGGTTGGGTATATAGGTGCATACATTCAAACCCTATACAGATATCAGAATAAGTGATGGGATTTTTTAATGTTATTAATGACTAACGTCCAGATCTAAGCAGTGCTGGAAGTTTTAGTCCTGTTCCTTCTTTCTGTTTTCAACATGATTATAGGTGAAGGTTATAAAATTGTTCTCCTCAGTGTAAAGCCAGACTCTGGAGTATTTATAGACACTCAGTGGTACATCCTTTCTTTTCAGCCATTTGGACCCCTTTGGAACTTCTGTGAATTACCTGGACTCTGCCTTTAGAAACGTGAGAAACCTTGGGATTGTGTCATTGACATCCACAGACATCAGCTCCCTCTATGCCAAGGCTCAGAACGTGGCCCTGCGTCACTATGGCTGCAATATTGTCAGAACAGAGTACTACAAGGAGCTGGCAGCCAGGACTGTAATTGCTGCTGTCACAAGGTACTGCTAAACCATTTCCAATTAGGGTAAAAATTTCTTTAGGTAATTAGTAGCAGTAATTAGTGACTGAGCAAGGTGAAAATGCATTAGGGTGGGATGGTAATGTGAAAAAAAAATACCCAGACTTGCAAACTCTTCTGTTTCTCTATCAATTTTGCCATTTTAGAGCTCCATAGGATGTCCTAAATACAAAATATACTGCTTGAATGGCTTCTAGCTAAGCATTTCAGTTAGGCTTGCTTAAGTGGAATCTGATGTTCACAGCAGAGCCTCATAATTGAGGGCTCATACCTCATCTTCAAAAGATGGATGTGATTACTGACTTGTGAAATCAGTTATTTGCATATAGATAGATACTCTCAGTAAACTCAATCCGTTAAATAAATGAAGACCTAAAACTTAATTGGAGACAAAATGTACAGGCCAAGAGGATGGGACAACTGCTTGGGAAGGATGAGGAGGAAATGAAATCACCAGAGGTTTTGAGAATACCAGAGCATAAATGCTGACCTGAACATGTTTAGATTTCCCTTGTCCTCTCCCTGCACATGTGATGATGTAGGTGGCAGACCAGTATTTCTAGCTGTGATTCAGAAAAATAAAATTAGATTTCCTTAGCCTGCCAGGAAGGCCACAAAATGTGGCACTTCAGGAAGAACCCCTCCTCCCAGCCTCTCAGATCTTCAGGTACCCCTCTCTAGGAAGTGGATGAGCTCCAGAACCATGCAGAGGTTCAGGTGTCCATGGCAGTGTTTGCCCACTGAATTCAGTACAATCTGGTTGTTGTGTGTGTTTCTCCCCCCAGAGCTGCAGCTCGCTGTAACAAAGGCATTGAAGTGCTGCTGGCAGTAGCTCTGGAACACTCTGTCCTGGTGGTGGTCAGAGTTTTACGGGGCCCAACCCCTGCAGATGATTCGGCAAAGAAGGTCCGATACCTCATCCACTGCCAGTGGTGTGAAGAGAGGGTGTTCCAGAAAGAGGGCAATACGGTGGAAGGTAAATGCTTTTCTTTTGCACTTTGTCTCTGTTCTGTGCCTTGTTTATGTTTACATCCCATTAGTAATGCCATTTTATGTAACATTGCGTGGTATGTGTGAGGTGGAGAGGGCACTGTGTGTCATGGCCATGTGTCGCTGTGGCAAGTAACAAATTACATGAACCTCGTTTAGCAAAAATCATCTGACTCCACTTTTATTCAAAAACTGACCCCCTTTATATACCTTCTTGAACAGGCCCACTCATTGGTCAGAAGAGTGCCAGAACTCTTCATCCCATAGTCCAAAACTGAAAGACATAGAGAAAACCAGTCCCACAGAAAGGAATCCAAAACATTACACTTGTTACAAAAACACTTGCAATGTTTATGTCAAGCCTGTGAGAACCAGGTCTTTCTAAACCAAAACATCATGAAGAAACTGAGCTTAGTCTCTGCAGTAACACAGGCATGGCTGGCTATTGCCAAACAATTTAAATTTTTCTGTTTTTCTGCTACAGAAAACCCTTACCAGCAGCTGCCCTGTGACTGCCACGGCAGCATGCCTGGGAAGACAGCAGTGCTTCTTGGTCCTCTCTGGTAAGTTCATATCACAGGACACATTGGGAGTCATTATGGGTCCAGGAGCTCTGAAGCTCAGCTGTTCATACCATACCAATTTTTATCTTAGCACTGCAAAAGGAGGTACAGCAATCAGGAGGAGCTCAGGAAACTGAGTGTGGATTTGAATTTAGTGGGGTATTCAGTTTTTCCTTTTGTTCAAGCCAGTTAACAAATAGTAACATGTTTTAAATTTCACTCAGTGCACTTAGGAAATATGTCCTGCACAGGAGAATCTGTCTCTAAGTTCCTCTATTTGCCAAATATTAAGTAACTCTTGTTACTCTTTATTTGTGGAGAATTTATTAAATAAATTATTACATTATTATTGTGCTGATGTTAATAAATTCTACATTGTTTGTTAACTAATATTTATAGAAATAAGAATAAATATTTTTAAGTCCTTTCAAATCACAAATATATCACTAGCCATTTCAAATCACTATTAAAAATGGTTGGCAATCAACAGTACCTTTCTTTTGGGGGTCGAATGACTTTCTCAACATCTTATGGCAGAAATAAAATGACTGTTCTTAAGATCTTAGGGTTTTGGGTTTTTTAACAAGACTAGTGTTGCTGTTGTTGCAAAAAAATTCATTTCAGTGTAACATAATGGCTAATCAATTTGGGCAAGAGAATTTTGGAGCAGCTTCCATTAAGAAGCCTTAACTTTTGACTTCTCTTGCATTTTGTAGGTCGGGAGCTCTCTTTAACACTGGATTCCTCAGGAGGATGCTCCTGGAGGCTGTGCAGTATGGCTTGGATGAAGCTCAGCCACTTCTGAAGACATTAGTTTGTGAAGCAGAGTGCACAACTCTCAAACATTTTTCTACCCACAGTCCTGGTGATGAGAACAAACAAGGTAAGAAAAAGGGCAGCCTGTTCACAGAGAAGACTGGTTTTGTGATGATTTTTAGGGATGCTGATCTGTGGTAAGTTACTTGACCCCCAATGTGTCCATAGAGTTGAATTCATTACTGAATAATTGAATTATCTCCTTCAGTGTAATGAAAGCATTTTTCCCACTTTACAGTAGAATTAATTTTGCTTTCTAATTGTATTCTAGAAGAGTGTGGCGTATATATTAGAACATCAAATACTTATGCAGAGTCCTGCTTGGTACACGGTAAGCAGAGCATTTTGGTGTATTTTTTTTTATATTTAACAGTATTGTACTCTGGAGGTTTTTCCCCACACAGTAGTGACTTTATTTTATCTTTATCCAGAATCATATTTTTGGTAAAAGCAGAATGCCAAATACTCTAAGAAGGCTACTTTAATTTACTTGTTACTACTGAAAATGGCCTGTTGATTAAATTCAGGCCAGATTTTACCTCTGCAAACACTGGCTTACAAAAGCAGGCACACAGCTGAAGTTGCTGTGTGGCTTTGTTTTCTTGTGTACTGTTTGAGGCTTTGCTGGCATTTTTGGGCTGCCTGTGAGTGCTGAGTGGTTTCTGTGGCTTTGTTTGGTGCAGGGAAGAGGAAAAGCGAGGAGGTGCTGCGCGGCACCGCGAAGCGGCAGCGGGCCGAGCACAGCGCCGAGCACCCCCGTTCTACTACAACCTGCACCGGCACAGCCTCAAGGGCATGAACATGCCAAAGTAAGTGTGGGTTCACCTGCCAGCCTGCTCTGAACACACAGCTTGTTCTGAGTCAGCCCTGTCAGCACCACGTCCCTTCTAAAGGCGGGGTTTTGCTTTTGCTGCATTTCTTCGCAGGTTAAATAAGTTCCTGAACTATCTGTCAGAGGCTGGATACCGCGTGAGCCGAACCCACTTCGACCCCATGGGAGTCCGCACCGACGCGCCCCTGGCGCAGTTCAAGACTGTCCTCACGAAGTACAGCGCTCCCACCTACGTGGGGGCACAGGCAGAAGGCCCTGTGCACCTCCCTGGAGAGATCCAGGTGGGAGAAGGGGTTCCAGCTGCTGCAGCCATCAAGGTGGAGGAGGCTGAGTTAGTGGAAAATGATAAATCTGGAGTCGCTGCTGCCACGTTCACACAGCCCTACCCCACTCACTGTGCTGCTGATTAGTGCAGATGGGTTTGTTCATCAGGATGTTACAGATTCCCAGCACACCCTGTTCCATTAAGCCACTCTTTCCTCCCAGCTGGAGTTTGACCATTTTGAGGTGTCTGTTGTAGTTCAAAGGGACAGTTTAGACTTAGGTAGCAGAACTTAGCCCTGATCCCAGCATGCCTGTGGTCCCAGAACTGGCACTGTGGGAAGGTGATGGAGTTACCAGCTTTTTTATGCTCGCTCCCTTTTCACACTGAAGCATGGAGGCTGCTTCCCAGTCTGTCCAAGCCTTATTGCCAGCACAGCATCCAGGATAGGGGACAGGGCCGAAAAAGTGTTCAGCATTTTGGAATATGATATTATTGTAAAGCAACCTATTCCTAAAATGCATCATTCCTAAAACCTGGCCAGCTATGATCTAGAGAGAGAGAGCATGTTAAGGTAAGAAAATAGCACAGGATAAAATGCCCTCTGACTTAAAGCCAGGCAGTCCTGCCTGGTGCAGCTGTAGCTCCAGGTTGCACATGTAACTGCATTCAGGTCTTTTTCCAGGGTTCTGCCTCCAGGCAGGAGCTGATCCCACAACAGGAAGGAGCAGTGACACAGCTGCTACTGAACTTGTTTGTAACTGAACCGTAGTGAATTGTGTAGTCACTCTAGGTAGTTGTCTGCTCAGAGCTTACAGTGGTTGTGTGCTGCAGAAAGGGACAGGGACAGGGGACCACAGTGAACGTTCAGATGAAGTTTTGTAGCGAGTCATCAATAGTAACTCTGAGCTAAGATCTGTGCTGTGAACGAGCAAAGCTGCCAGGTGTTGGCAGTTCTGGTTTCCTTAAATACATGGCAGCATTCCAGCCAAACGAGCTTGCCTTTGTTCTTTCTTTTCCCCACGCTTATTTGTGGCATCCCTGTGTATTCCACTTGAACAGCTGTCACAGTGGTGGCTGTTTCTCATAAGCCTGATGTACAGCCTGACCCCCAGTGTTAGGTTTATCTAAGAGCAGACTATGAAGGATTATTATCCTTAGCCATCTCTGAAACTACAATAGAGGTAACATGACTAATAAACTCTTGAATAAACATTCTATGCTCCTATCAGGCCAGAAGTTGCTGCTTCTTCCATGCTCTTCAAATCCAGGTTGCTTTGGTGGAGGGTTTTTCTCTAATTTCAAAAAGGAAGAACCCACTGAAGGGTTCTTTAATCAGTAATGCAGCAACAAAGTTCCCTTCAAAAACTTAGTGCTACAGTTCTTTTCCAAAGATCACCTGTGAGCACACTGGAAAGCTAAATGGAAGGAGAGAATTTCACTTCACGTTCCCTAGTGGCATTTTTTAAGTGGATAGAGTATTGGCAGATGTTGCTTGCAGGTAACACACTTCAGTGTTAGTAGGATAAAAGCAGTCCTAAAGTCAGTTACCTGGGGCAAAGGATTGTTCTGATTACAGTAAAGTAGGTTAAAGAGAAAGGTTAACTGAAGCCCCTTGTGGGAAATACATTCGATTAGTCTTGCAGCTCCTTTTAAGGAGCTGAAGGTATTGAATATCTTTTCCAAGCCAAGGCAACTATTCCCAGGTGTCTGGAGCGGCAGAAAAAGCAAAAATCAGACTTGTCTGGACAATGTGGGCTCTTTTCCTCTGCCAGATGGGCAGAAGCTGTTGTAATCTGGGGTGGGGTTTTGCCTGTTGCAGGGATCGGCTGTGTTTGTAACTCGGGCCTCTGGGAATTCTCTTCCTATGCAGCAGTCGTCTCTGCTGTTGACCAGGTAGGGTCAGTCCTGCCATAATCAGGTGACAGAACAATACTGTTGGTTTGAGTCTTGGGACATCTTGTTCCTCCTTGCACTGATCCACATGGCTGTTACAGTGGGAGATAAAGTGGGAAGTAGGTGAGGATAATGCAGGAGGTGGTGGCAGCATCAGAGCTCATTCCCTGTCACTTCTTGGAGCAGCCAGTACCCACTGCTGTGCCAGGCACCAATGACAGACCCTCAGCATATCTTTGATGCACCAGGGTGTTTCTGCAAGTGGCTTGTCCCGAATAGAAAATGACAACTGATCAGCTGAGGGAAATCAGTGCAAGGCCATCAGCTGAACAACAGGCTGGAGAATAAATGCCAGAGGATGTACGAAAATTGTGCTGTAGGATACAATCCAGTTACCAGTTTGGGCAGCACAGTGTCACCTCTGCTGCTCTGTACCTCAGGGACATATCCTCCTATCCCTGGGGTGTTTCCTGTTTAGCTGTGATTAAAGGAAGCTTTCTGGGAGTTTAAGCTGTTCAGAGGCAGTCTGGGTCACCAGTGATGGCCCAGAGAGCAGCAGGATCTCCTCAATCAGAGTGCTCGTATTCAGTGCATCTCAAGAAACCCTACTCTGGGCGTACTCAAGCATTGCCTCTTAACACAAGGTACATCCTCTGGTTAAAAGTTGTAAATGTAGAGAGAAAACAAGAAAGGAACAAAACTTGGTATCTCTAAATAATGCACCTCAGCTGAAGGGGTTCATTACAGTTGCTCTCTGCTGCTATTGACTGAGGCTGCCTAAAAAGCACCCAAAGTTGCTGGGTTTAACCTGAGTGCTGTGAAAATCCTTCATCCCCGGCCTTAGGCTGCAGGATCTGGTTGGGACAGCAGCACCTGTGACAGGTCAGTGGAAGAGCTTCTGTGTGCCCCTGTTTCCCACTCAAGGCTCAGGAGCTGAGCTGCTGTCAGGGGACTGTAACAGCCACCACTGGTGGAGCTGAGCTGTACCTGCACAGCAGCAGGCACGGCAGCACGAACACAAACACTGCCCAAAGGGTGTCCTTTATCAACCACAAGAGGAAGCAGAACTGCAATTCCCAACAGGTTATTGGTAACATTTTTGCTTTTATTGTCAATTTGAGCATTTCAGTGGGACTTTAGTTGGATAGGAGATACCTTAGTTGGATATCAGGCTTACCCGTACGTAACACACATTATGTACTTAAAAAAGAACATGGCTTTAAAAGGGGGACGAGTAACGGCATTTTGAAAATAAAATAGTTTATAGCACTAAAGAGTCACAGTGCAATCAATGGTTTAATCAAACAACTACATTATATATATATAATATTTAAAGAACATAAATATTCAGGAAATTCACTACAACATGAAAATAAAAGCTTCACATTCTCCCACGCTTTTCAAAAGAACTGGAGACAAAGTGACAGCTCCTAGACAGACTGCTCAGCTTCACAACACCTCTCTTGCTAAAGGGACTGTCCCTCCCCTCAGCTCCCCCCCAGGAGGGATGCTGGCACTAATCTAGAAGTTTCCCCAGTAACTTTAAAGCATTTAGCACAGCCACTCCCCCACCCCCTTATATTCTGTGGACATGCACTACAGTCTACAGCAACGCTTCACAAAGTCAGCAAAAACAGGTCCCTAATAGCTGCCCCTCTGTGCTCTGGGGCCTGAACGCTCCCATTTCACGTCACAAAAGCCCAAGGCTCTCCAGTCAGGAAATAATTAAGTCACTCAAGCCTGTGCAGAAGCTTTATCTGAATAGCAGCCAGAAGGGACACTATTTACAAGTGCTAGGAAGGCCCAGAGCCAGGGAAGGGCAAATCCTTCCCAGGAGAATCCCCGAGCAGCAGAATACTTTTGTATCACATACCAAAGCCAGTGGGAGCCCAGGCAGGACACAGGAGGAGTGTAAACCACACTGTGCAGTAAAGCCTGGTGGTTCCCACCTACCACCAACTCTGAGCCTCAGGGGCAAACAGGAGGGTTCATCAGCAAGTCCTAGAGCAAAGGGAACCTCGTGGTGACAGCTTCCCTTCAGACAGGCCAGGGGATAGGCCGAGCTGCCCCTTGAGAGCCACAGCAAGGTCCAGAGCCAGGGTACAGGGGCTGTACATGCAAATGACCAGCAGCTACCGGGCCTTACAGCACAGCCCACTGCCGTGCTGGGAAACTTCAGCGTACGTGTAAGACACTAAATGGTAAACTCTGTCAAGTACTGAAGTTGTCTTCCAAAGTGCTAAGCCATGTTTGTTAAAGCTATGGCAAAGTAACAAAAGTAGAATCTTGGAGCAGCTTACAGTTGAAGTCTTCCCGGCTCACACTGGCACTGGGAAAATGTCCCTGCTGGGGTGGCACAATTCCCCAAAGCAAAGCATTTTGATGGCCGTGTGTTGGAATTCGGGGGATTTGCTTTAACAAAAGGGTTTTCTGAACAGTTCTTTACAGCACATTCACAACAGAGATCCGACTCTAGGGAACAGAGCAGGGCTATGAAACATCCTTCAGTTAGCTGTGAGGACAGGGCAACATTGCCAGAGGGGCCAGCCAGGAATCAAGACTGGCATGTCCTGCATGGGGAAGAGTTACGAGTTTGGAGTGTTTGGGGGGTTTTTTTTGACTGAAATAGCCATTAAAAACAAAACCAAACCAATCTGATGAACCACCTTGCAATGAAGTATTAAATTAAGCCCAGTAAACAGCAAGGTTTTAAAGTGTCAGTTTTCTCACTGCAGCTCTCTTTGGAATCCAGAATCCCAGGATGGGTGGACTTGGAAGGAACCTTAAACACCATCTCGGTCCAAGCCCCTGCCACGGGCAGTAATACCTCTCACAAGATGCAAAATTCACCTTTGTTCATAAGAAAATGTCTTAATGAAACTTTCCTAGGGATCAGATTACCTCTAGCTGCAAGACTACCCCAAATCCATTCGCTTTTAATCAATTCTTCAGGTGGACAACAGCCACCAAATTCCAACATTTAACACATTCCTTGGTATATGCTACTATTGAACAGACTTCCTTGGCCACCCAACACTCACACTTCACAGAGGCTACTATAACTGTGTCCGATGGAGCAGAAATCCAGATTTACCTGGACAAAACGAAGCCATTCCAAACCGGAACACTGGATCAGATATCATGCATTAGGAACAAAAAAAAGCATCTCAAACACTGGAATGCACTGGAGAAGGTCGTTTAGTCTCCTAGGGAAAAACCAAAAAACCCAAGCCAAAGACTAAATTAAACACAGCCCAGAATACTGTCTAGTCATATTACTGAGTATACTGAGTGCCTGAAGGCACCACGTGTGTTGTCCATAAAGATACTGGTGGTGCCTTATTTTAATATTAAAGAAGTCGTAGCTAGAAAAAGAATTAGTCCCATCCCAGTTTCCCAGCACTTATTTGTGCTCCTTGGTGGGAGCATAGTACAGTTCCATGGGTTTGTTCACTTTCCAGTACTTCTCACTGACCAGTTCCAGGGAAAAGGACCCATTTAGCACCTAGAAGAGAACAACAAAACAGGAATAAATGAGGTAATCTGATGCTGTGCTGTAAAACAGCCTACTTAAATCAATACTTAAATGTGTTGACTTGAAGGAGTCACCAACAATGTGGCATGAGGTACAAGCTAAAAAACACTAAGATTCTCAAGTGAAGTAATATTTTTCCCTCCTCAATTTTAACTGCAAAAGAATTGCATAAGCCAAGTCATGGTGCCATCACTGCATTTTCCAAGTAATTTCTATGCCTCTTCTTCTACCATCAAGCTTTTGCCAAAAAGCAGCTGATCTGGTGCTAAATAAGCTGGTGCCATGAATTTTACCCTGAGCCAGCTCGGGAAGGGCCCAGCTGAGTGGGCTTTGAGCTGAGGTGCGTGCAGGGCTGCGGCGGGCGCGGTGCTTACGGTGAACTGGCCGGCGGCGGTGGCGATGTAGATGGTGTACTGCTTCTCACTGGCTGTGTCCAGGTTCATCTGGTTGGACTCGCCTTTGCTCCGCAGCTCCTCCAGGGCCAGTCTCACTGCCAGGTACTTGGACAGGTGATCAACCGTGGCATTGCCCGAGGTCTTGATGTACCTGTGACGGCAGCCACACAGATCATTAATAGTGACTGAGCAGCAGCTGTGGGAAAAGCCATCTGCAACGCCTCAAATATTAAATGTCACCTGTGAAAAGGCCTTTAGAGACAGTTCCCAGCTGAAGCTTAGCACAGATTTACCCACATCACAGAGAGATGCCTCATCAGCAGAGAAAGCCAAGAAAAGACCTGAGGAAACACCATAAAACTATTCTCTGCCATGAGCCAAAATTTGCAATCTGTGCTTGGACTGGATTATGAACAAAAAAATGTCAGTAAAAGCTGCCAGCCTGCAAATCTGCTGACACTTAGACAAGGTTTGTTTATTCACAAAGAATCTTAGAAAGGGGCTGATATAACACCATCATCTTACTAGTGAACTACAATGCTAGAAAACCTTAAAAACATCTTTATTTGTGTTCAAAGGCTTCAAACAGTTTACGACTGTATTTTCTATAGTAGTTGAGCAGTACCATCTATCTGACTTGGACAGAAAGAAGTGAAGAGTGCTTATTTGCATCTGGCCTTGGCACAGGCTGCCCAGAGAAGCTGTGACTGCCCCTGGATCCCTGGCAGTGGCCAAGGCAAGGCTAGATGTGGCTTGGAGCAACCTGGGGTAGTGGAAGGCATCCCTGCCCATGGCAGGGCACAGCACTGGATGGGCTTTGAGGTCCCTCCCACCTCAAACCATCCTGTGATACAGTTAAACAGGATGTGGGATGACTGAAGTAAACTGATATTTAGAAGCCCCAAGAACTGATGGAAAACCAAAGCACCAGGAAATAGCAGCAGAATACCCGGAGATGGCCAGGGGCCACTGACCTCGTCTGTGCGCTGTCATCGTTCTCCATGAGGGTGGGGTGAGGCCTGAACACCAGCTCGATCTCACTGGCCCGTCCATCACAGGGTCTATGGCCACAGTGGTGTTGCTGTTGTCCAGCTCCAGCCCAGAGTCATCTGAGGTTTTGGTCCTCTTGTTGCTGGGCCCCGCTTCCTGGTTGCTGTGTGTGGAGGCGTTGCTGCAGTGGGAGCTGTCGCCGTTATCCTCGGCCCCGCTGCCGTTCTCAATCTGCTGCTTCTTGCCCCGCTGCAACCTGGCCACAAACAGGCAGAGATACACCCTGACCCAGAATCCACCCAGGTCACAACACACCTCCTCCCCAGGTGAGGCATGTGCACATACAGCACTGAACTTTTCAGAGAGATTTAAAGTTCAAAAGATTACTACTATTCTTTTGTAGAAAAAGATACTCATAGACGAACTATTCATTTTTTCATGTCCCTCAAACACCTTTTAGCTATGTTTTAAGACTATTCTAACTTCATGCAGTTTTTCAGGTAATTGCAGACCATTATTTTCATCCAAATGTGGATCCACATGCGATTAGAATTATTAAATCACATCATGCTTTATCATGCAAAATTTGTGGCCTCTGTCCCAAATGGCCCTCTTAGGTTTAAATGCACATCTGGAATTCCACCATGGTATAAACGCCACATATTCCAGCCTATGAATTAAGTCACAACTAAGCCCCAAGCCCTAGTATTCGGTGCATTTATTGGCATGTAAGGGTAGCATTTCGGTACAGGATTCATGGTGTTATGGTTTCTTATCTAAGACATGACAGCTATAACTTGGTAAAGCTAAACTGAAGTTTCTATCAGGCTGCCACAGAAGTTGCAGCAAGCGATACAGATATTTCTGATAGCAGACAAAAGGTTAAAAATTCTTTTGTCGAAGGTTAAAAGTTGTTTTGACAAGTATCAGAGGAGAGGAGGAGATTCTCAAGCTCCACAGGGCATGAGGACAGGCACTGTATTTTTAGCCTAAAGGCAAACAAGGTGATTATGTACCTGTTCATAGCCTGGATCTTTAATCCCTCCTCGATGCTGTGACTCAGGGCTTGCTGGTTGTTGTGCTTGCTGATCCTGGCCAGCACCCTCTCCTGATGAGCTTCGTACTCATCCCGGCTCGGGTAAATCTTACTGATGAGAGCATCAAAATTGGGGTCTGGCCGCAGAGATCTTTTTGAAACAAGCTTTTTGCGACATGTGGGACATTCTTTGTTGCTGGACATGGACAAGAAGGAAGCAAACAACACTTAACTCTCCAGCAGTAACAAAACTCTGCCCTGTTGCTTCCATTCTTGCTTGGTCAAAGTGCTTGCTAAGACTCAGTATTTATAGTAAATCTGCATAGGGGCTTCTGTCTCTTGACAGATCAGGTAGTTGCAGATACTTAAACAAAGATTCCAAACATATATCTCCCTGCTGCTCTTTTGTTTTAAAGTATGTTTGAGCAAACTATTCAGACTGAAGAGATCAAAAGTCTCACACTCCCTTCTTCTCTTCATTTTCTGGCTGTATTTTTACCTACAAAAATGGATGTCTAGTGGAAATTATACTGAGGCATAGTCTTAGGAGGAAATTCTTCCCTGTGAGAGTGGTGGTGCCCTGGCACAGGGTGCCCAGAGTAGCTGTGGCTGCCCCTGGATCCCTGGAAGTGTCCAAGGCCAGGGTGGATGGGGCTTGGAGCAACCTGGGATAGTGGAAGGTGTCCCTGCCCACAGCAGGGGTGGGACTGGCTGGACATTAAGGTTCCTTCCAAGACAAACCATTCTGTGATTCTATGATCCCTTGATTTCTAATACTCACAGTACACAAAATTTGAAATGGCTGAAGGTTACATAATTTGAAATGTATTATTAAGAAAAGAAAGAATAAGGGAAATGAAACCCATTTTTGTCAGTAAAGTGTATTTTTGTTTTACTGTTACCGGATCTAAGGGAAGAAAAGAATACAAAAGAGAATTTCAACTCCTTGCAAGAAACAGAATTATGATTTTTCATGAGGAAGCAATTTGATCTGTCTTCCAGAGATGGCTGAACATGGAAAAACAGGATTTGAAAGGCGTGCTGCGCATTCTGAAACTCCCAGTGCACAGTTACTGTCCCACATCAACCCCCTAAGGACACTTCCATCTCAAGTGCAATGGACTGTCCAAGCCCTCTTTCCTTTACAGTGTTCATCCCTGCCCCTGGCAGCATCCCATCCCTCTTCCCTGGCAGTGTCCCATCCTTGGCAGTGTTCCCTCCCCATGCCTTGGCAGTGTTGTCCCCCCTGCATCCTGGCAGTGACTCCCTCCGGTAGTGTCCTCCCCGTCCCCTGGAAGTGTCCCTCCCCATCCCCTGGCAATGTCTCCCCCGTGCCCATGCAGTGTCCCCCCCCCATCCCCTGGGAGAGTCACCCTCCCTGCCCCTGGCAGTGTCCCCCCCCCGTGCCCTGGCAGTGTCCCCCCCCGTGCCCTGGCAGTGCCCATGTACCCGCTCCTGAGGGCAGTGATGATGCAGTCAGCGCAGAAGCGATGCAGACACTCCTTCGTGGTCATGGTGTTCTTGAGCATGTCCAGGCAGATGGGACACATGAGCTCACTGTGCAGGCTCCGGGGGGACACCACGATCTCCAGGCCATCTGTGATGGCTTCCTGGCAGCAAAGAAGGGAAGGGTTCTTTCCTGGGAATGAGTCCCTCTCTCACGGAGACAGCATGTTTTACCCAAGGAAACACAGCAAAGACACATGACACACAAACACGTCAAGCACACAAACCCCCAGTGCTGCCAGCCCTGGGCTTGGCAATACAATAAAAACAAGGAGCTGCTGGAGAGGGTCCAATGGAGGCCATGAAGCTGATGAGGGTTCTGGAGTGTCTCTCTGATGAGGAGAGACTGCAGGAGTTGGGCCTGGTCAGTCTGGAGAAGAGAGGACTGAGAGGGGAATCTGATTAACTCATGTAAGTATCTCCAAGGGATGTGTTCCAAGAGAACAGTGCCAGACTCTGTCCAGTGGTGCCAGTAACAGGATGAGGAGCAATTGCCATGAACTAAAACACAACAAGTTCTACCTCAACATGAGGAAAAATTTTCCTTGGAGGGTGCAGAGCCCTGGAACAGTTACCCAGGCAGGGCATGGAGTCTCCCTCTCTGGAGACATCCCAAACCCCTCTGGACACATCCCTGCCTCCCCTGGGCAGGGGGTTGGACTGGGTGATCTCCAGAGGTCCCTCCCAGGCCCAGCAGTCCCACGGTTCTGTGATTACCTGGGGGGTTCTCTGCAGCTCGTACAGACTGAGCTCCCAGGTCTTGCTCAGAGGCTGTGTCCCGTTGGTCTGCACGGCCTGAGACATGGCTGGGGAAAGAAGGGACATGGGCTGAGCACTCAGGTGTGTTGGCCCAGGATCCTCTCCCTCCCAAGCTGCAGCGGTGTGTGTCCAGCCAAGCAGAGGCTCCAGGGAACACCCGTCCCCTCATGTACCAGGCTCTGTTGTGTCACACACAGATAATCTGCTTGTACCACTCCAGGAGAGCTGGGGGAGCTGCTCAGCTGTGAACACTTGGCAAAAATCAATTCAGCTGTTAAACAAAAGTGACACAGAACTGAAGGTCAGAGAACGTGGGCCACAAATGCGACCTGATGCGGAAAATATTCCTAAAACATCCACTTCCAAACATGCACAGGGGTCAAGCAGGGTCTGCTTCCTAAACTGAGAGGAAGGGCAAATTGAGATAGGCCAGAGCACAACAGTCAAATGTGCTCACTGGAGCACGCCAGAAGGGGTTTTCTTTCTTCCTCAAAACACATCCCATGGGCTTTCCCATCAGAAGTTTGAAGGATCCTGAAAGATCAAGAGAAACCCAGTCACTGCATAATTTAAATAACGATAATAATTTTAAAAATGCAGAGAAACTGCACTGCTGGTCCATCAAAATTTTAGTATTATTGTATGAGATGAGGCAAAATTACCATATAGAGTCACTGCAGATGTGAAAAACTCTGGTCAAAGTGACAGAAGAGAATTATGTTTTTGAAAAGAAAATACTTTTGTGCTGGAGGAGAGGAGGCATTGCTTCCCCTGACTCCAAAAATGCCTGCCTTGAGCAGGAAAAGTTATCCCAGAGACTGGTATGTTTAAAAAATAATTGTAACTATGTAAGTGGCAAGATTGCAGTTGCAGACATTTTTTCTAGGTAGAAGTGCTTTCTTTTATTCCTTTTTAAAATCTGGATTTCCAGACCCTTCAATTCAGCAGCCAAATGCATTTTCTATTGGCATCCACCACATACATTATAATCCATTTTCCAACTCATTAAGTTCTTTATGAAAAGGCCCGAACTCTCTGGAGAACAAGATTACTATATAAGCTTTAATTAACTGTAAAGGGAAAAGCAAGATAAGCTGTGCAGAGTATTAGATCTACTTTCATCCAGGCATAGAAATCAGAGTTTTCTCACTTGGTATTCTTTTTGAGGAAGGAGGGGAAAAAAGCCTGCCACAAAATAGCCACATCCACTATTATGTCTATTAAGTAGAATCACAGAATCCTGAATACTTTGAAGGGAGCTTTAAGATCATCCAGTTCCAACTGCCTGCCATAGGCAGGGACACCTTCCACTAGCCCAGCTTACCCCAAGCCCCATCCAGCCCAGCCTTGGACACTTTCAGAGATGGGGCAGCCACAGCTCCTCTAGCCACCCTCACGAGGAACAATTTCTTCCAATATCCAATGCTAACCTACCCTTCGTCAGCCTGAAGCCCTTCCCTCTATTTCTGTCACTCCAATTCCTCTGAGAGTCCATCTCCAACTCCAATTTTATTGTGTAAATATTGTGCCCTAAAACAACAGTTTACTTGTCACAAGACACGTGTTCCTCTGTGGGGATCAGAGAAGTCCCATGTCCAGGTGAGACCTCACCTGTCCAGTAGAGGTGAGAAGCCACCACATCCCCAGCTGCAGACTGAAGCACTGGGCTGTCCTGTCAGGACTCTTAAGTGTTTTATTTCAGTTATTCCGTGGGATGAATTTAATGATGGCATTAAGTGACACATCTCAGGAAAGAAAGGAAACACTGTCTCTCTGTGTTCTAATTTTCGCTAATATTTAAGGCAATTCCAGGTGTACAGAAAGCTAAGTGCTCCAGGATAAGGATTTTTTTATGTGTTGTTCTAACAGAGGCCAAATATCATTCTGTGTCTGCACTGGATACCACTCTTGTGTGCTTTTAAAGCTGACACATTCAATTAACCATCATTTCAGCTGCTGAAAGAAATTCATTAAGCTGCTAATCACAACCCTTGCCAAAACCTGCTTGAGCACATGGAGCAAGACAGCAGAGTCCCAGAGGATCCAGCTAGACAATAGCCTGCTCTCCACACCCGAGTGAAGAGCTCATCCCAGCATGTACAGGTAATTCCTCACTGAACTCACGTGCTGGCACCTGCTAACACAGAACAGCAGCTCTGGGGCCATCACTAAACCCATCCATCTGCACAACACCACATTAACAACATTTCTCCCTGGAAAGGGTGGTCAGGCATTGGAAGGGGGTGGAAAGGGAGGTTTGGAGTCCCCATCTCTGGAGGTGTCCAAGGAAGGCCTGGACACAGCACTCAGTGCTCTGCTGGTGGTGACACAGTGGGGATCAGGCAGAGCTTGGACTTGATGATCTTGGAGGTCTTCTCCAGCCTCGGTGAGTCTGGAATTTATCCTGCAGACTCGCCTAGAAGCCCAAGGCTACACTGCACAGGACACACTGTACAGCTGTCGTGATAAAAAACTGACCAGCTTTACTTGAAATCCTTCTCATCTGAGACACCAAATACCTCACTCTCACCCTAAGGGCTGCAGCAATAGTACTTTCAAATTCTAAGAGTAAAAACAGTGGCCTTAAAGCCAGCTGAAAGCTGCAGAGATCAGAGATCCACACAGCCCATTCTGTCACTACAAAACACTGCCTCTGGCAAGGGAAATCATCATCAGCAGAAACATGGTCAATTCAAGCATGCTGGATCAACAACAAAAACAATCAAAAAATGCTCCATGGAGTTTCTAATGTTCTTGATGATCAATAAATAAGCCTGCTTAGCTTTTCCCCTGATCCTCTACAATTTCCATATCTATATCATTCCTGAAAAATGCATGTGAATGAGGCCTGACTTCTCTTCCCTCTGGCACTGGTAGCTCTCAGATTGGATTGTGTTTCCTCACACTGCTGAAATCTAACCCAGTAACATCCACAGCTGGAACCAGGATCAAACATCCATCTCCAGTCAGGAGAGGCATTTCGACCCAGAACTGCACTGACCATGTAACAGCCACCAAGTACCAACCAGCAGTCACCAAACCATAAGCAGTGAAGCATCTCTTCAGATGTTGCATTGATGAATGACCTTCTCCATTTGTCTGGGGAAGTGAGGTGGGAAACACCTCTACATTTAGCTGACCCTTCAGTTTCCTTTTAGGACAGTCCACTGCTACTAGATTCGAAGCAGGAAATCATGCATGGCTCAGGTCACACTGGCTGATTCTTTCTAGAGCTACAGAAGCAGGAAGTTTTTCATGAGCTGAAGGAACAGTATCTTCCTGCTCTTGACACTGTGTTCAGAGGAAAAAATATGAAGTGTAAAGTTTCTTGACTGAAGGCACAACAGACCTTTATTAACTACTACTGACAAAGGGACAGAAGATAGAGAAAAAATGTAAAACCTCACATTTTTTCTTCAGTCTGGAAATTTAGTCCAGTGAAACTTCATGTTCCTAAAATCACTGGCATAGTAAACTCTTCCTCCGCATCCCTTTTGACACTGTTTTTCAAAAAAGTCTCACATGACAGGTTTCTCACACTCGTTTTCCAACCTCACAGTATGAGAAAGATTTCATCTCAACAATACCCACTTTTCACCTGTTCAACATTTCACATCTTCTCCACTTTATAACGAAGGTGGCATCTCTTCTTCACAGGTCACACATGAACCAGGAACAATGTGAAGTCAGCCACCCCTGTGAGCCCTTCTTGAGAAAACTTCTAACACACCACAACTTCAGACTTTTTTAACATCTTTTTATCTGTATGCTGGATATAAGAAGAAAGCAACCAGTCACACAACAACAGGCTAATTGGGGTGAAACCAAGTTTACAGAATCACAGAACAATTTGGATTGGAAGAGATCTTAATGATCATCCAGTTTCAACCCCCTGCCGTGGGCAGAGACACCTTCCACTATGCCAGGTTGCTCCAAGCCCCATCCAACCTGGCCTGGGACATTCCCAGAGATGGGGCAGCCACAGCTTCTCGGGAAAACCTCTTCCAGGGCCTCCCCACCCTCACAGGCAGAAATTTCTTCCCAATATCCCATCTAACCCTGCCCTCTGGCAGATCAAACCTCTCTCTCTCAAAGCCACCAACAAGTAGTAGTTGCTGGGATTAATCCTGTGGCCAGAGGGCCATTCTTGTCAATCATTAAGAAAACCACCTTAATCAATACTGTATGGACCCCTGCAACCCTTCAGACTGACTCGGTCTTCAGGCACAGCAAAAGCCCTAAGCACAAACTCTGTAATTACAAGGTACACACATCTATCACTATCAAAACCAGAGCTGATTGATAAACTAACGCATTACACCTCAACAGGTTTGAAGAAAAGCAGCTGGGATTTAAAAATTTAAGTAACAGTAAGGAACACCATGTCTAAAAGGCCCTTAGATCTCCTGCCTGCTCACTGACTGAGGCATTTATGCTAGGATGTCCTTCTTCCAAATGTGCTTGGACAAATAACTCCAGCAGACTAATCTCCACACTTGTCACACACCACATCCACTTTACAACTTCTTACACTGAAACATAATTATTTACTCCTAAGTAGTCATGACTGAAGTAGGGTGGGCAGTTGGATATCCCACTCCTCAAACTGTCCAGTAAAAATAAAAACCAGCTGGCAGCACTTAGAGCAGACCAGTCAGGTCAGCCAAAGGAGGAGCTCGGCACCACCATTTCTCTGCTCCTGTGCTTCCCAGCTTACCTTTCACAGGTTTCCACCCTCAGATCCACCAGGATGGTGGTGCTGCTCTAAACAGGGACCAGGGGATGCCATCAGGGACCCGTCACTACCCCTCACTACCTGGATTATGCTCCAAAATGCTTTACAGGGACTGTTTTGGTCCAGGCAAAGTCTAAAGAGCATCTAAAGAGCGTGGTTGTCAGCACACCTGATCAGAGAAAGGCTGGAATGGTACCAAGCAGCCGGAGAGAGAACCCACAAACACAGTTCAGGTGAGACTAACCACACCACCCCCATTCAACTTTCTGTGATACTTTCAAGAAAAAAACACTTACATGGAAAAAAATTGCATCAGGCTCTTTAAAAAAATATTACACACATTTTTAGAGAGTATTAAAATCTTAGAAATAACTGATTTCTGTTCCAAGTTGGAAAAGGTAAATATTTGGACTTAAAACAGTAAGAGAGTTAGACCTCTATTCAGTGTGCCAAATTCAACAGCACCTTCAACCATTTTGGGTTTTTCTTCCTAAGGATTAATTCCTTTAAAAACAGGTATTCATGGTGCAGTTTTTTGGAAGTTTAACAGGTTTAGAGCTTTAAGTTTTACTCCCTCTCACACTATGACTAGTATTAGGAACAGACTGCACGTTTTCACAGAGTACTCAATTCAATCATTCATTTCAAAATATACAATTAAAGCATTCTGAAATGTCAAGTTTTTTCCAGTTTTACATACTAGCTTAGAGCTTGATTTGAAAAAAAAAAAAAAATCCACACAATCTGGAAGACACTGTTTGAAAGAATTAACCTTCCCTGCAGTTCCCTGGCAGCTCAGGTAACTTTACATCCAGTTGTAATCTAGGACAACTGGTACTTGATTATAATCTAGTATGTTTAGTATTCACTCGGAAGTAATGATTTCCTCTTTGGATCAAAAAACCCCCAGGAAATGGCCAAACCATGTTCTGGCCTGGAACTCCTTTTGTTCCCTGCTCTGGAAATCCCTCCTCAGTGATCCTGAACAACGCTGCCACTGCACTTGGCTGTGCCTCCCATCCCTTATTACTGTCACCACTCCTCAAACTGTCTCTTGCTGAGGTTATATTGCACTTACTCCAGTTATATCCTGATCTCTGAAGGGACTAAACTCAAGAGAGGAAGGTGTTACTGAACTGAGTTTAGTTCATTCAGCCATCAGGCCTCGGCTTCCCAATCAACTTCAACCGTCACCCTTACCAGAAGGCTTTCACCTTTATTTGCAAAGTGAATTCAATATTCTATGAGCCACATGCAAAGTCATCTTCTCTTGACACAATCACACCTATCTATGTTGACAACAAATCCAACCTCAGGGACTGATGTCCAGAGCTGCAATCAAAGCACAGTAGGCTCTGTAGGGCAGCTCCCATGCAAGGTTCAAGTTGTCAGCCTTGCAGACATCCAAGAGATAAGGTATGGTTTTGGTATCCATCAGATCAACTGTTACAAGCACCAAAACCCCATTTAAAATCTTGAGGTGCCGTAGGCTCCCACCATGAGCCAGATGTAAAGCAACAATTACTTAATGTAATAAATCCAAAGTGAGAAAGTATTTACCATGACAAAAGGCATATGGACAGGCAGAATAAACTGCTGAGAAGAGCTGAGTTGTAGAATCCACAGAGAAACTAATGCTACCTGAAAGCAGAAAACCACAGCCAAGGGGTCACCAATAACAGGTCACTTGGGAGGGGCTGTGGGATGCCCACTCTGGGCCACAGCCACACTCAACTGGACGTGGTGGTGACCAGTCTGAACAACTGGCCCTGCTTTTGCCAGGGGGTTGTACTGGATGATCACTGGAAGTATCTTCCAACCCAAACTATCCTATTGAATTATCCTATGGGGTTAGCTCACTATCCTATAGAGTTACCTTACTATCAGAGATCTTCATCCCTAGTTTTGCTGTGTAGACGGTGACAGACCAGAGAAGCCAAGAGCATGCTAACTAACTGGCCAACAAACCAAAGCCACGAAAGAAAGGTGAACATCACCTTCTCCTCTCCACATACCTTTTACAGTCCAGGTGGCCGATTATCATCCTATGAGCATCCTCCCTACCCACAAAATAAACATCAGAAGGTTTTTGGGGACAACAGTGACCACCGGACTTATACAAAGCAGAATACATTTGTTAGAACTGTGCAGAAACAGCAATGAGGGAACTGGGCCCTCAGACACCTGGTATGTTATAAAGAATATCCAAGCAAGTCTGCTTAAAAATGTGAGTTTCCTCCACAGCCACATATTTAAGAAAATTTATAGCCACATATTTAAGAAAAAGAGCACTTAAACTAGAGCTGTAAATGGTGCAGATTAGCTGTCAAACTGCAAATTCATGAGGATCAGATAGAGATTAAACAGGAGTGTTATCAAATGAACAGTTCCAGCTATTCACAGAACACCTGAAAGCACATTGGTGGGTTAATTTCAAAATGATTACAAAACACTTTATCAGTTAACACTGATGAGAATGTGAGCTCCTTTGTAAATACCTGCTATAGTTAACATTGAGTCCACAGACCCAGCATCGCAAATATTTTGTACACATTAACCAGAAGTCTATTATGTGCAAAGCACAATCACCACCAATTAAAAACTACAAAAGATGGCAAATTAATACAAATGATGAAGGTGAAACTTTATATACCAATTACATGCTTCAGAAACCAAATCTGTAACAATTAACAAGGATTTACATTGTGCTTTCTACCTGTACCGCTTCCAGGCAAACTCTCAGACTGTGTGTGTGGGACAGAAACTCTGACTTAGATAAAAAAACAAGGGAGAAGAGACATAGAATCATAACATCATAGAATCATTTGAGTTGGAAAGAACCTTAAAGCTCAGCCAGTTGCACCCCCTGCCACAGGCAGGGACACCTTCCACTGTCCCAGGCTGCTCCAAGCCCCATCCAGCCTGGCCTTGGACACTGCCAGGGATCCAGGGGCACGTGTTCTCTGAGCAACTTGTGCCAGGGCCTCACCACCCTCACAGGGAACAATTCTTTCCCAATATCCCATCTGAACCTACTCTGCCAGCTTTAAAACCATGTGGCCCTTGTCTCTTATGGACCACAGAGCAGTACCTTGTTGATCCATGCTCTGCAGGAGAAAGAAACCATCCTACCAGCCACTCCTGGTCAACAGTGGGGCTGGGAAGTAAGACAGGGATCAGATTCATGTCATGCATGATCACATCAGGCATTCCTGAGCTGGCTCTGTAAGCAGTGTTCAAAAGCACCTGCATCATCACAACCCTGACCACCAGCAATGACTTTGTGTCATTCCAACTCCAGTTACAACTGAAGTGATCCTCACTGAAAATAAAACACGTGATAACCACTCTGACAATCCCAATTTAACAGTGCTTGCACCTGGCTCCCTGCCATCCTATTTTCCTACTTTACTTACAGAAGGAAATGAAGAGATTAACATTCAAATATTTTGATCAAATTTTATCAATATGGCCCCAGTATGGCCAAGAAAACAATTTAGCTATAATAAACCCAGAAAATTAATATTAAGACACAAATCTTAGATTTCGATAAGTAAACTCTCACTAAATGTCAGATACTGGGTGACTGGCATAATGGAGACATTACTAACACAATAAAACTATCTGTAAATACATGAGTGACAAAAGTTCCCCACATTCAAGACTGTGCCAAGTTCTACATTTAAAATACTGAGAAATCCACGGTTTGTCACTCTGTAAAGATCAGTTAGCAAAAAGACACAACCTCAGTGCTTCCCTAGAGCACTCCCAGCCAGAAGGGAAAGATGTATCATTAATTCAAGACCACAGATTCAAAAATGTCCCAAAGCAGCAAATAAAACTGAGGAATGCAGAGAAATCCGAGGCACCGGTGCAGTTTAACAGCCCCAGCAGCTGCTAACACTAAAGACCTTTTCTCAGCAGGACTGTCCCTCTCAGTCATACCACAGCAGTTTTTCATTTTCCTGATAACTAGTCCCAAACTCCCATTTTCCCATGAACTTAACGGCATTTCTCTTCAACACTAAAAAAAAATCCTTCCTAGAAAAGCAAGTAACAACACCTAATGCTTTGATTATGGAATGTCTGGAAGGCTGCTGGACAGATGACATCTGACTGAGGGAAAAAATAATATTGGCATTTCTGAAACCCATGGGCTTGGAAGCACATGGTCTTTTATAGCTTCTTGGCTGTATTTATTCTCCTAAGAAAGTGTTTTGCCTTAGAAATATGGAGTCTTCCGGCTAACTCACAATCCCCTGGCCCTGAGATGGATCAGTCCATGGAGTTGGGCAGCATTTCCAATCTGGCTGTCAAGCTGCCCCCCCTGGCTGGGAGACACTGGAGTGTGACCTCACACAAACCATCTGCTGTGCATCTGGACACCTCTGGAAGGGCTCCAGGAATCCGACGCTGACAGAAGCGTCTAAAGGGAGATAATCCTTCTGGTTTAGATGTCAAGGGCAACAGGGAAAAATAAAGTACCAAACTGAACTGTTGATCAAACTCCAGGCTGTTTTCTGACAGTGTTGGGAACAGCCATGTACTTCTGGACATGACACAAAGATGTGATTTTAGATTGGTGGCTTCTTTGTATATTTATAGCAGGAAAGTACAGCAGCATTTCTGCATCCTGAGTCCAGGTACATCCCTCCTGTGGAGCTGAGGCTGAAATTTCAGTTTATTCTAACAAGGTCTGTACTCTATACACCAGTGGCCTTTTCACACCACCTCCCAGATCACTCCATTCCTGTCAATAACCTTCAGTCCTCAGTGTCAGCTCCTCATTCCCAGTTCTGTATCCTACCCACCTGGACAGCTCCTCACCTAGAAAAACAGGAATACATAAAAATACCATGACATTTCCAGAGAACTATCTGTATCATCAGTTGCCTCTAAGGAGTCCAGAATTTACTGCTCAAACTCATCAGATGTCAAACCCAGGCTATACCTAAATTATAAAATTTAGATTTTTTTTTTTTTAATCTTGAAGGATTAATTTGAAAACTCTTCAGGTTTTGGTAGACAAGCACACAAAAAAAGCAAACACTGCCCACTGTTCTAATGCATCAGGCAGTAAGATTATTTTAATAATTAAAGCTCAAATCCTGGAATTTAGCCTTTCACATCACCTGTATATCATCCAAAGTACTATTAAAATATGCTACAAAATTAATGCCTTCTGCCAGGAGTAGAAACAAAACCTAAAACTGTTACAAGAACAGCAACTTTTCACTGTTGAAGTGGGTCAACAGATCAGGCAAACACTTGACCTCAAATGTGCCAAAGACCTTTGCCAGTAATTCATATAAAAAAGAAAACAGCCATTACCAAGGAAAATTTAGCCCCGTGAAGCAAAAAGATTAAGCAGAACTCTGGGGGAGTGAGTAGAATTGTGATTTTATCTGTCATTTGTTAATTTTTTTTGCCAAGTTTCTAATGTTACAAAGCATGCTACTGTATAGTATGTGTGTGACTGCCCAGGTGACTTTCAAAAATTAAGTCCGTAATCTCTTAAAGTAATCCTGGACTTCAGAATTAATAATCAGCTGGAAAGGAGAAAAGCCAAAGTTCCTTTCTAAAATTCATTTCAGTGCTGCATCAGATCAGAACAGGAGGGATAAAGGACTGTAAACTTTTGGAAGCAAACAAAAGTAAAGCTTCAAACTCCAGAAAAGCTGAATCCGTCACAGCAACTAAATTGTACAAACAATTCATGATATGTGTTGCCTTCGGATATTTTTAATGAGAGTTAGTTTTTAATTTTTCCTTGCCCTGCTCTGCTGGCACATTTTCTTGAGGCTAAACTCTCTCTTGCTGTGTCCTTGAAGTAACAGCTGGCAAAAGCAAAACCTGAGCACTTCAATCAGTAAGGTGAAGTTTAATCATTTCAGTTTAATCATTTCAGCCACCTCTGCTGTGGCCTTAAAATTTTCTGAACATTTTATAAAAAATTCTATGAACACCCGTGCACTACAACTCAGAATCTTTTGCATCTTCACAAATGCTGTGATTGGTTCTGCCAGAGGCAGGCACAGGATTCCAGGTTCCTTCCAAGACAGTCTAAAACCAAAGGTGTGTTGAAATAACCACACCAGACCCTGAATTTCAGTGCCTGAGGAGCCAGCACGTATCTGCTTCCACTTCACTGGGAAACCAGCATGGGTTTGTTATTTTTCATCCCACCAGCAAAAAACATGAAAACCTGTTCATCACCTTCTTGTACTTTGGTACAGTGCTAAAAGACACTTCTAAGCAAATTTTAAGAAACACTGTAAAAGCTGAAGCCAAATACACTGAAATTCAGATGTACTGCTCTCCCCAGGCTACTGGGATGACATGAAGCAAGCCCCTTGCCCCGCTCTTCAGCACACAGCATACCTACTGTCCATCCCATTTAGTAACAAAAACATCAATAAATTCTATTGCACTGATATTGTAGGAGAAATTCTGAGATGTCAGACCAGCAAATATGCCTGAGTGTCCAGCTTTTCCAGACCTATGTTAGAGAGCCACAAGGATTTCTCTCCCACTTAGCAGTGAAGCCACAAGCAACAGACAGAATCTTGATGAGAACAAAAAGACAGCTTGGTGATTAATTAACAGAAAATAAACTTCCCCACAACACTTAAGAGACAAAAAGACTCAAGCCATTTTATGTCTGATTGACTTAATAGCTGCAATAAATATATAAAAGCAAAACTGTGATTTTGGCAAGCCGGCAGCTCTCACCTAAAGCTGAGCAACAGCAAAGAACAATTTGTGTTTGGAGGACTCCCTCACAAGTAAGACTGTCCATTTTGTAAACACTACTAGAGGAGCAACACTTAACACAGTTTAACCCAATAATTACACAAAGCAATTCAATGGTACCCGAAGTGTAAAGAAAGATTAGGTTTTAATTAGTTAGCAGAACGCTACTGCTAACTCCCTGCTGTCTGCAAGAGAGCTCCAGGATCCAGAAGTGGGGGGAAAGCAGACAGGGGCAATTCCTAAAATATTTCTCCACCGCTACATGCCTAAACAGCTCCACCATATCAAACGCTGCTCTTTCCTTTGAAAATTAACAATTTAAGGTCAGCTTTGACAGCCAGTTATTTGCATCAACAAGAAAACCAAGCAGGAGCAGGCTGAGGCTCAACAGCATCTCTTCACCAGTCTCTTTACTCTCTGCATCATTAATAAACTGCTGACCTATTCAAAAAAATAGGTAAAAGGTATTTAGGGAAGAAAAAGTGGAAGGAATTCCTTCACTCCAATGCTTCTTTCATGCATGTTCCTAGAGCTGGTGCTTCAGTTAAGAGGAGATACAGTGCTCCTTCTAAGAAAAATACAACTGAGCAGTCACAGACTGAAGTCTCATTTCTAAAGCTCCTTTCCCTCCCCCCCATTACATTCTTTTTATAAACAAGGGAAAGAGTTAAAAGAAAGATGAAGAAATTCACTTAGCCCGACATGTATTTCACATATAAAACTGACGGCTTTCCTGTATATTCAAGGACAGCAGAGCACTGAAAATTGCCAGAATTCTGCTCCAATCACCCAAGATGTCCAATCAAGTCTTTATACTCAACCCATTACCACCCATCACTCCTAAAACACAAAACATCACTGATCAAGGGAAACCCATGCAATTTATTTTGCTGGCACCTGCCTATTATTTTACCTCTAAGACATAATAGAAAGTGCGTTTCTTGGCAGCTGCAGCAGGGCTGGTGCTTCAAAGTTTTGAAGCCAAAGGTCAATAATTTTAGCCACCAAAGAAGTGAAAAAATACCTCCAATACAGTCTCTGTCCCTCTATTATCACAAACTTGAATGCAGACAACAATATTATTAAACATTGTGAGCGACAATTTATGGGGACAGCGAGGTTGAAAGATGCTCTCAACTTGTCTGTCATTGCTGCAAGGCACTGTAACAGTCACACCCAGCCACAAACTTGTACCTGACACTGCAGCTCATGCTGAAAATTCCTCCCATCTCTGATAAACTGATAAAGTTCATCCTTCCAACAAATAATTTTTTAATGCAAAATATACTGCTTATCCATATCCACTGCTGTCACAGCCAGCACCTCTGTCTTCGCTGACAGCTGAATGTCAGCTCTGAACTTGACATGATGTATAAGAAAGTCAAATTATCTCATTACACAAGTTTTTAATGGAAACACAAATGAATACAAATCAGAGCACCTCTGCAGGGAACTCCTATGACAAATCGAGTCTTTGTCACTGAATGAATGACACTCGATGAAAGAATTCTCCCCAAGCAATAATTTCACCTGCGCACCAGTCACATTTTTTCAAACACAAGCAATTCCCTTTAATCCTTAAAAGCCCAAGTGCAGTGCACAGTTATCATACAGAGCTACAACCACTGTGAAACAGGGCTGGATTATGAATTATCATACTAGAAATCATCTTTCTCCACCAGCTGTCATCTGGATTTCTGTGGAATTAGGCACCTGATCCAATAATTTTTCATGCAAGAGGGTCTGAAAAACTGCTTACAAAAATCCCGAGAAAAATATTGCTCAGTGCTTGTTTCATATACACACGGTGCCATAAGGGTTAGCGCACGGAAGGCAAGTGATCCAGAAGGGCTACTGCAGGATGTAAAACTCGGCAAGAAACAAGTGCTAAATTCGTACGGGAAGCAGCGGGAGCGATGTGGAGGGAGGAGGCACATCCTAAGCTCCCGGCACAGCGTCCCTGTGCACCTGCTGCCCTGTGGGAAGCGACATTTTCCCGGGAGCAGCCGGGTGGCTCCCAGCCCCAGTTGGCGAGCATCACCCCCGCCAGCACCGCTCGGCACGGGCTCCGGGACAGACAAAAGACCGGGAAGGCCGAGCTGTAAATCACACCCAGGATCGCAGGGCGCAGAGGGGCGATCCGCAGGGCCGGCCAGAGCAGCCAGGGGCCGTGTTCCTGAGCTGTCCCTGGCCGGGGATGGCAGCGGCGGTGCCGCGCTCGCCGGGATGGTGCTGCCGTACTGCGGCTGCGATGGAGCCGTGTGTGCTGCCTCTGCCTGCAGCTCCCAGCTATGCGGCTGCACCTACACGTACACCCGTACGTGCATATATAGGACGACAGCTGTAGGTAGAGGTATGTATGTACAGATGTATACCCCGGCTGCTCCGGGCTCGGCAGCCCCACGCCGGCCCCGGGGGCGGTTCGGTGCCCTGCGGCCCGGCAGCACGGCCGGGCTAAGGGCAGTGGGCGCTGACCTCGGTGGCCACGGCCCCTCCCGGACACCCCCGACCCCCGCCCCGCCAGAACAGCCCGGCAGCCGCCCCGCCGCCTCCCCGCCCGGGGTCAGCCCCTCTCTCAGGCAGAGAGAGCCGCGGCGCACAGGCACCCGCGGCTCCGCACCCGCCCCGGCCCCGCAGGGAGAGCGAGCCCCGGCGGCGGCGCCGCCCGCCCCGGCCCCGCGCTCACCGCCGCCCGTGCCGCCTCGGTCCGTGGCCGGCGGTGCCGCCGCAGCCCCCGCAGCACAATATGGCGAGCGGCGGCTCCGCAATGGAGCTCGGGAAATAGAGGGGAGTTACATATTCATGGCCGGGGCTGGGCAGGGGGAGCACGGACGGTGCCGCCGCGCCCGGGCCGCCCCGGGCCCTCCTCCGCCTCCTTCCCGGCCGGGGCGCGGAGGCCGCCGGGGCCGCTCGCTGCTTTCCCCGCCCCACCCTGCCCTGCCCACACCTCCGGCCCCGCCGCCGCCTGCCCTCCGTATCCCATCCCTTTCCTTTCCCGTTCCCGGGATGCGGCTAAGCGTCCTGCGGGGCTGCCTCCGTACCACGGCCCCTCTCTATTGACCGCCCTCCCTGGCCGAAGGCGGCTGAGCTGCGCCAAGCGAGGTTCAGGTCGCACATCAGCAGGAATTCCTTCCCTGAAATGGTGATCAGACATTGGAAAGTGCTGGCCAGGGGGGCGGTGGAGTCGCCGTCCCTGGAGGCGTTTAAGGAAAGGCTGGCTGTGGCACTCGTGCCCCGGCCTGGTTGACAGGGTGGCGTTGGGCAGAGGTTGGCCTCGGTGGTGCCGGAGATGTTTCGCAGCCCCGGTGGCTGCGGCTGCCGCAGCGCGCCCCGGCGCTCGGGGCCCGCGGGCGGCGGCGGCGCCCTGGCCGGAGCGGGGCCGGCCCGAGCAGCCCGCGCTGCCCCTGGCCAGGGGAGCCTGCGGGCTGCAGGGACCGGGTTATTGCTGCCTCCTTCCCCGCTCCGCCGCAGGAGCGGATCCGCCGCCGCGCTGCCCGCAGGGTGAATGCACGGCCTCGGGCCGGCCTCTGTGCGCCCTGCGGCCTCAGCGCCGGGGCCCTGGGGCGCCGCTCCAGAGAGGGGCGTGCCCGGAGCCCGAGGGCTGCGAGGAGCAGCCGGACCCGGGCAGGCGAGGCAGCGAGGCACCGACCCCAGCGCCGTCCGACTCAGGCAGGGGACAGAAGCTGAAGCGAGACTTGCGGTGTTTCTGTTTGCCGTACACATTTAGGTGTTCTCGAGCATCTCCAGCCCGCTCTGCGGTCCTAAGGTGAAACAAACGTTTGTCTTCCCGTGTCTGCGTTTTAACGTTTGGTAAATTAAAATTGGTTTTATGCGCTTTGGGTTTTCAGAGGAACCTTTACTGGGCTTGGCATTAACTGTTTTAAAGCGAAAGCAAAGGCAGTGCACTTAGTGTAATTAAATCTGGTGTGAGTAAAAAAAACCACAAAACTTCAGCCTTTAATCATGCAGATGGCGTATTTAAGGCAACTCAATACGAAGTATTGTAAGTTTTCCTAGACTGTTATAGTGTTCTCATAATAAGAATATTTTAAAAGTCCTGCTTTGGACTTTCACCTCTCCTTCACATATTTTTGAGAAATTCTAGGCTAAGTCAGTTATTCCTAGGTAACTATTCTTATGGAGTACCTTTCACTCCCTCACACCCCTTATGACATATACTGCAGTCTATATAATTTATCCTTACAAGATGTTGATAAGTTAGTCAGGGATAATATCTCTGTTTTCTAAGTGTGATCAAATGTCTCAGATAAACCTCAGAGGGAGTCAGCCATGGACAGTATTTAACAGTCCTTGTTTTTGATTTGGTTTCTTAAGAAATTATTTTTCTGAAGTGGGTTGTGTTGAGCTCTTTCAATGTTAAAATTCAAAGCTGGTACAGAATGTATTCTGATACATTCCTCTCTTTACAATGACACTAGTCAGAACTAATGACTGAACTTTTCCTCAAGTTTCAGCTATTCATCAGTGCCAAGGAAAGGAAAATGTTGTCTGTCAAGTTATTGTGGTACCAGAAGTGCCCTTTAGTAAAAATTGCTTCTCTTGTTAACTGCCTGCAGCACTGATGTGAGTGAAGAAATTCTAATACTAATGTACCACTGTTAGTAAAATTTGTTCTATGTGAGATAAGCATAATGCTGCAAAAATAAGATCTGAAAAATGAGAGCATGCAGTTGTCAGGAAGGCAGATCTCCAAAAGGCAGATGGAGTGCAAGGTGAGCTGGAATCACAAAATCCCAGAATGACTTAGGTTGGAAGGTACCTTAAATTCATCTCATTGAAACCCCTTCCATTGGCAGGGACACCTTGCACAATCCCACCTTGCTCCAATTCCCATCCAACCTGGCTTTGGACATTTCCTGGGATCCAGGGGCAGCCACAGCTTCTCTGGGCACCCTGTGCCAGGGCCTCTCCACCCTCACAGGAAGAAATCTGGTAAAATGCAAAACTACACTGGCATGTAAATTATCAAACTATAAGCATTTCTAGAAACCTTTTTCTGAGAGACACAAAAAGAAATTCAACACATTTAAGCTGCACTAATGGCATCCAGCTCACTTTATTTCTAAGAATATTTACTTGATTCTGGTTTATATTTCCTGTATGATTTAATAGTAGCACCGTGGATCTCCTCTGCAATGTGGGTGTTCTTGCTGCTTTTAAGGATGTGAGGAAGGGCTGCCAAGTACTTTCCAAGTGCAGGCTGTCCTCCTTCCAAGACCTCAGCATGAGGGTTTTGTGATCCAGGGACAGCTGTGGTGCAGACACAGAGCTGTGCTCGCCAGGAGAGCCCTGCTCAGCACAGGGACACTGCTGTCCTGGCCAGGGCACTGGGGCCATGGCCCTCACACTCAGCACTCACTAGTGTTGGCATCATACCCACATACTGTGTCATACTGAGAGTCTGGGGCTCTCCCTTGGCAGACTGGAGGAAGGGAAGGTGAGGGAGGCCCCCAGGATGGCTGGGGCTGGAGAACTTTGCCTGAGAGGAAAGGCCATGGCAGCAGGGCTTGGTCAGCCTGGGGCAGACAAGGCTTTGGGGACCCTACACATCCAGTCCCTTCCTGTGAGGTTATTGAGGCAAGCTTCTCTCAGCCAACGTGAGAGGTGACGAGAAGCCAAAACAAGAAAGTTCTAAATGAAGACATGGGAAACCTATTCCCCATGAAGACATCAACAGCAGCACAGTTGCCCAGCAAAGTTGTGCCATCTCCATCCTCGGAGACTTTCCAAACACAGGCAGTTCAAGCCCTGACTGGCCTGGTCTGACCCCAGAGTTGACCTGCTTTGAGCTGGAGCTTGGACAGGCACCTCCTGAGGGCCCCTCCAGCCCAAGTTATATTGTCATCCTGTGATTCTGCACTCAGGTGCAGACAAGAAAGCCTGGAAGATGGATAATATTGTATTTCAATACAAGACAATGCTCTGAGGTGGGACCATTTTTGTTCTCTGCAGCAAGCAGCAAAACCATGCAGCATGAGAGCTGAGAGAGCTTTCATCAGCTCCTGCTTTCCACTGTTCCTGCTGTAATGGAAACTTTCTTCTGCTCCTGGCAGCAGCAAAGTAATAGTAAAGGAAAATACTCAGACTCAGTCAACTCAGACTGTTGTTTCCGTGTTGTCCTTCCGGGCAAAATATTTATTACCTGTTAAAGTGATTGAAGGTCACCCCTACACTTCCTTTCAGAAACCAGCATATAGAAGGAAGAGAAAATACTCACATTTTAAAAATCCGGAGGCAGAGAACTGTAAATAGGAGGCAAAAGATGGGGAAATCAGGAGAAAATGTCCATGGTGGTGCATTACTCCACTGTGGTACATTACAGTAAAACAAGATAAGGGTATAAATAAATGATAGCAATGGAAAACTAAATGGGCATTGGTAGGATGAGGTAAGGTCTGCCCTAGCAGTAGTAAAATAATCCTTTTCTCGTGCTGAGTGTCCCTCTCAGCCAGAACAGGAGGGATTTCTGAGGCATTTACCCTTTGTGCAGGGTACAAACTGTGTACAGGGCAGCTTTGCTCAGGATCAACTCAGGTACAGTGGGGCAGGAGGAAAAGGCAATGAGGTTGCTGTTCTGAACCAACACTGGCTCAGGACCAGTGGCTTTGCTACAGTTTAAGATTTAGATTCTTTAAAAACTGAGCAAGCAAGCTGCATGCATGATCTTTAATGAAAAATGTTTGATATTGTGAATGGGAAAGAAGGGAAATTAAACAAGATTTCTCAGCACAGATTGGTATTGTGGCTGTAACTGTGATGTGCCTCTTCCTCCGGCCAGAGCTGCAGCAGTCTGGTAAGAATGTTCAGTGGCAATCCAGGGGAAAAGCCCTTTTCTGGATCATAAGAGGCCTGCAAGATAATACTCCAGTGACATACCTGCAGAACTTTGCAAATTGTGGCTTTATTTTGAGGCTTATTGACAAAATAAGTGAGAGTTGGGGCAGATTAACTACTCACAGAGGTAACATGAAAAAATGCAAATTGTAACAGAATCAAGGATCAATATGTACAAATTAGGGATTCTATTAGCTGTATTCCTCTGGAAAAGAAATTTGGCATGAGACATTACAGGCTCTTCAGTATTCAGGCCCTACCATTATTAAGTACTTGCTTTTTAAAAAGTCACTTAAAACTAGTATGTAGCCAGCATTTGGACAGTCAGTGGTTACCCTAGAGGGAAAGATACTGCTAAAAAACAGCAGTTGGTAAATTCAGAATGAGCTGGGAGTGGCAGATAGTAGCAGGTAGTAGAAGAGTGGAACTCATTTAGGAAGGGTCAAAGACTTATTTTTGCCCCTCCAGTGTATCCCAAAAATTTTAATGTACTTGATCCCAATAGAGCGTTAATGGAGAAATGCACTGCTCAGGCAGTGAGCAAGCAGGGACATCAAATCTTCCGCTTTTGATGGAAACAGTGACAGGCAAAGTTCTTTGGTGCAAATTGCTTGTAAGAAGGCAGGAAAAAGATATCTCAAATATCTCAACTCTAGACTTGCAATATAGCCAAAAAGCTTTGGCAGCTTCAGGGGCAGGGAGCATTCCAGGGTAGGCACAAGCCAAACAATCCCACAACCACAACTGGGGAACAACAGCAGGTGCTATCAGTGATTGGTAGTAATTCAGAAGTATTTTCATAGCAGCATTCAACTGCATGTATCAGCAAAGTAAAAACAGAGATTGAAACTGGCCAAGAATTTGAGGAGTAGCTGCAAGATTATATTATCTGCTTCAGAAAGTGAAGTTTCAGACAGGGATCAAAGGGTTTTCCAGTTTAATAAATGAAAGATAGTTCCAAGCAGTAAAAGATTTCAACTTTTCATTTGTGGTGGAAAAAAACGTGCTTTACCCTGGAAAACAAATTTAGCACCGGTGTTCTCACTCTAGAGTTGTGGGCAATGTTTTAAATATATGCAATATTTCAGGTGTGTGACACAAGACAGCAAAGCAGCAAGGTTGGAAATAGGAGAATATTGGGAGGGAGAAGAAATACCTGCACACAGCTTCTTGGGATCCAAATAGAGGAGGCTGATTGTAGATGGAAACGGTGCCACTGAGTGTTTCTGTATCGAGGCCTGACTTGTAGTTGATTAATACATCTACTGATCTCTAATTAGGTGCAATTAACAGCCTGTAAACAGCTGCCTGGGTGATATTTAAGGTAATTATCTGGTGCCATCTAGTGGAGCGTGAGACCGATGCAAACAGACTTTTTTTTCTGTAAAAACAGACTTATTTTCCTTTCAGTGAATGGCCCAACCAAGAACCTTTGCTGAAATCATTGAAGGCTTATGCTTGCACTGAAAACCATGCAAAAAGTAATTAAGTATGAGGATGACTTGGTCTGTTGTGTTGATCTTTACAAAATTTAAAAAGCAGTGACCAAAACCATATTTTTAAAGAAGCAAGAAAAAGGAGAGGACAAAAAGAGGAAAGAACAAGGAAAAAAAATTTAAAAAAGGAAAAAATCCTGAAAAAAAAAAAATCAGGATACATTTTAATGATTCTTGGCATAAGCATCTGTTACAGGAAATGAATGACTATTCCTTCCCTATTTGATATCTTGTTTTAGAAGATTTTCTGTAGCACAGACTTGCCTTGTTTTGTAGCTAATCAAAGCCAGGGATCCTCAACCCGACTGTTTCCCTGAGTGGAGAAGCTCAGTGGATGATTGTGCCACACTATCCAGAGGCTCCTTAAATTGTGCAAGACTGTCCCTCAGCTGTGTGTTTCAAACATAATTTAGGGAGGTCTGCTTTCACCTCATCTGTTTTTTCCATTACTTGAACTTCAACGGTGACCTCAAGAAATGATGGAAAATAGGTGTTTGCCAGCTGGGTCCTTGCTCCAAGCCCACCTGTGGCTCACCAAAACATCTGTACCCATTTCTTCATAACACATCTCTGCTCTCTAAATGGCGGGAGTTCCCTGACTTTGCTGCTCCAGCCTGGACAGCCCTTGGACGTGGGTTCTATAGATCTGAGCTCGGATTCATTGGGGGGTGCTGTGCTAGGTGCAGTGTCCGATCAGAAGCCGTTCGCTGGGGCGCTTCGCTGCCGGCACAGTGACTCTCCAGCCGAGTGCTTCTCTGCTGCCACATTTCGCTGAGCGAGAGCGACACAGACAGTTAGGACCCTGCGGAACAGAAAAGAGATGAGTGTGCGTAAAGCTGAGGAAAACACGGTAGTTCTGTATCGTGTTCTCGCTGAAAAGCAGCAAAGCTGAGCGGCATTGCCGCGCTTCTGTTCTGTCCGGATCACTTCAGGCGAAGAATGGAACCGCAGAGCACTGGGTTCGTGTGCGCGGTTGCCGTGGCACAGCTCGCTGCACGGGATGGAGCTCAGAAGCTTTCCGTTTAGAGTAAGACAAGAGAAGCAGATCCCGCAGGTAGGTAGCTCTTAGAGGGAAAATGCATGACCCAGAGGTGTTTTGGCAGAAGCAAAACCCAGGAGGGCTTCGCTGCCGGTGGAGCGTTCTGTGAGAGTAGAGGGCGATTCACCTCCGTGAGAAGGAAAGCGCGACAGGATACGGATGGCGAGGAAGGAAGCACCAGACTGGTGTGCGCAGCGTGCTGCCCGTAAGAGAAGCGTGCCTGCACTGCCCTGCCAGCCGAATCTGCAGCGGCAAGTGGCAAGGAAGCATTTCAACGAGAGCTACTTGTGCTGCTACTTACTCTTCTTCCTGCCCTCTGTGGAAACAACGGCGCTAACCTTCAGGCTCTGACATCCAAAGAGCGCAAGGGTAGATGCAGCGGGAAGAGGATAGGCAGAGGGCACGAGTGAGTTTGCATAGTGCAAGGGGAAGGTGCAGCTCTGCACCGGCTTTTACCTCTAGAGCCTTTTTCTACAGGCGCAGCTGCTGGACGCTTGCAACGGAAGATGTGAGGGTGAAAAAAGTGACCGCAGGTCTGGCTGGAAAAGAAGCTACAGAGCCGCAGTGCATTGTGCTCAACTTAAATGCTGCTAAGAGAAGGGAAGCACATTGAGAACGTGTTCTGCCGTAGCAATTCTACCTGTGCGATCTCTAGCTGCCTGGAGTCGTCAACACTGAGAGAGTGTGAGAGTGATTGAGCTGCGGACATCGGGTTTCACTGGGAAGAGGGTAGGGCAGCAAATGCTTTCTCCCCTGGCACATCTCAGTGTGGCCTGCAGCAGGAAACACTTTGCTGTTACGAGGGACTTTTCCACTTTGGGAAAACGTCCTGATAGATATAGTTGAGAAGGAAAGTGCGAATCACAACTGTGTTTTGTCTAGTTTATAAACTATAAAGGGACTATGAAAGCCAGCTCTGGGTTTCTGTTGTAGGACTTTTTTTCTTTTTTTGCCAGCAGCTTCTGGATGTTTTGAAGGGGGTTGCAATCTGTGCAAGTGAGAGGGTAGGAAGGTACATAGAGCTTGAGAGAAAGCCCATATCACCAGGCAGGTGGATGCAGTACAGTGCGCGTGAGTTACATGTTGAACAGCTGAACGTTCTAAAAGGAAGAGGCCGTGCTGCAACTGCCTTATTTTTGCAGCAGTTTACAAAACTGCTCAGCCAACAATGAAACGATTCCTCTCCCCGCTGCACGCAGGAGCACATGCTGTCGGTCTCCAAGAGAGACAGGATCCACAGTGGAGCTCTTGCCCGCTCTGCTCCCACAGGAATGGGGCCGGGCCAGGAACGCTCTCCCCTTTTTCCCAGGCACTGTCAGCGCCCATCCAAACAACCACACGATGCCGCTGCCGGCTCGCAAGAGAAGGGAGCGCCCCCAGCGCAGCCCGAACGCCCCGGGCGCAGAGCCGAGTTGCGAACTCGAGTGCTGCTCTCCAATCTACAGTGCCCCACAAGATTCCGCTGATCTTTCCCCTCTAACGGCATATACTCTTCTTGGCACCACGCTCAAAGGGAAGCACGAACTCCTTTGCCTTCACTAAAAGCTTTTCCCTCTCTCAGAGTCCGCTAACAAACTCGAAAACATCTGGCAAAAACTGAGCTCACGACACTGCCAGCTGAGAAAGATCTTGCTGTCTGCAATTTCAACTGCGCCCATCAAACTACGAGCACCCACCCTGCCACAGACACTTTCCTTCTCAGCGCTTGGTCCCGTCTTAAGCTTTGAGCTTCGCTGAGTCAGGATCCAAAGGGAGCAGCACCAGGGGACAGCTCACACAATAAAGCTTCGTTCCTCGCCTCCTCTGATCTGGACAGTACCGAAGCCAGCCATGGCATGCAGCTTTACCACTCTTCCGCGGGTATACTGTGCAGAAATGCTGTGTGTGGTGCACGGTTCTCCCCCAGCTTTAGGTACGCTCATGGCCTTGCCGTTCCACAGAGTGCAAAGCGTCCATGCAGCTCTCGCTCAGCGAAATGCGGCCGGAGAGAAGCACTCGCTGCGTTAGTTGTTCTATGTCCACGGCATTCCACACAGCACCACAATCTGGGCGACGAGAAGGGGACATGCAGGACGTGTTTTGTGTCTTGGCACGTTTTTCTGTGCGAGACATCTCTCTGGATCTTTTACTCCTTGCAAAGCTGAGATGTGCGTGGTGGTGCTCCGAGCAGAGAGTGCTGCGCACAGAGCGCTGCAATCTGGGGGCGCTGTACAGGTTGTAAAGGAGAGAGGAGAGAGGTCTTCCCGTTGAATTTGGAACAAATAGAAGTTTCCACAAGATTTAGGGGCAAGCTCCAGACAAGCTTGTCGTCCTGGCACAGTTGTCTGCTCGAGATGTAACCGAGAAGCTTTCCATTTCAATTCAGAAGATGAAACAATATGCTGGAGCATATTGAACACACATTTCAGCCCAGCATATTAAGTAGGACTTTGCAGTTGGAGTTTCTTTCCAGGATCACGAGTTGCCAGCCTCATGAATTAGGGATTTGCAGTGAACTTGGGTAGGTGCTGGGGGCAGGTATTATATTAGAGGTCTAAAAAAAAGAAGGAAATATCTCTTTTTGGGTTCTATTTCCACTCTTCTTATTTTCAGGCCAAGGGATGGAAGAGTGAGATCATGGCTCTATATTGTTACTTGCTTCTAAAGTCTGTGGTTCTGCTATTTGGCAAATTGCTGCCTTCCAAACAGCGGCAAGAACACAGTTTGGAGAAATTCAGCCTACACCTATTCTCTGCAGCCTCACACACCTGCTTTAGATTTGCAGCAGGAGAAGAAATGGGATGTGCAATGTCACTTTATGGTCACAGCAGATATCTAAACATCAGCACACACACATGCACTGAATACAGAAGACAACCTTTTGGGATTCACTGAAATGAGGTACAGGGCTAGTGGGAAGTATAGAACTATCTGTAATAACGGTTTCCTCAGCACTTGTAAAGAACATGGATTTGTGAAGTCCTAATTCTCAAACAGGAGAGGAGAGCTTTGTTGCTGAGTGTCTCTGTACAGTAAGATAAGAAAAGTAGTTCAGGCCTTATTCCTACACTGTTTGTTCCTCAGAAGAAATCTGTCAGAATATGGATTTAGGATTTAATGGCCTGGAAACAAAATCCCACAGAACTGAGTGTCTATGTTAAAAGTTGTCAGAATTTACTGCCACCTTTAAAACAATCAGTGGAAAGGCTAGAACCTGTTTCAGGCAAAGAGGAAAGATGGAATAAGCCAATCTTTCTAGAAAAAAAAAAAAAAAGGATGAGTACTATAGTATTGTTATTTTAGATTTCTGGCAGTACTTCTGTTCCTGATATATTTGTCTTGTATAGTTAAAAATGGCAGCATTAATACATTCTGCTTCCAATCCTTCACGATAGCTGATTGGAAAGATCAATAATGTGCCTCAGGTTGTGAGTCATTAGAAGTTTATTTTTCAGTGTTAATTATTACAACACATGTGAACAAATGTGATCAAAGCAGATTATTTACCATAGACAGCCCTGTGGTCTGTGGAGCAGCACATTTCCCAAGCTGTGGAAAGTGGTTTCAGAGAGAGCTGACAGATTACTACAATGTTTATCATTGTTACAGCCTCAGTGGGAGTCCGGTTTAATCTAATTAACATTACAGTGGGAGCACAATGACAAAAACAATTAGAAGCACTGAAGAACTCTATTATGTGGCTGGTGTGACTGGGAAGGACAGAGATTACAATGAATGCACAACAGGAGGATGCTCAAGGGTGAGTACTGCTCAAAGAAGCCTTTTTTGTACTCATCACATTAAGCTGAGATTTTTTTTTTCCACACTGTCTGTTCTGAGCATCCACTTCAGGTGTATCTGCATTGCCTTCTCTGTTCTCACATGCCTCTGAACTGGCTAAGCTGTCAAGATAGCTCTGGTCAGAGAATGACAACTGGTTGGACGTGGAAGAGGCTTTAAAGCTAACCCAGTCCCATCCCCTGCTATGGGTGGGGACACCTTCCACTAGCCCAGGCTGCTCCAAGCCCCATCCAACCTGGCCTTGGACACTTCCAGGGATGAGGCAGCCACAGCTTCTCTGGGAAACCTGTGCCAGGGCCTCACCACCCTCATTGTAAAAAAATTTTCTTAAATTCACTCTTAATGCTTTAGTGTTTCCAGGAAACACAGAAAAATCAAGATTTTTAGTGATAATTTAGCAACAATAGAAAACACTGCCTTGAAAAAACAAGTTAAAACAAGCCTACTTCAAACCTCAGAAGCAATTCAAATAGTACTGTTTGAAAGGAGTTCCAGGCATCTCTAGTGATAAGGTAAGGGGCAATGGAATGAAACTGTCAATAGATACCGAAGCTTTGACTACCATAGAAAAGTAGCCGTTTTTGGGAGCTTTGTTCCATACTTCTGTGTTCTTTAGAGAACTACCTGTTGTGTTCCAGGAACAGGTATGCTGAAGTGAATCTCACAGGAGGCAGTTTCAATTCATGAAACCTGGTGGGTTCCTTTTCCCACTGCTTTCAGTGGCTGATTTTGCAGAAGTCTGGTGGGTTGGTGTGCATGAGGGGGGGACCTAAATCCACAAGGTCCACAAGTGGAGGAACAACTTTCACAATCTTCCAGGCCTAGCACATATCCTGGTCCTGAACACCTCCAGCAGGAACAGAGGAAAAAAAATCATCTATGTCTAAACAAGTCAGGGATCCAGAGTTGCTGGACAATGAAATTGTAGAGTACACACCTGATTTCTCAAAGCAACCAAACCCAAATTTTTAATATCCTTTCTTGTGAAATAAATGACAGTAGTATTGTGTAGCCATTGATCAGAGAAGACTCAAACAGGCCACGCTGCAGAAGGATTTCTCAAAGGCACCTATGGGCCATGAATAGCAACTATGTATGAAATTTTAGAGAAAACAGGCATCTACTCTTCATCCCCAACCTACAATAAAAAGTCTTCTAAAACATATGCATCAAATACCATAAACATTGCAGCAGAGCATTTGGCCAAAAGTCAAAACACTCTCTGATGTTCTCTAGGACATAATTTCTCTTCATTTCTGATAGTTTTTTGATGATAAACTAGGAAAATATGATAAAGAGAAGTCTTGGAACACAGAGTGGGGATGAGGAAGCCATGTGAACAACTTGACAGAGTGTAAAAAAGACAAGAAGAAGGCAGGAAGCAGGAGAAAATGTGGTTTGGTAATCAGCCTGTGAGAGGAGGATGTAGAAGTGTGGTGATTCAGTGTTAGCCCCACATTGTTTCCTCTTGTAGAAATTAAATTTCTCAGAGTTTCTGCCCTTTTGTAGGAGTTGGAACCTAGGTTTTCTCCAGATATTTTACCAGAGGAGGAAGGATTCTCTGTCACCAGAACAGCTACAGAGGTGAACATGCAGGAGAGGGCGCCCAACAGCAAGGAGTAACTTTTGGTGTGAAAATACCTCATTAAAACGGGAGAGAACAGCTGGTTTAAAGTTTTGGTTGATGTTATATTTATATATATAATATATATTTATATATACATATTTATATAAATATATATATATTTATACATAACCTCACCCCTTTGCAGATATATCTACTACAGACACAGCTATGGTTTGGGCAGCTCATTCTAGTGACAGTTGTCATCTGTCATGACCAGACTTGGGGCTGGTGATTCGTGGGCTCCACCTGGAGTGTTGCATCCAGCTCTGGGGCCGCAGCACAGGGAAGATGTGGGCCTCTTGGAGCCTGAGGAGGGCACAGAGATGCTCCCAGGGCTGGAGCCCCTCTGCTCTGGAGCCAGCCTGGGAGAGCTGGGGGTGTTCACCTGGAGAAGAGAAGGCTTTGGGGGCACCTTAGAGCCCCTTCCCGTGCCTAAAGGGGCTCCAGGAGAGGGACTTGGGACTGGGATGGAGGGACAGGGCACAGGGAATGGCTTCCCACCGCCAGAAGGCAGGGTTAGATGGGATATGGGCCAGAAAGTTTCTCTGTCCCTGGAAGTGTCCCAGGCAAAGTTGGATGGGGCTTCGCAACCTGGCAACTTGTGATTGTGGAAGTTGTCCTTGCCCATGGCAGGGGATGGAACTGGATGGGCTTTAATGTCCCTCCCTGCCCAAACCATCTCATGATTCTATGATTCCACATGAACTTTGGTTTATTTTTCCTTCTTTTCAGAGGATTTTTGCTTTGCACAAGGCAAAACTATGGAAAGGCTCAAGTTATCACTAAGCTCCCTCAGCCTTTGTTGAGGTGTGGTGTTGTTGTCCATGGACTAACAATACAGCCAGTGCCTTCAGCTGGGAGCCAGCAGCCAAGTGGAGACCAGCGATAAAGAGAAGGAAGGAGGAGCAAAGGAGAGTTTGACCTCATAGCTTTTGTTTAAATTGCTGGTTCTTTTTAGTATTTCCTCTTGTTATTCGTTAGGTATTTGGGGAAAGAAAAGGGAACTATAGCCAGACTATTATGTATGCTTAGTCCATAAACTAAACATTTTTATAATCTCTTTTTTTTTTCTTCTTTATTTTATTGGTTGTTTAAATAGCTACAGAAATATACCAGGGAAATGGAGACTAAAATTTTGCAAGATTTTAAATCTGGGCAGTGTGCCAAGTAAAAGGTAATTGTTGGCAAGACTCCAAGGTTTGGTTTGTGTGCTGCTTTGCATACTGATCCCACAGCAGGGATCCTTACAGCTCAATTATTCTATACAGACAAAATGCTCAAAAAGCTTCATTTTGAAATGGGCTGAGAGGCTGTTAGAGAACATTAACACCCCCAATTTCAGCCTTCTGCCCACTTCTATGGGCTCTCTGGTCCTTGACAGAGTACTGGAAGATGCTCCAGTCCTAGCCAGTAGTTACTGCAAGATGTGGCAAATGCCAGCCTTAAGGTAAACAACTGCTAAACATCCAGCGTGCCATCAGAAATGAAGCAAGGCCACTGCTGCTTCTTCTGTTGGCTATTTAGACAGGCAAGAGCTAATTTGTGCATCTGAACACATCAAGGGAAAACACATTAAGGCTAATGCAAACTTGCCAAAAGGAGAAATTCTGTCTGGATTAATGTGGAAGAAAATCACTGTGAGAACAATTAAACATTGCTCTAGGTTGCCAGGGAAATGTAAAATTTCCCTCACTGGAAATATTCAAGGTTTGTCTTGATAGAGCCCTGGACAGACTAACTCAAGGGTCCTGCTTCCAGCAGACGTTTGGAGCAGATGGGCTCCAGAAGTCCCTTCCAAACTGGATTTTTCTGTGATCTATGATAATACTTTTAATCATTGTGTTTCAACGTTGGGATAACAGAAGAATGTTGTTATTTTCTCTCATGTCAGGAAAATGAGGATTCCAGTATCTACGGAAATACTAACTTAATTAAGAAATAGAAAAGGAAGGAAAAGCAATATCTGTATTTCACTTACGAACATTAGTGCAACTGACTGTAGTCAAAACCAGTCTGGTAAAGCTGAACTGCGTAGGTAACCAGGAGAATATTGGTTTCTGCTAAACATCATCCAAAAAAGCAATAAAATCATCTCTTGTGATCTGCAGAGAGTGGTTTTAATGCAGTAAATATGTCAGTGTGTTCAGTACTGCACAGCAAAACAGCCAGGACTGTGGTGGTGGATGTGTCTGAACAAAAGCAAGTTTTTAAATAAGCATTATGCTTTCCTATAACACCCAAATAAAAACTGGCATTTAAAATGCTTTGAAAAAACCCACAGAATTACAAGTGATTTCATAGAGTTTATAAGTTCTAAGCAGATCATTACTACATAATCAAGGCCACTGCTGTTTCTTCTGTTGGCTATTTAGAGAGGCAAGAGTGAACCCAAGACAGTCATTGTGTTAAAAAAGCAGATTAATTTTTATCCAGGTTAACAACTGGAGAAGCAACACAGTGAATGTAAGAAAATCAGTCATACACCAGTTAACTACATCTGCACTCCCAAAGGATACTGAAAGACCTTGTGTCCAGATTTTATCACACAAATATGTTATGGTAATAGTTAATTGGAAAGATTTTGGCTGACTCCTCCACCATGAGGATGTGCTGGTGCTGCAGAGGAGGCGATGTCCTCCTTCTGTCCAGGCACATTTTAGGTGAGTGCAGAGGAGCTGGAGAGGAGCAGGAGGCTAACAGGATCCCAGGGATGACGAGTGCCTCCCCCAGTGATGGAATTAGTGTGGGATTGCTGTGAGGCTGCTTGCTGGGTGGCTTTCCCAGTCCAGGAGCCAGGCTTGGGTTGGATGGACTTCTGCTCTCACCATCTACACTAAATGAACAGAAAATCTTGTAAACATTTTGTGATCCATCTAGTCTAAATTCAGAACCTCGCAGAGAGAAGGTTTTTATAAAATTATCTGGAACAAAAATGAAGCAGACGAGACAATCACTTCAGAGAGGGGAAAATACATCAAAAATCCAAACTATTCAGTTTTCCTTTTTGTGTCTCATTTTGAACTCTTGCAGCCCCTTCAGTGTGCAGGATGGTTTAGCAAATCACACTTTATTTGTTACATATGCCTCCCTAGAGAGGGTCCTGAGGAGAAGCTTCTCCATGGAAAATGGAGACTTGGAACAGGAAAGCAGTGTTTAAATCCCATGCTTGGTCCTAACGAATATACTTGGAATAAAAAGCAACCAAAACCATCTGTGGCCAGAAGAAGCAAATCCAGATGTTGTGGGGATTTAGCCCTCTCCTTCATTAATCATGTCTGCAAGATCATTCAGCTTCTGCAGCTTACGCCTGCTGGACTTTTGAGGGGTTGTTAATATTACAGGAAAAGCAGCTCTTTTGGGAAGAAAGTTTCAGTCACATCTTTGATAATAAAATGGAAGTAGAATTTCTTACTCCTCTAAGCAGAGTCACTATGATTTCCTTAATTAAGATGGGAAAATGACAGGTTTAATTTCTGCATTTGGTGTCTTGCCTCACTAAACTCTGTTCAGAGGCAGTAAGAGGCCTCAGCCTCCCCTTCTTACCAGGCTGTTTCCTACAAATCCCTCCCTATAAACTTATTTCTACCACTTAGGAAGGCTTTGGTCTTCCCAAGCAGGTGTGGCTGCCCATTTGAAGCAGTGAAGAACCCACTGGACCTCCAACAGATGGCTTTTTATTCTGGATTTTCTGCTGAGATCAGCAGATTGGGCCGTGCCTTCTTGTTCGCTGTTCTGTAGCTGTGGGAGCACCAGGCAGTGGAAAGGGCACTCAGCTGTGGTTTATTCACTGGTTTCTGTGCACCACCTCTATTTTCATGGGAGGGAACCAACCCATGAGTCTTGTTTGACAATGAGGAATCTTCAACAATGAGTTTGTGAGGACCTGTGCATTAGTTGTTTTGACATGAATGTCCCAACTAATTAAAATACAGCCTCTAATGGCAGCTAAGCAGGAATGATCATCTCATTTGTCATTTAACAGATTTCATAACTAGTGACTAAGCAGAGAAGGAAATGGTGTTTGAATTTACCAAATACATTTTGTGTATTTAAAAACCAGGAAGGCTCAACACATGTATTTTATTTTAATTTACATATATACAAAACCATGTAATTTCTTGGCCACTGGGGCAGGCAAATGGAGTGTGCCACAGCTGGAGCTGATTCTTAACTCTAGTATTCCTTACCTTACCGGAAATAAAATCCAGAACCATATCTTCAAGACTCTGAGTTTTGCATCCCCATTCTGAGTTTTTATTCCTGTCCCAGATGCCCTCAGTCCTGTGGCATGTCCTTACAATCCATTTCACTCCCTTACCAATTCCCAGGGGTGCTGGGTTTTCTGCACCTCTTTACTTTTTGGTTCTTCTAGATCCAGCATTGCACCCCAGCCTTCCAGAAGGAGACTCCAACTTCAAAGAGCCACGAGGCTGACATTAAAAGAACAAGCAAACAAGCTTGGAACAGTGTTCCAACATCAGATTCCTGACATGGCAATGACAGGGCCACACCACTCCCACAGGAAAACTGGGCAGGGGAGGAGACAAGGCCAGGGGAACTTTTCACCACAGGGCCTGAAGAGAAATTGCTTCACATTAAGGTAAGGCAGAGTCTCTTGTTCTTGTGGGGTACTGATTTGAGAGGATTTTTTCACTCCAGTTGCGCAGTGCTTTTCCTTCTCCACAGCTGCTGCCTGGAGCTGTACTTGGGACAATCATCTGTTTATTTGTAATATATCAATTTTAGAATCTGTTTTAAAAAACAGTCTTGACATGCAAGTTGGTAATGTGCCCTAAGCACTAACTGATTATGTATTTTGTTGTAAAGAGTATCACTTGCTCAGAATAGATTTGCAAGTGTTTGGTTTGGTTTGGTACTCCATAAGAACCGGGAACCTAAGAGCCACTGAAGAGCCCTTGTGGATAGAAACCAAAAGAACAGAGCTCTCTCGAGTGAGTACCATGAGCACTGTGCTGCTCCCCTCAGTTTTGAGGAGGAATTCTAGGGAAGCAGCATTCTTTTGTTGTGCTTACACAATATCTTAAAGGCCCAGATGCTCGAATCCTCCCACTCCAGAATCTCAGGCGTCAGAAGAGAGAGAAGCTTCTCATTGTCATTACTGGGAAGTTTTCATCATCCCACTACACTCTTGGACAACGAAGAAAAAAAAGAGTTTTTTAAGCTCAAGTTTTCTACCTTTCCACTCAAAAGGATTCAGTGTTTGAGGAACAAAATTTGTGTTGTTTGGATATTGAGGATGGAAATTCTCAATTTGTAGCAATGCTGATGTCTAGCTGAGCCCTGCTATGAGCTAGGGCTGTGTTTGTGTTTATATATTTACTAAATGCAAGTAGAGAAGTACAGAACTCTGTCATGTCACCATGAATGCATTATCAGAACATTCTATTGCAGAAGTTTCAAAATCCTCTCAGATTGTGTACCACATTCAATTCTGTGGGCAAATTTGACATATCTAAACAATAAAGCACAACCAACGCTTAACTTTTTTTAAGACTATTTCATCAAAATGTTATTTTCGATTTTCCAGCCAGAACAGCTGTGATTCTCTTAGAGTATTTTCTGCAGCTAGATTTTAAGTCTTCCTTCTAACCTTTTGAAAATAACTCATAAGAATAATATTTTTGTTTTACTTACAGGGAAAGGATTCAGAATATAATTCAACCAACAGTATATCCTGAGAAAAAGACTGTTTTTATTTTGTCACAGATCTCTTGCCCTGTCTGCAATCTGATTTTGATTTTCAGACACTAATGATTAAGAGTTTCCTGTAGCAATGTATTAATATTATTTATTCATTACCGTTTCATTACATTTGCAGCTGGTTGTGTTCAACATCATGTTGTTATCCTGCCTACAAAGTCAGCACCTTAAAATGGCTCCTTGGAGAGGAGAAATCCTAGAAGGTAGTTTTGGATAATGAGTCATCTTTCCCAATGAATTTCACACACCTTTCACTTTAGTGCTTCTGTTTGATAACAAACCATGTCTCTGAGGCAACCAAGAGGGCTGTGGAGGAGCACACACAGGGTGACCCTGTTCTCCCTCTGGAGCAAAGGGCACTGCCAAGTGCTCTTGTGCAGCTTGACAAAGAAGCCGCTGGTTCCTTGTCGTGTCCCCTTTACAATCACACAAGGAAAAGCAGCCAGCCAGGTGGCTAAGATTTTATCAGTCCCTGTGATGATAGCTCTGCAGGCTGTCAGCCCTGTGGTGGTGTTAAGGACTGTGTGTTTGACTAACAGCCCCTGGAAGTTCATTCCATGGTGTGCCCGTGGCGCTGGGAATGGATCTTGTCATGTCTGGGCACATCAGGGTTCCAGCGGCAGATGAAATAGATGAGATTGTGGAGACAGCCTCCCTCCCAAAGCAGAATACACAGCGGTAGTGCACTGCACTTTTTGGGTACCAGAGCTCCCAGTACTTCCACTGGCTGCCTCATGGCTCCAGAGCATGAGGAAGCCTGGACTGTGGTGATGTAAGAAACCACCTCTCTCTCCATGTCACTGTGCCACAAGTGAACTCACAGAGGCAGAAGAGGTAGATCTTCATCCCTTTGTTTGGAAAGGGCTTCTCCTGATCCTCTTCACTCAGGAATTCACTTTCATTTTGCCCTTTAGGATATAATACAACCTTTAGGATATAGTACAAAACAGGTGTTTAGAGAAGGAATTTTGGGGTGTGTAGAGATAAACACAACCCTTAAAGATCAAGATTTCATAGGAGAAAAAGTGGGAAAATACTTGTTTTGGATCTGGTGGTATTTTTATTTTGATTGTATTACTTTATCATTGAGAGCTGCAGTGTAGGTGTCACATCAGTTTAAAATTTAATGTGGCAAATTTCTTATCTTTTTTAGTTTTAAGCAGTAAATAAATAGGATTATTTATCTCTGTTCCAGATTTGGCTCACTTTTCTCATGGTGTCTTTTTAAGATGATAAAGACACAAGCTTTACCATTAAAGCACAGCATTTCCCTATCTTAAAAAGGAAATCACAGTCTTTAATTAGCAAGCGTTTATGAAATGCCTGGGGATCTCGGGGATCAGGTAGTACTAAAGTATAGAATGTTATAACTAAATAAACTCCTCAGTTCTCATTTGTTTTTTACCCTAGCTGTAATTAGACAGGGAGGTTTCCCATTCAGAGCATGTTCTGACATCTGTTCTGGGGTATGAAGCTTCTGGGATTTGGCATATTTTCATCTTCTAAATGACAGGACAGAACTGCAATCCACTTCATGGCTCATGAATTCTTCAAGGTTTATCTCCCCAGACTCCTGGAGCTGACTTGCCCATTACACGGGACTATACACTATGAAGAGCTCCTCAGCTACATTTGATAAAAGATACACTGTGCTGAGCAGAGCCTGGATTCTCCTCAGAGTCAATGCCTTCAAAACACACACCAGTAACCAATATTTTTTCACTGGTGTCTGCTCACACGGCTCACAGAGATGCAGTGAGCAAACCACAGCAGCCACCTTGCTGAGGGCTCTCAGGCAGAGCCTACAACCAAATATATTTAAAACAGAGCCTGGTTCACATTTGACCTCTAGAAGTGCTGTTGATTAACTGTTTTAGCTCAGCTGAGGTCTCTATAGACTTGTGAGAGACACTGGCTCAGTGACGCTCTGAATGAGCCTGCTCTCCTTGAGGTAGTGAAGCAATTGCTCCACAATTAGCATTTAGATATAACCAGTGTGTGCCCAGAGAACATGGATTTGGAAAGAAAGAGCTTGTTTAGCACAATACTGAACTCGATGTCACATATCATCTGCAATATTTCAAATCTTATCAAGTTCAGTGTTGGTTTGAAAAGATTCAACCCCAAAATGTTTCACCATTCTGTGATCAGCTGAGTGGCATAGCGATAAACCTACCAACCCCACAGTACACAGCAGCAAAGCTGAACTCTGTGAAAGCAATTTCACAGTGAGTGGCAGATGTGTACAAGCTGAATGAGAAGTATTTAATGGTAAAATGCGTAACTTCCAGTCACTGTGAACCTGCAGCGTGTCAGCAAAATCCATATTCAGTGCAACTCATCAGCTCCATACAAAACCTATGAGACCTAATAAGGGATGGCACCCCGCCCATGGCCAGTCAGCTGGATGAGTGTTATAAAAACAGCAAAAAAGAAGGAAATACTTTAGAAAGTCACACCTGGGTATGATGGGAAATAATTATTCAGGGGCAGGAGAATTCAGATATCTGTTCCATATTGTCTTACATTGCTGTGCTGAGGATCTGCAGACTGGTGGGCTTACCTGTTTTAGGAAGTTGTTTCAATCACTGGACAATATTTACTGAAGTGATGTGTATTTTCGTGCCTGCTTATGTAGGTTTATTGTGCATCCCAGAATCAAACATACAATAGCAATTTGCAATATTCCTGGGAAGAGAGAGAAAATACTGCCCTGAAGACTGAACCATAAATCACAGCAGAATCACTGAAGGATGGAACAGGCTGTGGTGGAAGGGGCCTTAAAATCATTCCTGTCATAGGCAAGGACACCTTCCACTGTCCCAGGTTTCTCCAAGCCCTGTTCAGCCTGGCTTTGAACACTTCCAGGGGTGGGGCAGCCACGGCTTCTCTGGGCACCCTGTGCCACGGCCTTTATCACAGAATCATAGATCATCAAGGCTGGAACAGACCTCTAAAATCATCGAGTTCGAATGTCACCTCAGAACTGCCACTGTCACCCGCAAACCGCACATCACCCGGCAGCGCCAGACCCAGCTGCCTCTTGGACACCTCCAGGAGAGGAATTCTGGTCCTGATTAACTGTGCTTTTACTGTGGCACGGTCTTTAACGTGGCCTCTGGGGAAACTCTGGAGGCTCTAACCGTGTCTCCAAGGGGACGTGGATTTTGCCGTGACGAGTGACACTGGGGCACAAAGAGCGGCCGGGACAAGCGTGCCTGGGGCGCTCAGCCGCTGCAGGGCGTGGGGCAACGCGGGTTCCTCCCGGGTTCCTCCCGGGTTCCTCCCGGCTCCCTGCCGGCTCCCCGCCGGGTCCCTGCCGGGCCGGCGGGGCGGGGCAGGGCCGGGCCCGGGGCGGCGCCTGCGGAAGAAGCGGCGGCAGCGGTCCGGACTCGGCGGGACGCGGCGCTCCCGCAGCTCCGCACCGAGCCATGGGCGCCTCTGCCTCCGCGCCGCTGGACGACAGCAAATGCGCCTACATCCGAGGTACGGGGCTGGGGGGCCGCTGGACGACAGCAAGTGCGCCTACATCTGAGGTACGGGGCTGGGGGGCCGCTGGACGACAGCAAGTGCGCCTACATCCGAGGTACGGGGCTGGGGGGCCGCTGGACGACAGCAAGTGCGCCTGCATCCGAGGTACGGGGCTGGGGGGCCGCTGGACGACAGCAAGTGCGCCTGCATCCGAGGTACGGGGCTGGGGGGCCGCTGGACGACAGCAAGTGCGCCTGCATCCGAGGTACGGGGCTGGGAGACCGCCGGCCGCGCCCCGGGAGCCCCGCGCATCCCGGGCAGCGTTCTGCAGCGGCGGGACAGCGCGGGTTGAGCTGATTCTCAGCGTGCGATGGAGTTTGGAGCACTTTCGCAGGGGCGATAATTTAGAAGGTTCCACTAAGGGGGTTGTAAGTAGACGGTGAAACTTGAGAGAGTGTGGAGCGCTGCGGCTGAGTCTGCCCGTGTTACAGATCCCCGTTCTCCAGACCCGGCAGCTTCCGAGGCACCGGGCTTTGCCAGTGTGAATCCACCCGGCTCCACATGGGCTGATGCTTTGCCAAGCCCGTTGTTTTGCCTAACCCGTTGCAGTGGCAACGCTGCTAGGTGGGTACCGAGGTAAAAAAGGTGAGTACCTTATACAGTCTGACTGTGTAAGGGCAGTTCTTTATCCCATTAAAATGTTAGGGGAGAGAGAGCAAAAAAACAAAAACAAAAAACAAACAAACAAAAAAAACCCAAAAAACAAAACAAACAAACAAAAAAAAGGCTTTAAATTTTTAAATTATGTATATTGCTATTAAACTATGAAGGAAAAGAGTGTAATTCTAGGGTTTAGGGAGTCTTTTTGTTACTCGAGTAGTTCAGTATAAAACACAGCTTACTCTTACCTGTGCTGCTCATCACTCAGACGACAGGTAGAATATTTGCAAAGCAAATTTTAAGGCTGAAGATTTACAAGAGGGAAAAAGTTTGCATGAGAAAAGGAAGCCCAGTTCTAGCACTTGATGTATGATGCATGTGGAGCCTGCAAGAGCCCTCTTTTGTGGGCTGGGAGATCAAACTCTGAGGATTTGGGCTGGAGGGGGACTCCTGGGTGGTGCCCACAACTCAGCTTGTCTTTGGATTTCTTTGCTTTGGGATTTTTTTGTGGTGCAGAGGGAGGGCAAACATTGAGCTGCTCCTCTGTGATGACTCCTTTGAAATCACAGTGGGTCTTTCAAGAGATTCCCATATTGGGAAGGATGTCCAGTTATTAAATGCCTTTTACCCAAAAAACAGTCAGCAAATCTGGCCTCACACTCTCAGATTTTTCGACAATGTCCTATCAGTGCTGTCAGTTTCTCCTGTCCCATCGAGGGTGGTTTCAAGTTGCATCAGAGCCATGAGGGTGCAGTCCCCATGAAATTCTATTTTTCTTCACATTCATCTCCATGCTGCAGCCAAAATTGCATTTTCACAGTTCAGCATTTCAGTTTTCTGGTCCCTGAGGTGTGAGCACCTGAAAAGGTTGATGTCTATTTACTGCAAAAAAAAAAAAAAATTTGTAGGAAATTCAGGGAGTTTATTAGTTTAGGGGAAATTGTGCAGGTCTTTTCTTTGGACGTCATCTAGAATTAGAACTGGGAGCTAATGCTGAAAGGTTGGGAAATGCCTGTGTGTGAAGTAGGGCTGGGTGTGTGTGTCTGAGAGTTGCCTGCAGATCACAGGGACCTTGGTCATGCTGAGAGCTCTGCAGCATTCCAGGCACAGCTCTTGTTTGCCCATCACATCTTGCACAGGCAAGAGCCAGAGGGAAGTCATTGTGGAAGAAGGAATTAAAATCCTGTGCTCATCCCCTGGCTCACATCTGCTATTTGTGCTGTGAGGATCCCCCACTCGAAGCTCCTGCTTGAAAAATAATTAATGAGGCACTTTATACAGAGGCTGCCTGGGAATTAGCACTTCTGAGGAGGAAAAAGAATTGTGAAGAACATCTTAAATGGAAACAGTGTGACTGAGCCAGCTCACCAAACCTATTGCTGATGTTAGGCTGGAGTCTGCGAGAGTCAGGCCTTGCCTGTCTGTCTTACACACCTGGATGTGATTTATTTCCAGAGGAGCTGTGGTGAGCTCCCCTCCTTCCAAGAGGGACCATGTGGAAGCACTGAATCTGTAGCTTGAATAAGCAGTATGGTTTTTAGCTGGCTTTGTGAAGCTTAGGTGGGTTTTTCTAGTGGGATGGCAGTTTTTGGGGTTCTTTTCCTCCACAAGTGATGCAGGGGCATCCTCAGTAAAAAGGAAAGGGAAAGACTTGCTTTTTGTCAGCAGATTGGTCAGTCCATAGGTGCTGGAATGGGACAGCACTGGTGAGGGAGGGTGATGGAGAGACAGCAAGCCAAAGGAGCCAGCAACACTCTGCAAACTTTGTGCATTTTGGGATGCTCCCTCACATTGGCCTAAATACCAGCAGCCTCCAGACAGGAAATCCTGAGTATTACTTCAAGCAAGAGCTTGGTGTAGTTCATAGTTGTTTTCATGATGGTATAATTTAATTTCTTATTGCCATAATGATAATTTAATTTGTCTGAAATTAAATGGATTGTAAAGCCTTGTAGTTTACTTAGAAAACATTTAAACTAAAGCACAATGTAATGAATAGAAATGAGGGGCTGAGCATTAAAGGTGGTGGATGTCCTGTGCAGGGCAGGAGTTGGGCTCAATGATTCTTGTGTGTCTGTTCCAACACTGGATATTCCACAATTCCACCTTACAGCTTCTGTGTCAACACAGGTACAGTTCTACTGGTTTTCTGTCTTCTGAAAGTCTGTCTGCTCATGTTTGTGGGATGAGAGGGGAACCAAATGAGGGCAAGAATTACATGAGGTGTAAAATTATGTTGACAGTATGCAAACCCAGTCAAACAGGTGCCTCTGTAACCCCCCAAGAACCTGCCCTCAGCAAGGGCACCCCTGGGTAGAGCTTGGGAGCCGCTTTGCTCACTGTGGTTTCCCATGGGTGAACAGGGGTGAGCCTTGTCAGACCAGCTGGAGAAATGAATCCCAGAGAAAACCAGGAAGGCATCCCACACAGCCTCTCGGTTACTGAATGCAAAGCCTGGGATTTCCACCTAGAAATGCTTCCAGCTTCCGTTCTCTTAGGGAAAATGCAATAGGACTGAACCAGCCAACTTGCAGAGCTATGTATAGTTGTACACGGGGCAATACTTAGGCAATATCATGACCTGAAAGTCAGCAAATGTAATTTTTGACCTGGTAATGTGCACCCCCTGCTGCAAACAATGCCTAAGAAGAGAACAGACAATGCCAAGGTGTGAGTTTCCAGGTGGTCTTCACAGGGAATTTGAGACTGTTTGAAACTGCAAGGGCAGACATCTTCCTTGTTACATTTGAATCAACTGCCTAAACACTTAGTTGGGGAATGAAAATCCTTTGCAAAACAATTTTTACATTCAGAAAATCTCTCTATATATTTGTATCTCATGAGATTACATTTTGCAAGCCATCACAACATCTTTTGTCTTTGTCAAGTAGAAATTAATTGGTCATTGTTGGGGATAAAATTGTGAATAAAATCGATATTCCTTACTTGATATTCCTTACTCCTGTCTGAAGGAAATGAATGTCATAGTGAAATAATGGAAAAATGATTCGGCAGGGACTCCTGTGAGCAATTGGGGCAGTTTGTGTCCTCTGGGAGAAGGTGTGTGTGGAGGATATTTAGGGGGAAGTGTGAGAAAGCCATATACATGCACTGCAGCATTTCTAGTTTGGAAACCTTAGGAGTTTCAAAGGTGTATTTCTGTCCTGTGCAGCACAAGACTGTTTTTCTAACAGACCTATGGAAAAATATATTTTTCCACCTATTTAAATCCATAAGATATTTTAAATACACACACATTGTAAGCAGTAAAATTATTTAAAGCCCTCCAAAATGAAAAGAAAATTTTATAGTAATTCCACTAGGTTTTGGACTGGGGCCTTGAAAAAGATGACTTGTGGCAGAGATAATCCTGCTTTGTGGGATTTTGGTGGGACTATATGGGGATTATTCAGGATGTGAGTGAAATGGAGTTTAAAACATGGCAGTAATAATTAGGGGACTGGGAGTTGGTCATGTGAAAAGAGTTTATTAAAAAAATGTGTGCTCTCAGTTTGATGAGGCATGGGCTATACTTATGTTGGCAGTTGTTTGTTGGGTGAATTGTCTAATGATGCTAAAGGAGGGCTACACCCAAGAGGGAGCGGTCCAGGGTGGTGGTGGGGAGTTACGGGCTCGGGGTGCAATCGTGAAATTCAGGAATCAGCTGGAAGTGCCTGCTAAAGCAGCTTAGTGGTATGTCCTGAGAGACTGTGCTGGAAGTATCATCATTACTGAGGGAAAAATGTTGCTTAGTGTCCCTAACAGCAGACAGGAAACAATCAAGGATGAGGATCTTACAGTGGGCAAAGATGGAAATGCCCTTAAAGTCTTGATGATTCTCCATTTCTGCAGTCTCAGAAACAGAATTAGTAGGTGACCAAGATCTGCTCTGTCACTTGTCCTGTGTTAGGACTAATTTCTTTTAGATTTGCAGAAGTGGAAAGATTTCAAGCACCTAACACCACTAACTTCAACAGGTGCATCTCCAAAACAGTTCAGCATTTGAAAAATAGAACTTCTCTGAAGGTTGTTTTTACTTAAAGGTACTTGGTACGCATGACCATATATATCCTGGCTACACATTTCTATAAACAGACATCTGTCCAGAGGATGAGGCTTTGTAGTCATTTGCTTTGGATTTGTTTGTTTAAATGCAGTTTCTTCCTTCCCTTCTTTCCCATCTCTTTCCTCCCCCAGGCAGGTGGGACCCCCCAGCACAGGGCATAGTGGCTGTGACCCTGTGGCACACAGGATGCACCCTGTGGATTTCCTCATTGTTTTGAAAGTTTTTCCAGGCAGACCTTCAAGACGTTATTCTTTTGAGGTGACAGTGAAAGCTATTAAGGTCTGTAAGAAAATTCTTTCTAGCCATTTGTTTTACTTAGGAATTTCAGTGTGGTGTTAATTAAGCTGGAATTTTACACAACGATCATCTGCTGTGTGTTCCTGCAAGATGTAGCATACTTGAAAAAGCAGAGACTCCTATTCTGTTCCAGAGGAGCCTGCTTTACCCTTTACTTGAAAGACAAGATAGGAGATGGGTCGTTAGGTTTCCAGGAAACCAGCTGAATAAATTCCAGCGGTGGAACAGAGATGAGTCCCACCAACTCAGAGGGACAGAACCCAAGAGTCTGATACAGCTCTGGAGTGAAAGTCTCAGCTAGTGTGCACAGAGCTGGCAGGAGGAGAGCTGCAGGATGGAAGAATGACTTGGAGTTGTTTGTGGAAAAGCTGGCCTTTTTTTTGGACAGGCATTCAGACTGGATGTTGGATTTTCTGCTTTAAACTGTCACTTCTGGTTTTAATTTGGAGTGTGACTGCAAGTACAGCAGGGTTCTGTACAAGTCTTGCTCCACTCCCTGCCTTTGCTTCTAGCCTGTTCCAAGCTGGGTTGTTCCATGTTCCAGAAATTCTCCCATTTTTTGTAGGTGAGTATGGCTGTGGCATCATACAGAGCAGGAGTGCCCCATCCCTGGAGTGTCCAAGGTCAGGTTGCACAGGGCCTGAAGCAACTTCTTGGTCTAGTGGAAGGTGTCCCCTGCTCCTGGCAGGGGTGGAATGAGGCTTTAAGGTGGTTCCGACCAAATTCTACAAGTGTGGGATCTCTCTGGGCTTAACAGCATCTAGCTTGTAGCTCTTAGAGGCTGCTTTTCCTTTTCACCTGGAGATGTTTATGGTAAGATCTGATTGGATATATCTGTAACTCCCAAAATCTAAGGAAGAGGCAGAATAATATTTTCATTCAGAAGCATGTATTAAATCCAGAATTCACAATAGTACCATCTATCTAAATAAATACCCACGGAAGGAAGAAGTGAAGTAAAGTGCACAGGAAATTCAGATTTCAATAAGCATGTTAGATTCTATTATATGCACCTTGCAAAGCTTCCAAGTTCTTGAAGACTGTAAGAAATGAGATTTGTAAAGGAAAATCCTTTTGGCTTTACTTGTTTTCTGAGAAGTTTTACTGCTCAGAGAGATTGTTGCTTTTGGGGCCAGTAGAGATTTTCATCCCATAGTTTTAATAAATGGTGCCTGCCTGTGCTGGAGAGGAAGCTTCTCTTTGGGTTTTATGGCCTTTAATTCTAGGGGCCAAGTGCTTTTTCTTACCTTTTGACTGAATGCAAGCAAAAGGCATCCAGGGATGTGATTGGTGGAAAAGGCCACCCACATGAACTGTGAATTTACTGTGCTCAGTAACTTTCAGATTCAGCTTTGGGAGTCTAAGGCAGGATATACCTTCTCTGTTCCATTTCCATTGCTCAAATAGTCCTGTATTAACTTCTCTCAAAAGCTACATGAGCAATTTTGTAAGTTTCTAGCCATGTTATCTTGCAACAGGCATGGTCAAGATTTCCCTAATCAAAGCAGGAGGTGAAATTTTTCAGTTTTCCTTTGTTAATTTGTCAGTAGAAGCATTGTCTGTGATCACACCCCGTTTCCCTTCTGTATGTGGCTTGAGGTTTTCCTGAAACCAGAAATCCCAGTTACCTAGTTTGTGTCCCAGAGCTGCATTAGGCTCTGTGCCTGTTCAGCAGGATCAGCTCAAGCCCCTACACCAAAGCAACCCATATACAAGAACTACCCTTAAAGATGATGTGCTGCATCACTGGGTCTGAAAAATGAAAGGTGGCTTTTCTCTGGTCTCTTTTTGGGTAGTGTGAGGGAAGGGAAACCACAGGGTTGTAGGGGAAGGCAGGTGGCATTTTTCATGCTTCTTTTGTCACCGTAGAAGAAACTGCATAAAGTGTTGAATTAGGCACAGGGATCAGTGGAAAGAATATCTCAATAGAAAAAGTGGGAAACAGGCTCATCCTCGCCCCAAATCTGTAATTGAGAGACACACTGTAAGTGTGCTGTGCCTTTGTACTTGATAATTCCCAAAATTTTGAATACTGGAAGTTCTTAAATTAGTGCAGCTTGGCCACAAATCACAAGACAATCTTTGCATCTGATAGACGTTTTATTGGTATGAAAGGGAGAAAAAGCAAGCTCTGAGATGATGAAAGCCTCTGTGTTTGGTGGTGCCTTTGGGCAGTGGCAGCTGCAGAACCAGTGTCTAGGTGGGGAAGGATGGTTTTCATCAGGATTGTGCTTTTAAAGTAGAGCTTTTTCCTTTGCATGGAATAACCGCTGCTCTCTTCACACTTAGAGAACAATTAAAAGTTGTTTAAAGTTTTTGAACATACTTGCAAGCATTTTACTTGCTTTTGCAGTTAAAGGACAGTGATGAAACAAGGCCGACTCTTACATCAAAGCAAGACTAAAGCTTGTGCAAATGGCTGAAACTTCTGTGAAGAAAGGGTTCTCCTGCCTGGGTCTCCTAAAATCTTTGTCCTGGGTCTTTCTAGTAGTCTTAATGTATGTAAGAAAAAGTTTGCTGCTGATTCTACACTGAAGCTTATTTTGGTATGGATGACCTAAGATTTTAGTGACTTTGTTTCTCTAAATATTTAATTATGTGTTATATCTTGAATTCATAAGCCTTTAATTTTCATGCTTCTGTGATATTTGTTAATAGGTCTAACCAAGTAGTTACTCTTACGCTTTGGCTATTACTGAAGCTTTAAGACAAAATATTTAGGTCATTGTAGTACTACCAAAGTTATTATGTAGTTATTACGTCTTTTTTTTTATTGCATGTTTTTTAAAGCTAGGGAGTTGTCTTAGCTGCAGTGCAGGAAGCAGAAAACAAAAGCAAGGCTGACTCTTGGGCTCTCATGAATACATGAGTAAGAGGTTAAAAGCAGAATACTTTTCAAAAGTATGTGGATAGCTTTTGTATGGCTGAAATTCTTTTAGGGAACGAGTGAGATCAGAAGCAGAGTAGTTATTTTCTAAGTAAATATTTTAAGCCGAAACTGGTGATTCAAGTGACCTTTGGGCGCTGCTCGTGGTGAGCTCGGCTCTAACCTGGAGGCGTGCGGTTCCGGAGGGGCGGGCAGTGCCAGGGGCGGCACCCTGGTGTTGAGAGCGGCTCCCCGTGCTGTCGGGCACCCTGGTGTTGTGAGCGGCTCTTGGCTCGCTGCCCGCTTGCTGTGCCTTCCCATGATCGGTCCTGCAGAGGGAATTCTGCTTTGGAGCTTTTCTCAAAGCGGCTGTGTCAGCTGATCCCCAGGCTGGGCTTTTTACGTGCCGCTGCTTGGAGCGAGCGCGGAGCATCCTCCGTTAGCGGTTCCTGCCGCAGCCCGTGGGCTCTGCCCGGCACCACCAGCACGGCCAGGCCTTTTCACACCACAGACAGCTTGTGAGGAGACCTTTGGTAACACTGTGTGACAGTCTGTTCGTAGCTGCCCAAAATACCGGTGTTTTTCCAGGTTCATTCCGTGCAGTGCTTCTAGGGTCAGGGCTTTTTTGGGTGTGGCTCTCACGCATTGCCGCAGGTAACCTGCAGAAAGGTCATTTACACTCAGTCCCGTGCGGGCTGCTGTGTGTGGGGTGTGCTGGTCCGCACGAGGAGCGTGACACAGACATCATAAGGTAATGCTCGTTCCTGGTTCTTCACCGTGTCAGCAGCCAGAGCTGAAGCAGAGGCCCAGGGAGCTGAAGACACGGGCTCAGGCTGTGGCAGGATCGGGAGCAGCAGCCTGTGCCAGCCCTTGGAGCAGGGACAGCCCCCGCGGCAGCTCCAGCTGATGGATCCCAGCAGGCAGAGCCAGTGGCTGACACACGTGCTGGGGACCAGCTGCACACTTAAGCACCTAGGACTATGGAATAATAGAACCATGGAAGGGTTTGGGTGGGAAGGGTATTTAAAGCCCATCCAGTGTCACCCCCTGCCATAGACAGGGACACCTCCCACTATCCCAGATTGCTCCAAGCCCTGCCCAGCGTGGCCTTGGGCGCTTCCAGGGATCCAGGGGCAGCCACAGCTTCCCTGGGCACCCTGTGCCAGGGCCCTTCCACCCTCACAAGGAAGAATTTCTTCCAAATACCCCATCTAATCCTGCCCTCTGTCAGTTTAAAATCACTCCTCCTAGTTCTGACACTATCTGTCCTGTCCTTCATTTTTATAAGCCCCCTGAAGTTCTGAAAGGCTTTAACAAGATCTCCCTGAAGCCTTCTCTTCTCCAGGCTGAACAATCCCAGCTCTCTCAGCCTAAATGCTTTTACATCCAATCTTAGAAAAAAAATCCCTACAGCTTCTGTATGTTACAAAGCCATCAGGGGTTTGCCCTGGAGTTTTATGGTCTGTGTGAAGGGAGCTGCAGGTTTTGCAGGGCTTGAAGGCCACCTGTGGCCATGCATACTGGATGCCTGCTCATTTCCTGGGATGGCCCATTTACTACTGATTTTTGGTTCGTTGTGCTTGGGACCTCAGCTAAAAAAATCACCCTCATGTGCTGTATCTGGAAATTTGCTGCCTGCCAAGGAGCTTTTCCTTGCTTTGTTCAGAGGTACACAGGTGTTGCTGCTTCAGATTTACAGAAATTGCCAGCACCATCCCAAGCACTCAGTATCCATCTCACTCAGCCCCTCTCATCTCCTGTCTCAGGAAGGCATTTCTAAAGCTTTACATGGTATTTCCCTTTCTCTGTATGAAACCACAGTTGCTGTTTGTGCTGTGATTCTGTGCAGGGCGTTGTGACATTGGTAACTGGAGACACCAGTCTTGGAGCAGGATTTGGAATGTTAAATATCTTGGGTGAACATTGGCTAAAGACCAGCTTGCTTTTACTGAGCATGATACAGAGGATCTTTATGTATTTTTACTTGATATTCCAATATTGCAGTGGTCACACTCGAGGAAAGGCAAATTTTCATCGTCCCCAGGCAAAGATGTAATGGCAGGGTCTGTGCAAAAGAAAGGACAAAAAGGCTTTTTTGCTCCTAAAGGATATTCTGTAAAGTAATATCACTGTAATTTAGTCTGCCAGACACTTTGCAGTGTTTGCAGTTGCAGATGAGGCTTTGGCAGCCTTCAGCTGTCCAGACTGAAATTTCCAGGCTGAGCATCTGCCCCAAATTGCCATTTTGAGAAAACTGCAGCTAAAATGGATGAGGGTGTTTTTGGTTTTGTTTTGGGTTTTTTTGGGTTTTTTTGTTTGTTTTTTCATTTGTTTTGGTTTTTTTTGGGGTTTTTGTCATGGGAGGTTGTTTGGTTGGTTACGGTTTTGGTTTGTTTGGTTTTTTGGGGTTTCTCCATTTGGGTTTTTTTTTGTGTGTGTGGTTTCTTTGTGGAGTTTTTTTCCTTTTTTTTTTTTTTTTTTTTTTTTTTGTGAATTAAGCTGAAGAAAACGGTTTCCTCTCTTTGGATGTTCTTTTGAGCAGCTCAGGCATGGTCTGCAGGGAGGGGAAGGGTCTGAGGGGGCCATATTGGTAGAATAAGGAAAACTGGAGGTGAGGGGGAAAGGAGGTTTCCGGCCACTCCCCATGTCCTCTTGGTGGACTAAACCCTGTTGTTTCCATGTTTGCCCTCTGTGCAGGCTAGAAAAAGCTGCAAAGCCCACAGCTACCAGCAGCTGTTCACTGCCATGGGCAAAGCAAACACAGCTTTGTACCTTATAGGCTTAAGTGTGAGTGGGAAAGCTCCATGGATCTGAAGCCCTGAACACATTGCTGATGCTTGAAGGAGACCAGGGTGCAAAGGCATATCTTTGGTGTGTTTTCTACTGCTTCATTCAGTAGGAAGCCCTACTTGTTTGGGTTTTTTTCTTTCCCTCTGAGATTTCCTGCACACCTGCCAAGCTACAAAGTGCTGTGCAGGCCTTGCTTAGCTGATCTTGCTGCTTAGATTTCATGCACAAAGAGTTATGGCTGTTAATTTGTGGCTTGACAAACCTGGTACCTAATTTTTTGGGGGAACTGATGATTTTGATGCTCTCCCCAAATTTCCAGCCAGGTTCTTGCTGTGCTCAGGCACTCAGCACTTCTCTAAATCAGGAAAATAAGGTGGCAGGAGCCATGTGTGAGTTTCTCCTGTAAGTGACATGTTTGTCCAGCTTTACATTCTGCTGTAGACATAGATCTGATTCTCTGGGGTGGTATTTACATGCTTTTAAATATAAATCAAGTTCCTGCTGTTTCCAGCTCACTGTGCCACAAACTTTCAGAGCTCTGCAATGAATGGGACAGGTACCATATCAAATTGATTAGAAGATGGTATTTTAGGTGTGATTGTGAAGGAAACTAACTTTAAATACTGCTGCTTGTGCTCCCTCTTTGTTCTGAGCCCAGGAAGTAGCAGCAGAACTACTGACATGAGAGGAGTTTTGTGATGGTTTGTGAGCATGGCTGAGGGAGGGACGTCAGGGCTGCATCTGATGTGTCTGCAAGGAGGAGCCCTCCAATGCTCCAGACTGACAGCTGATCAAAGCTGATGGCGGCTTTTATGGTGGTTTTGGAGGAAAAAAGGTCAGTCATAGAATGGCTTGGATTGAATGGGAACTTTAAAACCTGTTTCGTTCCGCACCCTGCCATGGGCCAGGACACCTTCCACTATTCCAGGTTGCTCCAAGCTCTGTCCAGCCTGGCCTTGGACACTTCCTCTGGAACAAAGCTGTCCTTTTGACAGGACGAGAGGAAATGGCCTCCAGCTGTGCCAGGGGAGGTTCAGATGTAACATCATGGAAAGGGTGGTCAGGCATTGTCAGGGGCTTGTCCAGGGGGGTTTGGAGTCCCCATCCCTGCAGGTGTCCAGGGAAAGCCTGGACACAGCACTCAGTGCTCCACTGGTGGTGACACGGTGGGGATCAGGCATTGGACTCAATTGTCTGGGAAGGTTTTCCAACCTGAGTGATTCTAGTATTCTATGTTTCCATAATGTCCTACCAAACTCAAGGGAAGCAGTGGGGAGGAAGAGTGCCCAGAACAAAATTGAGGCTATATTTGGTGTGACACACACCCGAGACCTGCAACAAAAGAAGCTTCTGGGGAAGACTTCAGAGACTGAGCTTGGTGTGTTCAAGGTGATCCCTTAGGAGCTGTGGCCACGTAGTGGTGACATCAAAAACTGAGGCAGCACTGGGTTTGTTCGAGGAAGAAGCTGAGTTCTGAGTGAATGAAGGAGGAAGGGCCCCATCTGAACTCAGCACTGACTTCCCTTACGACTGAAAAAAACACAAAGAGGCTTAGCACATCCCATACCAGAATGGGGGTGACTAAAGCTGACAACACGCTGGGAGACAAAGGAGTTACCAGCATAACAAATGTCCCACACCAATGTGTTGCTAAGAGTGTAAAATACTACCTGGTAATTTTGAGCAAGAACTCGTGGTTTGTTAGTTACTCATCTCTTGCTACATGGCTTTTCCTTCGCTTTAAATATTCAAACAGCAGGAAGTGTGGTCAACTGAAAAGTTGCTCTTTCTATAGCACTTGGCATTGGCAGGTGTTACTTTTTGTGACCATAAACCAAATTCATGCTTGCCTTGGGGGTTGCTCCTAAACCTGGATCTCACAGGGTGTTGGGGCTGAGCAGTGGAGGGAAGCACTGGCTGGGTTTGATTGTTACCATCTGCAAAAGAGCTGCTTTTAAATAAAATCCCGCCTCTCTGACAGCTGAATGTCTGGAGTTCTGCTGTTGGATGGGATGAGGGGCTGCCCCAAAACTCAGGCAGAATTTGAGGGTGTTGTAGTGTTGAGTTTCTGTGGCTGTTGTGTTTTGTCGCCTTGGCTGAATCGTTGCCAGGGGCGTGAGTGTGCTCAGCCTTGGGAGGATGTGAGAGCTGCATTGCAGATGGGGCCCATCTCTCTATTCAGAGATTTAGCTCTGGATGATGAGAATGGAGACATCTGTAAAAAGTAACAGTCCCTCTTCCTTCCAGAATAAGGCTATGAGCTTTCCAGCTGTTGGCTAAGACAGATTTTCCTGTTGAAATAGCTTTTGTCTGAAGTAAGTCTAAAAAAATAAGGTTATAGTAACTGAAAATATTTCTTTGTCAATTCTAGTTGTAAATCCAAGTGTTTTGCTTCATTGTTACTTCTTGCAGCAGCTGTTTGTTTTAGAAAACCTTATGGAATCTTCTAGTGAGGTGTCCGCTGCTGGTAAAATGCAATTTTACTTATATTCTGTGTTTTCTTTACCAGATTGTGTGTGACTAATTTTCTTTTATCTTCGCAGTCTTACAGTTCCAGAACACACTCTTGCTTTCCTTCAGAAGTCACATCATCCTGAATAATGAAAAGACAAGCCCATAACATTCATTCATGTGGTTCCTGTTTGCAACCACAATAAAATGGATTGTGCCATATATTTGTCAGCTGATGCCATCCTATATTCATAAAATATGCTTGGGATCTTTTTTCAGTTCTGCAGATTTTAAAGATGAATTTATTAGGCATCTCTCTGATGTGTAATTATTCTGTGCTGAATAATGTCAATCAGAATATATGCAATTTATATACAGTAGACAAGCAAAGAAGAGTGTATGTTTAAAAAATGAGATTGCCAGAGCAGATTTGCAAAAAAAAGTGGATCTAATGCACTTAAGAGATTTCTATTTTCTTTGAAATACCTTTTTTAAAAAAACAAGCCATGTTTGCTGGCTCAGGAAAGTTTTATTTCTGTATTGTGAGTGTGCCTTGACTACATTTCTGTGTATTCTTTCAATTTCAAGATATGGTATTTTACAAATCAGAGGAACCCTCAGAGATTACGAGTTTAAAAAGCATGTCAGGGTATCTGCTCAGTCTGGAAGCCAGGACTGCATGATCTCCTCTGACTTTGTTGGTGTTGCTCTGTATTAGGCATTCTTGAATGAGATGCTTTCCTGTTTCTCTCAGCAGGTTCTTCTTAAGCACACTAAGAGGATATTTTTAATACACCCAAACAAAAGTTGTAATTTTTAGGACATCAGTTGACATTTAGAGCATTCGTTTGGCTTCAGAGGTGCTGAGCACCCACCTGGCAACTGGTGGTTGGTACCAGCTGTTCTGGAAACAGGAGGAGTTGCCTCACACCAGTGGCAGCAAAAGTAATTTTGAAAAATTTGAATTTTCAATGGGTATATCTTCTTAGTGCCAGAGGTGCTTCTAAAGGGGAAATAATTACGACAGAAGGACCTGACCTCAGTTCTTGTTCAAAAGGGGTTGTAAGAAGACTGTCATCTCCTGAGCTGTGGATTTGTGGCTGTTGGCTAAGGCACATGTCTGTCAGAGGGATCTGCCTGCAAGCAGGATTGGACACCAGGATGTTAAATCTGGGGCCTGTGTTTCATTGTCCTGACCTTGGCATTTCTGAGACTGGTGAAGAAAAAGTCCTGACTCCATTTAAGCCCAAACCTTTGGAGCCAGAAGTTTCAGCCTAACTTGTTTATGAAGCTTTGGTGCACTTCTGCTAGTAAAGCTCAGAGTAGAGCAGAGACCATTCTTTCAACACTGTCTATGTGGTTTTTTACTGGAAATTATAAAACCCCCATGAATCACATTGGTGGGTTTTGTGAATACACTTTTCCAGAATTGTTCTTGTTGTATTACGCTTTTTACTGCTCTGCTTTTCCCTTAATCAAGAGCCTGCCTGTTTGTGTGAAACTCCTGGGTTTATGCAAAATCTGTGGTGAAACAGTTGGTGAAACGGTTGGCTCAGAGATGCTTGAAAGGGCAAATGGCAGAGAAACAGTGTCCCAGGGTAGTGCAAAGTTCTGCTCTTGTGTGAGTAGCACACAGCCTGAGTAGCCTCTCGTTGGAAGGGATGATTGATGGCATAGTAAAGGACTTTGGGAGTAGTAATAAGGGGTAGAAAAGCCTCTGAAAGGTTGTTGTGGATTCAGGAGCTCTTCAGGGTGTTTTGAAGCCACACTGGATACTGTTAAGTGAGAAAATATTTCATATAAGTTCAGGGCTCATCTTTCATCTCATCAGGCTGATAAAGTCCCATCAGTCCAAATGAAGATAGAAAATGGGTTTATGTGGTTTTGCCTGTATTTGTTTGTCAGAAAGCTACAGGTTGCCTTTAAGCTATACTTGAAGAATGCAAACATGGCTTGAAATGTAGTTCTAGAGAGGAAATGCAGGCGGCCTTTGGAGGAATTCAGGTTTGGATAAGACTAAAAATGAGCATTGTTAGACTGGGGCTAACTATGTTTAAAGTCACGTTACTAGTGATTACTTCTGCATTCACAAAGTGAAAATGTGATCTGATATACATAAATTTGCCAAATAAAAACCTTATCACACAGCTCTTGCACATTGCATTCTTAGGGCTGCTTTTTTCTTGGTGCCAGAAATAAAGCATTTTGCAAAACACAGAAAGATGAATGAGAGAATATATCAGCATTCACAGTGGCAGGAGCTCAGATTGGATGGGGAGAACTTCATAGAGACCTTTGATGGAAGAGCTGAGACTTAAAAAACTGGAGCTCCATAACTAGTCATACAAAGACAAGAGAGATGAAAGCAAACTGTTAAATGCACTGACTGAAGCATTGCCACCATGGATATAAACCCAAGCTTTGAACATCTGGCTGGTAGCCACAGGTCCTGGTGTACAGGCAGGCTGGGTTGGTGTGTCTGTACATGGAAGGCCATGCAGGCCTCCAGAGGAGCAGGATCACTGAAAAGCAGCAGGAGAGCCCTCACCTACCCATTTCCCCATACATTCTCAGGAACAAATTTCCTCTTCTTAATAATAACCTGCCCTAATAATCAGCTGCCTTTCTGAGCCCAGACCTCACGTGGTCCCACTGTACAAACACAGCACAGGGAGAAGGTGGTTTGGATTTGGTTTTTTCCTTTCAAGTCATGTTGTCACAAGCCCTTTTGAACGTGAAAGATAAATGGAGAGGAAATGAGGCAACTTATCTCCTTTTTTATTTCAAGAAGGAAGGAGCATTGAAACCTTGGGGCGGAAAAGCCAAGGAGCCTCAAGCACAGGCTGAGTGAGAGGGACAATAACTGAGTGGAGCTTCTTCCCGGGAAATCCTCTTAGAAATGGAGAAAACAAACACCAGTGGTAACTATTGTCCTGCCAGCGATGCTTTTGTGAGTGTTTGAGGAACTGAAAGTGGTCTAGCAGGAAGAAGAATAATGCACAGCACTTAGTGTTCAGGTGGCTGGATGGAACCCCTCTGAGCTGATTTCACTGAATAAAAGTGGACTTTGGTGAAACCATTGCCGTGGAGGAAACGAGGCAACAGGGACCTGCAGAGCTGTGTGTCACCACCTTCCCATCACAGCAAGTGGCACTGTGGCTGTGCTCTCTGGGAACTGCAGTCAGACACTGTCGGGCTCTGGCTTTTCTCTGAGTTATGGTTAAAAATAGCAGCCTGAGAAAGAAAATAAATACTTTTGAACAGTGTGCTGGAAAAAAGAGGCCTTAAACCCCAACATTTGCTCAGGAGAGACTGTAGGAGGAGTGTTCCTTTGTGTGCATCCTCTGTGGCGTTTACATCAAATTCTTTCTGAACAGTTTTTGTTTTTTCCCTTTTTCCTCAAATTCCCCTTACCTATGCCCTTGTCACCTGGGAGTGTTTCTACTTCTGGTGATGTGGGTTTCTGGCACTGGTGGGTTGTAGGAACAGCAAACCTGGAGAACATAAAGGGAGTCCTTCATCTTTGATACTGTTGCAGCTGCAGAAAGGTAGGGATTGTTTGGATTTTTACTTCGCCTCTTTTCAGGATAAGATTTTGGGAATTGTTCTCGATTTGGTAGCAGAAGGTGTATTTTTATTAGTAAGGTCCCAGCTTTAATTTAGAAGCAATCAAAGGCATGAACTCAGCCAAGTAAGGAGCGATTAATGAAGTTGAATGGGTCCTTTTAGCTTTGCCAAAGAAAGACCCAAGATGTTTAGGTTACTTTGTTTTATTCTTTTATAGTGCTTTGGAAATACTGGGATATTGATTATGGCCTTGTTCAACTCTGAATGGGAGAAAAGAGAGGAAGGGAGGCCACTGGCAGGTCTCCAGTGTTGAGAAGCCCCAGGCAGCCAGAGGGCCATCTCCCACCTTCTGTTGTCTTTTCCCATTTATTTTGTTTTCATTTTCCTCATATTCTCTGCTTCTTCCCTTGAATTGTCCCTGCACCAGATTTAGTAGGGGCTTCTGGATTGGTTTCTCAAGGGAAGAGGCCAGTTCTGTTCCTGTTGCACCCATTTCACAGCTGGGAGAGAGCAAAAGGCTGTGCCCTATCCTGGAGTGGGACTTTGGGGTGGCCACAGCTGCTATGGTGGAGTCAGAGTAAAGTGTGAGTGAGAGAACCAGACCAAGATTTAGGAGTGAGGGGAGATGTGGTCATGGTTTCCTTTTCCAGCAGCATTAGTGCATCTTACTCCCTTCATGCCAACCCTTTCTTGAAGCAGCCTGGATCAAGGGGCTGATGCTCTGGTACCACTTCCCTGTGTTTCTGTCCTGATTTGAATTATAAAGTTGATCTGTTGTGTCTCAGAGCTGTAGTTTCTCTTCCCTGTCTGTAATAAGCACAGAAAAAACTGTCTTACACAGGGTTAGGTGAGCAGCTTCATGTAATAATTATAGATTTGTCTTCTAAATTCTACCTTAATTGATGCTTTTTAGCATACTTGTGTAGAAACCCTTCCCACAGGATGAGGTGCCAATGCTTCCTCCAGTCTCTCCTGCAGAGTGAAAAGTCCAGTGAACAGTGTGGATTTCCCAAGGGACATTACCATCCATGGAGAGATAGAGAAGGGTTTGTTTGTGAAAGGGGAGACCTTTTCTATACCTGAGTACAGACCCTTTTAATGCTCGGCAGTATTCATTGCAAAGGAATGAATGCAATCCTTTTTTAAAATCAGTTTTTTTCTGAAGATTTAGCAAACATTTTTAGAGCTATTTATGTTATTTTTCTGAACATGAGAACAGCTTACCAGCAAGAAGAATTTGTCTAGTTTGTCTATGCTAAGGCTTTGAAGGATTGACCACAGTGTAGTGCTGTGGATCATTTTTGTCTTGTAGCTTGTGTCAGCCTTGAACAATTCCTGCTGTGGCATCTGCACAGCCAGCAAAGTCCATGTGACATCAGAAAGTGATCCCCTTGTATCACCCTGCTGTGTAACAACAAAATATATAACAGAATAAAGAGATTTTATAAGCTTTGTGACAACAAAATATATGACAGATTAAAGAGTTTTTATAAGCCCAAACTCAAACTTTTAAGTTTTATAAAGTAAGTTCTCCCATCCTCGGCCCAGTGTTTTGATCTGACAACAGTTGCATTTTCCTGCAGTCATATTCCAGTATTATAACATGAAACTGGTGAAGGTCTGAACAAATAACTAAATATACACCGCAAAGGAAAAACATTTCCATTTTTGCTATTCAAGCTCAATGTGAAGTGAGAAGCGGGGTAAAAAAAATTTAAAATTCTTTGGAATGTGAATTGCATTTTACATAAGCCTCTTCCTGTATAATAAAGTTTTATTAGAAGCTTAATATTATACATACATACCTACATTATATATATATATATACACACACACACTTTTATACATATATATATGTATGTATAAATTTTTGTCCTTTTCAAAAGAGGGCGAAGAGGAATAAAATCAAGTATTGATTTTCACAAAGAGTTGGCTCTTTGTCCCCCTCAAAATGCCCTTTCACAGTTGCTGCCCTACAGAGGACCAAGGTGAGGAGATGTTGGCATAAGCAAAGTAAAACAGGTGAATTTGGAAAATGGTGCCAACTGGCACAACTGTGACATGGGTATGGTCTTGGGCTTCAGAAATCTAAATGGTGCTTGTTGTTTGGGTTAAAATCTGTGTATTTATCCAGGTGTCATTGTGGGGTTCAGAAAGGCAAGAAGGGGCTCTGGGGCTGAAATTATTTCCTGCGGTCAAATCAGGCAGCGTGGTTGTGTTGGGTGGTCATTAAAGTAAATGTCCTTGCTTTGAGACCTCTGTTTAGAGATTAGTCTTGGTTTTACCCTTCTTGCACGTAGGCTTAGCTGAAAATCCTTTGCAAATCATGGTATTTATTCATTTTCAGTGTATACAGGAGCCAAAAGAGAAGCAAACACCTTAGAATTGATGAGGAAAATAGTAAGAAAAGAGTCTCCAATGTTACCATTATTCTCATTTTGTTACTCTGTTTTGTGGGGTTTGTGTGTTTGTTGAAGAGAAATTGAATAAAATCCTGCCATGGAATAATGGCCTTCTGCTACAGTGCTTAAAAAGTATGACTTTGTGGGACATACAGTACTCTGAGGAGTCCATCTGATGGACTGATGGTGAAAGGAGTTGGAATGGTGAGAGGAAAAAAGGAAATTTATGACTAAGGTAAGGATACCTCAGCATAAATGAAGCCCCTCATGGAAAGATATGTGTGTATTCATAGCTCTGGCCAATGTCATGTACTCTCTGGAGTAATTTTGTGATAGAGCCATGTAGTGTGGTATAATTTGGCAAAGTAATTAAGAAAAAAGGAAATTAGTAAAAATATCTCCCAGATCTGTGTGAGCATATGCCAAGCATTGCATGGAAATAATATTTTGAACTTGTGTGTCCTTGTATAAATATAAATATATATATTCACAAAAAAGCTTCAACTAATGTCATGAAGATAGTTATTTCTGTTATCTGTGTGTCTGTCTTTTTGTTATTTTGTCTTGGTGGATGTTTGGGCAGTGAGGTAACTGTCACCCAAAAGGGAGGGAAGGGGGAGTACATCATCCTGATTTAAAGGGTGATGCAGCATTGGCTTACATTTTTGGAATGCTGTTTAAATGTTCCCAAGAAACATTTTTGTGTGACCTCCCATGACGTGTAACTTAGTGCTGAGCTCTGGATTGGAGAAAGCTGCTCAAGACATGCCTGGTGTCTGTGTCCCCACAAGTGGCTCAACTTGCGGCTCAGGGAGTTGAAAAAACCCCAAAACGTGAAAACCATTGACCTTCACCAAATTTATTTACCACAGATCATAGTTTAGTTTCATGTGACTCCCCAGGAATTAGATTTGGTTCATTTGGTCCAAATCCCAAGTCCTTCTGGTGCTGTGAAAGAAGCTTATAAATCAAGTCCTGTCAGATCTTATTCTAGCTGAATCTGACCATGAGTAATTGTTTCTAGACAGAGCGTTGCTGCTTCTAACCCCATTACCAAGAAAGGGTAGATTTCAGCAGCCTTTGAGATAAGCTTATCTGACACAGTGTTAATCAAACCCTTGGCTTGTTTCAGCCTGATTAACCACAAGCACTGGCCTTTATGTAATTCATGATTATTAGGATTTTTAACCTGATAGAAGTGCAAAGACAACTCATGGAATCTTCCTTCTCCCATAAATAAGGACTGGGCAGTGGGAGCAGGGGAAGGGAAAGCCAGCTGCAGGAATGAGTCTCTGGGTTTGACCCAAGAGCCACTCTGTGTTTGTGCAGGATCTGTGATCTGCTGTTTGTTCTTAATTTTTAGTAATCGGACAGCATTCAGAATTAACTTAAACCAGCAAGCTCCATAGTTAGATCACAAGCTACTCTCCACTAAACAAGCATTTTTTATAGAGTGCATGAGGTCTCACTCAGCTCAACCTGCCCCCTCTGAATGCAAGATGCTCCTGAAGCTGCCTGGGAACAATATAAGTGTGTAAACCTATGGAAATTTATGGGATAATTGTCCATCTCAGTATAAAATTCAGCCTCTTATGTGGAGCACTTGAGGAAGAGCAAAGTATAGGGGTAAAATTGTAGAAAGGGCAATCTGCAAGGCTGGAATGTAGCCTGTTAGTTTTGGCACCTCTTTTGCCACGATCACATCTAGATGAACTTACAAACGTGTTTGTTTAGCTTGCTGTGAAACAAAAGCTTTGCTTCTGATGGAGCACAAATATCACACCCCTGGTCTCAGCTGCCAGACTTGTGAAAAAATCTGATTTTTTTCACAAGACAGTATCAGTTTTTTTCTATAGATTAGGTGGACTGAGCACCCAAGGTCTATGCTGAGACATGAGGAGAGGCTGATCCAAGGTGTAATGGGTGTTACCCACTCCTCTGCACTGAGTGACTAACAGAGATTTTGCCAGCATGGCAAACAGGTGATTTGAGGGTGTGTGCACACCACTGGAGTTACAGAATTGTAGGTTTTTATTGAGAGAAGTCTCCATTAATATAAACCAAGGCTGGGATAAATAATTGGTTTCAGTATTTTGCCAGGTGCAAACCACATGTTCCTGCATGGGAAAGAGGGGTGGCTCCACCAGAGCTGCTAGGTTTGGCTGAGTGCAAACAAACCTGTGAGAGGTGATCCAGCCAAATGGGAACCTAGGATTTGTTTCTGCCATCCCTTTTTGTCATAACTGGTATTAAGTCATGACTCGGAATAATTCAAATACTATTTCTGCAAGTAAAGATCAAAATGAGTTCTGCTTTCAACAACAAAGAGAATAGTTTACATTGCCTTCCTAGCTAAAGTCTGGGAGCAATTGAACCTAAGCACTTCCTGGGTGGGATTTTAAGTACTGCACAAGGAAGAAGACTGTAGGAAAGAGGGAATCACTTGTAAATCTGATGACATTGTTCTATATCCGAGAGCATCAGAAGGAGCTGGGCACTGTCAGGATATGCCAATCAGAATCACTTTCACTGGTGTTTTAGTTAGCAGATGCATTTAACAAATGATGATGATGTTTGCAGTGAAGGGGTGATCTGAGGAAAAGCGGTTTTTATGGTGAGTGGCTGCTTCCTTCTCTTCCTGTTGAGCATCCAGCCCATTTCAGAGCTGCCAGCTTTCAGGGTTTATGTAGAGCATCTGCAATTTCAGATATTTACGTCAATCAGAGTTGTGTTTTTCTTGGACTTGGGATGACGTCAGCCCAGGAGCTGAAACTGGAATTATTTTGTTCACTCAGTTTGCTGCTATCTTGATGGACTATGAGAACAAGACTGGATGGATGGATGGATGGATGGATGGATGGATGGATGGATGGATGGATGGATGGATGGATGGATGGATGGATGGATGGATGGATGGAGAGTAGTAATTGTAAAGCTCAATTTGCATTAAAGCACACGGTATATATGGATTAACTGGTTTCTAGTTTATAATTTAAAAGCATGCCCCCAGTTGTGGACTACATCCTGGCTTGAGAGACACTGTGTGGTTATGATCAGCCAGTCATTTTAGATTGTTTTCTGACAGCTTTGCTCACAGCCTGGTGGAGGAAATAAGACAAAGTGATTTATTCCTGTTCTGCCTCACTGCTTTACTTGTTTGAAGTGCTGGGTGTACTGACATTCAGCACACACAGTGCCTATTTCTTTTAGGTTTTGTTTTGTCCAGGATTTGTTTTAATGCAGCAAAGCATCTACTTCCTTTACATTCATGTCCCCTGGGGCTTAAATGGTGTAAGAAGATACATCAGCCCCCAGACCTCCAAAGAGATTCATATCACTGATTGTGGTATATTTGGAAAACCCTTTCCAAAAGGTGCTGAGTGCAGGCAATTTTGCTGTGAAGGGGAAGGATTGTGAACATTTTCCTGCTTTTGGAAGAGTCATCTTACTGCCAAACACCAATATTTAACTGAAATAGCTTTTATGGCAAGTCCTTCCCTCTTTCCATTCTTAACTTCCAAATGGCTGAAGTTCTGGGAGTGTGAGCAATTACCTTCTTGTATACCAGCCAAGAAGTTATTGTTTTCTGACCTTTTTTTCCTATGTTTTCCTGATCTGCACCTGGACTGGCCACGTGGCAACATGTTATTGAGAGCAGGGAGATGTGGCAGGGTGAGCTAGATAGGCTGCACTGGGAGCTGGTGGCTAGGCCAGCAGGAATTCATTACTCTTTATACCTTATATAACTTATAACTTGCTGAAGAGTGCCCTTGTTAGAAAAAGCTGCATGTCAGTTATTCCAATAAAAGCAGTGAAACCCCCAGTATAAAGTTGGGTATTTGAGGCCATTCTGTGGGCCCGACAACTTGGAGTTACATGCAAGTGTCCAACATGGGTGATACCATTAAGACGGTCAAATACAGGGGAAAAGCAAGGAAAAATAAATCTGGGGGTGTTTACTGATTTCCAGGGGGGCGACAGGTAGATGTTTCTTGTTTCTCAGTGCAGTGATATTTGTTTTTAGTCATAAAAGGTATCATAACTCATGCTAAAGTTTTGTGGTCATGTGCAGGGGCAGTTCTGCAGAGCAGGAGATGCATCATGAAGCATTAGCAAAGTTTATTCTGGAGCAGGGCCTAAACCCTCAGCAAAGGAGGAACAGACCCTTGCTGTGTTAATCTGGTGGAAATCCTTCCACCTCCATCACAGTTGTCTTTTCCTGGTGGTAATTTCGGTTCATGGAATCACAGAATATCCCAGGTTGGAAGGGACCCACAGGGTTCAATCATTGAGTCCAACTCCTGGCCCAGCACAAGAGCAGGAGGTTGCATCCAGGCTCCTCCTGGAGCTGATCAGACTCCTCCCTCTCCTAGGATAAACATCCCAGCTGCTGAGATTCAGATCCCGTTTATACGGGCTGGAGCTGTGCCCTTGCCAAACCAGCCAAGTGGGAGCGTTGGCTGTGCTCCATATAAACAGCCCTGGCTAAGCCAACCACACTAAATTTGGAAAAGAATTAGGGGAACTCATTTTTCAATTGCCCTGGAGTATTTTATCTCCAGTTGCCCCATGTTATCATTTCATGGGAAGAGTTTCTATTACTTAGGACTGTTTCCATCATGTTTATTTTCAGATAGTGTATTTTTATTTTCTGTAAACCAAAAGAGTTTAAGATCCAATGAGGAACAATGGATCAAGGGTCTGTCTGCTTTTCCTCCCACCTTCAGGTAGCACTGAAATTCCTGTTCAGCTGAGCCCTACAAGGCCAGGTCCTCATGTGGTGCCACTCACAATCTCTTTAAATAAACTGTTCTAACTTTAAGAGGGAGGAGTATTTTTTAATGCACAGCTCCTTTTGAAACAAGTAGTGTGAAGTTGGAAGAAACAGCCAGAAACATTTGCCTCTTGATTCATGTTCTGGTTTGTCATAAATATAGTCTGCACATAAAAATTACATCATCAGTGTCCTATTTCTGATGTATATGTTGTGAATTGCAGAGTTTCTTTCCCTTCAATCATCGTGCTTTAAGCTGATCTAAGCAGTACTGACAGTGAAGAATGACACTTCTAAGGCAATTTAGCCTTAATTGAAAGACTTTCCCAAAATTACAGGTATTTCCCGTGATTGTTGGAAGTTTTTTCCCAACACCAGAATTTTATTCTTTGTCCCACTTCCTCTACAAACTTTTACTGCAGGATGCAGGCAGTAGTCAAGTGAGGTGCAGTGTCCCAGAGCCCTCTCTTACAGATTACAAGGATGATGCGAGCTGGAAAAGAAAAAGCCACAGTGCAAAACAGGGCAAACCCTGAGCAGGAAACTCCGCCGGGCCTGGGGCCAACAGCATCCTACTGCTGGCAGGGACCAGGAGGAAAAAGAATGCTACAAAGAAGGTTTGAGGAAACTTTGTCCTTATTTGGAGAATAAGTCTGCCTCTGCCCAAAGCAGGCTATTTTTTCTAGGGCTGGGATATTCTGCTTTAGCAGCACCATATCCTGCTATTATACCCAAGCCCATCCTATAATCAGTACGTCTCTAAAAATCCATCATAAAACTGAAGATTTGGAGTTCAGATTGTCACTGGGCAGTGTCCCACAAGTAACTCTGTGAAAGCCTTACATAAGTGGTGAATTGACTCTGCTTCTGCCATCCCTCCAGCTGAGTGGGATGGCTGTGCCAATGCTGAGCCAGCTCCTCTGTGGGCCTGGAGAGGGCTCCAGGGCGTCAGGTCTGTCTGCCAGTGCTGGTGTGGGATTGGAATGGGGCAGCAGTGCGGCAAAAGGGGCTTCCAGTTCAGGGGAAGGCAGCAATCACGTTGGTGCTTAGGAAGGAGAAGGCTCCAGGTCACCCCTCTGAGCTGGATCCACGGAGTGGCTGGAATGAAAGGTGATGTTACAGAACTGGAAGCGTTGGCATTGCCCCTGAGCTTGGGGGATGCATCTTATTCTGCATCACACTGGGAATTCACCTGCAGAAGCAGAGGAGCTGGCATGTAGGTTTGTCTTCTCATGCACATCCATGTTAGGAAATTAGGGAATGATTCACAAAATCCCACAATGGTTTGGGTTGGGAGGGATCTTCAAACCCATCCAGTTCCATGCCTGCCATGGGCAATGACACCTTCCAGTAAACCAGATTGCTTCTCACCCCTGGCCTTGAACACTTCCATGAATTCCATTTGAGGAATGCTGTGTGCCAGTCCTGGTCTAGGAGGGGCAGGGACACTTCCACTAGCCCAGGTCACTCCAAATCCCATCCAGCCTGGCCTTGGACACTTCCAGGGATCCAGAGGCAGCCACAGTGTCTCTGGGTACCCTGTGCCAGGGCCTCACCACCCTCACAGGGACCATTCCTTCCCAATATCCAATCTAAACCTGCTCTCTGTCAGTGGGAAGCCAACCCCCCTCCATCCTTTGTCCAGAGTCTCTCTTCATCTTTCTTGTGGGCTCCCTTCAGGTATTGGAAGGTCACTCTTAGGTGGCCCTGGAACGGCCTCTTCTCCAAAGAGAAGAATTCGGGTCACTGGTGAGAAGTGCCTTGGTTCTGTGTTACAGGTTGTGAAGCCATGGGCATGAAATACATTTAAATCTCTGTTTCACCCCAGGGAAAACAGAGGCCACCATCAAGAACTTCAGCCCCCACTACCGCCGCCAGTACGCCGTGGCTTTCTGCAGGCACGTGCAGGAGGAGCTGGAGCAGCACCGCCACTCCCAGTCCCGCTTCCTGAAAACCAGGGTAGGAGCACACTGATTTTCCTCTCTGTGACCCAAGTGTGCAGATATTGGATTTGGGTCATTTTGGTTTGGGATGGAAAAGTTACATCTGGGTGCAGGTTTGAAGTTTTAGTTTTGAAAATTCATCCTTTTTTTGGTCTTGTGTAGTTGTTTATCGTGGCACGAGGAGAACCATGGCATGTTTCTGGTACAAAGAGTTGGGACATTTGGACAAAACCAGTTCCTTCTTGCTGGTTGCAAGGTTCTGCAAAATCTAAGGACAGAGATCATACTTTCAGGGAAGAGATTATGCAGGAAATTTAATTAATCCTGTCATCTGTGGCTCAGCCTTCCGTAAAGAAGATGGCAGTAATTCCCTCTGTGGAGCGAACTGTGGAAACTGGTTTTTATTAGAGGGGAGACAAAAAGAGAGACAAAAGTCTCTTTATTAGAGGAAAATGCAGAGAACCAGCTTCAAGATTAAGAAGATAAGAATTTGAATGTTCTGAACATACTGGAAATCATGGATTTCCAATGCTCTTGAAATAAGTAGGTAAAGCAGTGAGGTAAGATAATAGATCTGTGTCTTTCAGAAAGGTGCATATAAGTTACTTCAGCATTGATGCAAAAGCATTTCAAAGAAATGGGAAACAATTTGCTATATTATAATAAACCCCTGCTTTTCATATCAATTAAATATTCATATTATGTAGTGGAAAATGGGAGGTGGTGAACTCCAAGTCATCCTGCAGGGGTTGGATCTAGATGGCCTTTAAGGTCCCTTCCAACCTAAACCACTGTAGGTTTCTCTGATCTTGCATTCAGCATGTCAGCTGAAAGGTAAATATCTGTCTCAGAAATCTGGCAGTGTTTTGGAAAGCAGAGCTCTTCTGTTGCCTCGGCTACAAGAATTTGTTTGTGTCTGTAGAACCTTCTGAAATCAGAGATGTTTATGACTCCAAATTGCATTTGAAGGCTCAAAAGCCCTCAGAGCAGCATTGTGGAAATGTAGAAATAAAAGCTTCAAGATGGTCAGTGGTGCAGAGGAGTCTCAAATGTCACCAATTGTCCCTGTAGCCTGCGGGGGAAGCTGGGACGGTTCTGTACGAAGCAGAGCTGCTGCACTTCATTGAGGACCTGAAGAAGTGGAAGGACAGATACGTTGTGATCAAAAATGACTACACTGTGGATTGCTTTGAGACCAAAGAGGTGAGTGCTGCTTCCCTGGATCTGCTTGCACGCACCCAGATAAACCAATAGCAAGTGGATTTGCTGCTGCTGCCTTGCTGTCAGCAATAGGAGGAGAAACCCTCCAGGGCTGGGAGGGTACAGCCAAGTGCCCTGCCTTGGCCAGATACATCAGCAACAACTAGCAAATCCTTTTAACAGCACTGGAACCTCCCTGTGCCTGTCCCAGAATACTTCTCATCTGTACATCCCTGTAATACATCCCTGCAGTGCTCCTGCAGTTGCATCTGAAGCAGCAGGGTTTGGGTGGCTCCCGGCTGACTACAGGGGAGGCTTTTGCCTGGAAGCTGCCATAGTCAAACTAGTCCTGGCTGACAAATCCAACAAATTGGGCTCAGGAGAAAATCCCATCCTTTTTCCCTCCCTTGCATCCCTGGCTCCTCACCACAGCAGATAAGCACTGAGAGGATATTTTCAAATGTGTTTTTTTACATTTAAACATGTTTTAAATTTGACATGCCTAGGGAACATTTCCGAAATTCAGCCTGACAAAAAGATTCTCCCTTTGGGCAATATCCCCATGCATTAGAATCTTAGAAAATCCTGAGTTGGAAGGGACCCACAAGGATCCCAAACCTCCTGGCTTTGTCAGTGAATTGTGTATTTTATGTTTTCTCTCCCCTTAAATCTCTGTTTGACAATACTGCTCTTCTCTGTTGATTTTCCAGGCCTACCAGAAGGGAGCCAGCCCTAAATATCACGTTCTTCCTGCAGGAGGCAAAGTCCTGACTTCAGAAGAAGATTACAATTTGTTGTCTGATAAACATTTTCCAGACCCTGTTGGTAGGTCCTGCTCAAAGCTGAACTGCCAAAGTCCAGGCTCTGTTCTTCACCTTGTTCTGAGAATGCTTTCAGGCTCAAATTTAAAATGGGGTCCCAGAAGATGTCCACAGCCCTTTTCCCAAGTTCAAGCACAGCTCCAGAGTGGATGAGCAAAGCAGATGCTGTAAGCCAGCATTCAGAGAAATGCTGGCTCCCTTTCTTCTCAGTGTACTGGCACAAAGCTGCTGGAAGCTGTGCAGAAGCAGGGCAGGAACCACAGCACCATTGTTCCCAGGCTTTGTTAATATTCCTGGTTTATTTGTTTCCATTTTTAGATGCCAGCTGTCTGTGTTGACTCACAGCTGATAATAAGTCCCACAAAGAGGGCAGGAAGGTAGCTGCTTCTCAGTTTGTTGTTTCTGGGCTGGGAACTGCTGTGGTCCTGCCTGCCCCCACTCCACCAAGATGGAGAAAATTCAGGCTTTATGGAAGCAGGTCTCACATTGCAGAATCAGATTTGAAGAATGGAATGCCACATAATGAAAGGGATAAAGGCAACTTGAAGACAAGGATATTTTTTTTTGAGTACATTAAATCCTTAGGATTTAAAAGTTGGGTGCCCTCTCACACCCTTTCCCAAGGCACAGGGTGGTCAGAGGGGCTTGGAGGTGTCCTCTGTGTGTCACCACAGTTCTGCAGAAGTTGGAGTTGAGTGATGAGGAGCACCCAAAGTGTGCTCGTGGGCTTCCCATGGCTCTCCCTTCAAAAAGATCTTCATCTTCATGGCCCTACTTGCCATCTCTGTGGTGCTGAAGACCCTCCAAGGTGACCCTCTTGTGTCTGGGCTCTCAATGCACGTCAGTGACTCCAGACTGGGTTTGGTCATCCCTAAATGTGCTGTACAGCATCCCTTGTGTGCAGGGACCCAGGGCGGGTGGGAGCTGGAGGTACTTGGTGCCTTCTTTACATCACCTGCAAGGGCTTGAAGTGACAGTATTTAAGGGCAGTTGTGTATGGAACTCGTGGAACCAGCAGGGAAAGCACTGCTGTCCTAACATGGTTTATTTAATGCAGTTTGTTTCTGTAAGTCCATATGCTCCTAAGTGGTCTTGATGTGGAACAGACCAGAGCTCCCCACTAATTTACTCATCTGCCATGAAAACCATTTCCCTAGTAGCTGCAATCTAGTGAAAAAGTGTTTGAAATTTTGACAAAACTAGATTTTTGCCACCTTGAATACAAAGCAAGAGGCTGTGAAGTTGCTGTGGTGTAACAAGAGAGGTGGTCGATGCCGTCTGAGTGTGCCCATCCCAGCTGTATCCCCCTGCCCTCTGTGCCCACTTGCCCAGGCTGGGAAGGAGATTAATCAGCCGGCAAAGGTCTGGCACAGAGTCAAGCCCGAGGAGCTCTGCAGCTCTCAAACAGAGGTGTTTTTGTGCAGGCTCAAGTGAGGAGACAGCCGCAGCCTTCGTTCCGCTCCCGAAGGAGTTCCCGGTGTTCCTGTGGCAGCCCTTCTCCCGGCACAGCTGCTACTGCTTCCCGGAGCCAGAGGCACAGCGGCGCTTCAGCGCAGTGCTGGGCGACTGCGTCCGGCATTCCAACCACGTGAGTGCGGGATGGACTGTGCGAGACATTCCAACCACGGTGTGCGGGATGGACTGTGCGAGACATTCCAACCACGGTGAGTGCGGGATGGGACTGTGCGAGACATTCCAACCACGGTGAGTGCGGGATAGGACTGTGCGAGACATTCCAACCACGGTGAGTGCGGGATGGGACTGTGCGAGACATTCCAACCACGGTGAGTGCGGGATGGGACTGTGCGAGACATTCCAACCACGGTGAGTGCGGGATGGACTGTGCGAGACATTCCAACCACGGTGAGTGCGGGATGGGGTCAGCCTGGGACACTGTCGCCCACCAGGAATGCTGGAACAGCTGAGGGAAAATGCAAATCACTCACGAAAAGTGCTTGGCTTCAGCACCCAGAGGAATGAATCAACACAGCCCTGCTGCTTGCTGTGCTGGGAACACAGTTAGGTGGGGTTTAGGGTACAGTAGCTGTGGGCTTGGGGAGAAAACATGGGAATTGCTGTGGAAGTTGTGTAATGACCCAAAATCCCTGAGTGGTGTTTATTACTAAGGCACAGCAAACCCTCACCTGTGTTTGCAAGCTGGCTGATGCATCACAGCTAGAGAGTCAGGAATGGAATATCCTTAATTGGAAGGGACCCACCAGCTCACAGCCCTGCCCAGACAATCCCAAGAATCCCACCCTGTGCCATACACGAGACCAGGAGTGTACAACACGGAGGGAATGTAATCCCCCAGTACCTTCCCGTGATGTTACACACTCATCACTCCTGATCACACATTTGGCGTTTCTGCAGATATTTCAATGTCAGCTCAAGCCCTAGCCATGGTTAAGCCTTGTAACTGGTCCATGAATGGTGTGTAGGACATAGTATTGATTGCACAAAGATAAATTATAAATGTCACTTTCTGAGTAGGTTAGACTAGAAAACTAAAAAACCCTAATTGGTGACTTGCTAGGGTTATAAAAACAACTTTGCTCCCATGAAATTGGAAGATAATTCTTGAGTTGGATCCTTCAGAAAAAGCAATGCTTTCCTGATTTTCAGATCACGTTTTTTCCACCAAGATGCTCTCAGTTCCCCACTGGTCTCCAGGGTCTTCCATGCCTTTAGTGTCATTTTAGAGTCCCTTCTGGTCCTGCTGCCCTTTGTGGAAGATAGGAACACTCGGCAACTTCTCCACTAAATTCAGCTGCTTAGGTCTGAAGCCCAGGCTTGTGGGTTAATGAATTGTGACTGCAGAGTATGAACAGTCCCTTTTATTTACAGAAGTGGCTCCTGGTGAATGATTTTTTAGCAGTCACTTCAGTCTTCTGGTCATCAGCTTCTCCCATTGTCCTCAGACAGCTTTTTCCTGCTGTCCTCCCTGGATCATTCTCAACTACCATCTCTTTTCCCTTGTCTCCACTGCCAAAGGCATTCCTGGTTTCCTTAGGATGGCCAGGTGGTGTACAATCCCCATTCGTGCTATCCAGGTGGTGTACAATCCCCATTCCAGTGCTATCCAGGTGGTGTACAGTCCCCATTCCCAGTGCTATCCAGGTGGTGTACAGTGTCCTGACACTCTGGACTTGGCTCCTCGCTGAGGTTTGGTAGGGAGATGGAGACACAATCAAGTTTTCCTGGCACTCTCTGACTTGAAGCCTGTTCATGATGTTTGAGGATTTTCATTTCTCTCCTGGAACAAGTGTAATGGGTTTGACAAAGCTTTTGGCAGCCTGGTTGTTCCTTAAAGTTCAGCACATCACTCTAGGGGCCAGTCCTGAACTGGCAGAAGCTGGGTTTAATGACCTAAGAGGTCTTTTCCATCTCCAAAGCCTGCAAGTCTGCACTTCATTATATTTCATATGGCTTAGCTATTTCTCATTTATGCATCTGCTCCAGGATTTATCCCTCTCAGCTTTTCCTGTGGTCCAGTTTCTATCTGATAAACAATGCCTCAAGGCTCATCCTTACTTCTGCCCAACGGGGTGAGAAACAGATAAAGACAGTCTGGATTGGGATCTGCTGTTGTACTAGGAATCCTTTTATGTGGATCTCTTGGAGTTATGTTATCCCCTGGAGATACAGGTGCTGCAAGTGGAAAAATGATCAACAAGCACCTCAGTAACCTCAACTCTGGCCTTGGAGGGATTTTTTTTCCCCAGGGCTTCATATTGATTCCTATTCATTCGCACATCATTGAAAAATATTAGTTTATTAATACTTTCTAAAGTCTTTTTAGCAAACACTTCAGCTGACAAAAACAGCTTGTCTGAGCAATCTCACAAAGTTACAGCTATGTGCAGCAAAACAAGGGGCAGTAATGTTTGCAGTAGAAAATTTGACTGTGCTCTTTTGTTAAAAAATAGTTGAAAAGAGAAAAGAGCTGTGAAAAATCCTTCATGTTTGATTGTTAAATATTATTTGGTGCAATAAGGAGCACGGACCAAGGCAATACTCACTCCACCTCTTCCCAAAGTGCCGAGTTCCCATTTACTGGGGCATTAGGTTTGGCAAGGGCAGGACAAAGACAAATGTCATGTCTGATCAGAAGCAGTCTTTCTCTCCCTGCTGTGATCTGCCACTCCTGGAAAGGAACATGTTGCACTGGGCTTTAGCCAAGGACTTGGAGGAGTTCGTGGCTACAGTGTGTTTTCTTTCTCCCAGGAAGCAGAGTTAAACAGGGAAAGCTGGAGTGAATCAGTGCTGGGAGCTGCCCTGGCATTCTGCTGCTTCCTGTCCCCAGAGTCTCTCTTGTATACATACCCAGCCCAGCCTGTGTTTCTGGGATTTCTGGGCAGAGCAAAAGCATTGGGATTTAGTGAGCACCACTGGGAAATGGCATTCAGATGTTTGGAGTGTGGGTTGTTTTGTCATTTCCCTCTTGACTTTCCTCTTGTTTTTGTCCTTTATACTCATTGATGAGTGGTGGTTGAGGAGACAATGATGTCCTTCACCAGCAATGGAACATGAAGATCAAATGCCTTTTGAGTTTTAATATGAGAAGTGGTGTGAATAGGGCTGATTAGTTAGACGACAAGTACCCAGGGAGCAGCAGAGGAACACCAACAGCCTGGTGGGTGCAGGGGGTCCCTGGAGGGGACTACTGACTGTCCTCTGCTGCTTCTGGGGAGCTTGTTCTTACCAAGCGTCTCTGCAGGTCAGACCTCAGCAGTGTAGGATTTTTAAAACTCCTTAGCTTTTTAAAGAAGCTGTGCTTGAGTTTCGGTGGAGTATGGAGGAAACGATTTAGCATTTTCCTCCAGTTTTCTAAGCTGCTCCTGCCAGGTTAGGATGGCGGTGTCAGTGTAGGATTCTTTGGTTTGCCTTGTCTCTGTGATACACTTTGATCCACAACCTGGACTTAACTGGTTCCATCTTGTTCCCTGTTTCCTTAGTGAAATGCTGAGAAGTGCACGCCTCAGATTTGGGGGGGAATCTGCTGCTGAAATGTCCACCTAGCCCCCAGTGAGGATATTCTGTAAGTCCCACAATGGCAACAATGAGAGAAAGGCTCAAAATATTCACAGGGCTCTAATGTGAGCTATTCCCCAGGTTTTAATCGTTTATGTTTGCATTCCTTGAAAATCAGACTGAAGTTTCTTTTGAGTACTTCTTGAATTACTTGGTTTTTTAGGAGGTCTTCTTGCTTCCTATATGAGTTTCACTTGGCATTTGCTGTTGGAAGTGGAGAACCCTGACTACTTGGTGCTGGGATAGAGGGAGGTCTGCATGACGGGAAGGAAATGACAACTAGCTCATTCTGGGAGGCACAGAGTTTCACTTCATGATTTTATTTTTTTCATCTGGTTTGATTTCATGTCCACATCTTGACAATCACCTTCCTGACACAGGAAGCTGAGGGACTTTCAAAACCATATCCTGTCATCTCCAATTTCAGCAGAAACAACAAAATTATTTTAAGCAATAAATATATTAAAGAAGTATAATAAAGAAATACATTAGGCAAGAGAGAAAAAACCAAAAACTCTGCAGAGCAGATTTTTTTTTCCTCCATCTCTCACTTTCAGGATTACCCTTATCAGTGTCTGCATTTCCTTTTTCAGCTCTGAATTTATCTGACAGTCGTTTTTCTCATAGTTATTTCTAAGTGTCCTATGTTACATGTCTATAGTGCCTGTATAGGACTTACCAACTCTTGGATTAGAATTCAGAGTAATTCTGGGAGCACTGATAAAGGTTGAGAAGCTGACATGAAATCCTTGAGCTGAGGGATGAATGTGTCTGTATATCTCTATATACAGAGCTGAGCAGCTGTCAGGAGTCCAGATGCCACTTTGGAAGGGTTTCTGAGTCTTCATGCCACAAACAGGGTGGCCTTTCTTCCCCAGAGAGGGAGATGAAGGGAAGGATTTTCTCATTGCCTGTTTCCAATAAATGTTGAGGGAGCAATTAAAGGAGAACTGAGGGGAAAATTGCTTTTTATGACATTAAAGAAAAATGTCCTTGTGCACTGGGATGAAAGTGAGGCCTTTTGGAAGATTTGTGTGGTAATTTGGGGTGGGAGAACGTACAAATGGAGATAATATCTGCCAAGTGTTGTGTCTTGGCTCCTCTCAAGCAGCTGCTGTACTTGGGCTAATTAAGTCCCTTAATGGTTAATAAGATAAGACCACCTGTGATCCACGAGTGGCTGAGACCATGGCTGTTCTTTCACCAGTCTCATGAGTTCCAGACAGACTTTTTAAACTGATGTGCAAACTACCATAGAAATATTAATGTTGTCGTAACAGACAAAGCCATTTCACTATAAATACCTTTGATGAGGCTTGTGGGGTATTAAAAAAGGCCTCACTAAAGCGTTTAGGACATAATATAGAAAATTTTTGTACAATTTAGAATATTTTGCTTGAAATAAGACTATTTCTCCTCTTTCTAGGATGTTTTTGCTCTACAGCATGAGTTCATTCAGTCAGCGTGGCTGGTTTCCTATGCTGTGGTGAGGATTTTCAGTCTGTAGGAGTGACATTCATTCTGAAACATCAAGATGATGAATGTACTATAATCATAATTGCCATTACATTCTTCCTGTCCCTGTCACCTCGGGCTGATTATCTTCTTCTTACATACTACAAAGTGTGGGGCGCTGCAGGGGAGCTGCTGCCCTGAGCAGTTTTAGGAGCAGTGAAGACTCACTTGTGCAGAGTATGGTGGTGTTCAGGCAGAGAAATCACAGAATCATGGAATGGTTTGGGTGGGAAAGAACCTCCTGCCATGGGAAGGGACACCTCCCACTATCCCAGGTTTCTCCAAGCCTCATCCAGCCTGGCCTTGGACACTTGCAGGGGTGGGGCAGCCACAGCTGTTCTGGGCTCCCTGTGCCAGGGCCTCACCACCCTCACAGAGAAGAACTCTTTTCCAACAGTAGGTACTGGAAGGCCACATTAAAATCACCCTAGAGCCTTTTCTTCTCCAAATTTCCACCTGCTCCAGGAATATAGTAGCTGGTTTGGAAAGCACTTGGAAAATGTCAGAAATAAGTGATACTGTGATCCTTTATGTGCATTTATGCAGTCTTCGGGTTTTTTTAGACTATGAAACCCACAGCTGCTGGTTCCCCCACTGGGGGTTCACTGTGCCCTGTCTGGTGCTGCTTTGAACAGCTTGAATCTGAGTGCTCTGTGCTGATAACCAAACAGTTAACCCTGCTTGGTGGCCACGGGAGGAACTTGTGCTGCAAAGCTCTATTTGCTATAAATACAGCATATTCTTACTGGGCTGTATCATGTTTGGAAGTGACCTCATCTAGCTTCTGTTGGTGGTTAGCAGCTTCACACCACAAGCTCTGTGGATAATGTGACAGCACACTGCTCACAGGAAATCCCCTGAGCTGGGAGGTTGATGTCTCTCAGGCCCAGAGCATCGTATATATTTCACTTTGTTCTCAGTGTGGATGCTAACAACACAGGACAGCATTTTGTGAGAGTAAAATGTGTGTCCTTTTATTTAGAGGGTCATTTTCAGCTGTGCTTGAGCCATGTCCCAAGCCCCAGGTAACCTCCCTTTTCCTGAGGTGCAGTTCCTGAGCTTTTCTCATATCCCTAAGTTCAAAGCATGTTCTTTTTGTTACTTGCCATCCTGATGGGTGAGGACCATTGCTTATTTTTTGGAGACATTTCCACAGTTTAATTTTGTTGGAGTTCATGGCCATGGCCCTTTTACCAGCTGTCTGTGTTATCTAAAAAGCAGCAGCTCTTAAAATGTGCTGGAGCTTACATGAGCTCTTAGAAAGGGAAATAAATTTTTATCATGCTCATTTATTTTTATTTGAAGGGTGTCCCCTAATTGTGGTGCTGGAAGGTTGGCAGAGTGATTCTTTCCCATCAGGAATGTCTCTTGTTCCCTGATGGTCTCTAGCTGCCTCCACCCCAAATCCTTGGGGGCTGGTGGAGTGGAAACGCTATCTTAGAAGTGCCAGTACTAGTATCCTGTCTCTTTAGTTGGTTTGGGGTTGTGTATTTTCCTTTTTTTTACCAGATTTTGTTTTAAAAGAACTAAATTTAAAAAAAAAAAACCCAACAACAAAGAGTTAGAAATCAATTATTTATTAACTTAAGAGTGTGTAAAGTGGAAAGCAGGGGAAATGCAAGTCTAAATACATACAAAAGAAACAGATGCCAAGGGGAGAGGGGAATGACTTGGAAGGATGAGAAAATTGGGAAAATTTCTTAGCATGAAATCTATTCCCTTGAGGGCAGCAGTGTCTAGTGGAAATAAGAAGGGGTGGAAGCACCTTCTTTTGAGATTGCACTTCAATTTCCAAATATTTCTTTATCTGCCTCCTACAATCTATTTGTAACATCACAAGAAGGAAGGCCCTGCAACAATACTTGTACTAAGATTTTTTGTGTCCCAGGAAAAGGCCAAGAAGAAGGAGTCATGAGAGGTGCTTTGGCATTGCCTTCACCAGAGCCAGCTCTCCATCAAATAGATGAGGAAGCAAGGAAATAATACTGTAAGATCACCTAAAATCAAATGCAGTTTTTACTCATTTATTACATTCCAAAAAGTAATAGTAAGTGACATTCTCCTCCTCAGTGAAAGGGCATCAGACTGGACTCCTTGGTCATCTTCATCTCCTTGCAGTGATTGTTCTCTGCCTTCTCCACTCTTTGTCCAAAGCCTGTCACTTTGAACAATTTGAGAGGATATTCCTGGCCCTGCTGTCTTGTAGGAGGGAACTAAAAAGTCATGAGTTTTTTGTATTGGTTGTGAATGTCTTGTGTTGGGAAGAGATATTTGAGAGAGCTGCAGTTCCTGAGGCTGGTGGGCCTGAGCCCAGCAAGGTCTGCGGGCCCTGACATGATCACCTCCTACAGAAACAGCCATCACTGGGTGCCACATTGCTTTAATATCAATTAGTTACCTGCAGGAAGAATTCCAGGATCATATGAATTCTATTCCCTGCATGCAGAGACTGTCTGGTATGCTGCAGTAAGCAGATGAATCCCTGGTGGATTGCTCTGGGTTTTGGTGGTCAGATGAAGGGCGTTATGTCAGAGTCAGCATTCCTTTAATTAAAACCTGTGCTCTGTGAGCTCAGACTTCTGGATTCTGGCTTAACACTTGTTCAGCTACGTCTCTGGGCCTGAGCCTTGTGTGAAATGTCAGGCAAAAGGCTGAGGTTATTCTTTGTGGTGGAGCTTGCTTTGGTAAAGAACTGTATCCACAGTAAATAGACCCCTTCACTGTTACTGGATTGCAGCTGAGCTCAGCCATTAACCCAGCCATGTTCACTCTGCTAAACCGTGTCCCCACGTGCCATTAGTGACAGTTACTGCTCAAAGGACAGTTTAAATGGGATGTTGAAATAATCACTTTTTAACAGTTATGCCAATGTTATAAAGGCATTGTCCTTTGCTTGTAATTAAGAAAAATCATCATCTGATTGGTGATTAAACCTCCTCACCATCAGCCCCAAGGCAGTAGTGTGCTGTACAGACAGATGCACAGTTTGAACTGGAATGTTCAAATGCAGATTTTGTATTATCTGGATTTGCTGGAAATCCAGTTTGAGCCAGAGGCAGCTAGCACACTCAGTTTCTCTGGTAACAAGGCCCATCTGTAGAAGTTCTTGCCCAGAGCTCTCCTGTGTTCTGACTGGTGTAAGACCAGTTGATCTGTGGCTGTGGATGAGACCAAATCCATGAGGGCAGTTAACTCCTGCCACTGTCGCTGGACACATGGGAAGTGTGAGTGAGTCACAAAATGTCCTGAGGGGCTTTAACCATGTCCATCTCCAAGGGTGCAGGTGTCCTGCCATGGACAGGGTTGGGAGAGCCCACAGGACCTTGGGAATGAAGATTTGCTCATCAGTCCCCAAACATTCATCTGCCAAGGGACAGAAGGAGCAGCTCAGAGCCCCAGGCACCCCATTAGGAGACTGCCAGTCCCTGGGCAGCCCAAGTGTGGGAGACAGCTGAGACTGGGAACAGGACCCTCAAAGTTAACTCTTCTGCACCAGGTACTCTCCGAGGGTGTCCAGTAGCCTGGTCCTCTGGGGATCATTTTGATAGGTTTAGGTTTGATATAATTACTTTTTTTTAAAGAGAAATTATTCAGTGCAGGGAAGCTCCTTTCTTCCCAGAAAGCTTTCTGCAGTCCTGAACAACTGAGCCATGCCATTGAGACATGTGCAAGTTTGGGGAGATTTTATAAAGTCACAGTACTTCCAGATGTCCTTCTATCTCCCAAAGTCAAAGGGAGCTTTATAGCAGTTACTCTTGCATTCATACAAGGAATCTGTAGTTAACAATATCTGTTATTGAAAGTGGGCTCTATGCTTGGATATGTAGAGTCTCTAGGTAGGTTTTGTGATTTTCCAAGTGCAAGGCATCCTGGATTAAGCACACAGTATCAGTCTGGGTAACTGTAAAGCCTCACTGGCTTTTTGCTGGAGAACACTCAGTAACCTTCCTGACTTTGTGTGGGATTTCAGTAAGGAATACTGCAGCCAGCACTGCACCAAGCTGCCCTAAGCTGCTCCCCTCTGTACAACCAGCAGGACAGGTGGATCACTCAGGACAGGTGCCAGGATGGCTGAGGGGAAGTGAGGGCTTCAGGAGAGGGGAGTACCCATTGTGCTTTCCCTTGATGGCCTCTTGTGCCTGGCACCACTGGGTTGGGCTGCCTGCCCCCTTTGCAGCTGCAGCTCTGCTGCCATGGCCCACGGCCCAGCTGCTCCCTTGCACCCCAACAGCCCAGCCCTTGTTTCCCTGGCCTTGCTGTGGCTGCCAAGCCACCGCCCTCCTCCAGCCTTTCCATGGACTGCTGGATGGGATGGGCAGAACCCTGGCTCTGCCCTGCTGAGGCATCATGCAGGATGTGCATGCCAGCTCCTTTCAGCTGGGTAAAATTCCCTTTTCTTGAGCCCTGTCTGTGAATGTGGTTCTGTCTCGTGCCTCAGCAGCAGCTTCTGCACAGCCTGACACTGAACAGATATACTTGTTCAAAGCCTTATCACTGAGGCAATCTTTTCCTCCTATGGAAAGTGGGAATGAAATTACCTAAATTAAGCAATTGTGGCAGTCTTGAAGGATAAAGCTTTCTTTCTGCTTGGAATTGTTTTTGTAGCAAGACTGCCATGATTGTGTTTGTGTCTTGTGTTTACTGGCATAGGAAAGAATGTGGGATTGGGATTTTATGACACTTATATCTTGTTTTTCCCATGAGCTATTCAAGTGAATCACTCTTGGATTTTTAGCACCTTCTTCCCACTGCAGTACACGCTTGGGGACAGTCAGAAGAGAGAGAGAATACTCCCTTGAGCATGTGTTTAAACTTGATGATCTTAGAGGGCAGACTTCTGTCAGCACTGGTGCATCACCGTTTCGGCAGGTCCAAGAACCAGCCTCTTGGATGGTCTGTTGTCCCTTTGGGTTAGGAGGGAGCACAGCTGTGAAGGAGGAAAACATGTGAGTCATGATTGGAGGGCAGTGGGAGCTGCAGTTTTCCCTCCCTGCAGCCAAACCAGGCCCTCTTCTCATCAAAATATTTTGAGTTTTATTTTGGGAAGACACAAGTTTTTGAATGCAATGCAATGCTCCATCTCAGTTTCTCAGGTGGAACACTCCATTCTTTCATTAAAACTGTGGTCAGAGGATGTTCTCTCAGCACTGAACAGCCTGACTTACAACTAATACTGATATTTTAGCACCCTGGTTTGTGACTTGCTATGACAGATGCTATAAATCCTGGATGCAGTGGTGAAGGTAGGGCTGGGATTTTATCTGGCTGATTATTTTTTTTTTTTGTTTGATCATTGTATGAACTTGGAGAAATTGCGTGGTATCTTTGGATCTCCAAATATCTGCAGATGAACAGTTTCAGGAGAGTGGCACTGAGAGAGTGTTTAGTGCCCCTCAGTGTGTTTAACTCACCTTCCTGCAGTCATTACCACCAGGCTGAACTCTGAAAGGGCAAATTATGACATTTGGTCTCTGAGCAGATCTGAAACCATGCAGTTTTCAAGCAGTTTTCAAGCTTCAACCCTGATGAAGTTAATTGTAGGTTTCTGTACCTTTTGTTTCTGTTAAAGTGCATGGAGGAGATATTTCAGGCATTACTGTGGTGTTAATCCTCCATGTTTCCCATAATTTCTCTAATCCCTGCATTGCCCTTGGCATTTATGCAAGGCTCCTGTAAAGCTTCTCTCCTGGGCTGTTTCATGAACAAGCCCAAAGAAGTGTTGCTTGACAAGCAAGGCTTGAGGACTTACTCCTGACTCTTCTCATCACAATTGTTTGTATGTATCAGTACCTTCTAAAGCAGCATAATTCCCTTTGAGAGAATCAACATTCCTGTTCTTCCCTCCTTCATTCCCAGAGTGCACAACAGGACTTCAGCTGCCGCAGATGATCTTGGAGAGGGACATAAGCCTTTGTAGCTTTGTTTTCCCACAAGATAATAATCCTGATGCTGATAGTGAAGCCTCAGCACTTCAATCCCTGAAGTGTTTGGGGGTGTTTTTTTCACGCAGGTTTGCCAAGCAGCCACTCTGCTTCACATTTTGAAGCCAAGGTATCCCCAGGTCACCACACCGTTCACAGGAAGAGCTCCCATCTGGCAGAAATAACCAGATATTCCAGAACTCTAGTTGAACATTCCTGAAATATTTAGGGAAATCAGTGTGATCTTGTCAGCAGTTTTTTTTTTTTTTTTTAGCTGGTACAAGCATGGTGCTTTCTTTGTTGAGGTCTGTTTTTTTTGTATATCCATGAAAAACCATCTTGACCATCAGTTTCTTAACAAAACAAAGGAATTAAAATGTTAAGGGGGAGCTTTAACTCGGGATTTAGCAATTTATCCAATGAGCTGCCTGTCATTATGGTAAACTAAAGAGGAAGAATCTCCAGCTGTTGGCCCTGCCACACACTGTTAGAGTCTTCTTATGTGGCACCTTACACTGCTCACAGGTGTAAAGGCAAGGCATAAGCTTTCCTGTGTTAATACACTTTTAAATCTTAGTGAATGCCCAAGGTCTCCAGGTATTTGGGCTTAGTATTTAAAATAGTTATTTAATTAATAACTAATTAGTTAGTTAATTTAAATTAGTTATTTAAAAATACTACTGCTAGGTGCATGTGGAGTGGGAAATGGATCAGAAAAGGATGGTTATTTTTAAAGGTAATTTCTGGGTAAATCCTTTATGTTACTTTTTGTTTTCTCCAGACTTTCTCAAACAGACCACGTATGAAGTGGAGGCGTTCTTAGAGGCCATTCAGTTCTTCCGGCAGGAAAAAGGCCACTATGGCACGTGGGAAATGATAACTGGCAATGAAAAAGAGGTAAAACAATATATTCCTGATGGGGTTTTTGGCTTTGGGTGTGGCAGCTCTGAGGACAGTGAAGATTATAAATCATCTGGGCAAAAAAGAGCATCTTAAAGAAAGAAAATTTAGTAGATAGAAATACCTGAGATTTTTAGACATTTCTTACTCATATGTAAGTACTAATTCTTTTTTAATAAAAACTTCTGAAACAGAGTATTGCATAGTAACAGTTAAACACCAAAAATTTGTGTACTTCAGTCCTGCAGAAATGAAATGCTGAGCCCAGAATCTGGGTCCATACTTGGGCACCCAGCTTTGGAGCACTGATGGTAGCTAAGATTACTCCACAGCCCCACTGGCATCACTCCACATGACTTTTAGGGCATTATTTACACCTTGATTTATAATTTTTTTTCCAAACACTGAGCACTCAGCAGCAAATGTTTACTTGTTTACTTTACTGCCAACTGCTGACTGTTTTCTTTGGTGAAATCTGGCTTCCCTTTGAGAAAATGGAAAAAACTTTAAGGAGAGTGGTTTGTTTTAAGGAACCAGATTATTGTTTTATAGAAGAAGCCTACCTTTGAAATGCTGAAAAATGTGGCAACTGGAGAAAAATCTATAAACAGCGTCTTTCCCACTGCCAGTGATTGAAGTTCCCTGCTAACATCTGATAATAAATTCTTTACTTTAAGGAGTTACGTGAGGGTTTTTCTCTTCTCATATTATGGAGCTATAATAGTGCTAGTTTCATTTTATGTTTTATTTTTCCTATTGCTTGCCAACACTTACTCATAATGCATATGCCTCAAGAGAGCTGTAATCAGAAGACATCCAGCCTAGTTCCACTATTATCTTCCTAGCAATAATTCATTCTGTAAGTATAGTGTATTCTCATGGCCTGCTTGGACCAAACATAACAATTATTTTAGGCAAATATCCAAGCTAAGTGAGTGGTTAAGAGCAAGCAGGCTGAGATTCGTTGCTGTAAAAGTCCCTGCAGAATGCCAAGAAATGTATTTGCTGACAGTCAGTTTTGGTGGCTGAGTCCCCACAGTGTCAGTGCTCACTGGGGCTGCAGCATGGCTGGAGTGGGAGCACAAGCCCAGGCCCCTGAGGGAAGATCCACCAATGCCTTAAAAGTGTTCACAGAGAACTCAAGATTCTTTACAATATAAAATTGTGGAATCACAGAATATCCTGAGCTGGAAGGGACTCACATGGACAATTCAGTCCAGCTCCTGGCCCTGCCCAGACATCCCTAAGAGCATTGTCCAAATGCTCCTGGAGCTCTGGCAGCCTTGGGGCAGTGCCCATTCCCTGGGGAGCCTCAGCAGTGCCCACCACCCTCTGGGGGAAGAACCTTTCCCTGACAACCAACCTAACCCTTCCTGACACAGTTTCATGCCTTTCCCTTGGCTCTTAAATCTATCTGATCTGTTGTCACGTTTATTATTTGTAATAGTTTGGGTTATTCATAAGATCTTCTTTAAGGGAGACATTAGTTTAGGACCTGAATTAGTGAATTGCTTTTGACAGACATTTGAGTCAGCAGAGCTCAATCTGAAGTGCTGCTGTGGCATTATCTGTAAATTAAATGAAACTACAGTAAAAGTGTATTGCATATCGAGGTATATTACAGCAGGGTATTGTGTGTTGTATTTCTGTAGGGGTTGTTTATGTCTTGTTTTACACTGGCCTGCAGTCAAAGTCCTTCTTTACTTGTGCTGCTCTAGTTCCTGCCATTTCCCTCTGTTGGTGTTGGTGCGTGCCTCAGATCCCTCTGGCAGCTATAATACATGAGGTGCAGTGTGTGGAAGCGCTGACATGAATGGAAAAGCCCTGGCATGATGAAAATGGAAAGTTGAGGGGGGGTTTTGCACTCTGTGTTGGCTCAGCCAGCAGCTGGGTATAGCAGGGCTGTGATCCTGAATGTGGCCTGTGCTGTGTGCTGGGCTCTTGGTGCAGCCTTCTCAGGCCAGAGACAGCATCTATAAATAAAAATGTGGAGAGGGAGGCCTAGACTCCCAAATCAGATGTATATTAAATCTTGCATATTTATTTGGTGCATTTGAGTGGTACAGATAAGGAAGGAGTTGCAGTTCAAACCTAGGCAGAGAGAGTGGGTAAAAAGCCTCTGTGGGTACTTTCCTGGCAGCTGGGAGGGACAGCTGAGCCACTGCCTGCACACATCACTCTGTGCTGCAGTGCTCAGTCTTCAGGTAAAGAACAGGCTGCAAACTTGACATTTTCATCTCCTGACCATACAGATCCTAAGCAACCTGGTGATGGAGGAACTGCTGCCTAATCTCCAGACAATGATCCTGCCTAAAATGAAGGGAAAGAGGAATGACAGGAAACGGGCCTGGTTTGGGGTAAGGACTGACACTTGCAGAGCAGCTGTTGATCATAGCAGCTCTGTGTGTGTGCTGATTATGATCTCTGCTTCTCAATTTGATTTGGGTCCAGATCGTAGAGGAAACCTATGGCTTAGTCCAGCAGCAGGTGGCAGAAGAATTAAATACCTTGAAAGAAGAATGTAGAGAATTTGCAAAAACTCTTGAAGGGACCATTCGTTCAGACATGGATCAGATTCTGAACTCCAAGAACTTCTTAGCTGGAAAAATCAAAGGTTAGTGGAGGAACAGCTGTGCTTTGGAGCAATTTGCCAATGTTTCCCATTTTGTTGCTCAGATTACCAGATGTGCTTGTTTTGAAACCCTTGTGTCTTTTGAGAAATTCAACTAGACACACCAGTTTTCAGAACACAAAGGAGCCTCTGCTGCCTTTGATGGGAACTGATTCCTGTGGCCACTGTGTCTGTGAAAATTCCAAATCATCTCAAATTGGAGCTGCCAGGTTTTGAGTATCCTGGTCAGAGTTGTTAATTCTGCTTTCATTTTCACTTGCAGTCTTAGGTAGTGAAGATACATGTCTCATGAGCATAGTTGAAAGACCTGATAGGAAAGCACCACAAAACCAGGTTCTGGTTATGTGACAAGTCCATGGGCTTCCAAAGAATATTTAAGCCAAAGGGCTTCTTAGGTGTTTTTCAATTAATGTGAAGTAATTATAATTTTGAATATAAAAAATTAATATACAAAAGAATGTAAAGAGTGGGCAAAATGTTGTTGGTGCTGCTTAAGCTGGCAAATAAATAAATAAATAGCTGGTAATCATACTCAGAGCTGCCCTTTCCTCCACCCTCACAGTTCCCCTAGTTGCCAGTGTTTGCTTAGATGATGCTTGGGACCAGTTTTCATTGTCACTCATAAAGCTGTGAACTCCTTTCACACCCTCATCCCCTCTGTGGAGGTGCGATTCCAGGGAAAAATACAAAACCATTGAATTTACTGTAAAGAGATAAGTTCCAATTACTTCTTTCGCTGTTCCTAAATGCAACCGTTGTCCTGTGTGACCCTCCAGCCAGTGTTTCTGAGCCTGCCCAGAAGTGCTGCACAGAGAATATCCAGCCTTTTCTCAGCTCCATCCTGGAGGAGCTCATGGGCCCTGTCAGTTCTGGATTCACAGAAGTGCGCTCCCTTTTTGATAAGGAAGTGAATGAAATCATCCAGGACTTCCAGAAGACCAATGACATGACCAGGCTAAAGGAGGTAAGACAAAACAGAGCTGGAGGCTTTACATCAGCACAAGGACATTCTGGCTAGACCTTGGCAGGCAGCAGGATTTTCTTTCCCAAGTGGAAGCACATGAGCATTTGGTTTTGTCATTTAGAAAGTTTTGTGGTATTTGTGCAACTGGAGTGCAGATACCAGAATTTGGGTTAAAGCCAAATTGTTATATTCTCAATTAAAAATTCACCTCTGGTTGCTTTCTCTCGAAACCTGCATGGGAATGCAGAATGTGGATCAGCTCATGACCCTGCCCTTCAACTCAGTGAAAATGGAGCCCTGCTATCTGAAAGTGAACCTGCTCCAGGAGCTCCTGCAGGACCTCAAGAGTCGCTTCAAGGTCTATCACATTGATTTTGTGATTCAGAGGACACAGAACTTCATGCAAGAGGTACCGTAAGATCCAGTTTTTCCTCCTGGGAGAACAGGTTAGGTTTGTCCTGCTAATCTGCTTCAAAGTAATCTTGATAGAAGTTGCATAAGAGCCCCAGAGTGTCTCTCGGGCACAGTACAGATAACAAAGCCTGAGAAAACCAGCTAGAAGCTGGTTGATGCTTGTATTTGTGAGACTCTGTGCGTGTGAGCTGTTCAGCATGGCATGAAAATTTTGGACGCATCATCTGTTCCCCTGAACTTTCTGGTTCTGAATTCCTAGTGTCTCAGCATCCAAGGAAGTTGTGTGTGTAACTAGTGGGGTGGCTAAAATTCACCTGAATCCCTTTCTCAAGGCTTGATTTTTCAGGAAGGGTCTTAAAATTGTTTTACCAAAATGGAATGTCTCCTCCTTGGTATTTGATTTTCTCACTAATATAAAGTAAAACAATTAATGTTAGAAAGTCAGAGATGGACAATGTCTCAGGGTGTAGTGCTTTATCCAGCCTCAGTTTTCAGGAGACTGGTGGAGGTGATGATACCATTCCAAATGAAAACCAAACTCCAGCTTTTTGTCCCCTTTTGTGTGTGTTCGTATAGGCTGTAACTCTGCTTTGCCTGGATTCCTCCTGGGTGCCTGAGAAGCCTCTGAGGAGATGAACAGCAGACTGATTTCAGTTCCCAGATCACAAGGCACATTTGGCCTTCGAGCTCTAAATTGAGCCCTGTGATTTTAATCTGTATTTGGAAAACTTACAATCTGCTCAGTAACCTTGTGAAATGGAGATGGTCCAGATCAATGGAGTGGAAGTTATGAATATGGAAAACAAGAGTCTAGGACAGTGCTGGGATAGGGTTTTCCTGAAAGCAGCTCTTCTGATTACAGCCAGAACCAGCAGCCAAAAAATTACTCAGAAATAAAATTCTGATTTCATGTCTGGGTCTTTCAGGGAAGAACCATTCCAAAATGCTGCCAAATAAAGTGTCTTTCACTCAGTGAAGAACATGAGTCAAGACAAAGAAGTAGACAGAAAATAAATCCCATATAAACCAAGAGGTCGTTTTTTTTCTGAACAGAACATGAATCAAAATTAACAAGAAATAAATTAAATTATAGGATGAGTTGTTCTAAACATGCTATTATTGCATCTTCCTCTTTAAAAGGCTGGTATTTTCCTCATAAAAATATTGCGTAGTTCCTTTTTTGTCCCTGGACGTTTATTTCATAAATAAGTAAAATCAGTCATGTCTGTGTTGGTGTAGTGTTAGGCACCTCGGGTAGAGGGTGGAGTAAAATTCCTTGCCTTGGGAGCTTGGCATCCTCTAGTGGCCAATTTCAGGAAATCTGGGAGCACGGTGCTCATCCGGCTGAAGGAATGCCCCCCGCATATCTCCCTGTACTTCTCCAATAAGAAAATGTTAAAATTTGAATGGGAACAGCTAAAGAAAAGGAAAAGCCTCATTAAATAAACTTGCAGAACTGCTTTTCTGAAATATCTTCAGCGTAGGGGTGTAATGATGAGCCACAAATATGGTAAATGCCAGCTTAGCTTAATTCTGTGAGAAATTATTGCACTCTGTGTGATTTTTGCTTATTATTATTTTTATTATAATGAAATCTACTGAAAATTATGTGCTGTATTATTAAATACTGTTTATTAATAATTAATGATAGTAGTAAATGGGAGTCTTTTTATTAGGCATAATGAGTTTTGACTGTGGTACAGATAATGAATTCTACATTTTGGTTCTGTCACCATCAGTTTGGTTGATGACATGAGATCACATCTGTACAAGAAAGCTGGGACAGCATGATAATGATATTACAACTTTAATTTTATTTATTTATTGCAGCATTTCAGTGCTCTTCAGAGCACCTTCTCAGAAACACAATTTAAATTAACAGTTAAACTTACCATGTTTTCAGGAATTTAATGTTACTGATCTTTAACAGATTTTTTTAATTACTGTTTTTAGCTGATGGAAAATGCAGTTTATACTTTTGAGCAGTTGTTCTCTCCAAGCTGCCAGGCAGACTCGGCCAAAGTTGCAACAACCATTGAAAAAGTCAAGCTGAGAGTGCTGAAGGTAAATGTCATGTAGCACATTTGCAGGCTGCCTTTTTGGAAACAAGAGAATATATTTTACATGAATGTACCTCAGTATTTGAAAGAAGATAAGCTTTTACCATCCAGCTGAAAATACTGATTTGGTGGCAATTAGCAAAGCTGCCCATTTGGGGGATGAAACCTAGTTCTGGGCAGATATGTATAATAGTATTTGCATGTGCAGTCCCTTTGATTGTAGGTAAACCAGATTATTAATATGCTGTGGATCTGGATAAATATTTTTAAATTAACGTTATAATTAGCCTGCTGCTAGAATTCATTATTCTCAAAAGGGCAGTGCTGAAACACTCAGGGAGGGCAATTGGAGGCTGTTTCTAGCCTAAGAGTTAAAAGAAGCAAAAGAGATCCCAGAAGAGTAGATTTTAGAGTGATTTTGTAGAAGCTGGACTAACCTGCATGGCCATCCAATCCCCTGTGCACGTGTGATGCAGCAGCTACAGGCTAACAGGAACCAGTTCCCTGTGGGAGTGGTGAGTAACCCCAGGCACGTGTGGGCTTGTTTCTTTCTGGTGTGTTTTGGCAGCAATATGACTACGACAGCAGCACCATCCGCAAGAAGATATTCCAAGAGGCACTGGTGCAGATTACCTTGCCCACAATGCAGAAGACACTGGCTTCAACATGCAAACCAGTAGGTGTCTGTGACTAAAATCCTGAAGAACCAATAATGAAAGCAGGGGAGGAACAGCACCTTGGAAGTAATTCCTTAACACTGTCAGGCTGTTTTTTCTCTTGGAAAAATCTCTGTGCAGATTTCCTGCCTGCTCAGTGCTTAGATTTGCCATGGGTTGGGTAGGTATGGAGCCCAAGGAAGATTTCAGGACACAGGGACACTGTGTATATGCTTTGCTTTCTCAACAGCAGTTGAAGTCCTTTGCCCATCCCTGGTTCATTCCTTCCCCAGAGATCTGAAGTCCCTGAAACTGAGTTCTGTACAGCTGGGATGCCGGGATGAGCTGGGCCTTGTGTTTATTCCTGTGCAGCAGCACCTGGAGGCACAGCCAGGACTGTGCCCAGCCTGTGTTTAACTCCTTCAGCAAGAGAAAGCCTTTGCTGTCAGTGGTGTTCAGTGCAAGGGTTGCACAACAGTCAGGAAATAATCACAGAGACCATTTCTGTTCCCCTAATCAGACAGGGCATGTTCGGTCAGCAAGCACCAGTTTTCTGGAGGTGGTATTCATGTAGCTGCAGCAGGGGCTGGTTGGAGTTCTGTTCACCTGAGCTCAGAATGAATAGTCTGAACCCTCTGAAAGCCCTGGGCAACCTCCTCCCTTGTCCTGTGCCTGCTGAAAGGACACTGTCACAAGCTATCCTGGCCTCCTGCCCTTCTGTTTCCATGGATGTTCATCTGCTCCCCTAGGCTGTGAGCTCTCAGCTCCAGTTTGCTGCTTTTGATTATGCCCAGCTTATTTCAGTTTCAAGAAAAAGTTTAAAACCAAGTGTTTTGCCAAATTGCACTTGCGAGTCTTTGAGTGGGGATTGTTAAAATTTACAACTTTCAAGAACATATTTAAAATCAGTCTCTTCTGTACACCACTCTCCTTAGTGTCCCCAGAGTAATAAATCTCTTGTAGAGCATTACCAGTGTCTTCAAGACAGGGTGTTTGTACACAGGGACAAGCATTTTATCACCTGGAATGTGTGTGCAGACACCTCATGTCTCTGTCACAGAGGAAGCAGTGGTGGACCAAACTTCCACAAGCCCTTTCTGTTTAATTTCCCACTAGCCTTTTGTATTTGTGCCTCTGCAGAAATGAGCAGCCAGCTCTAGAAGCCAAAGTGTGGCACAGCTGGCAGGCCCCACCGAGTCCTGACCTTTCACTTGAAAACCTCCAGGTGATTTATGTAGGTGCCTCTTCTAGAAGTAGGCAGAGGTCACTTAATTTATTTTTTTATAGACTACCAAGCAGCTGCTTGATGATAATGATTCAGTTAGACAGCTGTTGGGTATAAATCAGTGAGCCCAAAGTGTTACACACCTATTAGAAAAACAAAACCAAATCCCACACCTCCCATGCACCCGTGGATTTGCCTCCTTGGACAAACAAGTTGTGAGGCATTTCCTCAGCAGCTGTTTGTGTCAGCAGGCAGTGATCTGTAGTGCTTTTAACTGTGGTTGTACTGCAGGAGCACTGTTTGAAAAGTACATAATTGATTGTGGACACACGTAGCTCATGGAGTCATAGTTCAAACAGTGCACCCCAGGAGCTGTCACGGGTGTAGCAGACCTGCTCCATGGCATCTCCAAGCTATTTGGTTGCAGGACTCAAAATCCCTCCGTTTTCTCCATACTGTTCCTTTCTTCCCCACCTGCACAGGAGCTGCAGAGATACGAGCAGTACATTTTTGCTGATTACACAAGTGTGATCCAAGTAGAGAACGTGTATGAAGAGATTTTATAATCAGACACTGCTTGAAGAGGCCCTGAAAGGTGAGAACATTCTTGAGGTGACAAGAATAACATTGCAGCCTGCGGCCAATGAGCTGTTCCTTCAGAGCTTCACAGAAGCTCTGAAGTTCCTGTTCCTGTACCACTTTCTTCAACACTGGTGGTTACATCCCTACAGTGTTTTTTCATTTGGCTCACTGAAAATATGTTGCAAGCCCTAAAGTCAGAGTTATGGGGCAGCATTACTAAACCCGTGGAACACAAGAGTGATGGCTTGGCACATGACTTTTTCTAACAAAATGTAATTATGGCAACTTCACTTGATCTTGATTCCCTGTGCCAAGGAGGGAAATTCTGTCCTTACTTGTGAAGATTTGTTGATGACTAAATGGCAAGATTATTCCAGTTGCAAGACTAAGAGAATTGCAAAGACTAATGGCAACAGAGATTAATTTCCTCAAATGAAATGAACTGCTAGATGCAGTTTCCAGTACTCACTGATGCCAGTGTAGTGCTCCTTGCAGATCTCTCTGCTTCCATGGCAGAAAACTAAACTATTATAATAAGTATTTTTTTATATATCTATATATATATATATATATATAGATATATTATATAATATATATATATATAATATATATATAAAATTATAAAATGCTTGTAACTCTCTCTGTGTCTGTCTGTCTATACTCTGGATAAAAGACAGCAGATGTACTGCACAGGATGTTTTCACAGACCATAGGCACTCCTGTTCCAAAACAGCAGTATAATAATTGTAACCAGCACACTTTTATTGGCATATTCAATGTAAATCCTTCAGCACTGAAGAATTACCCTTGTGCATTGTGAGTTCCCTGCTTCATAAATGCTTAGGTCAATACTTAAGTGCCATTATTCAAAAAATAAATCCCCATCCCCAGAAAAGAAATGTGAACTAAAATGCAGCTGAAAATGAACATTAGTGTTGTCTTTAATATCAAAATATACAACATAAACTTGGGAAGGCACTGTATGTTCTTCTCTGTGCCTGTGTCAGCCTTCCCAAATCAGTTTGGTGTTTCTGTTTTGTTCAGTGATCAAAGAAGCTGCCGTTCTGAGGAAGCACAACCTGTTTGAAGATAACCTGAACGTGCCCTGTGAGAGCGTGTCCAGCCTGACGGAGCTGAGGACTCCCGTGGGATCCACTCAGGGCACCCCCGCCAAGGCACCCAGAGCCCCCCGAGCCGAGGGGTCGGACACCGACAGCCACGGGGACGAAACGCTCGTTGTGACAGGAAAAATCGAATGGGAGAAGGATGCTGATGAGGGGAAGTCACCGGGCAAAGAGGCAGGTGCCTCTGTTAGTGCAGCTGGTGATCAGGCCAGCAGGAGGCAAGCAGTGGCTGTTACAGACATTGGTGACAAACGGAGTCCCCTTCGGCTGGCCACACTAAACAAGGAGTTGCAGAGGGAAAAAGCACATTGGAGAATGAACCAGAGTGTGTAGTGAGCATTGAGAGAGAACTCAAGGCACAGCAAAAAGCTGTGGAGGAAAAAGTAGCTTCTGGGACTGAAACTGCAGTAAAATGTTTTGGAGCCAGCCCTCAAAAAGAAAGAGCAGCAGAGGAAGAGGTGACTTCAGAGAGTCAAACAGTAATAGCTGCTGTGTCTGTCAGCGGCACTGAGAAAGCAAGCACAGCACAGGAAAAAGTTTCTGAGATAAAGCTCATTTTCCCACCCAAGAGTGTAACAGATACAGTGATTTTAGGGTGTGTGGAAAAGAAAAGCAAGGTAGAAAATGAAATTATGGGAAAATTATCTCAGAGTAAAATGCAGTAGGAACAGGGTTTGAATGGGATAGTAAAAAAGAAAGTGGTGAGAGTACTGAGACAAAGATTGTTTCCCAGGATGAAAAGACAGGGAAGCAGGGTTTGGGAATAGTCCTGAAAGCCAGTCGGAAGCAAAGAGTTGTAAATCTCCCGATGATGTGAATGAGATAAGGAGTTTGCTGATGTTGACGGTTGAGATCCCAGCAGATACTCCAGCTGAGACCATAAAGGAGTTCTGTGAGGGCGAGCTGCTGAAGTTGCAAGAGCACCGTAATGGGAACTATGAGTTGAGCGAAGTGGCTATGACAGAAATTCAGGTGAGCCAGAAGATGAGGAGTGAAGATGCAGCAGAATGTGTGGAGTTCAAGGAGGAGCGAGCGTGCTCAGCCAGCCTGGGAACAGATGGTACCAGTGTAGAGAGCGTGCCCAGGGGGCACAGGCGGCCTGGCTGGTGGAGAGCTCGGCTCCGCCTGCGGAGGCAAAGGCAGAGCAGGGGAGCGAGCCGAGCAGGGGGGACGCGGGTGCGGGAGCTGAGAGGCTGCCGCCAGAGGAACACACGGGAAATGCCGTGGGAGACATAAGGCCGTGTGGGGAGGAAGGAACGGGGAACAACCGCGCTGTCCCGGCGGAGGCTGGGACACAGAGATCCTTCCCGAGCCCTGCTGCAGGTGCTGGTGCGAGGGACGTGGCCATCGTGGCCAGGGCAGAGGCGGGCCCGGGACTGCTGGAGCCGGTCTCGGTGGTGCCGGCAGGCACAGAGCCCGGGCGGCGAGAGGGGGAGCCACGACATCAGTCACCTGCACACGCAGGAATTCAAGGCACGGGAGGAAAAGCGGTTCTCCCAGAAGAACAGCGAGAAGATGGTTCTGCACAGCAAACCTCTGAGGGGTAAAAAGCAGCTTTCAGCCCAGCCCTGCAGGACCCATTTACTCCAGTAATCCCTGTTCAATTGTGAATACATATTCAGGTCGGGGCTGGAGGAAACGCGCTTTGTTGTGGTGTCCCCAGCTGCTGCAGGTTTCCCACGAGTCCCTTCCTGAGGGATGGGTGATGGTTTTCCTTTTAGTTAAAACCAGATTACTGCTGAGGATCCTCGTCTTCAAATCTGCTCCCTTTTAAAGCTAGAGAAAAAGTCTGAAAATGGGATCAATGAACGCTTCAAACGCCCATCAACTTACTGTAACAACTTTAGCTGTTCTTAGGGATCCTCCTCATTTTTAAATGCATGGTTTTGACAAGTACTGCTCTGATTCTGGTGGTTGGTACATACATACTCGAGGATGCTTTTAGTATTTGCATGCGGTATACAGGAAATAAAAACATTTTTAGTAGTAAACAGAACCAAATAGTTGATTTAGTAGATTGCTGAAAAGCCACACTGCAAATTCTGCAAACTGATTACTTAATTATTTTCAAGATATCAAAGACAAGCTAATATTCTGATTTTTAATTTTTGTTTTCTCTTATTGCTGTATTTAAAAAGGGGAAAGTATGGGAGCAGGTTTCTCAGTCCCACTCTGCACTTCGGGGTTATTTAGCCTTCCAGAGCACTTTATGGCTATTTTGTTTTGTTTTGTTTTGTGGGAGGGAGAGAAGAACCTGTTTACAATAACTATAACTATTAGGCAGCATTTCTGTGGTTTAAATCCCACCATAAAATAGATTCACTTACAGCTATTTCATCGAGAATACTGAGTCCTGCCATTCCCATTGCCACTGAGTTACTCAGGTCTGTAGACCCTTTTAGGTGTGGAAATCATGTAATAAGTGGCAACAATTGTGAAATATCGGAATCATTGCAGATAATTTCTAATGCAGACATTAACTGAAGTGACAGGCAGCCAGAGGTTGTTTTACATGGGCTTAGATTCTGGAGGGCAGAATCCCATTACAAAAGCAGTTATTAAAATGAGACAGTTGCTTTCATACACACAATCTGTATCAAGCCATGATCTTGGCTCAGAGTTGCTTAAATGTGTTCTTTTCATCTCAGTTTGCACAGAAAACTTGGAGATGAAACCCAGAATTACAGTAAATTGGCCTTTCAAATGCAAGACCTCACTTTAGAGGTCAGTTTAAGGCACCTTGAAATTCTGGCCCGGTGTTTTGAGCCTGTTTCTGAATGTCATACAGTACAGGACAGCAAAGATTAATTATAATTGCAGAAAGGACTGCAGGATTTATGTCCATAAAGACACGGGAAGAAATAACAAAGTCCCAGGAGCATAATATGTGTTAGCATTTAACTTAAGCAAACCGTGCAAAGTCTTTTAATGCTATCAAAATATTCTTTAATACTAACAGGGAATTGACACTAGAGGGACAGGCAAATATTACTGTGTGAGGAAGGAACTTTGTTGAGTAACTGGATTAACTGCTCTGTCACTGCAGTAAAATAAATGCAGTTCCTATTTATTCTAGAAGCCGTATCGGTGGTATGGAAATGTGAAGGTCACCAGTGTTTTCCTTGCAGAAGTATTTTGACTTGTTTCCTCCTTATATTTCATGCAAAAATACTAATTTGTGAACATAAAAAACACTGCCAGCTTTTTTTTTTTTTTTTCTTTTTACAAATCATTGGTTATTTCACTTGTCAGCTGCTTCACTTTTACAAATCATTAACTATTTTTAATTGGTTCTGAGTGTTAAGTGACTTCAAATTTATAAAGTAGTCTAGAGTTAAGCAGCAGCAAGCAGCCTTTTAAAGCTAAATTTAGGGGACATGATGGGTTTTTAATACGTTTTTTGTATGAAAGACATTTAGCATGGCAGCAAAAAAGACTGCAGCCTCCTGCAAAAGGAAACTGATTCATTCTGATATGAATTAGATACATCTGTACAGAGAGCATTTTGCATAAGTATTCCCATAATGGTAATTCTGGAGTTATTTCTGTGGCAGGCCTAGATCTGGGTAATATTTTTCTGTGGTATGAGTTGTGTTGCTGAATGCAGATGCTCAGATGTTTTTCACCAGTGAGATGGGGAAGATTCAGCCTGTCCATTGCCTGGTTCTGCAGTTTAAATTGCAGTTCCTCAAGGCCAGGGGACTTCTTTCCCGGTTTGGGGCATTTTCTGCCCGTTTGTAAATGGATGAAGTAGTGCTTTTCTAGTCTTTGCCACAGTTGGTTAGAAGCGACAGCTTGGTTAGAAGAGCTAAGAAGTCGGCAAGGTTATGTGGGACCACTGATCAGAAATGATAACAATGCACCCGTTTCCCCGGTGTTGTTGCTTTCTTGCAGTTGCCTTCACGAACCGGGACCCGTAATCAATCGCCTCTCGCTGCTCGTGGCCGAGGTTCGGGTGCCCTGATGGGAGCGGGCTGGGGTGTGGGATTCCATGGGGTTTCCACTGTTAAGGGCCAGGACATGAAACACATTGTATTCGCTTGGGACTTTGTACAAACGCTTGTCATGGAAATAAAGAGGCTCTTCCCCCCTTCCGTTGCTGGGAGGCTGCTTTTGTGAGTGTGTGATCATTTGGGGGATTTTATTAAAGAAGTGTTCCTCAGGCAGCTGGGAGTGACGGAGGCGTTTCCGTCCTTCCTCGAGGGGAGCGTGCGGGCAGCACGAGGAGCTTTTACGGGAGCGCGGAGGGGCGGCCTGACGGGGACGGCTTCAAACGGAGCCTTAGAATGGATATTTGGGAGGAAGTTCTTCGCTGTGAGCATGGTGAGGCCCTGGCACAGGGTGCCCGCAGAAGCCGTGGCTGCCCCTGGATTCCTGGGAGCGTGCAAGGCCAGGCTGGACGGGCTCTAATCACGTCCGTGCCCATGAGGAGCTGATCTGCGCGGCCCGTTCCGCGCCCCGAGCCGCTCGGTGACCGCCCGGCGCACGCCGCGCCCGCTCGGAGCCGCTCCGGGCAGCGCCCGCGGCAGCCAGTGCGGGACGGGGCGCGGGGCACGCCGGGAGCTGTGTGCGGCGGGGCGCGGGGCACGCCGGGAGCTGTAGTTCTCCCCCTTTGTCCACGTCGACCCTGCCGTTACGCGCTCCCCGCCGGCGCACGTGACCCCCGCGCCGCGCTCCCCCATTGGCCCGGCGGCGCGCGCTGGGGGGGGCGGTGCCGGAAGCGGCGGCGGCGCGAGGCCGTTTCCTTGGCTACGCCCCCGCGGGCGCGCGCGGAGGGGCCGGGCCGGGCCCTTCCTGCCCCGCGAGCGGCGATGGGCCCGCGGTGGGACTAGCGGGCACCCGGCCGGCCGCCATGGCCCTCAGCGGAGCTCCGGGCTGCCGCGCCGGGGAGCGGGGGCCCCGCTGGAGGAGGCCCTGGAAGCTCCTGGCCCTTGGCCTGCTCTCCGCCTCCTCGGTGCTGGCGGCCGCCCCGGGCGCCGGGGCCATGAGCAGAGAGGAGAAGCGCCGGCTGGGGTGAGCGCAGGGACGGCAGGAGGAGGGAGGGAAGGGCAGCGGGCCGGGCCGCGCCGGCCCGGGCAGGGGGTGTGCGCTGCCCTCCGGGTTTGGGTGTGCTGCGGGCGCAGAGCTTCGGGACGGCGGCCCCTGTCCCTCCCTCTCGCCCCGGACGCTCCGGGGGACGCGTGGCATCGGTGCCCAGCCGTGCTGGAGCTGCGTGTGCCGGACCCTGGCGGGTGTTTTGGGCCAGCTCACCCGGCTGGTGGGGACACGCGGCCCCTTACTCGGGTGTGGGAGGGAGCCATGTGCTGTGCGAACTTGTAACTCACCAGTGCTTGCGAGCTTGCCTTGGCGGTTTCAGCCAGGGCTTGCGTGGAGCTGGGGGTGAAAGTGATCAAAGGTAAGTCTAAATCCCTACTCAGCTGCTTTAATTATGGCCGTGCCTCTGTGAGAGTGCGGGAGTCATAAAAAAGGTAAATATTTACATGTGTTCTGCCTAGTTCCTGTATGTCGCCTAAACTGCTTCGGTCCCCCGTGCGTGTACGTGTAAGAGGCCGATTCTTTTTTTGTAATTTTTAGTTGAAGGATAAATATTACAGTGTATGTGGAAACACATTTTCCTGAGTGGAGTAGGATTTTTTTAAGTAAATTTGCAATCAAGTGTATTTTGCCTTAGTATGTTATTGGGGCAGTTTCATCGTCCTCGTCCATCCAGTGGTCAGTTGTACAGAACAATAATGACTAAAGTCTGCTGGAGAAAGAGTGTGGATGCTCTCACAGTTTTTAATCATGGAGTTGTTAAGCTTGGAAAGGGCCCCCAAGATCATCACGTCCAGATGTCGGGTATAAGTTGATATTTAACTCCGGTGTTTACAGTTACTGGGGTTTTTATCTTGGGTTTCTCAGGATAATTTGTGTGTGCAGTCTTTTATGTTTTCTTCATGAGTCTACACAAGGAGTTGAAATTTCATTCCTCATTTTTAAAAAAAAAGAAATTAATTAAAAAAATAAAAATAAAAAATTAATTAAAAATTATAACTAAAAAAAATATTAAAAAATTTTTGTATTCCACCTAGAATATCATCTGATGCCCTAGGCATGTGCTGGGCATGTCCTGCCGTGGTTTGTGTTTTCCTGTAAATGTAAATTTCAAGCGATTTTCTACGTGCTGCATCACCCAGCAGCTTTGTGTGTTTATCTGGGGTTTTTCCTGCTGCAGCCTGAGAGGCACCTGGGAAGGGCACCATCCTCTGCTCTTTTGATGCCTTAATGCACTTGATGAGTTAAAACTACTTGAATTTCCAAGTCATTGAACTAAATTGGATATTTACAATATAATTGTGGTGTTCTTGGCTCTTTTATGTTTGGTTTTATCAGCAGAGATTGTGAATTATGTTGATGGTTGAAATTAGCATCTTTTTTTCCTTGCAGGGCTCCTTAGTGAAGCAGTTAGAATGATCAGAAGTAGTGCTGTGTCTTAAAGAAACAATGTGGGTTTTTTTTGAGTTTTTATATATAGGAGCATTTCTGTCCTTTCAAACATATGAAATAAATGTAAGGGTTTTCTTTAGTGTTTGCTTTCCAAGAGATCCCCAAATAATTTCGTGTGAAATGAAGAAAGAGTCTTTCCTTTCTGGAGTGGACAAGAGTAGCTGAATCAAGAAAAATTATTATTCTGTATTTCATTTACTTGAGTAGACTATGTTAGTAGAGGACCTGTGCCTGACCTTCAGATATTAAAGTGTGATACATGTAAGATGGTGTATTGTAAGGGTATTGGGAGACAGACCACTAATGCTTTTTTCTTTCTCTTTTTTTTTTCAGAAATCAAGTACTTGAAATGTTTGATCATGCATATAGCAATTATATGGTAAGTCAAATACTTGTTTGATGGTTTTCAGAGTTGTTGTTGCTGACCTGGGGGAGAAAGCAACCTACAGTACATGACATTCTATAGAAATATCTGGGAAGGAGAGGTGAAAAGAGAGCTAAAATAAATAACAAAACCTGTGAAGCCTTTAAAAAGACCATAACAAATATTACTTTCAGGAGGGTTGTGATGGCTTTTAGAGTAGTAACTAAGAAGTGCTTGTGGTAACTCTCCTATTCCATGCCTGATCTTTCCCTAACCAGTTTATCTTGTGTCAGGCTATCAACAGTAAAATATTTGGTTTGAAATTCCAGGAAAAGGAAGCTCAAGAAGAGCTGTCTGTAGGCATTGTATTCTGGAGAACACAAATTGATCTTATTTATTTTGTAGGTAAAAATGACATTTAATATTTGTTCAGTGGTAAGCCATGTCAGATGCAGTTTGGGCGTTCTTCTACAAGCTGTAAAAAAGAAAGGGGATCTGGTGCCATATCCAGGCATTCCAGGATGTGACTGTCATATGACCATAGGCCATGCTGGCTGTAGTTTCTTTTGCTCTGACTTGTGATTACAGTGCAGGTGTCCTCCCATTCTGGATCCCTGAGCCATTCCACACACCCTGCTCTGGCTCAGTTTAGAAAAGCTTAAGAAGAAATAGTTACTTGGGGTGGACTTCCTCAAGTAATAATTATTTTCAAATATTCTATAAGTAATACCCCTCTGAGGAGAAAGTGTAGATGTGACCAAGATAAATATAAAAGGTTAATTCTTATTGGCTTTAAATGGACATTCTTGCACATTCTTTGTGGCTGTTGTAGAAACCCCTCGCAAGTTGCATCAGTTCCTGCAGCACAAACTGCTCTTTCCTGGCAGCATCTTGCCACATGTCCCAGGTTCTGTGTTATGGTTTAAAATTTAATATACAATTCAAGCTTTAAAATTCCAGGAGTTAAAACTTTATACAACATAGGAGAAATACAGGACTGTAGAGTGAACAGAAAAGCCAAACAAGAGGGTTTTCAAAGGGTTGCAATTTCTCCTTTTAACTTCAGCTCTGTACTTTTGAAACCTTTAGCAGTTAAAATATCAAGGTTTTTGGTCATAATTTTTGTAATCCGGTTCCATGAAAAACACTTGGCTTGGATTTCCTCAACGGAAAACGTAAGCATTTGGCAAAACTGGATAAACTATTACAAGCATCTGTGCTTCTGCTCTTCATTGTGTGATAAATTGGCAACTGGTAGGGGTCTTGCCACATCTGAAACAAGAAAATTCTGTTTGAAGGAGAGGAAAAACTTCAGCTATCCTGGGAACTTTGAAGCCAAAAGGGTATTTATTTGCCACGTATGCTGGAGCACTAAACAAACAGAGAAATGTGACTTGCTTGCTTAAAGTTGAAGAAAAGATTATAGTATCAGACTTGATTCTGACAGCAGGAGAGTGAAGTGTTTTTGCAGGTGTTTTTGAAACAGCCAGCTGAAAAGTTTTGATTTTCTGTTTCTATTAATACATATTGTAGACATGCATATTTAGAAGACTGAAAATTCATGTTTGATTGCAAGGGAAACTCCCTTGCCGTTTTTTTTTTTTTTTTCTAAGTTACTGACAGAAGCTTTGAGAAGAAGCTGCTGGTTTTTATTAGTATTTCAACAGTATTTGTAATAATGGGGATATTTTTCTTGGCTGTCAGAACATGTGAAAATGTCAGTCACTTGAGGCCAGTGACAAGTTGGGAAATAACTCAATCCAATAGCTGCTTGTTCTCTGCTGCAGGTAGAGAATAAAGTGAACTTTGATTTTTCAAAATGCTCCTAGTTCTTTATTTTTAAAGAACTTTTATTTTAATGCTAAAAGTTTATTTTTCCAGATTTCTTATCACTTCTCTTATCCAAAATTTAAGCCAGAGATCTCAGTTTTGACATTGCTTTTGTTGTGTACTTCTTTAATCTGTTTCTGAATACTTTGCAGAGAAATGTTCAGAAACATCTGAGCTGTATTAAAATGATCTAGATTCTGCCTTTTGTAGTTAAACTTGAGGAGAACAAAGAGTTGAGCAAAGAGCAAAACACTCATGAGGGTGGTATACAGGGAAACAAACCATCAGTTTCAAAAGAACTTGCTGCAAGAGCTGTTTATTTATAGAGGAATGTTCCTTTTTTATTTTTATTTCATGCTTAAATATAGATTATTTTTGTATCATATATTTGGAAATATTTTGAATTTGTTTACTTGTAGTTTCAGTGCAGCAGTTGAAGTTTTTTATCCTGCCACATGTTAGTTCTCCACTCAAAGTCCAACTGGAGACCTCAGTACAGCAGCCAGTTTCCTGCTGAAATCAAGAGGAAAGCTCCATCACAAACAACTTGTGTTGAACTTCTAAAGGAGGCAATTTCGTGTTTGTTGGAATTAGATATATTTAAGATTCATTGTTATTGATGTCAGTGTTATATTTGTTGTATTGGTGTCAGTTATATTTGTAAAAGGCTCAGTCTTGTTAGGGTTTTTTTTTTTGGTGAATTTTATCTTTTATGTCTTAAGTAGTAATTCACCAATTTTTTGTTTGAACTTCTGAGTTCTCTTACCTGTTACTGACTGTCACCCTCAGCCAGGTGAGTTCATTGTGCAGAGTCCAGTGAAGGGCCCATCAAGGTGAGGGAGAGGCTGGAGCATCTTTCCTGTAAAGAAAGGCTGAGGGAGCTGGGCTGTTCAGCCTGGAGAAGGGAAGGCTCCAGGGAATTTAACAAGGGAGGCTGTCAAGAAGACAGAGCCTGGCTCTTCTCAGAGGTGCTCAGAGGAAATGGGCACAAACTGAACCACAGGAGGTTCCCTCTGAACACGAGGAAACACTTTCACTGTGGGGTTGACCAGGTACTGGCACAGAGACCCCATGGAGTCTTTCTCTTTGGAGATGCTCAGGAGTTGTGTGGACGTGGTACTGGGCAGCTGGGTCTGGGTGGCCCTGCTCAAGCAGAGGGCTTGGACAAGATGAAGTCTGGAGGACCTTCCCCACCTGCAAGGCTCTGTGATGAGCATGCAGTTTTTCTGAACAGCATGATGAGGGTTCCTTTTACATGCTCCCTAGAGTGGCTGTGAGCACTGTAACCAATTCCCTGTTTTGTTCTCCACAGGAGCATGCGTATCCAGCTGATGAACTCATGCCTTTAACTTGTCGTGGACGAGTGCGGGGTCAGGAGCCAAGTCGAGGGGATGTGGATGATGCCTTGGGAAAGTTAGTGTCTGAAATGGTCACTGTAAACATCTAGGAATAGAAGTACAACTGGCAGCCCATAAAACTTGTTTGTTCAGTTGATATGGCCAGAAACTTACACTTGTAAGAAGTATATTTATTATCATGAAGTTAACTGATATGAAATTGTACCTTAATTAAAGAAGAGAATTGACCAGTGAATGAGATCCAAAGATAATTTTTTTAACCATTCTCCAAGTATTTTCCATAGGAATACCTTCTAAATGTGGGCTGACATTTATGGTATTAGTAGTACAGGCTACAAGGGTTAATGATCAGCTGAAGAGAAAAATAAACTTATCCATGATGCTGGCCTAATAAGTGATATTTAAAGTGCTTTTTTTAAGTAGAAAGTTTTCTGAAAACAAGCAGTCAAATGATTATCATGTGTATGATAGCCTGAGGCCTTTGCTGAAGTATAAAACATTATTTCAAACATGGAAGTATTTTTTATTCTTTCTTTTAAGGGAGCATATAGTACAAAACACTCATCCCCTGGCTAGCAAAATGTAGATTTAAGGACTGGGTTTTTTTCCATGCTAAATAGAATAATCAAAAGCAAAGTTGACCTTCTCTCTATGTGTTTGTAATTGGTACCTTTGAATATGTGCAGTATAGGTCAAATTCTTTAATATAAAATAGCTGACTTTTTTTTTAATATCACTGTTTAATGTCTCTAAGCACAGTAGTGTTAATCAAAGCTGAAATACTTCTCTTAATTACTGCTTCTAATTGTCTCTATGATTTTGAGCATGTTATTTTGGCTATGTTTTGTTGTGTGCAAATGTTCTTTAGAGATTTCCATGTAATCTTGCTGCCTTGGAAGTATCCAAAGATACTGCCGATGAAAAGTGTCAAGAAAATGTATTTTTAACCCTGGTCATGTGTTCTTTTTAATGACCTTTTTTAAAGGTAACATGCTAGCATTTGAGTAAAAATACATTTCAGCCCCTTAGATGCATTAAATTATTGTATGAGGCTTTTTTTCTGTGTACAGGCTTTATTCTGTACCTTATAATTAGTTACATTATTATGTAGCAGGTTTCTTATCTAATCCTTTTTCTTGCCAGCCGCCTCATCAATTTGTGTTCTCTGCCAGTCTTTGCAATCACAAAATGACAGGATGAGGCAGCTGGGTCAATTCTATCTCCCTGGAGACCCCTGGAGCCTCCCATATTGATGTGAAATGCATCATTTCCCTTCTTTTGTTTGGAAAAAGTTGTGGATTTGTTAGGCAGTTGTGCATAGTCATTAGTTAATCGCTGTCTCCTTTAAAACAGCACTCACAGAATGCTCTTACGTCTTTACAAATTAAAGAGAATTATAATATAGGATTCATTAGAATTTGGTTATCACATGTTGCTTACATTGAAATCCTTGGTATGTGCTCCTCACTAGGCAGTTTTAACTGTTCCAAAGTGTTCACTTTTAACACCATCTTGTTCTGTAAATCCTATTCTATGTTGTGGGCGTGTCTTAGCATAGGGGCTGTTGTTGGAATTAAAACATATTTAAGATACAATTATAGATATAATTCCTGGGATGGGGAAAGGTCCCCTCAGCTTGGGATGTACTAGAAAAGCCCTGGAGAAAACTTCTGATCCTCCTTAGGGTTTTCCTGTTTCAGACAGTGTGGAGCTGACTTGATGCTCTTTTTTCACCAAATAATCACAGAATCCCAACCTGGTTTGGGTTGGAAGGGTCCTTAAAGCCCATCCCATGGGCAGGGACAGCTCCCAGTAGCCCAGGTTGTTCTGAACCCCTGTCCAGCTGGGCCTTGGACACTGCTGAAATAGTTCTTTATTTTAGAGTAAATAAAGTAGTTCTTTATTTTAAGCCTACCACTTGCTAGTGTTGGAAGTTTCTGTTAGGACAAATTTAGCTTGGAATGGCTTTTGATCTCAACATTTTTCCTTTTTTTTTAAAAAACAAGTGAAATTGAGGCCAGAAAAAGACTTAAGCTTTTATGCTGGATTTCTTAATAGATTTGATTGGAGACAGGAAATAAAAATTAAATTTGATTACTATAAGTTAGAAAGCTTTGCAGTAAATAAATGTATCTGCAATCATAGCTTCTTTGTCAGCTCCTATTCTGGTCACTATCAAAGGGGAGAAACTTAGAGCTTTTGATACTACACATGTTGAATACAACTAATTTTTTGCAGCTGGTGGTCTGTGAGAATTTAGTTTCTTCCCTGGGATCAGTTACTATTAAAAATCACTTAATTCCTACACATTGAGATCTACAGCAAATCTGTTCTAAATTTTCTTTCGTAGGTTTTCACTGACCTTAATTGATACCTTGGACACTCTTGTGGTAAGTTTAATCTCTTGATAAGCTTTGATAAAACAAAGGGATTGTCTTCTGATGCTCAGACTTATTTTTATATTTCTTTTTCATGACCGTTGATCTTTTGGCTCCGTTTGAAGTGACTGTTGCTTGTGGGAACTTTGAAGTGTTGTGAGGATGGTGTTTGGAGTTGCTTGTAATAAAACTACAGCAGTTCCTTCACATTTCATTGATGCTTTTTTATATGGCTTTTTTTGGCTCTAACTTAACACAAAGGAGTTTGCTTTCCCTTACAGCTTAAATCAAGAGGCTCATTTAGTGGTGGGCATCTCTTAGTACTGATGTACTGATGTATTTCTGGTTTTAGTTGAGTGTACATATTTCTTGGGTAACTTTGTGTGCACTGAAATATCCTGTATTCAAATACACTGTGACTGCATTAACTGTACTGGAACTGAATACCTGCTCACTGTTGTATTCCAGGTGTTAAATAAAACCAAAGAGTTTGAAGAGGCTGTAAAAAAAGTAATAAAGGATGTTAATTTAGATAATGACATAGTTGTGTCTGTCTTTGAAACCAACATAAGAGTCCTTGGGTGAGTAACCTTCGTTTTCAAAACTCCTGAAAATGTGGATTTTAGTCAGTGTCTTTAAAAGACCTTTCTTTGCTGTTCCTCCTGTTTGAAATCGTTGTCCCTTTTTCAGTTTGCCTGAGAGTGGTTTTAAAATGCAAGGCAGGACTTGCTGCAGTGGTACAGGATCAAGCTGCCCCCTGTGTCACTGCTTCAGGCACAGCTTTGCTGATTAAGAACCCCATGTGCATGATGAGGGAGCAGTGGGTTTGCTTAAGAAAACAGGCTTGCAAATGGCTCTCTTCAATACTTGAATGCCAGATTTTGATGCCTGGGGTCATAGATTATTTCAGCTTGGGAGGGACCTCTGGGGCTCAGTGCAGGATCAGAGCATGTAATTTTGAGTTATACGCCCATTTTGGAGGTCTCGGTTGCTGTTCCTGTCTAATACTGATGCATCAATGATAAGCAAGAAGAATTGCTTCCAAAACACTGGTAGCTAACCTCGATTATAATGGGAATTGCATCAGCAGTCTAAAAACTAGGGCCACAGTTATGTACATGTCATCTAAATTGTAGAGAGTTGTCCTTGCTGTTCAGATGAACATACGTTTTGAGATGTGGATAATTTCTCTTGTGTTTAGAGGTCTCCTAGGTGGGCACTCAGTGGCAATTATGCTGAAAGAAAAAGGTGAATATATGCAGTGGTACAATGGTGAACTCCTGCACATGGCAAAGGAACTGGGCTACAAGCTTTTACCTGCTTTTAACACCACTAGTGGTCTCCCTTATCCAAGAGTAAGTTCTGTTTCTGTAATGCAGGATTACAGCTGTAATCAAGACTTTTGTTGTTTTGATTTTATATCTGTTTCCAAAATAATTTCTATATTTATTACGTGGACAGAAAATTGAAGGCTGATAAATTGCAGCTACTCTCAGGAGCCAGGAGTAGTGAGATACTTACAAAACTAAATTTCCAGGAGCACTTGTGATGTCTGAATTCCTGCTCTGTTGCTAAAAAAATTGGTCGGATTGGATTTTGAGAGTGTATTCTCTTATTCAAATGTCTAATGAGCCAGGCAACAAGTTCTTGTTTGGGAGGGTTGAGATTTTGAGTATTTGTGGATAGTTTTCTGTGCATGTCTAAGCTGGCAGAGCAAAACCAAAGGGGTCTGTTTTTTCTTGTCTTTAGAAAGAGCATAGATCATATACTTGCTATAGAATCATAGAGTGATTGTTTCAGCTAGGAAAAATAAAGATGTTAACCTCTTCTTTTCTCTAGGTTAACTTAAAATTTGGTGTAAGACATCCAGAAGCACGAACAGGAACAGAAACTGATACCTGTACAGCTTGTGCTGGTACCTTGATCCTTGAGTTTGCAGCTTTAAGCAGATTCACAGGAACATCTATATTTGAGGTTTGCTTTCCACCTTAATTTTTGCCTTCAGTCTTTAGCATTCTGTTTACATTTTGTAATTTTGGAAAAAACAATTCTGAGTTCATGAAATGGATGTCTTAGCTGTGCTGCACAAAAACATTTGTAAATGTTGAGATTGGTAGTGTTTGTGGGCTTCCTTCTAAGGTTTTTTTTTTTTTTTAAACCTTTTTTTAAATCACAGGAAGTAGTTTTGGTTGAAAATAGTTAGAGTAATATAGAAGCAAACAAGATAAAGATTCTGGAGATTAGTTCCGAAATTGTTAGACATGAAACATCCTATTCCTTTCCTAGCATCTTATTTAAAACAGCCAGAAGAATTCCGGGGTTTAGTGTCCATGTTTCCCTAATTCCATGTTGTCGTTGTTGCAGGAATATGCCCGGAAGGCGCTGGATTTTATCTGGGAGAAGAGGCAGCGCAGCAGCAACTTAGTGGGGGTCACCATTAACATCCACACTGGGGACTGGGTCCGCAAAGGTGGGCTCTGACCTCACACAGCCCCAGCGTGCTTACCTGATATTAATGGGATAGGCCTGGCTCTGCTCTGAGAGAGCACAGCCCTCTCTGGTAGACAAACTGGTTTTATTCATTGCAAAGTGTTCCCTGATCCTCTTTAACACTGACATGGAAATGCCTTGGGATGAATTTTCAGAGACTTTGCTATAAATACATAGGAGGAATATAAATAGGACAGGAGAAGTGATGTCCTGTGAAATAAGTGTCTTCAATTCATGTCTGCCCATATTATTATGTACACTGGTAGTGCAAAGCCTTTGGCATAGACACGCAGTATTGTGACTCTGCTTCCATCTGTGCCTTAATTCCAGCGAAAGGAGGCTTTTCCTTTCACTGGAAGAGCCTTTAAAATCGAAGTGGGAAAATACCCATATCATTACTTAAAGTAAACCCACCTTTTTATTTTTGCCTGTTTCTAGATAGTGGAGTTGGAGCAGGAATAGATTCGTACTATGAATATTTATTAAAAGCCTATGTCTTGCTGGGAGATGACAGTTTCCTGGAAAGATTTAACACGGTAAGTTAACACGTTGCTTAGGTTTGTGCCTTCTGCGATACAAATTACAGAGTAATTGTGTTGTCGGCTGTTAGCCTGAGAAGGGATCTTTAGCAGAATTTTTGTGGCTTCTGCTGTGTTTAGTGCCAGCTGTTTTTACTGAGGGTTCTTGCTAGTCTTGGGTGATTAGCTGTCACCTGAGCAGTTATTTTAACCCCATCCAGTTAAAATCAGAACCTTCTAGGCCTTTATCCATGTTCCCAGTATGGGAGAAGATGTATTTCCAGATCATCTAGGAGAGTGCAATCCTGCAAATGTTTTTGTAAAAGCATGTAAGGGCCTCTTCTTCCAAGCCATTGTAAAATTTCATTCTGTCCTGAGGCAACAAAAAAAATCAAAACTCTGGATCTTGCTCTGCACTGTAGTTCCTCAGGCCTAGGATACGTGTAAGTATACAAGCTGAAAACTACACTTAGATTTTTTTTAATGCATAAATTACTGAGCAAGTTGGTCAGCATCATAATTCTTTCATAAAAGCATTATTTCTTTGAAAATAGCAATAGCCATTAAAAAGATCTTAGATCATAAAATGATTTTATATCATATACCATGATTTTTAAATTAGAAGTGGAATAATTCCATGGTTAAAGGCCTGTTGTAACAATTTAAGTGTAATGATGATTTCATGGTCCTAGGGGCAGCCCCCAGTGTTACATTTTCCTTGAGCTAATATCTGTTAAGTGTTTCCTGTCAGTTCGGCTCATGTGCTCAAGATTGCACCTTCTGAAAACCAAGTTTAGGACTAGAAGGAATGTGGAAAGTGACCCAGTGGGTTTAAAAGTTCTTCTGAGCTGTCTGGTCCAGCTGCTTTGTTTGGGTTTTTTAGCGTCCTTTTCCTCCTGAGATCCATATGCTTTGGAGTTCGCTGTTCAGAGAAAGCAATTTCAGCTTTCTTTAGTGTGCACTTTAAAATTCAGCCAAAACAAATGTGCCTTAACTGTGATAGTTCCTGGTTTATCACATGGCTGCTGAATATATTTTTGTGTATGTGTATTCCTTGGAAATGTGGTAAGTTTTGCAAGTGTGATACGGTGGAGCTTTTCAGTATTTACTACACTGATTTTAGTTTGCAAAACTAGAGATTAGTGGCACTCCCAAATGTAGTAATGATTGGGAATGTAGTACTGGCTTTTCCATTCAAATGTGATGCCAGTCTGGTGATCCATCTGTCTTCTGGGGAATGAATTGATACCCAAACTCCTGTTTTTCCTGATGTTTGGCAGCACTATGATGCCATAATGAGATACATCAGCCAGCCACCTCTTCTCCTTGATGTTCACATTCATAAACCAATGCTAAATGCTCGGACCTGGATGGATTCTTTGCTTGCTTTCTTCCCTGGATTGCAGGTAAGGTGTAAACCCATGTAGAGATGGTTTTAATAAAAATGAAATTGTTAACTAGGTTGAATATATGATTTTCAAGTCAAGCTTAGTAATTTGATTTTCAGAAATATGGAGGGAACATTCCTGGAAGTGTCCAAGGCCAGGCTGGTCAGGGCTTGGAGCAGCCTGGGATAGTGGAAGGTGTCCCTGCCCATGGCAGGGGATGGCACTGGATGGGCTTTAAGGACCCTTCCAGTCCAAACCATTCTGGGACTCCGTGATTTCTGTACTTAATCTTCCAGTCACTTCAACACTATGATGCAAGTTAATGTGCTTTTCTGGCTGTGTTGAATATCAGGAAAAGAAAGTTCATGTAATTTGCTTCTTTCACTCCTAGTGATGAGAATACCCCAATTGAGCTGCCTTTTTACTAGTAACCAGTTTTCTAGTTTGTGTGGCACTGGCATCTTTAAGATAAGCTAAATGACACTTTCACCCCATTTGTTTGTAAATGTCAGAGGTCCTTGTTCTACGTAGGAAATAATTTTAATGAGTTCAATGATTTTGCTTAAAAAACTCTTAAAGAGTATCTGTGACTTACACTGATAGGGATTAATAATTACAGTATATCATTATTAATTACAGAGTGACTGCTCTGTAGTTTACATGAACACACCGTGAGTGTTTTTAACCTTGACTAGTATTCCTGTGTTTGGTGAATTAGTGTTACTTTTATTTTTCGATTTTAGGTGTTGAAGGGTGATATTAGACCTGCTATTGAAACACATGAGATGCTGTATCAGGTTATAAAAAAGCATAACTTTCTTCCAGAGGTAAGGTAGTAGTTTTTTGATTTTGTAAATCAGAAATTTGTATTTTTGATTGTGTAAACTGATTCTTACCTCAATTTGAACAGTTGCAGATGCCCATTTGAAAAACTAGCAGGTGTATGTTATTAAAATCAAAGCCTCATTTCCACAGCATTCTTATGTGATTTGCAGTTCTGCATGTCTGACAGCTGAGAGAACATTCTGAGATTTTCTGTATCTTTGAAAGTCAGCACACAAACTTACTGCAGATGCTGCAAGTCTTTGAGCAAGTCCATTATGCACAGAAAAGCTTGTTTACCTGCTGAAGTGTATGTCTTTAATCTGTGATGACCCAGATGATACTTGAAAGCTTCTGACTCCAGGTTTAATTTTGACTTTCCTCTAATGTAAGCTTATTTCTGTTAGAGAACATTTTAATTTAGCATCACATTCACCTAGTGTGGTTATTGAGAGCAAAGAACACTAAGCACTGGAGTGATTTGTTTTTTATGGAGGGCTTTTAAAATGGTGTCATGTGGCTCTTTATGGGGTTTTTGGTTGGGAATTTATACTCGTGAAGGAAGCTGTAAAAGGTCAAGTAGTTGTATTTAAGCCAACAGACCATCCCCTAAGCAAAGAATTGGTTTAAACCTTAGTGTGAAGTAGTAGTGAATATATGACACTGAAAAAAGAAGTGGTTTTTCCCAGTGCACATTAAGAGTGAATAGATAGACTAGGAAATTTTTAGGTATCTGACTTCTAGCCTGTGGTATTAATTTAGAAACAGCTGCTTAACCATCTGTCAGTGTGCAGTGACACTTGACTGCACTGGAAGAGTCAGGTGGTAGGTATGTTTACAATAATGGTATTTATCAAAGCTAGGCTGGTTATACAGTTAACACAGAATTCAAATAAACCTGTGTTTGGTTTGCATGCCTGCACTTAGTTTTGTGTGTTCTTTTTCATCCTCAGGCATTCACAACAGACTTCAGAGTTCACTGGGCTCAGCATCCTCTTAGGCCTGAATTTGCTGAAAGCACCTACTTCTTGTATAAGGTACAGTCTCATTCCCCTGACCTTTGAACACTTTTTCTTGCACCTAGAATTTTGTTGCGGTTTTATTTCAATACAGAATTGAGTAGCATCTCTCCAGCTTAATTTATCCACTGGAGCCAGGTTAGGCTATAAACAAGATGTAATGGTAATAAAAACTTTTTTGTTTTATTTTATAGGCTACAGGAGACCCTTACTACCTAGAAGTAGGAAAAACCCTCATTGAAAACTTGAACAAGTATGCCAGAGTTCCCTGTGGGTTTGCTGCAATGAAGGATGTTCGTACAGGAAGTCATGAAGACAGGTAAAGTTTACACAGTTATCTTTTTAAATATAAAAATACAGAGAAAATCAAATTGCCCTTTGTAATTGAATTAATTGATATTCAAGGAGCTGTCTTCAGTCTGATAACCAAGTCTTAAGTTACCCATTTGTAATTGTATTGAACTGTAAGTGCATTGAAACAATCTGTAAACTCTTTCAGTAGGGTTGTAAGGTGCTCTGTAAAATTATTTTTAGTTCAATAACCTTTCATTTGTCTGAGAGCAATAGATGAATTACGTTCAAACTAAATATACTTCAAATCTCTAAGTTTGTCAGGAGGGTTTTGTTTTTTCTGTGATGCTTTTTTGTACTGAATATGCTGAATCGTTTCCCTCCAAACACAGCTTCTTCCAGGTGGAAGGAATGCTAATGGAATTATGTCCAGCAGTAATAGTCATGAAGTCTTCAGAGGTGGAGCACTAGGAATATTTATTTTACTGATGTTCTAGAAATGAGATCTCCCTAAAGGACATCCCCTTTTTTTCCATAGGATGGACTCATTCTTCCTGGCCGAGATGTTTAAATATCTGTACCTGCTGTTTGCTGATAAGGAGGACATGATTTTCGATATTGAAGATTATATCTTCACTACGGAAGCTCATCTGTTGCCACTCTGGCTCTCCACTACAAACCAAACTATCTCTAAAAAGAATACAGTATGTAACAGCTGCAGTCTAAATCAATTTCTGTGGTACACTTCCTTTTTTTTGAGGGGAAATGGAAGTAAAATCAGGAAAGATCATAGTTTGAGGAAGTGCAGCAGTTTGAACATGTTGTTTAATAGGCACTGTTTTGTCATATTAACAGTGCCAGTCACAAGAGTAGGAATAATGATTGGATTCTGCACTGCTGAACCTTGAGATAAAAGATAGGAATTATTAGCAAGATTTGAAAAGAAAATAATTCCCCATTTCTGTATAAATTGGAAGACAACAGAGTAGGATATTTTTGTCCCCATCTTAATTTTTATTATTTTTCCTGAAACCTAAGTTTTTCTTGTTTGTTTTAGCACATGAACAACTTTAGAGAGGTTTTTTGAGAGAGCTGTGGAGTTAATTTGACAAGGTACACCTGCAGACAGATTTGGGCTGTTTAATCACTTAGGTCCATGCAGTAGGCACCTATTGCGTAAATGTGAGAACACTTGCAGGCTTGTAAATTACTTAACCTTCCAAAATAACCTGAAGTAATAGAGCTGTGCTGTGAAGCATCTTGAATCCTCACTTTTTTTTTTTTTTTTTTTTTTTTAATTTTTATTTCATGGTCAGTAAGGTGACATAATTAGTCTGTAAAGCAATAAGAAAAAGGAAGAAGAGAAAGAGAAAATGGTGTCTGAGACATCAAGGACACAAATTCCCTTCTTTGTGCATCTATTTTTAACATTTCCTAAGAGTTTTACAATAATGCCTGGATCAGAGGAAAAGGCTTATATTGCATGTCAAGCCATGTGTCCTGGAAAAATCACCCTGTTTGATGGACTTTAGCGTTAAGCAGTGACAAATTTTTATTTATCTGAACTTAATGTTGAACACCTATTATGTTTCAGTAGGTCATGGGTTTGGTGTTAAATGTTTCTTCAGGGTGGAAATCCCACACCCTCTCTGAAATGTTCTTTCCCTGAGAATTTATCTTTCCTCTTTGAGTTTTGGAAACAGGCTATTTTCTGAACTAAGCAAGAAGTTTTCTGAGGGTCTGAAGGAGTATTTTATATGACTTTTGTTCCCATGTAAGAATTTAATACTTTTGATACCAGCAGGGTTCCCACAGCTGGTGCTGGCCTAACTGGGTTTTTTCTTTTGAGAACTGCAAATGCTAATGAAAGGTAATAGGATAGAATAAATTGCTCAATGCAGTTTTTTAAGCTCTTTGAGTCAAAGCTGCAAGTGGGCATAATCCAAGTAAGAAAAACCCACTGAAAATGGTGTCAGGTGGCTGAAAGACTGTGACGTCTGGTGTTCCTCTTTTATGGAATTTTATCTGAACAGATGGAATGTGTAAATGGTTTTTAACATAAATACAGTGCTATTAAAACAAACTGTGAGGGAGATACTTGTTGCTATCAACCCTACATCCTGTTTGTATTTGCTCTCATAAACAAGAAAGGTCATGTCTTAGTAACAGCCCTTCAGGTCTTGGGTTTTAGGGAGCCTTTAAATACTTGATCTTCATTGGCCCATATGTTGCAAACAGGAGGGGTGAGTCTGTTCAGGTAGATAAATACTACATTAATTTTTATATGTTATAAAATGAGCTGGTTATCTATAACCAGTTATTTGCTAAGCTAAGGACATGCTAAATGTGGCTCTAAACCACAAGACATGTTCCACATGATTTCACATGTTACAAACCAGCAATTTGTGCAGATGTTCACTCTGCCGTCTTTCCTGAAAATAGAAACTGTTTGAATTATATAGAGATTCATCCTTGCTCATCCAGACTTGCAAGTCTCTGTGGCTCCTGAGGAGGAGAATCTTTTATTCACATGAAAAGATGTGATATTTTTAGTCAGAATGACCTAAAGCCTGCAGCTGGTTGCTTGCTGTAAAGCGAGTATCAGGTGAAACCAGAACTACTCCCTTTACCTGTCCAGCACATAAAATATAGGGCACTGGCTTTGTCATGAGCAGGCTTGAGAAGTACTGTCTGCCAGCAGAGGACTAGCTGTTTCTGCAAAAAAAAAAAAAATCTATAAGCTGTATATAAATTCAGTAAATTGCAAATTAGAATGGGTGTTATATTCATCTGTCAAGGGGTTGCAGTGCACTATCTCCCCTCAATTGCACTCAGCTGTCACATGTCCCCAAAACATAGATTACTTAAGTTAGATTTATCTGTTGATGTTCTTTATGTAAAACTATAACCTGCGTTTTTTAACTCTGCATCTTTCATTTTAGAGCACAGAGTACACAGAGCTGGATGATAGCAACTTTGACTGGACCTGTCCAAACACCCAGATCCTCTTCCCAAATGACCCCATGTTTGCCCAAAGCATCCGTGAGCCTCTGAAGAATGTGGTGGATAAAAGCTGTCCCCGGGGCATTTCCAGAGCGTAAGATGGATGTTTCCTCTCTTTCTGTTAGCACAGGACTGTGTGGAGCAGGGTCTGCTCTGCAGGGAAGGAGAAGTGTGAGGTGTGCTGGAGCTGGCAGTCCTTTTGGGATGGGCCAAAGGCATGATTCCTGGTCACAGGAAAAATCACTTTGGATTTCTCTAGCATCCTCAGCAAGATGTAGTTTGTTTCCAGCTGGAATTAGCAAGTCTTTCCAAGCAAAAGGAGCTGAATGAGCTGCATACCTTGGCTGTAGCTGCTACTTGGAGTATTGCAGGAAGTGTGTGTCTCCGATTTGTAAAATTAATTTCTACAGTCTCCTGAACAGTTCTCGAAGTTTTCTTTGTAGTAAGGAAATTATGCTGCTACATATAACTGCACCTGTTTTGAGGAGTTCAAGGCAGTGTTAAGGCTGAAGAAGTTTGTCCTGATCACCTCTTCTATATTTGTATTTCATGAATAAAACTGAATTGCAACTGTATGGGGCAAACTGGGTTTGGTAAGTGTTGCAATAATGAAGGCTATTTACAAGTGAGAGAGGGTATATGACAGTTTTGTTATCAATACTAAGGGGGGTATAAAACTATTGATAGTATAGACAACTTTAAAAAAAAAGATAACTTGATTGAGAAGTTGCATTCCACTGAAGTTTGCACTCAGCTTGCACTCTTGTACCAAGAATTCCAGCCTTGTGATGGTAGGGATAACACTACAGTTCTGTTTCATGGATAATCTGATTTTTAAAGCTTTTATCTCTGATGTCTTTTGGCAGAGAAGACAGTTTGGGAAGTGGACCAAAACCACCGTTGAGAGCCAGAGATTTCATGGCCAGTAATCCTGAGCACCTGGAGATCCTGAAGAAGATGGGAGTCAGTTTGATCCACCTGAAAGATGGACGAGTACAGTTAGTGCAGCATGCAGTGCAAGTAAGATGACCTGGCAGGATTGTATATTACAGAGCTCTCAGCAAAGTCCTCCTAGCAATGATACTTGACACCTGGAGCTTCATGAGGGACAGCCACCCTGTGGAAGGAGGCACATGAGCTGGATATTGTAGCTATATTTAGCAGGCTGATGCTTGTTAATATTTTGCCTCAGCAACACTTTTAACCTTCCACTAAATTAGGTAGAGGCTGCTCATGTTAAAGTGATGTAGCCAACAGCATCTTGGCTGAAAACACGGCTTTCATCGTGAGATACTTCCATCTCTTTATGAGGTCTATATATTTGTATATTTTCAGTCTCTTGGGTGGTGCAAGTGCTAAATCTTTTGTGAAATGATGCATGAGTGGAAGTGAGCATCCAACCTGTGTGTTAAAGTCTTTGTAGCAGTGGTCCAAGCAAACACAACTTCAGTTTCTTTTCCCCCAAGTTCCTCAAACATTTAAGATAAAATTGTTTATTGATTCTTTTCTCTGCAGGCAGCAAGTTCCCTGGATGCTGAGGATGGCTTACGGTTCATGCAGGAAATGATTGAACTCTCCAGCCAGCAGCAGAAAGAGCAGCAGCTCCCTCCTCGTGCTGTTCAGATTGTTTCCCATCCCTTCTTTGGCAGGGTGGTCTTAACTGCTGGGCCAGCGCAGTTTGGAATGGACTTGTCCAAACACAAAGCAGGGGTATGTGAGATGTGGGTGTGTCCGTTCCTTTCCTGTTGCACAAGCCTCAGCTTTTCAGTACTGGATGTTGGAGGGCATCCAGCTGATCAGTTAATTACAGTGGTTAAAATGACAGGGCCCAGTGCTTACAGTGATAGCAATGACAGTCATGGGGATGGGTGGCTTATCTGTGCTTCCTCCTGAGTCATCAGCCATGGTTTAGGATTTAAAACACATGCACAGCATGAGTTGCAAAGCAAGCTTACCCAAGTCTGCAGTGCACAGTTGAAGAGTTGGTGATTTAGGGGAAGCTTCCCTCCTATGTGAGCCAGGAGCTGGCAGAAGCTTTTTAGAGTTAGAGCAAGTTGTTCTAATGAAAGCTTTTTTAGAAGGCTCTATGTAGATGGAAGAGGGCAGTACCACAGAGGCTGGGGTCCCTATGGGAAGCAGTAGGAAAACCCATGTTGCAGCCCCAAAGAGGAGTTCCAGACTAGCAGTTCATAGGAGAAAAATTTCCAGAAACAACACTTCCCAGGTGTTGACAAACCACACTGATTATGAGAATTAGGTTTTCATTCAGTCATTCTTTGCATCTAGAGCTCCAGTTTCAGGGCACAGATTGTCTGCACTGACACAAGACAACACTAAATGCACTAGAGTGACCAAAGGAACAAAAATACTTGGGAATATTTCACAGGTGTGACCATAGTGCTCTAATTCTCTCTTTATTTTTCTATTTTCCAAACAGACAAGAGGATTCGTTGCAACCATTAAGCCATATAATGGATGCTCAGAGATCACTAATCCTGAGGCAGTGAAAGAGAAAATTGCTTTGATGCAGAGAGGCCAGTGTATGTTTGCTGAAAAGGCACGAAACATTCAGAAAGCTGGAGCAATAGGAGGCATTGTCATTGGTAAATACAATTCCAAGTTCTTAATTTGTGTAAATGTAACCTAATTTTACAGATTTGAAGATACAGGAAAGCTGACAAGCTTTAAGCTGAGAAGCACAGCAATTGTGCTTTCAAAAGATGAAGATATATTTGGGGTTTCTCTGGTTCTCTGCAGACACAAATTGGGATGGGGTGTTGTCAGTGATTTTGCAGATTAAAAATTGTTACTTTAAGGATTGCAGGGTGCTGTCAGTACTAACTGCTGAGGAAGAATGGGGTTAAAAATGAGAAGTGGAGGAAAACACAACAGGTTGGGATTTGCTGTGAAGTGACTGGGCAGGGGAGGCTGCTCCAAGTTCCAACTGATCTAATGGGAAGTTTGCCCTTCCTCTGGTGTGCTCTGCCTAGATGACAATGAGGGCAGCAGCAGTGACACAGCCCCTCTCTTCCAAATGGCTGGGGATGGCAAGAAACAGATGACATCACCATTCCCATGCTCTTCCTCTTCAACAAGGAAGGGAACATCATCCTGGATGCCATCCGGGAGTATGAGGCTGTGGAGGTGCTCCTTTCTGATAAAGCAAAAGACAGAGGTAAGGTTAGAGGTGATTTATGTAAATCTAGCTCCCATCTGTGCCATGGCACAGTGGAAGATGGCCAGGAATGATCTGCACTGCAGCCCAGAGGTGCTGTGGTTTTTTGTTTGACAGTGGAATTAGATTTTATTAACCAAGCCATTATCTGAGAGATATCATTGATGTCCACTCCCCCCACGAGGTAACATCCAGAAATGCTGTTCCTAAATGTCACTTTGGCTTATGAGAAAATCCAGCCTTTTGGATTGCTTTTGAACCATTTTTGTCATCAGCTGCTTTGAAGTAGCATCAGGAACAGCTTGTTTCCAGTGCCCTACATTGTGAACACATCTCCTTCACCAAGATCCCCAGTGATGCTGTTCCTGGGACCCAAAAGGAGAGAGACAAGTGCTAGAACTATTTTGTCTATCTAAGAAGAAGTGGTTAACATGAGAAATAAGGCTGCTGACCTCAGATGTTTCATGGGTATTCTTGTATAATGCAAGAAAATTGCAAGCTAATACATTCCCAGTTGAAATGTTTGAATGCAGCAGAAAATTCCAGATTTTCCTCTTGTAAGCCTTCCTTGTAGCACCGCTGTGCCCAAGCAGGGTAGGTAAGAACAAGTATCTCTAGAAAATCAACCTGTTTGCAAAGGGGATATGCCAAAATCTTGTCTTATTTCTTCCTAACTTACAAATCCCTCCTGTTTATAACTGTGCTAAGTGCTCTTACAAAATGCTAAACACAAGGTAGCTCTGCCTTTAAAAGTTTGTAATCCATATCTGCTTCTTCCCCCTCCTTGTGCTTCCGTTTGGAATCCCAGCAACAATCTTTAAAGGTAAAATGATTCCAAACTACATTATTGATAGCAGTAAGTATCCCATGTCAACAGTGCCATGTGTAGTTAAATTCCCTAAAAATCCTGAAATACCAGTGTTCTGCTTATAGCTATAGACATCAAACCCAGAGAAATCTGCATGACTAAATTGGGCAGTTGTTGGGAGCTAAGCCTGGATATGGGAGATGACTTGTTTCTTGCTTTGAATGGGGAAGGCTCTAGCTTTGACTTTCACAAATACACAGTTCAGTAAACTTTGGAAATTGTGTTCAGCTCCCATGTGCTCAGATGAGGGATCCTGGTGGATCTGGGAATGCTTTAAAATCCAGCATTAAAGCTCAGTGCACGCAGTGGATATTTGCTTAAGGCTGAAGGAGGGTAACTGGCACTGACCCACAAGTCAGTCCTGAAGTTTGAGAAAGCAAAATGAGCCTCAGTGTATTGTTTGCCCTCATTTAAAATGTGTTTAAAAAAGGCTTCCTTCCTACCCATCTGTAAAATATATTCCTCAGTACCAATGAATTTTCATATCACTGGAAAGTTTGCTCTTTCTTGAAGAAATAAGGCCAAGGGAAGTGACCTTCATTTTGGAATACATAATAAAATGTTGCATTTTTACGGTTAACTTTTTTTTTTTCCTTCCCTTTTAAAGACTTGGAAATGGAGAATATGGACCAGAAATCATCTGAAAATGATTCACATAAAGCAAATTCCGAGGAAGCTTCTTCAGAATCTCAGGATGCTGGAGCAGTGAGTGAGGAGCCCGGAGGAGGAGAGAGCTCTGCTGTTGGTGACCCTGCTCCCTTGTCTCCTGCCAGCACAGACAGTGCCAGTGTTCCCATGGCAGATCAGGATCCCTGCGCCTCTGGACCTGCAGAGGCCAGTGCTCCGGAGCCAGCATGTACACCAGGGGACAGCCAGCCTCAGGAACAAAACACCCAGACAGAGGCCAGTTCCAAAGCTCACTGGGATAGAAAAGTCCAGCCTATGGAATCCATATTAGCAGACTGGAATGAAGATATAGAAGCATTTGAAATGATGGAAAAGGATGAGCTATGACTTGTAATAATAACTTATTTGTTAATAAACAAATGGAGACCTCTTTGGGTAGAAGTGAGGCCCTGATATCCAAGAAAACATATTCAGTATTGGGATGAGCAACCAGGTGTCACCTGGAAAACAACACAGAATTCCAGCACAGGCTCTTTGTATGTTTTAATTTTTCCTGTTTAAAAATGGGAATGTGCAATCAAAGCATTTGTGTGGCCCCATGGCTGGTGCTGTGCCCCAGGTAGGGATGAGCCTGACTCGTGCCTTCCAGGCTCCAAGGGGACTCCTGGGGCTCTGGGAAGCAGGATTTGAGCAGGGTGGGGTCACAGACCATGGAACGGTTCTTGATGGGGCACCCACCCCTCCCCAGCTGAAAGCCTTCCTTACAGCAGCGGGGAATTGTTCCCAGGTATTTGCACAGCTGGAAGCAGTCTGGTTTTTCTGACATATCACAGTGCTGCTCATCACTCCTTGCTCCCCTTACCACGAGGAACCACACGGGGACCTGGGAGTTCCCTCCTGCTCTGCTTCCAGCTGGAGGAATTGTACAAACCAAAGGGAGAGTGTGAGCAGGTCCCATCAGGGAGGCTGGGCCAGCAGGGGCCACCAGGAAAAGGTGTGGGAAGGTCCTGTTGGAGGCTGAGGGGAAGCAGACAAAGCAGGTGTTGAGTCCCAGGTGTTCCCCTTGACCTCCCAGGTGGAAAAACTCCAATCTGCCCTGAAATCTGAAAGAGTCTCTGAAAGGACACAGTTCCGTCAGCTGTATCAAAACCTTTTTCTGCAAGTTTGACTTCCAACAGCTTGACTCCATTTCTCTTTTTATATACAACTCGAGTATGTGGTGTTTCAGGCAGGGAGGCTGGGGCCACTGGGGGAGAGCAGCAGTTCTGGCTGTTGGGTTGATAGTTCAGAGTCCAGGGCTGTTACTCCAGGCTCTGGAGTTTGTTACAGGTAAGTGGGAGTCTGAGTTTCTTATCCACATTATATTTAAGTAAGAATGGGGAAGTTCAAACAACATAGAAGCATTTTGACTGTGTCCAAAGAAACTGCCAAAAACTAATCACCTTGATTTATATAAACTGCTTTTAGTGACTTGTGGTTCAAAAAATGGTTTTATATTAAAGAATAAATGAACACTGCCTATATGCTGCACCAGGCTAAAAATGCAGGTTTATGTTCATCATTGCAATGGAGTAAATAAAGAGGAAGCCCCACTCTGGACTGCACCTTTGATTTAGCTGGTGAAATTACATGTGCTGAATATGCAACTGTTAATTAGAACAGCCATATATTACACAGTATTTATACTCTGTACAGTGAGCAGAGCAATCCCAGGCAATGTGTACTCAGCCACACTTGCTTTCAAAAGTCTCAGAATGCACAGGCACCTTTTGAGAGCATGGCAGTCCATCTAGATATCATCCAGAACTTTAAATCACCAGGGTAGGAGTGAATTCGAGGAGGAATAGTGAATAAGTGTCCTTTGAAAGAAATTAGCTCTTAAATGGATTTGTCATTTGCACAAGTAACTGTCTGGAGGTTTGGACTTGAAGGAGCTGGGGGTTTTCAGTTGGGAATGTGTTTATTTATGGGTTTTGTTACCTAAGTTCATAGATAACATTTGGCCATGGGAGCCTTGTAAGTGTCCTTGGTTCCTTGGAGCCCTGGGAGTGCCAGGCCATGGCCAAGTGCAGGATCAAACCGTGCGGTGCAGATCAAACGTTTTCACTCAGAGAATTCTGTTGATCTGTCAGTGCTCAGTGCCACAAAAGGAGCATCTTTGTTTCCATGCTTTTTGACATGGACATCATCTTCCTCCTTGGTAGCTCTTTTGGTGGAAATAGAGTTACTTTTATATCCCTCAATATAGCAGCTAAAGGTTTTCTTTTTTTAACTTGCAGGTTTAGGTGTAGATGTCAAATTTTATTAAAACATTAACTTTCCTTGCCATCACCAGCTAATTTTTAGTAACTGCTTTCTCCACCTGTTAGTAGAGCAGCAGGCATTATCTTTCAGGGATCTCAGAACTCCATATGGATTTAGGGGGCAGCGTTTTGATGGTGACCTACCTCAGCTAACTGTTGCCTCCTTCCTTTTGAAGTGGTTTTTATTTCATTTAGTTCTGCTTCACCTTTGAAACCATCACAAGAGCCATAGCTTTGTTTACAGAACTGAATCAGGCAAGGTTGACCTTTTGGGAAAGAGGATTAAATTGGGGGAACAGTTTTATTCAGGTTATTTTCACTTTGTATTTCCTTATGAAGACATAGGCTTTAGTTTAACCTGTTCATATCATTCTGGAAAGAATTCAGTTTTCTGATGCTATCATCTTAAAAAGCAAAAGAATGTATTTGTCAAAAAGAAAAACCCTTTTGGGGAGGGGAGAGAGTGTTCTTCCCAAATGTTTGGAAGTCTGCTCCCTGCATATGGAATATTGCTCATAGATTGTTAATCAGGAATCACCCTTTGTGTATAGCATTGTGCATTTCTTTGTATGGTATTGAACACTGAAGAATTCAGGAATCACAGCTGCACCTAGCACTTATTCCATGCCATGTAATTCTGATCAGCCAATAATTTCTTATTTGCTCTTAGAGGAATCTTCTTAATTGTTTACATTTATTGTTTCTTAATGAAGTCTGAGAATGAGCCCGGCTTGGTTCTCCTCCTCCTGCCAGTGTCCCTGAGTAGGCACCAATGAGTGTGTGTTGAGAGGTGAAAAACAGGACATCTTATGCAACAGGCATCAGTCAGAACATAGAAAACAAACCATTCTGTGAATGAAAACTGTATGTTCAGATTTTATAAGATTTTCGGTTTGTTTTTTTTTTTAGCCAGACCAATTTACAGACGTATATTTTCTTATGGAAGATGTCTAATAACAGGTGCTGTAACACTATTGTTGGGTTTTACTCTCTGGTGATAAGCATACACAATATTTCTAAGGGCAACTATGTACTGCGATGTAAAAGTCTGGGCTAAAGTGTACATAATCCGTGTACATAATTGTGTACTTGATTATAACTGCTGATTGTAAAGATTTAATAAAGTGTAAATATTCTGGTCAAGCTGGCCTGAACTGATGCTCATTTCTCCATTGCTGTTAGCTGTCATTTTCAGCAAGGCAGTCACACCAAGCCTTCACTGGCAGCCTTGGTGCTGGAGCAGGTTCGTGGTTTGCACCCCAGAGAAGTCTGGAATTTTTCCTTAGGAAGTTGGCTGAACCCAGAGGTATTGTAATAATCAAAACACTTTTTCAATCTAGAAATGAAACTGGACAGGCTCTCGTCAACCAGATCTAACTGGACTATTTCAACCTCTCTTCTCTATGATTTGGACATTGCTGTTTTATTTTTAAAATCCAGACTCCAGACCCTCAAAGGTTCATTTTGACTGCTGCACCTGTTTTATTTAGAATTAAAAAAGAGGTCTCACTTTTGGGCCTGATGAGGTGAGTCTTGGAGGGATGTATCCCTTATCCTTCTTATGAAGCTCTCCTCCACCACCTCTGTTCCTGTAAATTTTTCCTCTCTGGAAGTTAGGATTAAGAAAATTAGGATTAAGATGCAGGAACCCTAAATTTGAATCCTTGTTTAAGTGCTGAGCAGTAGTTCATGATATGAAGTAGAAACCATTGCCTTGCCAGGAAGTGCTAAATTCCTTCGACCTACTGTCTGCTATGTTCTGGGAACATCAGGACTTGGTGACTGGAGTATTTTGGAGCAAAGGCCCTTTCTGCCTCCCTTAAGGAACAAGGGGCACTCTGCAGGTGTCCAGCATCCAGTTCAGGGGTTGTCAGAGGTGCTGCCTGTGGAGGCAAAGGGATGTGATTGCTTCAAAGGCAAAAATGAAACAAAATTGACAGCCAGGGTGGGCTGTGGCCCTCCCTGTTTTTTTTTTTTATAACAATAAATCAGGACTATTGAGGTGTTTATTTCTGTGTCTGAACAGGTTCCTGACACTCCCACTCTCCCAGGATGCTCCTGGCACAGATGGCTGCCTGAAGGACAAGGGAGGCATGGTAGCACCAAGTCCTCCCCCCTTCTATTAAAACAGTGTTTATTAATTTATGCCAGTGGTTGCTCGATTGTAACGTTTCCATTTTCCACGCAGGTCACCCAAAGGTGTGACACTCTTCACCCAAAGGACTTGAGCTGCTCCGACTGAAATTCAGCCACAGCTGCTGCTCATCCCATCAGTCACATCAGCTCAAAGCTGCTGTGGCAGGAGTTCCCTTTTCTCCCAAAGTGCTCCATGAAAAAGTAATGATAATGTTTCCAGCTGCAACGGAGCCTATAAAACACTGTTGACCTGCCAAAGTTCACCCAGGCTATTAATGTCCAGCTCAGGCAACTTCATCTTTTCCTGATGCTTTGGTGGAGAGTGCAGAGTGATGGGCTGGGGCCCCAGCAGAGGAATTTTAGCCAAAATTGTGCCAAAAAGTCTGTGTGGTACCCATAGATGTTTTTGAGGAGCAGTGGGGCCAGACTGTGATGGCTCGGATGCCCCACTGGCTGCCACTCCAGGACAGACCTGATGGTAGCAGTGCAGGGCAGAGAATGAGAAGCAATCCAGAAAACCAGATTCATCCTCAAAACCCCAACCCAAACCCTACCCCAGCGTTTCTCTGCCCTCCAACTGGAGCTGCATCAGTCAGGAACACTGGGCTGGGAAGAAGCCAGTGGATTTTGGGCACAGGCCTTGGCCCATGGGATGCTCGGGGGTTCAGGGAGGGACACGGAGCAGCAGTGTGGGTGAGAAAAAGGATGAGCTGGTGGTGCTGAATTTGATGCATTTCGAGATTTCCCTACGGACCTCCTGGCAGGCAGGTTGATGGTTTGAGATGTGCTTGAGGCTCCCCTCTTCAGCAAAAGCCATTTCCTCATCATCCTCTGGCCCAGTGCTCCTCAGGATTGAAGAAAATGAGCAAAGAAGGCTTAGAAAGGCCTAAAGGGGGAAAAATCCAGGCAAAAGATGCTCAGGTGAGGACAGAAAAGGCACCTCCACCCCGTGCTGGCTCTCCAGCGCTTTTATGTAATGGAGCACGTGGCTCCCCACGTTCCTTGTGGGGCTGGACACGGGTTCTCTGACTGCCAGGCTGGAGCATCTCCCTCAAATGATGTCAATCTTCACTGCACTGGCATTACAGCATCATAAAAAATTACAGAGCTGCTATTTTGGGTAGCAGCTCTCTCCGAGTCAGTGAATAAATGCAGCTCCATATGACTCACTCCAGGGGATTATTAATAGACATAAAAGCAGAATGCCAAAACCTCAGGAATATGCTCTGTTCCCACACGGAACTTTCTAGCTTCTCGCAGCAACTGCTCTTGAGAACTTTTTGTCTCAAAATTTAATATACATATATATTAAAAGAATGAAATATATCAATTTTCTGTTGAACTCGCACCTAGATGGCTTTAGCAGGGGGCATTCCTCAGGATGAAGGATGGCTGCTCCAGGGTACCAGGCTCCATCCAGGATGGCAGAGCAGTGGGGGGGAGAAAGAGAGTCATTTCAAGAGGGAAAAATCACAGGCCTCTCCTTTGGCTGCCATGGGTGTCCATGAGGCTGGTGTTGGAGTTGGATTGTATGAAGGAGGTTCACAGTCCCACATGTGTTGAAGATGAAGATGATGATCCTGAGGATGATGATGATGGTGGTGACTCTCCCATCTTCAAACTCAAAGTGAGCATTTCCCTGGATGTCATGGCTAGATGTGTGCAGCTAAATTGAAAGAAAATAATATGATTTTTTAATAAAGCAAAGACATGAACATCTTTGAGTTCTATCAACTTTCCCATCTTGAAGTACCCTGACCTGGGGCTTCTTTCCCTTTGCCACAACAGCACAGTAGCAATAACAGAAATTTCGCTCACTGCTTACCCAACTTTTTGGATGTCTGATCTCCCCAACAACAAAGGAAATAAGGTGCCCTTCCAAAATCATTCCTGCATTTCTTGTCTCCTCTTCCCCAAACACCTACAGAATTAAACACAGAGAGATTTCAGCCTGAAAAAGAAGTTGCCCAGCAGTACCAGGATCCAAAGCAGGGTCTTGCAGTGTTCAGTTCTCCCAAAATCATCTTCCATGAAGCCACATTGGCAGAAGTGCCATAAATCTGTGCTTTCTCAGTAAACACCCTAAAAATTGCCTGTACTACACAGTGACCTTGGCTGAGCTCAAAGCTTTTGATTTTCTAGAGTGCAAGTGCCATTACTTCCCCCCCTGGGCTGGGGCTGGCCCAGACAAGTAAAAGCTTCTTTAGCACAGGGATGTTGCTCAGACTCCCCAGTGCCCCACAAAGGACCTGAGTCAGGGCACTGGTTTTATAGTCATGGAATCCCAGAATGGTTTGGACTGGAAGAGACCTTAAAAATCATCTTGAAGGGATCTTAAATGATCTTGAAAGGATCTTAAAAATCATCACCTGGAACAAGGTTCCCTCCTGCCGTGGGCAGGGACACCTTCCACTATTCCAGGTTGCTCCAAGCTCTGGTCTTGGACTCTTCCAGGGATGGGGTAGCCATAGCTTCTCTGTGTGCCAGTGTCCCATCCCCATGGTGGAACTGGAAACCACTCTTTTTGTGCAAAGCCCATGTGACATCTGCTTTGACAGACACACACATCACCGAGCCTCTCCTGTCCTGGAGGCCTGGTGTGTCAGCCAGGCTGATCTGGAGTTGAGTCATTGCGAACTCCAAAATGAAAGTGACAGGAAATTACTGTTTTACAGACCTGGTAAAACCAAAATAGCTGAGAACAGAATATTTATCTGCAGGCTGATTCTTGTGTGATGACAGCGATATCTTCGGAGCTCAAACACGTCTTCCTGGTGCTTCACCGACCCCTTCACTCCTGTCTCATCATCCAGAGTTTGAACACCTGTACACTGGGGCCAGTCATCAGCCTGCCTGTTTTTACACCAAGGAAGAGGCATGCAGCAGAAAACCCTGGGATGCTGCTGATCCCTCCCCTACAGCTGGGACAGCACCATCCAGCTGCTGAGGCCAGAGCCCCCCCGGATGCACACAGGAACGACAGGACAGGGCTTTCCTGGGATGCACATTTCACCTCTTGTTAAAGCCCTGCTGCTCCTGCTGTTTACAAGGGCATGGAGAGGTGCAGTGAGTCAGCCTGGAGCTGTGAGGGTCCATCCCTGGCCACAAAGGGCTTGGGGAGGACACAGAGATGGCTCTGCTGGATCCTGGCAGGGAGACCTAATTCAAAAGAACCAAACCTCTGACGGGAAAGCAAGGGAAGAAATTAATGTTAATTGGGGGTGGAAAGGGCTGGGAGGGGGCACAGGTGAAGTGGAACTCCCAGTAATTAAATGAGGGACAACAGTTGGGTGGGCAGCAGCTCCTCAGTTCCCTTCCCAGTGCTTGGGGCAGACTCCAAGGAGGAAACCCAGCACCACTCAAGGGGCTCTGGACAAAGGAGAAAGCACTTCAAGGGAAGAGGGTTGATCGCAAAACCCCTTCACCACAATTTTCTCTAAGATCCCAGAATATGATGTGGAGCTCAGGAAATACTGCGTCAGCCTCTTAAAGAGAAGTCTGGGCCTCAAATCACTTCCCTGGCACTTGAGAGGAACCCTGAAATCCCATTTACAGCCAAGCACAGCATATCAGACAGGAGCAAGTCTTCCTTCTCTTCCCAGCCTCCTCCTTTCCACGCCGCTGAATGCATTTGAGCAGAGCAAAGCAATGGGGGAAGTACAGCTCCAAGGAGAGATGCATTTTCAGCCAGAGTAATCTGCTTATATTATTACAGACCTTCAGCTGCCACATATATTTAGACTTCTAACAAAATCTGCCAGGATTTTGCAAAGATGGAAGAATTACAGTGGGTTCCAAACCTCCTGCCCACCGAGTGCCTCCCAGCCAGCAGCACGACAGCCCACCCAGGCTTTCACAAATATTGCCATCTACAGGTCCAGCAGCGGGGCTATAATTCATCCAGAAGTCTAAAGCACCTGCTGCTGGTTGGAATATGAGCACAGGTAAGATGTGAATTGCTTTTCCTCTCTCACAAAACGTCCACTGAAGCGCAGGTCTCCAGTGCCAGCAGCAAGGAAAATACTAAATAAAAGAATGATTAAAACTAAGAGGTGACTGAAGGAAAGACCATGATGTGTCTAACACAGTGTTTGTGTGGGGACACTTACACACAAGATGTTCAGTACCTGGACAAGGAAATGTTTCAAAAGAATAGACCCAACCCCATCACTCCTGCACCACTGTGAAAGCTTTCCAAACTTCTCTGCTTTGCAGAGAAGGGGTTGTGGGACCAATCCCCAGGACTTTTATTAATTAAAGTGTTTTAAATAATTGAAATGCATAGTCTCTCGACTCTCCCAAGTGTAGTCACCTGCTCAAGAGCAGGCATAAATTATGGAAAAAAACTCATATCCAGGAGGAGAGAGACATCACCTTGAAGAATTCATCACAAAACCCAATGGCTCAGTAGCACTGAGAGATGCCACAGCCTCAGGAACAGGGATGTGATGGGAAGGAGGCAGAGAAACTTTGTCTCCAGGGAGGCCAGGATACTTGGGAGGGGCTGCCTGGCCAAGGCAGCTGCTCAAATTAGCAAGTGTTTAGAGAAATCAGAGCTGGCTGGTGGGTTTTGACCATTAATAGGGTAAAGCTGAATATGCCATAGAAGCCCCTGACACTGAGCTTTTATAGGGAAGGCAGTTGAAGCTCTTGGGTTGTCTGAATCCTGGAACACAGCAACCACTGGGCTCAGACTGAGGCTGTCAGGGGCCTGGGGAGCCTGCAGAGCTCAAAAATAGCCTCTACCTTTACAAAAGGAGTTGATTTGCAGCCTCAAGGCCACTGCTTGGAAAGCTGCTCCTGCTGGATGGGCTCACACCCAGCCCTTCAGGAATACGAGCAACTCCCAGCTCTGTCCCTACTGCTCATCCCCTGCCCAAAAGCCAAAGGTAAATCCAGTACAGGGATGGCAGCAGGAGGGAGCTGGGGGTTTCTGGAGATATTCCAGGGTCAGCACAGTACTAATGGGGAATGAAATCTTCTGATGTGGACTGTCCAGCCCCGAGCACTCAGGGAAACCTCTTTAGTCAAGAAATTCAGCAATAACTTAAGAGATTTGCAGAGGTCACAGGTGATCTTTGAGGGACCTAGGTCCTTTAGATGGATCTGATTTTCAAAAAGCCCAATGAAAAATGGCCAATATTTGGGCTGAGTGCCCCACTCCAGTGTCAGCCACATCCTATGAGATGCTGTTAACGCACCCTCAGTCTGGTCCACGCCCATCCCGCAAATTAAATCAACACAATGACAGCAAACTACAATGACAAAGCTTCTCCACTGGATGCGGTGCAAACCCTGCCCTAAATGGCATCAAAGCTGGAAGAAATATCAGCACAGGTAACAATCTTCTTTGAAATAATAAATACAAAAGCTGTATTTTTTCCTTTTTTTTTTTTTTTTTAACTCATGACAGCATTGTTAAAAATATTACATCTGCTTTTGAGAAGGCAATATCCTCTCCATTTAATATGGAAAAATAAACTCTACAGGACACACAACACATGCCCCCAGTTGGCACAGAGCTGCTTTAAGAGATAGATCCACGGGACACATCAAGGCAGAGGAGAGGTTTAGTCTTCCTTGTCCCCAGACTCCTAAAACATTGTGTTGTAGGAATGGTAAAAGACAAGAATACATAAAAACAGTAAAATGTTTATTTTCTTAGAAAAAAAGATTCAAAATGATTGTGATCACACTCCCATTCGTGCTCAGCAAAGCCAATACTGCAAGCTTAGTCCTTGATTAAGATACCGTTTAAATGAAACTTTTTTCCTCTTAAAATATAAGTTCCTGCTCCTGTATCACTTCCAGTATTTCAGTGATAACATGCTTTTAATGGATAATAGTTTCTCAGCTTCTTCTCAGCTGAGAAACAAGGCCTGCCATGTCAAAAACATCCCATCTCCAAAGCTTGGAATCACCAGCACTAACAAGCACTCTGGCCCCAACACGGACGGACACACAGCTCAGGGGTGTTTCTTAGATGCTTGGATGTTCACTTATGGAAGCTTGGTATAACACTACCTCATCTGATAGAAAACAGGCCAGAAGCCTCAATAAAATCAACAACGTCTTTTGGATTAACTTTTAAGGATTTG